>OX451741.1:260089720-260694590 GCA_948472305.1 Vicia faba
TCCTGCTCCATAGCTTACTCTATAGTTTAGTTTTGTAGAGTGTGTGTACGATATTTTCTCTCATACAACACAATGTAAATGCCATCTCTAAGTTTTCACATATAACAGACATATGAGTTAAATATGTACTATATGCACTATTGTAAACCAAAATATTTAGCCTCGCTATATATGTTTAGAAGTTAAAAGACTTTACGAGAATGAAGGAAGCATCCATGCAAATGTACATTTCCCCTATTTTCATCATTACTTGTAGCATACATTCCATTGATAGTACAACTGAACTGCAAAATTTTATCTTTTTTGAGTTTGAGTACACACATAATTTATGATTGATTTTGAGCAATGATAGTTTCTTGTTTATGGTTTCTTGTGTTATACTTGTGTACTAAAGTAGTTGATAGAATAAAATGAATTTAGTGAAAAGTATTGAGTATTGGTTTTGTTATATGGTTGTGCAAGATCAAGTGCAAGTTTTGAGTATTGGTTTTGTTTTCTAATTTATCATTTAGCTCAGATTGACTCAGAAACCGTAAACCATAGATAAGACATGGATGTATTCCAATCGATTTTCGAAAAGTACGAGAACGGGGTATCGGAATTCGTTAAGTTTGCTGTTGCGCACGCCGAAGACCCCGGTCGAATGACATGTCCTTGTTTGTGTTGTTGTTATGGGAATCGAGTTGACGCAGTTCAATTGGCATCGCATTTAATACGGTATGGAATTGATAGAAGTTATACATGTTGGAATATGCATGGTGAGAAAAGTGACGGGAATGATGAATCGGGGGATAATAGGACCTATGCTTCAAACGACAATGGCACAGATACATACGATTATGATCGAGTTGAAGAGATTGCAGAAGCGCTTGAAGAAGATCTTAATGATTGTCCCAAAATGTTCGAGAGGTTGGTAAGCGATGCAGAGAAACCGTTGTATAATGGTTGTACAAAATTCACAAGATTGTCTGCGGTATTAAAGTTGTACAACTTAAAGGCGGGCAATGGATGGTCGGATAAAAGTTTCAGAGTTATTAGCCTTTATGAAAGATATGCTACTAGAGGATAATGTTCTCCCCAATCGAACGTTATGAGGCCAAAAAGATGTTGTACTTTATTGGCATGAGCTATGACAAGATACATGCCTGTCCAAAAGATTGCGTTTTGT
Source organism: Vicia faba (assembly GCA_948472305.1). NCBI lineage: Eukaryota > Viridiplantae > Streptophyta > Magnoliopsida > Fabales > Fabaceae > Vicia > Vicia faba. The sequence goes on from OX451741.1 coordinate 260,090,889, forward strand.
TTCGAAACGAGTATGCATCGTTAAATGAGTGTCCTAAATGCGGTGCCCCTCGATATAAGAAAAAGTTGTCTCCGACAAAAGTCTTATGGTATTTTCCTATAATTCCGAGATTTAGACGGATGTATCGTAGTGAAACCGATTCAAGACACTTAACTTGGCATGCAGATGAAAGAATTGTTGATGGAAAGTTTCGAAATCCGGCAGATTCACCACAGTGGATGAAAATTGATAATGATTATCCTGAATTTGGAAAAGACGCAAGAAACCTTCGCTTGGCATTGTCTACTGATGGAATGAACCCACACGGTATTCAAAGTATCTCGCATAGCACATGGCCTGTAATTCTTATGATTTATAACCTACCTCCGTGGCTATGTATGAAGCGTAAGTACATGATGTTATCTATGTTAATTTCTGGGCCTAAACAACCAGGAAATGACATAGACGTATATTTGGAACCTTTAATCAAAGATTTGAAGATTTTGTGGGAGAACGGTGTGGAGGTTTATGATGGGTATAGGAAAGAAAGTTTCAACTTGAGGGCGATGTTGTTTGGAACAATTAACGATTTTCCAGCCTACGGAAATCTATCCGGGTATAGCATTAAAGGTGAAAAAGCGTGTCCTATCTGTGAAGATGGAACCGATACGATGCGATTGAAACTTTGTCAGAAGAATGTCTTTCTCGGTCATTGTAGATTCTTAAATTCTAAACATCAATATCGTGGATGGAGAAAAGCGTTCAACGGAGATACCGAACAACGTAGAGCTCCGCCTGGATTGACAGGTGATCAATTATTTGAAAAGGTGAAAGATGTGAGTATTCAGTTTGGCAAGCCTTTTGCACATAAAGTTGTTACAGTTGGGTGGAAGAAGAGGTCGATTTTTTTTGATTTTCCATATTGGAAATCTTTGTACGTAAGACATTTTCTTGATGTTATGCATATTGAAAAAAATGTATTTGACAGTGTTATTGGTACGTTACTCAATATAAAAGAGAAGTATAAGGATGGTCTTAAAGCAAGGGAGGACATGGTAGAGATGGGAATAAGAACTGAATTGGGACCCGTGAAAAAAGGAACACGAACATATCTACCACCTGTTGTTTACACTCTATCCAGAAAGGAGAAAAAAATATTGTGTAAGTTCCTAAGTGAGGTTAAAGTTCCAGAAGGCTACTCATCAGAAATTAGAAGACTTGTGTCTATGCAAGACCTCAAGTTAAAGAGTTTAAAGACGCATGATTGCCATGTTATAATGGAACATTTTCTACCGATAGGTATACGTTCTATTCTTCCAGAAAAAGTAAGAAGCGCAATAACTAAACTGTGTTTTTTCTTCAAGTCAATTTGCAGCAAGGTGATCGATCCTGAGATCTTACCAACATTGCAAAAATAAATAGTTGTTACTTTGTGTGATCTTGAAATGTATTTCCCTCCCTCATTTTTTGACATAATGGTTCATCTTGTCGTTCATCTTGTCAAAGAGACACAACTGTGCGGACCAGCTTATATGAGATGGATGTACCCTACTGAACGTTATATGAAAATATTAAAAGGGTATGTGAAAAACAGAAGTCGACCAGAGGGTTGTATTGCTGAACAATATATTGTTGAAGAAGCAGTTGAGTTTTGTACTGAATATCTGTCGAATGTTCAATCAATTGGACTCCCCAAATCTCATGTTGTTGAAAAAAAAGAAGGTAAGAAGCTAATTGGAAATAAAGTTGTGACAGTATCAATGGTCGAACGGGATCAAGTGCATTTGTATGTTCTGCATAATGAGCTTGAAGTTGAGCCGTATGTTGAAATTCACAAGGGTGTTCTTAGAGGTTTAAATCCGAATAGAAATGAGAATTGGATTGTACGAGAGCATAATCGAAGTTTCATACCATGGTTTAAGGAACATATTTATTCAAAGTATCGTTCAGATCATGCTTCAGTAACAGAAAGATTGAGATGTTTAGCATACGGTCCAAGTTTAGTTGTGTTTTCTTATAGCGCATATGCAATTAATGGATACACATTTTATAGCAAAGAACAGGATGACAAAAGTACTATGCAAAATAGTGGTGTCACCTTGATCGCTGAAGCAATGCATATATCAAGTGTGAATGACTTAAACCCAAAATTTGCAAACCTGTCATATTTTGGGGTTATCGAGCGCATTTGGATGTTTGATTACGAGAAGTTTCAGATTCCTATATTTGGTTGCAAGTGGGTTGAAAATAATAATGGCATACGAATGGATAAGTCAGGTTTTTTGCAAGTGGATCTTAATTGGGTGGGGGTACAAAGATGAGCCTTTCATTCTAGCCTCTCAAGCTAAACAAGTGTTCTATGTCAATGATTCGACAAGTACGAAATGGTCTATAGTGCTATTATCTAACAAATTAATTGATGAAAGCATTGGAGATCAAAGTGATATTGGTGTTGACATTGAATCTTTAACCATAATTGATCAAAATGATAATGAATCATGTATTAGAAACGATCATAATGAGGGTTTTGGATCAATCCAACTGTCCGCGTTGTTAAGAGACGAGTAGAACACATTCCTACCAAGAAAAGAAAGAGACCTTAGTGAAAAGGGTAATAGTATATATAATTATAGCCTATATCATCCAATAAAATTTAATTTGTCATTTCATTTTTATTTGTCACTTCATTTTTATTTGTCATTTCATTTTTATATTTGTCATTTCATTTTAATTTGCCATTTCATTTTTATTTGTCATTTCATTTTTATATTTGTCATTTCATTTTTATTTGCCATTTCATTTTTAGTTGTCATTTCATTTTTATTTTTTTTTCATTATTACAGGTCAAATGGCTAGTAATCAAGAAAACTCAAAATATGCAAATGCTCCTGAAAATGCTCCTGAAAATACTCCAGAAAATACTTCAGAACAGACTTCAGAAAAAGATATTACACGAGGTATAACTATTATGAGGGGAATCATCTGTGATTAGGGCATTTCATCTTGCCAGCTATACCTATCGTCACCGACTTATCGACTAGTTGGCAAGGGAAAAGTCCATAACACTTCGGGAGATTTACTTCATAACAGACCGCTTCCGGATGGACACATGAAAGTATCGGTTGACATTGCTTTAGATATGGATGCGTTGCTTCCGGTACCTGACATTGTTGCTGAGACCACATTGTTGCGAGATGTAATAGGATCTTTTGTTGCATGGCCATCGGACCTCATTTTCATAGATGATCAGGTATGTTGAAAACAATTATGAATCTTTAAGTCTTCAACTGTCAGTTCTGACCTCAGTTATTTCCACGGTAATTATAGACTCCTACAACACCCGCATCTAAGGGTAAAGGGATTTTGCAGCATGACGAGTCTGACGTATCACCAAAAGAGGTACGTTTAAAGTGTTAATTATATGATCCGAATCAAAAACTGCATAATTTTATAATTTAACTGAGTTTATATGATTTTTAGGTACCTTTTCATGGGTCACAACAAGTGAGCCAGAAAATCGTTGGCGTACCACCCAAGAAAAGGGTGCCTACTAGATTTTTCCCTCGATACAGGCAGTGTCTTGAAACAATAGTGGGAACAACAGATTTGATGGATGGTGGTATTCGTCAAATGGATATGGATCAAGGTATCTTTGGTTTTCCTTGCACCGAAATAATTGGACATGAGGACGTGGAATAGATTTTCTGTCATAAAGAATTGGGCGTCAGTATTATGCATGCATACATCCGGTAACCCCATCTTTATATTATGTAATTAGCTGAAATCTTTTTTAAACATTTCAATGAATATACTCTAATATTAATTATGTTTTTATTTAAGGCTGTTATATGACAAATTGATGCGCGGGAATCAATTGTCAAACAGATTCCATTTCGTGTCTTCCTCCCGTGTCAGCGGAGCGACAATTGGTAGGGAACCGGAATCAGTAAGAGAGCACTTAGTAGAAAGATTTATGGCAACTGGCAGTACATAAAGCTTATATCTTTGGGCGTATAATACTATTCCTACAGGGTTAGATTTTCATTCTAAGTTCATTTTAATATTTGTAATTTTTGCGTAGAAAAATTTCTTCTAAACTGTTGTTTTAATTTATAGACGTCACTGGTTGTTGGTTGCTATCGATCCTATAAAAGAAGTGGTCTATTATCTGAATTCGGTTGACGGTGATTGGACAAATTATCTGGATATGAAGTTAATGATTGATACGTAAGTGAGATTATTCTAAATATTTGTGTGTATTTATGTATTTAATTATTTCTGTGACATTGTTCTAAATATATATTTTTATTTTGTTAGAGCGATACAAGTATTCCGGTGTCAAAGAGAAGCTCGGGTACGACGGTCTAAATCAAACAACATTAATTGGATCAAAGTGCAGGTATATTAATTTCCACTATTTTGCTTATAATATTTACGCTATTTGATAAAACAATACAACTATATATTCTTATTTGTTTTTCTATGTAGTGTCCTCAACAGCAAAACGGTATAGATGACGGATACTTCGTTATGCGGTTTATCAAAGAAATCATTCAACTGAATCAAATAGAGATTCCAGTCACGGTATGGATTTATAACTTAGGATTTGTTTTATTATTTCTCGGATATTTCATATAATTTTTTACTTTTAACTAAATCATGCATATTATGTTTTGTTATGTAGTACTTCGATGAGTACAAATGTGCATATTACACGAAACTTCAGTTGGAAGAAACTAAAGAGGAATTGTGTCAATATTTTATTGAGCAGAGAATCATATAAGGACTGGTTTAGTTGTTGTTAGGGTTGATTTTGTAAGACTGATTTTGAGTTACAATGCTGATAACAATGGTTTATATATAATTTGAGGTACAAAAATGGTGTATATATATTTTGGATTACAATGCATTACCGCTGTTTACGAATTACAGGTTATGGCAACTGGTTTATATAAATAATATGCTGCAAACAATGCAGGTATATGAATTATATAAATTATACCTCTAAAAAAAACACCATATGAAAGCGCTTTTTGAAGATAAACGCTTTCATAGGTAGACCTATGACAGCGCTTTTTCACATAAAGCGCTGTCTAAGGTAAACATATGACAGCGCTTTTCCAAGAAAAAGCGCTGCTAAAAGACAACCTATGAAAGCTCTTTTCCAAAAAAAAGTGCCACCAATGAAAGCGCTTCTTCATAAAAAAGCGCTGCCAAAAGCCTACTTAAGAGAGCGCTTTTTAGAAAAAGCGATGTCATAAGTAGACCTACGAAAGCGCTTTTCATTAAACAAAAAGCGCTGCTAAAACCTATAGCAGCCACCTTAGAAAGCGCTTTTAAAGGCCAAAAAAAGCGCTTTCGTAGCTCTCTCTCTCTCTCTCTCTCTCTCTCTCTATATATATATATATATATATATATATATATATATATATATATATATATATATATATATATATATATATATATATATATATATATATATATATATATATATATATATATATATATATATATATATATATATATATATATATATATATATATCCGCGCATGCCACCCTTCACATACTCTGCTTCCCGCCACACACCACCTGGCGCATGCCATACTCCCTCCTTTCAAGCTAGCCGTCCACCAAGATCCTTGTTGGTGCCTGCCATTGCACGAGTGTGTCGACCGCCACACTTCAGGACCGGAAACCGCCACATCCGATTTCGTTGTCTTCCACTATCCTCCAGGCCGTTCTCCACGTATTTCCTCCTCATCTCCGATTGCAATTTCCGGTAAACTCTTGATTTCCTTAATTAATTTAAGTGGTCATGTAATAATTGAATGGTGAATTGTGCTTGAGTTGAAATTAATTGATATAAACATGTTCATAAATTAGGAGTTGCATTGATTCTTGATGTAGTTGAATGTTGTTTGTTCATGATGGTAAGAGTTGGAGTCGGTTAATTGTGATGTAAATCGGTGTAGATTTAGGCTTCCGATCAATAATTCGATATTTTGTTTGAATGTAAGATTTCAGAATAGATCTTGAATCAGAGTTTTGAGTGTGATTCTTGAGTTCATGAGAAATTTGGTGTTGAATCCAGTTGATTTGCGTTGATGACTTGTGGATGTCGATTTTTACCGAAATGTTGAGTTCTTGAATTATATGGTTTTTGGCTCAAAATGTGGGAATATTAACTTGTTGCAAAGTATTCATGGTTTTTAGGCGACATAATTTGAATCGGTTTAAACGCTTTTACATGCTCGTTGGAGAATTTTAAATATGATTCTTATTGATACCAATCCATATGTATGTTGCTTCCCGGGAACCATGAATATCTTGTAAATTGAATTTCAAAAGTGGTTGATGCCTATTCTTTCATTTTGGTACGTTTCTGGATTAGTGTGATCGAATTACGCCTTTTCCATTATTATTTTCCCGAGCCTTTCTTTGTTGAGGTAGAGGGCTTTCCGGTATTAGAAAGTCATGAGAAATGCATGAATTAATTGTTTCTATTTTCTTAGGATAGTTTGTTTCGGTAATCATTGAGCACCGGTAACATTTCGGTTAATTTCGGAGTTAGTTTCATGTGTGTTTTGTGAATAAAAAGATATTGTCCGAACTTGGTTTCATGTACATATTTCGCGTTAACTTTCCGTTTGACATTTATCCACATTTAATTGAATCTTTCGTGAATGTTAACGTTTAATTTTCTTGTTTTCGTTAGCGATTTCTGATTAACTTGTGTTATGATAACAATGTTGCCTCGTTTCTAATTCCACTTATATACACTATTTCACTTGTCATTTATGGTTCATTTGTACATAATAAATATGCCATGAATATTGATAATGAGTTTAATCATTTTAAATGTTTTTAAGGCTTACTTGAACATGTTTAGACGTTTAGTGAACATCGTTGTTGAGCCATTCTGTTTTCGATACAATTTCCGGGTTGATTCATGAAATGTGTATAGTGCTGCCCGGTTTACTAATTAGGTGAAAACTGATGTTTTAGTTGTTGGTTTATGAACCATTAGCCTTGCTTAGGTTTTAGTTTAGGATTAACATTGAGCTTGCATGATTTTTAATCGATGTTTTGTGTGTTAACATGTTATAGCACGTGGCTGCCTAGTTTTCGTTCTTACTCTCTGTATTCGTTTGCACCTTGTGTTTTTGCATTTCATTATTCTTTTTGAGTTGTAATTCAATACTCGATTTTGATTTCCATTGCATTGTTATTTTCTAACTCATTTGGTGACATTGTGCAAGTTTTGGAAGGCGTCTCATTGCGGAGCATTTGTTCAGATTTCACCATTTGCTTGTGTAGCATTACTTAGTGCAGGATGTTGACTTGATGTGCATTGCTCGCGATTTATTTTTGGACTTGTTCTTTATTGGATATTATTTTCTGATTCTTGTGATTTCTTGATGAAGTTCACTCGAAGTATTTCGGGTTTCTTGCTTTCGTCTGCTAACTGACGAACTTGTGTTTGATTGGTATTTTTATATGTTTCTTCTTTTATCTCTTGCACTCTTTTACTGATTTTCGGGCCATGAGAAGTAGGAGTAGAGATGCATGCTATATTTCTTTCTAGATATCATGAGAAGTAGGATAATAAAGAGTGTGCGCTCGAAGTCGCTGTTTAAAGACTTGTAGCGGGCAATTCCTACTTATGTTTGTTCTGTGTGTTTACAGTTATGCGAAAGACCTCAAAAGAGGTGTCTCATTCCCATTCCCCATGATTAAGTCCTCAGAGAAGGCAATGCAAGCAGAGGGCCTGCAATCGACCCCGTCATTTTTTGTTCGTGTCATCCGTAGCTCGCGTCGTGTGTTGATGCTACGAATCGTGCTATTCTTGTTATCGAGTCAGTCAAGTGGAATACAGGGATCTTCAATCAATCCCTCACACTTTGTCATTAGCTCACGTGACATACACGTTGACGCTCCGATATGATCTCATTATTGCCTTCAATCGCCTACCTCGGTTTGTGATATCTTGGTTATGTGTTTAGTCGCTTGTGACGATTCACTCCCGCTCTTCTCTTGCCTAGATAACGTGATATTTTGGTTAAGGATCAACACCTCTCACCTTTCTTGCCCTGGTAACGTGATACCGCAGTTAAGAAACTCCTTATTCCCCCATTCTTGCTTGCTTTGATGATTCGATATCTTGGTTAAGCTTTCCTTTATCCTACCTTGATTTCCCAATATCTTGGTTAGGTGTCTCACTTCCCTTGTCCTACCTCAATGATACGATATCATGGTTAGGCGTCCCTCTCCTTTCCTATCTTGGCGACACAGTGCCTCAGTTAGGTGTGTGCTATCTTGGTTAGGTGTCTCACTTCCCTTGTCCTACCTCAATGATACGATATCATGGTTAGGCGTCCCTCTCCTTTCCTATCTTGGCGACACAGTGCCTCGGTTAGGTGTGTGCTACTTGAGTGAGTGGATACTTCTCAAGCTTTGCGTGATGTGTGTTTACTTGGCGTTGCGTGTTTACATGCTCCCGTAGGATTTCTCAATTCAATCTTAGGAAGCGAATTGAGATAGACCTTAGGTTGCAAACCCTGCATGACAACTCTAGGCTTACTTTGCTAGTTTCCCTTAGACCTTTTTATTTCTTTTTGCATGTGCATTAAAACTACAACTTCTTTTTTTTCTTTTAAACTCATAAAAACACTCTAATAATACAAAAACCCATTTTCAAGGTAAAAAATACCAACCAATTCAAACTTCATTTTGTCGCTTGGATTTTATTTTTAAAACCCTTTTCAAAGGTAAAAAACATACAACAAACCAAAACGTCTGAGTCGAACTACGACGCTCTGACTTTCTTATTGCACGAGGGAGTATGTACGCACTAGGCTGGGCTTAAGCAAGCAAAACTTTGTAAATATTCCTTATTTTCCCCATGTTTTCTTTCACATGCATTCTATTTTAGCAGTAAGCTTTAGACATAGATTTTTTTGCACATCCTTAGATTAGAGTAAACTTAAGTGGATCATGTGGATTACCACGGGCATGTGGGGTGTTAATACCTTCCCCTCGCGTAACCGACTTCTGTACTTTTTCTCTTGGTCGCAAGACCATCTTATCCATTCCTTTGGGGTTCTCTCGATATCTTCCATTCCTTAGGGATAAATAGAGTTTGTTGGTGACTATGTGTTTTTTTCGCGGCGCGACACCTTGTCTTCAGATTTGGAAGCAACAGCTTATCTGAGGAGAAAAACTTGACTTCTGAGATGGAAGAAAAAGCTTACATGAGAAGTACATTTGATTTTGGAGCTTTGAAGCATAAGCTTGATTTCTAATCTTTGAAGCATAAGCTTGATTTCTAATCTTTGACGCATAAGCTTGATTTCTTATCTAAGCTTTATTTCTGATAAGCTTTTGGAGATCATTATCTAGCGAGCATTCAACATTCATCAGAACTGCTAATGTTTCTTTAGAAGTGGATGAAATAGTACTTTCTGAGGCGTGTCAACAAAGATTCTAATGATCTTATCTATAATCAAATAGAATATTATATCTGCACACTTAAAGAAACTATTAGATGACAAAATTGTTACATATAAAATATATGCATTATTATCATCAAAACTAGAGGCTATACGCAGAACTAAATATTTTTCTAACAGTATGCTTATATGGCTTCTTCATTGAAGGTTCTATACTTATTCTTGAGGAGGAACGTGAATATCTCAGTCTCCCCGGGACTTTGAGGAGGAGTTTGGGGTCCCTGCTCTTTTGGTGATTTATAGATTTTAGAGCTACGTCTCTCCACGACATGGCCTGCTCAGGGATGATAGTTCGAATTCTCTTAGAAGCGGATTCCTGCACGGTGTTCCTCTTTGAAGGTGCATTAGGTAAGATTTATTCCAGGAAAATCAATATTTCTTATATCGCTTGCGATTTTTGCTGTCAAACTATATTATACATATTGTTTAACAACTCGTTTGGACTTAAATTCGGAGACTAGCCTGTAACAACTGGGAACTAGATAAGCTTTTGGTCTTAAGGTTGATGATGGTGTTGGAGGTCTAAATGAAGGTTCTCCTTGTTGGAAATGCAAAGCAAAATCCTACAATATGAGGAGGTTAGAGAAAATATGGATGTAACTGAGTGTTTACGACTGCCTAATCCACATTACCTTGAGGAAGAGACTGTTGATTTCTTGCGACTTGAGCAACAACAACAACGGCGACAGCTTCGCGCCAAGTGGCTGAGTAAGTGGCTTTATATCCAGCCATTTATAGAGGATCTAGAGATTTGAGAATTCTAAAAATCAAAGTTGATATATTATCGAAATAGATCAAAAATAGCAAATATGAGGTTCGATTTCATGAACTCCAATCGACTGGGTCGGAAAAGCTTCGAATTAGGAATTGAAGTAGGGGTATTTAATCGTGGAAATGTGGGAATTAAAATTTGTTTCCCACATATTGTACCAATGTTCTGTTATGGAACTAGAATTGATAGGAGAATGGAGCTAGTGAGATGCATTAGTGGACTTGAACTTCTGATGCGGTGAAGGAGGAACTGGCCTGCAAGATTGACACACCAACACTCAAGTTAGAATGTGAGTGAGACGAGTTAATGAAGTTTGAATATTAAATTATCTATCTGGAGAATGACACACTTTAATTTATATAGTGAAGTTGTATTAACCACCCGCTAGTTTTTTCAGGCATGGGATACGCATAATCGTTGAATGTATCTTGAACCTGAATCTCCTATGCTCTTCCCTAGGGTAATGCCCCTACGTTGCAAGCGCTTGAACGAATTGTTGCTTTTTCTAGATCGCGTCATTGACCCTTCTAGCCGACCCAAAACAATCGTGTATAGACAGTCTACAAGACAAATTGGTCTATACTCATATAAAGATTTAGGATTATTAGGTTTTAGAACTAAATTAATGGAAGAAATACGTTTTGATGAAATTCGCATATGGATGAAATCACATCTTATTTTACTATTTTCCACTCTTGAATGAATTTGGGGTTGAATCTTCTGGGACTTGGACTTTTTTTTTCATCACAACCCTAAACTACTTTCTTTACCTCTCTTCGAAAAATGACGCCAACAAATCATTATCTGAGATATGGTTTTAAATGATTCATCATCTAGAACAAGCCTGATGTGTTTTTTTCTTTAAACAAATATGAGAAGTGCCCTTTAACATCCTATTTCACATTTTTTGTCCTTCCACCCATTCACTCTCTTTTTTGATTGCTAACTAATGATTTCTTCTCATTTTGAACATTAGACTAGTATGAAAAAAATTGTATTAACATCACCTTCCAAAATCTACTTTTGTCTCGATTTTAGTCTAATGAGGCTCTTTGTGACGAATTTGCTGTCAAAATTTTGTCTCTAACTCTTTCTTATGCTTCCTCACCTTCTCCAACTTCATACTCTATCTCATTTAGATCTTTAACTGTGTTATCAATTGATAAATTATTTCAGCCAAATATTTCTTCTTGGCATGTTTCTTTTAGCTTTAAAAAACTAGATTTTTTTTTGTATTTTTTAAAATAATTTTTTTTAAATGTTTTTCAAAATATTACAAAAAATTTTAAATTTGTTTTTTAGAAATTGAAAAATTAGTTTTAACATCCTATAACATAAATATAAACTATTGAAAATCAAAAAATAGTCAAAATCATAATTTTTTTAAAATTATATTTCAAAAATATTTTTATAAAAAGTTATTTGAAATAGCTCAAAAACAAATTATGTTTTGAAATTTTAATATCAAATAAAAATTCAATAAAACTATAAAATGTCTAAAATAATATTATAAAAATATTTATACCAAATTTTTATTTGAAATTTTATGAATAGTTTTTTTTTTTAAAATTTTTAACAAAAATATATAACACTAAAAATAATTTAAAAAACTAAAACAAGCAAACCCATTTGAGTTTGTCATTAAATAATTTCAATTTCTCCTTAATCGGAAATGCCTTCTTGTCTCTAATGTTGAATGAATTCCAACTCTCTTTTACAAATTGATTAAATGGAATATCTTCCAATTACCGGTTATTAAATTTGAACAATTTTAGGTCGCAATTCTTGTCATCGCAAAAAAGGCAAATTGGACAATGATTTGAGATATTTTTTGTTGCCATCCATTGAATTGTGACCCCCCATTCTTCAATAATTCCTTTTGAGATAATAAATATGTCAATTCTACTCGTTGATTTCCCATCTGGTCCAATCCAGGAGTATTATTTTGCCTAGAACTAGAACATCAATCAGTTCCATATTATTTATGAAGTCGCCAAACTCTTCCGTCTTATAGGTTTTGTTATATACCGTTGAGCCGCTTCTCGCACTATATGAAAGGATTGCATTAAAGTCTCCTCCCAAGCACTATTTCTCACTAGGGAATTGATTCTTTCTATTCAACAATTCTCCCACAAGATTCTTTTTAGTTGTAACTAGCAAGAAGATAGAAATTGTTAATGTAGTATCAGATTTCACTTTCCTATTCTATGTAAATTCCTAAATGGCCTTTATCTGAAAATTCTGATTTCAAAGTAAACCGATCATTTTTCGAGTAAACCACCTAAAAACCCATTGGATAGCTTTTCTATCCAACACACATTGGTAACAACTAAAGAAACTCGATTCTGAGGCTTTTATACTTTATCTTACATCATTATTTTTTTTAAATAAAAAATGTACACCTTTAAATACTAAAATGAGTTTATTTTAATATGAATGAATGAAACAACTCACAACCACTCCTAAAGAATTAATGAACGTCTCGAATGCTTTAAGAACTTGGAAGCACATCAACAACATGGACCATATTGTAAACAATGGAATGAAGCAACCTAAATTGCACATGACATACCTTCATATCTTTTGTTTTTGTACAAAATATATATAAAAGATATATATTAGATTTGATGCAGTAGGATAAATAATTAAATCAGTGATAAAACTTTATAAATATTACGTTAGATTAAATTAGCCTAAATTGTTCAGAAACTATTATAATTTAATTTATTAATTTATTGTCTTTTTAAAATATATATATAATTGCTTAATTTAGTATCTATTATTTATTTAGTTATTATCTATTTAATCCTACTGCATAAACAAAATACTCCTCTGTCATATTTAGAATAATTATTTATCCAAAATACTTCTCATTTATTAACAATACACTTTTATTTTTATCTTCTAATTATATCTTTTAATAAATACTCTTACTTTATTATTTTCTCACTTAACATTAATGTTAATTTATTTTATTATTTTCTCACTTAACATTAATGTTAATTTAAATATATCAATAATTAATAAGGATAATTTGATAAAACTAATATTCTCTCTTTCATTTATTATAATTTTTTAATAGGTGTGAAAACCTAACTGAAAATTATTTTGGGACAGAAGGAGTAATATACTAAAATAAATAAATAAAAGTGGTATCTATTTAAATTTAATAACATAATTTATCAATTTACTATCTATTTAATTGTACTGTATTAATTAAAATACTAGTAAATTTTCTAACTTTTTAATATATTATTGAAAATAAAATTTAATAATAAATGAGTATATTGCACTATGGATCTTTAAATTATTAATTATACGACGGTTTGATTTCTTAATTTACTTTTGTAAAACTAAAAATCAAATATACTTATTAAAATTTACTACTTCTATTGATAATTTTACAATGAAGCTATCGATAAATTTTTAAGTTACTTAGAAATACTGCACTATTTAAACCAACAAACTTCAAAATGCCTACTAAAATTACCAAAAGGATCGTGACCATAGCAAATGCAAGATTCTCATCAAGACTTAAGGCACTCCTTCCCTACTTGTTGAGCTTTTACTAACCTTGGTAAATTTCAGGGAGCAAAATCAATTGAGTATCCCTGATAAAAAGCTCCTTCACTTTTCTCAACACAAACAGAACCACAGCTAATTCTTCTATACAATAAAATGTGTGATCCTATTGTGTAGCTGGTATCAATTTTCGACCGTGTGAGGCAGGATTGTTTTTTATCCTCGTCCCCTTTTTGCCTGTGAGCAAATCATACATGCATGCATCATTATCAGTCACGAGGTAGGCATCATTATCAGTCACGAGGTAGGCATCATTATCAGTCACGAGGTAGGCATCAGCAAAGTAATGTAAAATATGAAATTAAAAAAAAAAAAACAGATATAGTAGTAAAAAAACATTGATATTACCAACACATCAAACAAATTACTAACCTTCATTTTTTTCCATTTTTTTCCTGCTGCGCCACAAAAGCCGAATGGGTGTACCAGGAAATCCCGCATTTGAACGCAGCTGCTTCTCCATAAAGCGGCGGTAAGTTTCAGGAAAAAGTTTTGCATCATTTACAAAGAACACAAATGTAGGCGGCCTTATAGCAGCCTGCAAGAGGACATCTAGTAAGGAACTAAGAACATACAAGATACCGAGTAATTATACATTATATAAGTTGTGAGAGCTTAAAGCTCAACCCAAGGAACTCGAGTAATTATACATTATATAAGTTGTGAGAGCTTAAAGCTCAACCCAAGGAACTCGAGGGTAAGCATTACCGACGTTGGATGATGTAAATACCTGAGTGCAATAGTAAACACGTCCTCTTTTTCCACCTCGTGTCCTGGGAGGAGGCTTAAAAGTTACTGCTTCCTGCACAACTTGATTCAATATAGAAGTACCCAGTCTTCTTGATCTCTCTTTTTCCACTTCACTAGCAGCAACAATGATCCTTTTTGTTCAAAACAATAATAACAAATCAGCTACTCAGTTAGGGGGTTAACAACAATGAAAAATATCAGACCTGGATAAGTCGTAATTTTAAGATTTATAAATTATAGTAACAAGTTTATTGTCTACACCCAAGCAAACTCATCAACCAAAGATTAATTGCATGATGCAGCCAGTAAAGCAAAGTTGGCCCAAAATTAAATAGAAAAGATCCCAAAAAACAGCCTAGTTTTAAGTCCATTTTCATGTGCATCACTTACACCCCAGAAATGACAGAAATTTATTTTGCCACACATCAAGAAATACTATGCATAGTATATAAAAAATAATAAACTCTTAATCTGATCCTCTGAAATTTTTGCTTCCATTTTAGTCCTTCCAAGATTTTCATCACCAGATTAGTCTCTCAAAACAGACAGACAGGAGCTGAGGAATCTGCCTAGATATCCTCCCAACATTGGTTCGTAATCATTCTCCCCAGACCCCTTTTTCCATTATAAATATGTTGATCAAGGCTCAGTGAAAGGTACATAATTTTAAACCATTTTCTATTCCCACCCATTCTCATACTGACTTGAGCCGAGCGTCAAAGTACTTGCAGATACTACCCCCTATCTTCGAAGAGACGAAGTGCTGTCATTCTTGTTCAATCAACTCGGCCAATGTCTTCGGCCCACTCCGGATCAGATACAAAACTGTCACCAAATTCACATCTTTAAGGACTAATTCAGAGGCAAAAATCTTGACGACTACATTCTAATATCAAATGTCATAACACGCTAATCTTAGGAGGACTAAATTAAAGATTTACTCTCCACAAAATTCTGCAAAGAGGATGATGATTTGACTGTTACATAAAGTTTACCATGACCACAACAATTGAACTGCTTTTACTATTTTGTTGAAAAGCATTGCATATGCTTAGCATCATTCATCATGTCAGATTCAAATTCATATTTGTCTATAAATATGTATTCCTAAGAAAGAATAACTTGTTTTAAAGACAAAATGGGGAGATTTCAAAGAAAACATGAAATTAACATACTATGTGGTAGAGTAAACAAAGGTTTTCCAGCCAAAACTTACTTGTCAACATTATGGCCAGCTAGAGCAGTAGAATAAACAACAGGAGCCCAGTTAAGTAAACGAAGCTTCTCTCTGACATCTTGCTCATAGTGTGATGCAGTCTGCTGGTTTTTATCAGGTATTGTATCCCACTTGTTTACAACAATCACACAGCCTTTGCCTTCTTTTTCTATTCTTTCAGCTATCTTGTAGTCCTTTGAGATATATGAAATAGTTCCGTGAAAAAAAACTTCAAAATGACTGGAAAACATCAATATTTAAACAACTGGCATGCCATTTACATCCAAGGCTATTTTATGCAGTAATGCCTTATTATAATCAGAAGTAAAAACATATCTATTTTTCATATATAAAAACACTGATTGGAAACCTGTTCAGTGATACAAGCCAAGGCCTCAATGACAAGAGCAACAACATCAGAACGACGAATAGCGCGAAATGCTCGATTCACTGACAAAGCCTCTGTTGTACTTCCAGCTGAGGCTACAGTTGTCCTTTTCCTGATTCCAGCAGTATCAATAAGATGGAACTTCTAGAGTAAGAAAATAAGAAAATAATTATCATGTTGAACTAAATTCTAAAAGCTTACGATTCACTATTACAAGCTGGCAGTCCAAAGATATAAAGCAATAAACCAACAAAGTTTGGTTGGGAAAAACCTATAACTAACTGATCTTTTTCAAAACTTCTTTCTTGCAACACATGCTAAAACACTTTAAAGTAGTCACTGGGTTATTGTTACACTAGAAACCAAATAGTTACTAACTAATAAGTCGCCAAAAGAAACAAACCTGGCCATCTGCTCCAATAAATTCAGTATCAATAGCATCACGTGTAGTGCCACTGATGGGGCTGACTATAGTTCTGTCCTCACCAACCAGTGCATTTAAAATGCTACTTTTGCCAACATTTGGTCTACCAACAATAGAAATTGCTGGAATATAATCTTCTTCTTCAACAAGATTCTCTGGCTCCTGTTGTATAGCATAAAATGAAGTATAAGTAAGAAAATTATGGGTTTCAAAAGAAAGATTAAAACCAGTTGATCTGAGGTTGTATGGTGATAAGAAAAAATGCTTTCAAATAAATAACTTATTATTGGTTGGTGAATGAGTAATATAGTCAAATCAACTTGGTAAACAACAAAAAGTATCACCTAAAGTTACTCATTGTCAATGATACATGCTGAAGAGAATTCAATATTTATGGAAAACAAACCTCAACTTTCTGTATCCCTGAACAAACAAGGTCAAGAAGCTCTCCAGTTCCAGTCCCTGATATTGCTGATACTGGGATTGGTTCAAACCTGATATATCAGAAACCACAGCAAGGAACTTGTGAATTAGTACATATGCTACTTGGGAAAGCACTAATAAACAACATGATGCAAGAGCTTAGCATTGGCAGTATAACTACTCAGTCGTGGCTTTGAAAGCATAAAACATGGTTTTGTGCGAAAATAATACGTAGTTTTATTTTTCGATTCTTTATATCAATTTCAAAATTAAAAACCATATTTTTGAAGTGAAAGATTGTTACTTTTGTGTTTAGTTGAGAATTCTGAACAAAGTTTTACTGCAAAATTACTTTTAATATTAATTGTTTCAAATATAAGTTACTTCACTTAAAACTTAATATTAACCAAAATCAATTTTGTATAACACACATTAAACAAGTTAATCCCCTCATACAAAGCTTTCAAGCTCCATCACCGCTTATGCTTGACCAAAATTACACTCTACTCACGCCATATTAAGAGGAGTCATGAAGATGCATGCACCTAGTAAAAACTAAGGTAAATTTTAACACATAAGGGTCTGTCTATAATTTTATTAATTTACCAATATGCAAGTTGAATTAACCAAACTTAGTTGAACATTAACATCACCATAATTAATTAGTCACATGAACTAGCTAGTTATTAAAAAAGCTAATTATCATGCCAACATAGTGGATAATTTGATTCCTTTAGTAGATTAGATGTTGACAAATGTGAGGTAAATGTATTCAACACCGCCTTAGACCTTGAATGTCTCTTGAAATATGTACACGATTAATTCATGCTTGTTGAAGCACACTTAAAAATCATATCCATGAATTTGACACAGAAATGAAAAATAACACATACCACAGATTAAGTTTTAGTCCTAAGGGTCAATGTCAATAAAACATCAAAAGAAGTGAGTTTTTTATTTATTAAAGTATGTGTCAAGACCAAGTACCACAGTAGTATTTAACCACACCTCAAGCATGTATCCTCCATCAAAATTTCTTACCCAAGGGCCCAAAATTCAGACGCCTGCATAATTCTTTTCTTTGGAGATTCACACTTGTTAACTGCTAGAATGATAGGTTTGTTTGAGTAGTTTTTACGTAGCCAATCAGCAATCTCCACATCAGCTGCTATTAGACCTGCCTGTTAAGCATAATTATCATTATTGTAAAGCTTATCGTATCATGCACTTTAATAAGTATAAGAACAAAAAATTGATATCTCATTTTGATAGTGCACAACTATGTTCTCTGTAGTCAGTAGCCAGATTGGTACCACAAATAACTCCCTGGAGACAAACAACTAAAAGCTTTGAAGATTAAGCCAGACTATAGAATTCAAAAAATATTGTCTAATTAGGATGGTGCACAAGGAGGAACCGCCCCGTGGTTAATAAATATCAAAACCCAAAACAAGTAAGACCCACTTTTTAAACATCACTTTATCCTTGTATAATATTACAATAAGTATCAAGAGAAAGTAGATACAGACATGTAAAAGAAGGAAAGATATAAGATTTTATAAGCAAAACAAACAAAATACCTGACCATCAACCAGGAAAACAATAACAGATGATTCTTCCACAGCTGCAATTGCTTGTTTCTCAATCATCGATGGCATCCTAGCAACAGCTGCTTCTCTAGAGGCAAGGGGAATACCATCCATACCAATTGTCGTAGTAATATCCAGGTCTTCCATAACCGTAGATTGCGATTTTGAAACAGTTATAACACCCCCGGTGTCTACCACCATGAACTCATGATCTCCCCAAAATGATCGGCCATATAAACGGTCCCTCGTAACCCCAGGTTCATCCACCACAATTGCCTTGTTACCCTACAATTTAAGCAGAAAGGAAACAATTTAATCATTAGAAATTTCCAAATGTTAATTTCCCAGAACATGTAAGAATCAACAAGAATAAACAAAGCTATAAAAAAACATTCAATACCCCAACAAGACGGTTAAATAATGCTGACTTGCCAACGTTCGGTCTTCCAACAATAGCAATCCTTGGGAGAAGATTGTCGGGGATCTACCATTCAAAATAGAGGAAGGTTCAGCAAATGACCCTAATATAGTTCAATCTTTTCGAAACAAAATATACAATTCAAGTTCTAATTAGTTACAAACACAGTTTTTTCGCCTCAATTTTTTCGGTCAAAATAATACTAATGTGTTATAGAATCTATCAAATTGAACAATAAACAAACAATTTTTTTCTTCGGTTTACTCCTCCTGGAGTTTTTAGCGGTTTCTCTCGCATCAGTTATCTCATCTTCTGAAATCATCGAACACAAAAAGATGATAGTTAAAAACTGCAAAACACAAGTAACTGCAAATGAAGGTAACAGCTACTGACCTATAGTCAAAATGCGGGATAGAGAGGTTGAATACTCCAGTGCAGCTTCCTTTGCTTCTTGCTCGAGAGCGACGACATCGACGTCTTCGTCGTCGGAATAATCAACCTGATGGTCTAATTCTAATTCTAATTCCTCAGGAAGTTCAAGCAATTCGTCGTCGTTGATGGAGGCTGAGAATTCGGCGGCGTTGGAATGCGGTATGGAGCGGGGGAAGCTCCGGGAAGGGAGTGAGGTGAATCTTGGTGGGGAAAGCGGCGAGGAAAGTGTTGAAGTGGAAAAGGGAAAAGTGGTTGGGGTTTTGGGGAGGGTGCAGAAAGAGATGGGGGTGAGAAAGAGTGAGTGGGAAATATGTGCCATTGGTGAAATGAAATTGTGAGGATTGAGTTGAAGATTTGGCGGGGCGGGGGTTTATCGCCTCCATTCTCATCAATTCGGATTTTCCACACTAATAAGATAACATTTTTAGTTAAACCGTAATATATTTATTTTAAATAGAAGATTAAAAATATTTAGATTAATAATATTTTTTTATATCAATTTTAGATTATAAATATTTAGATTATAAATATTATTTTTCGTATATAAAAATATTTAAATTAATAGTAATTTTTTTATATATAATTATTATTTTTATTTAAGTACTATTTGTAAAAATATCTTAATTAATAGTAAATTTTCGTATATAAAAATATTTTGTTAAATAAGGATATATATAATATAGTTTGATTTCTAAATTCAAAGTTGTTCCTTCATATAAATAATGTCTTTAGGTATAAAAGCATGTGAATAGGGGTGGAAATAGGCCAGACCGACCTACAGGAGTATATGGCCTAACCTATTTAAGGTTAGGACAGGTCAGACTTTTTTAATAAAAAAGTCAAGCTTAGGTTTTTTTAAAAATATATTTAATTAAATAGGTCAGGCTTAAACTATTAAAAAAGTCTATGAAATCTTATAGGTTGGTCTATATTTTCATATATATTAAAAGTAGGTTAAATAGATTAACATATATATGCATATATATTAGAAAAAAGACTAAATAAGTTGGCCTATATATATGTATATACATTAGAGCAAAGGATAAATAGGTCGGTCTATATATGTATATATAGGTCGACTTATAAGGTTTCTTAAGTAATATCGATTAATTAAAAATCTTAATGAGAAACATACATTTAAATAGACTTTCAGGTCAGATCAAACTTTTAAATAGGCCAGACCATATCAAATAAAAGAGTCTATAATAGGTCATAGGCCAAGATTAGGTCTATTAAGTTTATCGTAGGTCAGACTCAGACCTTATAAAGCCTAGTCTAGCATATTTCTACCCTTACATGTGACTGACTAAAAGAAACTGATAGAAGTCAAACCACATATAATTGGTATTGCATGTATGACACACTACTATATATACATTAAAACCTAAATTTCATGAGTTTTCTGCATAAATATATACTTTTTCTACACCATCAATCCATCAGTGTGTAATATATACTCAAAGTCAATATATACATTAAAAACTTTATGAAGTTGGGTTTAGAAATGGTAAGTGCTTTTGAAAACTTATGGTGCATCAGTATCCCTTTTTATAGATATATAGTTCCATTGTAATGAATTATAAATCATATGCATTGAACGGTTCGAACCTACGCAACAACTGAGTTGCAAATATTAACATCAGCCCTCTATGTAGAAGGATGCTAGAACATGCACACATAAATTAGACCAACACATAACAATAGCATAATTTACTCGAACATAGTGAGTCGTCAATGAAGCAAAACATAATTGATCAAATTGAGCTAAGAAACATGTTAGGCACACAACTAAGCTCCATGCAGAGACGCATATTCCGTTTGATTAAATTGACACATTGTCTAGTCCATACCAAATAAACAAAATGTGAAAGGTTAAAACATGAAATAGAAAATTGAACCAATATAATCTACTTGAGAAGAATCAGATCCACGCAAATAAACAAAATGTGAAAGGTTAAAACTAAAAGGATCAAATGCAACATTATATTTTCGAAAAAATTAGAAGAGATAAAACATAATATAGCATTCAACAATGATTTGTGCGAGGCTTCTCATACCTTTACATATAGCATATTTGAGTTGATGATATAGAGTAAAACAATGCAGTTGTTGCCTTAATTTCAAGTATTGGAGGATTATCCCATAAAACTTCATGTGGACTAAAAGGCATGAAAACTAACCCCTAAAAGATCATTTAAGATACTTTGTGATTATATACTGATGGAAGGAAATAAACTAAGATACTGAATATAATATCAAATATAGGATTAGTTATTTTCTTATACTCTAAACATACAAAATGAAAATTCAATCATAAAAACATTAAAGGTGTATTATTCATGCAAGGCACACAAAAAGGTCACTAATCAAATACATACCTTCCCTAGCTCAACTCCCCACTGATCAAAAGAATTGATGTCCCATATAAAACCTTTTACACCAATTATGTGTTCATATATTTCCAACAACTGGGAATGCTTAAGAACTATTATTAATGTTAAGAACTCAACTTATACAGAAAAATCAAATATATAAGTTCATGAAGCATTTAATTGTAACATATTTAAGGTCAAGAAGGACTTACAAAGTATTTATAACAAAGATTAGTTCAGGGGCTTGATACTACTTACTATTATTGATAAGTATGTGGATCTGATTATAAACTTTTTTACTTTAGAAACCTATTTGAAAATCCTTAAATAGTTCGGGACCACTTAGTAATTAAACAATTTAAACCTTATTAATAAATTTACTTTTTGTGTAAAAAAACTTGTGTTAATAATTTTTGAACATGTTTATTTTTCAAGGTTCAGAGCATCTGAGTATATCATATACATAAACATCTCAAAATTTCCAAACACTACGACTGTCACACTCCAATGTATAATTTTCATCAACTACTGGTTATGCATGCCACAATGAAAGAAAAACAATTGGAATAAGAATTTGGGGACAAATATGTAACTTCAATATACTGGTCAATTGCTACGTTTACTACAACAGGCTATGGATACCTATATGCAGAGAACACCATAGAGATGTTGTTTGATATCGCTGATATGTTGTTCAACTTGAGTTTAACATCATACATCGTTGGAAATATGACTAACATTGTAGTTCATTGGACCATCTGCACCCGAAACTTTGTAAGTACTTTCAATATTAAGCTTCTTATACTGCTGCTCAGTTTTCTTGTGACAACCACTTGTTATGGTTTTACTTAATATTATACATATTTTGGACTAAATTCATATTATCATTCAACAATGCCCTTCAAAGTCATTATCCAAACCAATGTCCAAAAAGCTAATTCTATATTTTCAAAAACAAAAATCGTTTAGACAAGAGGAAATGTATTTCTTTCACTATAAATAAGAGAGGATTCATTTTGGTCACAAAGGGATTGTTAGACGACGGAAGCGTATCTAGAGGGGGGTGAATAGATACCCCTTTTAAAAATTTGTTCAAAAATCTAGTTTTGAAAAAGTTGTTTTTATCAAAGAGCGACGCAAAAGCTTTTTCAAAATGTCGTCTATACGAATATTATTGAAAACTCGGATATGCAAACCGTAATAAAAAATTCAATATGGAATAAGAATAACAAATTGAATTGATATACTTTAATCACTTAACAGCTTATTTAAGGTTTATCACAAGTTACTAGTAAAGCTATTTCCAATGGCAATATTAAAAGAACTGGTTGAATTAATTTATCAAACACTTGGTGTGCAAGTGAATTTTCAGAAATTTTCTTTTGATTGTGTTGATACACAAAACCACTTATAATTAAAAGTGATTATAAGCTATATCAACACTTGATTTACAATCAAAAACCAGTTTGGAAAATTCTTACAATTTAATTGATAATACAATGTTATTTGACAAATTGATTAATGAATATCAAAGCAAGTAAAAGAAAAAATAAAAGAGACACAAGGAATTTGTCTTCACAGTTCCCCACTATCATCCTTGCATGTGGGTAAGTCCACGCCTAATTCTAATGAAATTATGATAATTCTTACTATGCAATATTGTTGATACAAGAGAAGTGTTTAAGAGCAACTCCACAAACCCTAAACTTGTTGTTGATTGAACCCCTTCTCCTCTTTTAATCTTGAGAAAGACCAAGACACAATAGATGCAAATTGACTATCTAGATCTTGCTACTCCTTTGAATTCTTTATCTCTAAAGCTTACGTGCACCGTCAATTTCATCTATTACAACACAAGACTTCAATTGTAATATGTCGTTCTCACACTACTTCCTTTGTGTTCTTTATCTCTAAAGGATCCTTTGTGTTATTCATCTCCAAACGAATTCACTTGGCCCTAATTACCCCTCAAACGTCTTGCACAAAACCCCCCAAATCAACCAATGATCTTGGAGGACAAACCCGTGATTTTTCCTGGATGAAAACCCCTACAAAGCTCAACCCAATACACAATTGGACACTATCAATCCTCGTCTAGATGGAACCCCAACAAAATATAGTTACAATGTAATTGTGTATATGTATAGGTTGAGGTTGAAGATGAAGAGATAAATAGGTTGATTTTATGGTTTCACCAAGTAATGAATGATGCATGAAAGAGTATTTATAGTTTTGGAACTTTTAGGGCAAAAAGGACAAATTTGGAATTAAAAAGATTTGGAAACACTGACCAAACAAACATAATGTGTCGACCTATATATCATATGTGTCGAGACATACATAAGTTTTAAAATGTATGTATCGACATGTATAAGGCTATGTGTCGATCGAAACAAGTCAGAGGCTACATGCTTTAAAACTATAGTAAATGTGTCGACCTGAAAAATGGATGTGTCGACACATAAAATAAGAATTTCTACAATTTCATAAATGCTTCAATATGTGTCGACCTATACAATGCATGCATCGACCTGATTCTTCCAGAGGCTACAGGCTTCAAAAATGAGTTGCATGTGTCGACCTGAAAAGTGGATGTGTCGACACATGCAATAAAAAATTATGCAGAAAACTGTTTTTAATGACTTGGATCAATTTTAAAATGATTTTTAATGATTCTTAAGACCTCTAATGCAGAGGAGTTCCACAAGACATAAGGATGCCATCCAATATACATAAGTGGAAGCTTTTCACTTTTTATATCATTTAAAACTTTTGATGACAAAGTTGTACTCACATACTCCCACTTTTTTATGATGGCAAAACTTGCGACGATGCATTTCTTGTATTTATTAAAGGCTCCCCCTAACTTTGTGCTTCTCTAATTCAACTTGCATATACTTCTCCCCTTTTGACAACATAAAAAAGAAAGATAGCAAACAGTGAGACGTATCATAAATCCATAACAAGACTAATACAACAATCAAAGGCAATTTTACATAGAAGAGCAACAAGCACATATCTCCATATATATATATATATATATATATATATATATATATATATGTGATGATGCAAAATTTTAAATAATGAGAAATGTAATACACGGTATAAAGACTAAATAACCAAGAAATGGAAATAGTGTCAAGTTGTTTTTGTAGCCTCACGACCACGCAACGCTTCTTAATAGGACTCCTGATGCCGCACACGCGTGTCCCTAGCATATCAACAAGAATATGTCGCTACTAAAACTAAAATGAAGACGATTTTCATGCCATGAAACCAAAACAACAAGAAACATATATTGCAAATAATGTGCATATAAATAATTCAAGCGCAAGTGCGAGAAATAAAAATAAATAAACAAAAGCACATGCTTGCATAACAAGAACAAACTTATACAAATGTGAAAGAATTAATACATGAAGTCATTATAAGCGTGTGGATCAAGAACACCCAATGGTTATTAATAATAAAAAAATTGGAAACGAATATTCATGATTTTCATCATTTGAGAGAATATCAAGCATTTTTGGAAGAAAATAGTAACATACATCAAGATAAATCTTACTTTCAAGGAGAAATTGAAACGATATTACCTCACTCTTAATTGAGATTGAAGTTGCACTCATATGATGTAAAATACTCAAACAGAAGGTTAGATTGAAAGTATAAAGTGCAAGCAATAAGATAGAATTAAGCAACATTTGAGATATCGATTATCCCCAATTCCCCATGTATAATGACAAAAGGTTCGGTTGTGAGTGGTTTAGTGAAAATATCGGCAAGTTAGTTTTTACTATCAACATGCTCAAATACAACATCCCCCTTTTCAACATGGTCACGAAGGAAGTGGTGACGTGTCTTTATATGTTTAGTGCGTGAATATAGTATAAGATTTTTGGTTAGATTAATGGCACTAGCGTTGTCACACATGATAGGAATACGTAAGGGTTTGATATCAAAATTAATTAGTGGTTATTTAAGCCACAAATTTTTGCACAACAACTATCGGCTACCACGTATTTCGTCTTGGCGGTTGACAAAGCAACGAAAACTTGCTTTTTACTATGACAACTTACCAAAGATTTTGAGAACATGTGACAAGTTCCATTAGTACTTTTCTATCTAATTTGCAATCGGCAAAATCAGAATCGGAGTAACCAACCAAGCTACAATTATTTTCCTTGGAATACCAAAGCCCAAACTTAGAGGTACCAATGAGGTATCTAAGAATGTGTTTGACTGATTTTAAATGGGATTCCTTAGGACCAGACTGATATCATGCACAATATTAACTCTAAACATAATATCGAGCCTAGATGCGGTAAGATAAAGAAGAGATCCAATCATACCTCTATATCGTTTTACCTCAACATCCTTACCCTTTTCATCTCTATCCAAGTTATTATTTATTGCCATATGTGTGTCAATTTCCTTTGCACCGTCCATACCAAATATTTTGAGCAATTCGAGACAATACTTGGTCTGACATCTGGGTGTTCCTTCATCAAGTTTCTTAATTTGTAGTCCGATAAAGTAGTTTAATTCTCCCATTAGATTCATCTCAAACTCTCCCTGCATAAGCTTAAAGAACTCCTTGACAAGATGCATATTAGTAGATCCAAAAAAGATATCATCAACATAGATTTAAACTAGTAAAATATGCTTTCCTTGACGTTGTGTAATGTCTACTTTATCTCTAGATTATCCTTGTTCTAGCAAAAACTTACTAAGTCGATCATATCATGCCCTAGGGGTTTGTTTAAGACCATATAATGCACGTTTTAGCTTGAACACGTGATTAGGAAACTCATAATTTTCAAAACCGGGAGGTTGAACAACATACATTTCTTCACTTATGTATCCATTAAGGAACACACTTTTTATGTTTATTTGATATAATTTGAAGTTCTTAGAGCATGCATAAGCTAATAAAAGGCGTATAGCCTCAAGTCGGACAACCGAAGCATAAGTCTCCTTATAATCAATGTCCTCTTCTTGATTATACCCTAGAGCCACAAAACAGACCTTATTTCTTGTTATCACACCATGTTCGTCAAGTTTATTCCTAAATACCCATCAAGTACCTATAATTTGATGATCTTGTGGACGAGGAACAAGGTCCCAAATGTCATTTCTTTCAAATTGATTCAATTTTTCTTACATGGACATAAGTCAATGGTCATCAAGTAAGGCATTATTAGAGTTTTTAGGTTCAATCGATGATACATATGCATGATGATAACAAAAATTACTTATCTTAGAGCGAGTAGTCACCCCTTTGGTGATATCACCAATAATGTTGTCAATTGGATGATCCTTGGAGGTTCTCCACTCTAATGGAAGACCATTGTTTTCTTCATGGCCTTCATCATCTTCGTTTTCTTGGTTGTCATATTCATCCTTCTCAATTTCTACCGATTTAAGTTGATCAACTCCTTTATCGTTGTCCTTGAGTATGTCTTTTGTAGATGCACCTACACCATGAAAAGAACTATCTTTCCCAACACTATTTGGGGAAGTCTCATCAAAAGTAACATGGACAGACTCCTCTACAATAAGTAATCTTTTATTATAAACTCTATATGCTTTACTAGATTGGGAGTATTCAAGAAAAATACCTTCACCGGCTTTCAGATCAAATTTTCCAAGATTATGTTTTCCATTATTTAAAAGAAAACATTTACATCCAAAGACATGAAGATGAGATAAATTTGGTTTTCTACCTTTTAAAAGTTCACATGGAATTTTGCCAATAATTGGACGAATAAGTATCTTATTCAAGACATAACACGCTGTGCTAATAGCATCGGCCCAAAAATATTTTGGTTGACCATAATCAGTGAGCATTGTTCTTGTCAACTCCGCTAAAACATGATTTTTACGCTCCACATCACCATTTTTTATGGAGTTCTAGGAGCTGAAAAGTTATGTTTAATTCCAAATTTATCACAATCACTACTATGAAAATTCCATTTAATAATGGTTGGTAAATACATGTAACCACGCAGGACCATGCGTTGTTGTGTAGAGTATTGTTGTAAATTCACTACTAACAATCACGGTCTTGGGACCGTTGTAGTATACTTGTAAGCTTGCGTGATATCAAAATGATTATGTTTATTAACCATTGTGATATATAAGATATTGGGTTTGAAATCTAACAACAAATAAATTACACTAGGTCACTATTAATATAAAAAACTGTTGTGGAACGTACCCATAGTTTATTAAATACAAATGTATATTGCTTATTTTATGATACACCTCATTAAATAAATACAATCATTAAAATTGGTAAAGAATTATAGTATAATCTAAAAATTAAACTTTTCTTGAAAACCAATTTAAACATACCATTGTATTCAAAATTGCATGTGTCTCATTCAACACATTTTATGTTTTTTAACACATATATGGTTCAATGGTCGGATTCATTAAATGCATCGATATC
The DNA here is from genome assembly GCA_948472305.1 of Vicia faba. NCBI lineage: Eukaryota > Viridiplantae > Streptophyta > Magnoliopsida > Fabales > Fabaceae > Vicia > Vicia faba. The sequence continues at coordinate 260,119,198 of OX451741.1, forward strand.
TTTTATTATTGTTTACCTCATCATCGTCGCTTATCATCGTAATTATTATGATAATTGATCATCATAACAGTCATGATCTTAACAATCACGATGATAAGTGACAACGACGAGGTAAAGTAGAATAATAGATATCGATGTATTATAGGAATTCGACCATTAAACCATATATTATGTGTTAAAGAACATAAAATATGTTGAATGAGACGCATACAGTTCAGAATACAATGATTGATATAGGTTGGTTTTTAAATGCATCATAATATTCAGATTATAGTTTCAATGTCAATTTAAATGGCTGCATTTTCATTATAAAGTTAGTGAAACAAACAATGTACATAATATATAATAAATTATACTTCATCTTGACATGTCAATCTGTATAAAAATTTAAAGAACAAAACATTGCTAAGTCACGAGAAGCCTTTTTATTATGAGTTAGAAATGTTTTGTTCTTGTTTTGAGAACACGTGTCAACAAAAACATCATACAAAAACACAACAAATACATGTAACATAATAAAAGTAACATACATTTTAGCAACAAAATACTAACAGCATACAATATCACAAAATATATTAAGTTGTTTATAGAACGCGTCTTTTATTGAAAATAATTGTGGACCTATGAAATTCATCTAGTTTGTGAAGCAATGAAAAAGAAATACAAGGTGGATGAAGTTTCCACAGTGACTTCATACTTCTTGTATTTTTTCGTATTGCTACACAAACCATATGTACCATTATCAACTCATATTATACGTTTTCTACCACCATCATCATCACCATATGAGGTTCATCTAGTTTATGAAACCATGAAAAAGAAATAGAAGGTGGATGAAGTTTACACAATAGCTTCATACTTCTTATATTTCTTCTCATAGCTTCTCAAACTAGATGAAGTTTATTGTTGTTGTTGTTGTTTCTTGAGTCCTACAAACACCATGAATATTATCAACATGTGAAACCGCATGCTTATTTGTCAAAAACACCACATGAAACAACACGTAGATCAACATACAACCAGAAAAGAACAATAAACTATCTAATAAGAAGAAAATTATAGGAAAGTCATGTGAAACATAACAACAACATTCACGAAAATGAGAGAATAAGGAAAAATAATAATACCTTTATGTAAGAAGAACAATATTGACGGTTATAGTGTAGAATAAGAATGCTAATGATGAAGAAGAAGAGAAAAATGGGTTTTAGGGTTTTTTGTGAAATATATGGCTCTAATATCAAAGAGTGAGTGTTAATTCGCTTATATATAAATATACTCACAATGGTTTACAAGACCAACCATGGTGATATATATAAACATGTCACAACGGTGGAACACATAAACCGTAGTCATAACCCTTTAATTTTTTATTTAAAAATACATAAAAAAGAAAAGGCGCGTCTTAACATTAAAGGAATAATATATGTGAGGGCGCTGAGGTTCGAACCTATGAAAGCTTGATGGTATCGCCATGATTGGATTCACAACTGTTGTTATATACAATTAATTTTTAATTAAAAAACAAAAATAATATGGTAGCGCCTTAGTTTAGAGATGTCATCATGGTGTAGGGAAGAACCGTGGTAACCATGACATTGTTGTTTACGCGTTTTATAGTACTAAATATTCTTTAAAGAGATGATTTTCAAGCTCACCTCCATGATCACTTCGAATGACAATAATTTTTGAATTTAATTTATTTTGAGCTAACTTGGCAAAATATGTGAAAGTCGAGAACGTTTCATCTTTGCTACGTAATAAAATAGTCCAACAAAATCTAGAGTAATTGTCTATAATTACAAGACCATAGTAATTTCCACCTATTCTTTTAGTCTGTAAGGGACCAAATAAATTCATGTGAAGGAGCTCAAGTGGTCTCTATGTTGAAATAATATTTTTTGATTTAAAAGAGACCCTTGTTTGCTTACCCTTTTGACATACATTACATAAATGGTCTTTTGAAAATTTTATTTTTGGTAAACCGATTTACTAAACTTTTTGTAACTATTTTATTAAGTAGATCAAAGTTAATGTGAGCCAAACTTTTGTGCCATACCTAAGAGTCTACACTAAAGGTAACAAGACATTGAGCATTATTCAAGGAAATTTATCTTAAGTCAAGCATATAGATATTACTAACCCTCACACCCTTAAATATACAATCTTTTTTTTTATTATGTTCTATTATGCAACAATATTTGGCAAAAGTTACCTTATAACCATTATCGCACAATTGACTAATACTAAGAAGATTATGTCTAAGGCCTTCAACTAACATAACATTTGAGATAGTAATAGTTGAGGGATTACCTATACTACCTTTTCTGAGTATTACACCTTTGTTGTGATCATCATAGAATACAAAACATTTCTTCTTCACCACAAAGTCAGAGTAGAGAGATATGTCTCCTGTCACGTGCCTTAAACATCCACTATCGAGAATCTATTTTGCCGTCATAGCATCAAAACACTCATCCTACAAAAATCAAACAAAAGTGGTAGGTACCCAATTCTCATTGAGTTCTTGAGAGTGAGTTAAATAATTGTTTCATTTAGGCAATCATTGGAAATTCCCTTTAAGAACCAAAAAGCACATAAATTTGCATTTTTCAATAGTATGACCTTTTTTGCAATAAAGTAACAAAATAACCTATGATGAATCACTTATGCTATTAGACTTTTTCTTAATAAAGTTATAGTTTTTATGAGGCTTTTCAACCTTTTAACATCTAATAGAAATAGTATCAATGTGATGATGTATTTTGTCTAATTTGGTTTCGAGATTACTCATTTCTTGTTGTCAAATTTGACACGTTTCACATTCAAATTTACAAGATTGTTCATCCTCCTTTACACAATTTACGCTATCTAAAATTAGTTTATTTAATGCCTCAAAATTTTCATTTATTTCTTTAACCTTGGCCTCCAAATATGTAAAAATATTTTTTTGGGAGGCCAACTTTTTGTTAGCATATAAAGTCTCTTTTTGTAGATTTTCAAATTGATTCTTCAACTCATTAAAAGACAACTTTGCAATATTAGAGTGTTTAGAATCCCTTACATCCTTTTTCTTACCTTGATGATGATTTGCCATGATAGAATAATTTTTATCTTCATCACTCTCGTCTGAGCTTCCATTGCTTGAGACATCACTATCACTATCCCAAACAACATAGACTTGTCTAGAATTTCTAGAGTTGTTTCTTTGGCCCTTTCCTTTTTTTTAGCAAGAGATGGACAATCTGGTCTATAATGACCCAGTTTTTCGTATTCGTAACAAATACCATTTGCCTTGTCCTTTTGTTTGTATTCATCTTTAGAAGAGGAATATTGTCTTCTAAAATTTGCAAGATTATAATTGAAGTGTTTGACATCATTCTTCTGAATGTATCGATTATATTTCCTTACAGATAATCCCATTTCTTCATCATCTGAATTATCTTCATTGCTAGAGTCACTATCATTAATGATCTCACCCCTTAAGGAGTTTGAGCTTGAAGCCTTGAGACATTTAGACTTCAAGATTTCCTCCTTAACAACCCCTTTTTCCTTTTTTATTTTTCTCAAGCTTCTTTTCATGTTTATCCAAGCAATTAAGTTCTTGCTCGTGTTCTTCTAACTTTCCAAACAAGATAGTGAGATCGAGTGTTGCAAGATTGTTGGCTTCCTTGATCACAGTGACATTTGGTTACCAATTCCTAGTAAGACATCTCAACACCTTGTTAGTAGCAATAACATTGGAAATAGGTTTACCTAGTAAATTTAAACGATTAATACGATGGGAGAAACACTTTTGCATTTGAGCAATGATTTCCCTTTACTTCATGAGAAAGAGTTTAAACTCTTGAATAAGTATATTAATTATAGCTTGTTTGACCTCATTAGTTCCCTCATAAGTAACTTATAGAGCATCCCACATAGATTTAGCGATTTGACAATGGGAAATATGATAGAACTCATTAATGCCAAGAACGGATACAATAATGTTCTTTGCTTTCCAAACGTGTACCCACTTCTTATTATCATCCTCATTTCATAAGTCTTCCAGCTTAAATACGGTAGCACCATCAACAACATATGTCACCGATGTTGGACCATTTTGAATGGCTTCCCAAACACATTTATCACGAGTTGACATGAATTTGCATACAAGTTTCCAATAACTATAATTTTCTTCTGTGAAAATTGGGGCTCTTTTATAATCCTCTTTAGGTTCGTAAGTCGTTTTCTAAAAGTGTCGAAGTCGAAATTAATCGGCCTCTTGATGCCACTTGTTATACGAGGACAACTTATCTATAAGGGGGTGAATAGATATCTCTTTTAAAAATCTATTCAAAAATCTGATTTTGAAAAAGTTGTTTTATCAAAGAGCGACGCGAATGCTTTTTTAAAATGTCATTTATATGAACGTTATTGGAAACTCGGATATGCAAACCGTAATAACAAATTCAATATGGAATAAGAACAACAAATTAAATTAATATACTTTAATTACTTAACAACTTATTTAACGTTTATCACAAGTTACTAGTAAGGCTATTTCCAATGACAATATTATTAAAACAAGTTAAATCAATTTATCAAACACTTGGCGTGCAAGTGAATTTTCAAAAAATTTACTTTGATTGTGTTGATACACAAAACCACTTATAATCAAAAGTGATTATAAGCTATAACAACACTTGATTTACAATCAAAAACCAGTTCGAAAAATTCTTACAATTCAATTGATAACGCAATGTTATTTGACAAATTGATTAATGAATATCAAAGCAAATAAAAGAAAAAATAAAAGAGACACAAGGAATTTGTATTCACAGTTCCCCACTGTCGACCTTGCGTGTGGGTAAGTCTGCGCCTAATTCTAATGGAATTAGGATAATTCTTACTATGAAAAATTATTGATACAAGAGAAGTGTTTAAGAGCAACTCCACAAACTCTAAGTTTGTTGTTGATTAAACCCCTTCTCATCTTTTGATCTTGAGAAAGACCAAGACACAATAGATGCAAATTGACTATCTAGATATTTCTACTCTTTTTCATTCTTTATCTCCAAAGCTTTCGCGCACTATCAATTTCAACTATTGCAACATAAGACTTCAATTGTAATCTGCCATTCTCACACTACTTACTTTGCGTTCTTTATCTCCAAAGGATCCCTTGCATTCTTTATATCCAAAGAACTTCACTTGGTCGCAATTACCTCCTGAACGTCTTGTACGAAAACCCCCAAATAAATCAATGATCTTGGAGGATAAACCAGTGGTTTTTCCTAGATGAAAACCCCTAAAAATCTCAACCAAATACACAATTGGACACTATCAATCATCGTCTAGATGACACCTCAACGAAACATCATTATAATGTAATGTCAGTGTGTATGCATAAGTTGGAGGTTGAAGATGAAGAGAGAAATAGGCTAATTTTATGGTTTCACCAAGTTAAGAATGATGCATAAAAGACTATTTATAGTTTTGGAACTTTTATGGCAAAAAGGACAAATTAGGAATTAAAAAGATTTGAAAAAATTGACCAAACTAACTGGATGTGTTGACCTATATATCGTATGTGTCAACACATACATAAGTTTTAAATTGTATGTGTCAACCTGTATAAGGTTATGTGTCGATCGAAACAAGTCAGAGGCTATAGACTTTAAAACGATAGTAAATGTGTCGATCCGAAAAATAGATGTGTCGACACATAAAATAAGAATTTCTGCAATTTCAGAAATGCTTCAGTATGTGTCGACCTGAGTCTTCCAGAGGCTACAAACTTAAAAAATGAGTTGCATGTGTCGACCTGAAAAGTGGATATGTCGAAACATGCAATAAAAAATTATGCATAAAACTATTTTTAATGACTTGGATCAATTTCAAAATTCTTTTTAATAATTCTTAATACCTCTAATGCAGATGAGTGCCACAAGACATAAGGATACCATCCAATATACAGAAGTGCAAGCTTTTCAATTTTGACATCATTCAAAATTTGTGATGACGAAGTTATACTCACAGAGATACTCTCAAAGCAGAAGGTGTACCTTTTCCCAGGAGTATTTCACGATTTCCTTTTTCAATTGGTAATAATACCCCACATGTCTTGTTTTTATCTTTAACGCTTCTCTTTTTCAAACTTTTCCTTCTCTTTAACTCATTCCTGCAATAATATAGATTTCAGAAATGGAAGCAAAATATTTTCCACCGATTGAATATGTGTTACTGCAAAATGAGTCTCCAACAAACCTTTATATACTCCAAATCCTCCCTGCACAAAATTCACCACAATCCTGATCATCAAAAACCTATCATTTCATGCATAAATAAATGATAAACATAGCTAAAACATTAAACAAACCGTGAAGAAGATAATAAGCAATGTGAGTGATGCTGGTGAATGTAAGAGTGGACAAAACTGCTTAAGCGTTTATTTCGTTAAAGGAATAATGAGTGAAAGGTCAGCAGGTCTGACCATAGTAGAGTAGTTTCCAAGCTCCATCAGTTTACGTGGACATACCAGAATCGCTCTGAGTTCTAAAATGGAAAAACTATGATTGGGCCGGGTCAACATGGTGGTTTCTACGTTGAAGAATAAAATAGAAACAATAATAAATATGCGGACAACAAAAATCAAAAACAAAAATCAACTAGAACAAAAAAATCAAAAACGAAAAATGGATTACCTTATATGCAAAAACTTAAAACAGTTGATACTGGTGCTTTTCCGAAACACTAATTTTGTACATTTTCATTTTCATAGTATTTCCTAAACTCTAATTCCGTGCATCGTTATCGACTTTGATTAGGACTTTGTTAGCGAAGTGTCATAGAGAGTACCATTACGGTTTGTAAAGAAGAAGAGGAAGAAGAAGAATGAAGCAGTTCGTGAGAAAGAAAGAGTGAATGAGAGAAAAGACGAGAGAGAAAGAAGAAATTGAAATTTGAAATTGAGCAAAATACTTAATGAGATAAAGCTAAGCAACAATAATCGGTAGTGGAGAAAATTTTGAAACAATAGTTTATTTTGGACCAATCAAATGACAACGTATCAAAAAGTGGAATAAAATAGAATAGATAGTAACCATGTTGATTCAATAGTACAATTTAGTTGCAAAAAGTAAGTTATGAACACAATTTTCCCTCAAAATGATGACTTGACAAAGTTAAAAAGAAGGACAATATAGTATTTTTTAGAATAATTAATTTTCTTATATTATAGATTTATGAGTTTTGAGTGGAACATAAAATTTCGAAGAGAATTTATCCATATATTTTTGACGGGCCAATTATTCAAATTTTTGTATCTAGATAATCACTTGAAAAATAGATGTTTCTCAAGGAATTTTAATTTTAATGAAAATTGTGTTTGTTTCAAAAGATTAGAATTTATCAATGAAAGTACAATAATTTCACATTTAGTTTAAATTTTAAAAGTTATTTGTATATTTTTTATTTCTAAATATGTTATTTATCTATGATTATTTATTTACAACAATCTCACATTTTGTTTAAATTTTAAATATTATTTGTGTGTATTTTTTATTGCTAAATAGATAAATTTATCTATGATTTTTTATATTGTTATTCTTATGTTTAAAGAATGAGAATTCAACATGCTTATACGAATAAAATTCAATTTATTTTTATTTTTATATTCTAATTACATTAATTTGTATCTAAATATTTTTATCTTAAAATCACTTTTATATGAAATTATCAAAAAGCAAAGAGTTACCTTTGTTTTGTTTTCTCTTTCTCTAAGTGATAATGCTAGATCTGTTACTTCACATGGATAAGTTATGGAATCATTGAATGTGATGATGCTTCTATCATCGCACAAATCCTTATCTTGTTGATTGAGCTCTAACTTCACAAGCATTTCGACGTACAGGACGTTGCACGAACTTTCATCATCTACAAGGAGGTCATATATGGTTTGATTTGCCACGTTGTCTGCTATGATCATTGGTAGCACGACATTAGGAATTTTGTCCACCTTTTCACAATCTTGAAATCCTAACATCGATATATCTTTCTATCGTAATTTGGTGTCAATCATCACTTAGAGGAGGTCTTGTAATCGAGGATCTTTGTCACACTTCACTCTCCCATGGAACTCCTTGATGACGTCAGTTCAAAACATCGTGAGATCGGGAAATTCTACAAAGCTCCTTGGTGTGAGTGTGACGGTAAAGGTTAACTTCTCCAACTAACCACGACCTTGTAGCAACCTGGTTTTTGGATTGAACAATATATGATCGTGAAATTTTGTAGAAATCAATTGTCATTTTCCACATACCGCGCCATTGTTTTGTACGGGACCAAAGTTGTGATTGATATGAAGTTATGGACTCCTGATACGATGTGCAGATCTTCGGCACGACAGCGCATGGGTAGACTTATAAGGTTAACACACTGATGCTCAAGTCAGTTACGGAGTCCAAAATGAATAAAGTGTAAGTCTGAAAAAAGAGAGAGTGTGTGTATCTTATGCTTTATGTATTCCATTTATATATGATGTACAAATTTAATGGAGTTCGCCTCAGTAGGATTAGCACTTGGGTCTTACTTGTATTAGGCTGGCCCTGACCCATAACATTACCTAAAAGATACAGTTGTTTCCTTCCATTTGTTTAGTCTTAAACCTACTTGACTCGTCTAACTTGGTATCTACTTTACTCGTCTAACTTGGCATACAAGTAAATCAAACATGAAGTTCCCTAGTTATACTCATGTTATAGATCTAAGAAGTAACAGACATATACAATATTAACGTATGTTGCAATTTTATCCATATTCTCTAAGTGAAACAATAATGCAATGAGTAGTATTTACAGTCAATTTACGCTTCTCTATGGTCTCCAAAAATTTTAATCGTGCATGACATCCTCACCTCAACAAATATAGTTTTTCAAATATCTAAATTGAGTAGTGATCAAATAGTTGGTCTCTAATAGTTAGACGGAGAACACAAAATATATCGTCCAGGATCTCACCAATGAGTAGATGTAAGGACAATGTCTCTGTCTTCGACAAAAGTTGACAATAGAGATTGGGATAGAACAAAAAATCATACTTCATTTCTTAGTCCACAAGTGAAGTTTGGGAGTGACTACAAAAGTATCAATATTAAAGATGTCTCTACAAGTTTCCTTCCAAATACGAGCAGACACCACCAAAACACAACAACCTAGTAGTATAAATCTTTCAAGAAACTTCTTTTTTTAAAACAGAGAAAAATATATTATAAATCAAAAAAGGAATACAAGAGACACAAGGGAGAGACCGAACCAAAACCCCTTAAAAGCAAAGCCTAAGCCTAGGGGTTCCAGCCTTGTATGACAAGTACTCCGAAACGATGTCACTACGGACAGAAGAATATCAGTTGAGCTTCTTGGTCTTAAAATCTATATAAGCCAGAAAATCAGCGCAAAAATTGGCTTCCCAAAATATAGGTGTAATCATAAAGTCAATTTTGAGAGTGAACGCCTAACACGCAAGCCAACGAGATTTGATTTTCCAAGGCACCAAGTTATGATTCAAAAAAGAATTAACTACCAAAATGCAGTCAAATTCGAGCCACGACTTCGACCAACCCATATCTTTAGCTTTTTCTATTGTTAAAATTGCAGCCATGAATTCTGCAAACACGGAAGAACCAGCCCCCAAAAACATGCTAGAACTAGCCAGATGATCTGCAGCAGAGTCCCTGAAAATGCCTCAGCGGGCAGCTAGCATAGGAGAGCCAAAATCCGCACCATGTATATTGCACTTAATCTAGCCAGAAGTTGGAGGAAACCATAGAACATCCACCGAGGCAACAGGTTTTCTAGGATTGATGTTGATACCAAATCCTTTAAACAAGGAGAAATTAGCTATAGAGGAGTTAGATTTCTTGGTGGTGTGGTTACCAACCAACTTGGCATGAACAACAATTTCAGCAATACACGATTTCCATTGAATCGATCTATTATCAAAATGTAATTTGTTCCTAGCATTCTAGATTTTGTAGAAGGAGAAAGCAATGCAAGCTTTGATCACAACTAAAGCTTGAGGCGTCCAAGATCCCGTTAGAATGATTTTGTAGTCCTGAAAATAAGAGATGGTGAAGGGAAGATGCATCATAGAACTCAACTATTTCCAAATATTCCCTGCAAAATAGCAGTCGAAGAACAAATGCTCAGATGTTTCGCAGCAAGTCTGGCAGAGAGAGCACATAGATGGGAAGGCGAATCCGCGCAGATGAAGGTTCTCATCAGTAGGAATCTTATGATGCATAAACCTCCAAACCAGCATGGAGTGCAAGGGAGCAGTATCTTTGTCCCAGGGAAATGCAGCCCAGTTGTCCGAGGGAGTAGATTTTAAAATCAGGTTATAAGCATGTTTGATGGTGAACTAGCCATTTTCCAAATCTTTTCAAACCAAAGAGTCCTCAAACTTCATAGCAGGGATGGAGAAATGACAGAGTAAGGAAGGAAGAGAGGGAAGAGCATGAGTTGTATTGGAGCTAAACGACCAGGAGTGGTTTGTCCACCAATCACTTACTTTAGAAAATTCTCTGAAATATTGTATTTGAAAGCAAGTGGTTCCCCCACCTAATTATCAAGCCAGAAGTTAATCTTTCTACCATTTATCCAAATACAGTTTTCTGACAACTGTGTTGTAACACTTTTTAAGGCCACTCCAAATAGAAGATTTGATGGAGTAACCTATAAGTTTATTGTTTCTTTTAACTCTGGCAGCAAGGAGAGATGACCAAGCATGACTACTATTTAGAAACTTCCAGCAAAGATGCAAATTAGTTGCCAAGTTATACGAGCGCAGAGAGATGATGCCAAGGCCTCCAGCATTGGTTCTTTTACAACACGTTTTCCAAGCTACAGTGACAAGTTTCTTCTTCTCTATGCTCTCACTACAAATAAAATTCCTCATCCAAAACTCAATCTGCTTGATTATGCTAGCAGGCCAATTATAAATTGATATGCAGTGGACCATCATGCTATGAATTGCAGATTTGACCAACAAAACTCTTCCAGCCATGGAAAGAAGCTTGGCCTTCTAGGTAGCAAGTCTGAGCCTGATATTATCTACAAGAGGAAGAAAATGGCATGCTTTAGATTTACCAACAAATATAGAAACACCAAGGTAAATGAAAGGAAGGTAAGCTCTGGTGAATCATATGGTTTTTGCAAGCCTGAGATGCCTCTCTTGAGACATTCCACATGCATAAATAAGAGATTTAGTAAAGTTGCATATCTGGCCAGAAGAAAGAGCATAATCCTTAAGGAGTTTGGAAATGCAAGAAATAGATTTTAAGTCACCCCTACAGAAAATCATAATATCATCAGAAAAAAGAGTGTGAGATGGGACTTCACAATTTTTGTTAGCTTGAATGAGATTTATAAGATTGTTATTCACAAGGTTAGAAATACCTCTGCTGAGAACTTCCTCAGCTAGGCAAAAACGAAGAGGAGAGAGGGGATCACCCGACCTCACCCCATTGGAGCATTTGAAATAACCAATTTGCTTGCTATTAAACCCAATAGAAAGAGTAGCAGAGTTAAGAATAGTGTGGATCTAATTACAAAATTTAGAGCTAAAACCAAAGTTAGAAAGAGTTTTAAGGAGGAATTCCCAACTTAGAGAATCAAAGGCTTTGGAAATGTCAATTTTCAAAGTAACATTACCCCTGAAGCTTTTATTGTTAAGGAGATTTATAGCATCAGAAGTAAGGCAAATCTCATCCTTGATATTCCTGCCAGCCACAGAGCCCATTTGCTCAGGGGAAATAAGAGAAGGAAGAATGGTGCTAAGCCTATCAGCCAGAATTTTGGCTATAATCTTATACTTAAAGCTAGCAAGAGTAATTGGTCTATAATGATTGAGGCAGTTAGCTTCCTTAATTTTTGGAATAAGGACTAATGTGTTAGCATTAAAATTGGAAAGAATCCATCCTTGCATAAAGAATTGAGAGACAGCATTCACGACATCAATTTTAATAATATCCCAGTAGGAATGATAGAAGATAGCACCAAAGCCATTTGGGCCAGGGGCAGAATCAACATTCAGGTTCAACACAGCCATATGAATTTCCTCAGGGCTAGGCAACTGCAGAAGCAACTCATTAGTTTGATCATTCACAAGCTTAGGAATCATTGAAGCAGATCAGAATCCTGTAAAACAGCATCAGAATTAAACAAGGTTTTGAAGTGATTCTCTATATGGTTTTCTAAACTGCTTTGATCAGTAACCACATGGTCATTGATAACCAGAGACGAAATACACTTAGTTTTTCTTTTGATCTTGGCATAAGTATGGAAATATTTAGTGTTTCTATCCCCATTCAAATGCCACTTTATTCTGGATTTCTCTTTCCAGAATTCCTCTTCCATGTTAAGAGCAAGTTCCAGCTCATGCTGGGCTTTGGACTCCATATCATGAAGAATATCATTATAACCATCTTTATCAATCTCAGTTTGAATATCCTTAAGGCAATTCTCAGTACTTGAGACCTTATCCTGAAAATTACCAAAGGTATTCTAATTCCAGTCCTTGAGTCTTGCCTTAAGGATCCTTAGCTTTTTATCAAGAATATACATAGGACACCCAAAAAGTTTAACATTCCAGACCTCTTTAATAACTCTAGCACAGTCCTCGTGCAAAGTCCACATTTTGAGAAATTTAAATTGAATTTTAGTGACCACTTTCTCAAAGTTAATGGAAAACAAAATTGGATAATGATCCGATTTGACTTTCGAAAGAGTGTTCACGCAACAGTATTCCAGGCATCTAACAATAACATGTTGCAAATAACCCTATCTAGTCTTTTTTCAGTTCTATTTCTACCTTTTCTGCCATTACATCAGGTGAAGAAATTGCCTTGAGTAGAGATGTGAATAAGCTGATTGGAATCAGTCCATATTGTAAGTCATAACATTTGATTTTGACTTGATTTGGATGAAAAATAAAAATATCATTTCTATAACTTCATATTTCATAAATAATCAACTATGAATTAATAAATAATTTATTGTTGCAATATAGTGGAGTTGAGTTATTGGAGAACACATTTTGAAACATTTTTAGGTATATTGGAGGATAAGATAAGACCGCGAACCTGAAGGTATATTGTAACTAAAGTACATTCTTTCAAGGTAGGATTCTCTCAATACTGACATCCCCCCTTACATCTCTATCTACACTATCAATCTCTTTCATAAGTTATATCTCTCTCCAAATTTGTTTCCTTCATTATCTCTTTCACTTGCCGTAAATGATCCATTTGTCCTTCTAAAGAATGTTCAGAGGATCCCTACCACCTTGGATTGCAATTTAATGTAGCATCCCTCCCTCCAAAAAACATGTGTACTTCTGAAGGCCTGACGGAGACTGGTACCCTCCTACAGAACCACGCCTGCTTCCCTCCTACTGAACCATGTCTGCCAAGTCTGCAGGTTCGGTTCTGAGAGAGCAACTCTAATTTCTTACTCTCCTATGAAGCTTTACTTGCCAATTCTATGGAATCACACACTTCTTGTGGGTTATCTGGTTTAACTTTTATCTTTACTGGCTTCCCAATCTTGGATTTATCTTCCATTCTTGCAATTTCTAAAGCTTTTGCGCAAACAGGATAACTTTGATCATTCCCGGACTCCAAAATCACACCAGAACCAATGCATATTCTTCCCTCATAGAAGGCCGTGAACTGTCCAGCTGCTAGACCTTGATCATCTTCAGATATGCGAACAACGGCGGAGTCGATTACACCATCTCCTTTGAGTTCCACTTGTAAGCTACAATCGTAGAACCCGGGACCATGTCTCACCTGAAAGGTTTAATATATTAGAACTTCAAGTACTGTAACGATGGGAACATTTGTAATATAGGAGAAGAGAAGTTGATATTCAAGATATATATCCACCTTGCAACGAAGCTGACTTGTCTGCCTAGGGGGTAACCCACTAAGCCATTTGAAAGAGCCAACACGGAATATGCGCCTTTTCTTGTCCAAAGAAAAGTAGTTTCTGGACACAAAAACTACATTATTTTTTACATCCTTCTGGACAACATACCTGCATCAAATGTCAAAAAGATGTTTTTTAACAAGGTTCAATTTTTTGGTCATAGGAATGCAACCAAAGAAAATTTGCAACCTGCAACCATCCAATCAAGTTCAAAACTACATTACAGCAAACTAACATGGATTCCAATTTCCATATGTCTACACCTACGTGAGGGTCTGCCCATATCCCAACGTCAAAAGGCCCAAAATCAATCAATTAACAAGAATACCCGCTCTCTATACTCTCCTTCCTATTTATAGGCGACAAGCCTTGTTTATTTCCTCTATCTAACCCAACCTAATTAACTGACTCGCTAACCTCTTAACTTACAGTAACGATCTATCACTCAATGTAGATCTATCTTCCAACATGAAATGGAGTGTATAAATGTGATTGGTAATTCATCAAATAAATACAATGAATGCCAGAAAGAAATAGAGAGGGGACAAACCATGGACCTCCAGGTAGCCGCAAGCCCTGCCGTTGACCTATAGTATAAAACCAGAAGCCCCGATGTTTGCCAAGAAAATCTCCTGTCTCAGCTTCCAGTATGATACCTTCTTTTTCCCCAATATGTCTTGCAACAAATTCACTGAATTTTATCTAAGACTCAAAGTGAAGGAAAATTGAATTACAAATAAAATCATCTTCAAAATTTAGTTCAAAACTATTATATAATTTTGAACAAAATGATGGCATTGAAGTTTTTAAAATTAAGGAATAGTTATCATAGCTAACAGTGGGCATTGCCTTAAGTGTCATTTTATGTTTATCACACTCTTTCAAAACTATTTGGAAATCAAGAGTATTTGTAATGAACCATATATTTGTCAACTACTAATACCTTGCCCAAAAAGCATATTCCCTGGGAATCCTTTCTATCCTTATTTGGCAGATCAAATTTTGTGGCAAGCCTGCGGACTTCATCCTGCAGATGATGAGGCGGGAGATTAAGTTAGTGCGAAATTTTCTGCACTATAATAAAACCTAGTCTTCATGTACTACAATATAATAAAATAATAAGCTCCTCAGATGAAACATCTTGTTGCCTTTATGCATAGACACTTCGATGTTATTTCCAAATTTCCACCTCAAACTAAAATTATGGACACCCAACTTGTTTACCAAATGTATTCTGAAAACATCTTGCCTAATTTCTAACTCATACTTCAAACAATTGACAACAAGTGATGTTTTAACTTTTAAATAAAGAAAACAATGTCGGTGACAAGACAACAAGAAAATATTCAAGCAGAGCAACTGCAAAGCAGCGCCTGATTTTCAATCCCAAACAACAACTACAGATAGGAATTAAAAGGTTTAAGAAACATATTCTCAATTCATAATGTTTGAGTTCTTGTGTTTGACATTATAAAATGACTAAAGCACCGACAAAGTTAAATGAAATTTCAGCATGGAATACAGAACTAGCCACAACAAACCTTGGGAATACAACCAAGTGGAAAAAGAAGTCGCTTCAGCTGGGACTGTGATAGGTGAGATAAGAAGTAAGTTTGGTCCTTTACCTAAAATGTCAAACCATGTTAGGAACTAACAGGCAAGAGCACCCAGCAATGTTTTGTGACTAATAAACAAACAAGCATATAAATACGAAAAACTTAATATCACAATGAACAAATTAACATAGGTCAGTAAATCAGAAATGATTCTTCAATAGCGCCGTGAGTACAGAAATATAACCTAGAAACCACAAATGCAATCAAGATCTTGTAATGACAAAAGTAAATATTATATCGGTACCATGTCTTGTGAAAGTTCTAAAATAGAAGGGCCATCCATCTTATCCGCAAACGGGTGGACAACCTTTGCATAATGACCAGAGGCAACATAGTCAAACCCCATACCACCAATTGCATCCAAAAATGCACCTAACAAAAAAAAAACATTTGATTAATAGAAACACAAAGGAAAAAAAACACAAAATAAACTACATTACGAGTTAGTTTGGATTCAATCCATCATACCAAATTTTATTCTTGTATTGCAAAGAACATCCGGGTTCGGAGTTCGACCACACCGATACTCTTCAATGATGTAAGAAACCTAATAAACAAGTAATAAGTGAGGCATATCCTCATTCCGGCGATATTGCAAATAGAACATATTCATTATTAACTTGAAAGTTTAGTTATGTCAATTGAGTAAGATGCTATCTATTGATGTTAGAGGAACAATTATTAGCTAAAGGAGTCTTGCATACCACGTTTTTCCAGTATTCATCTGTCAAATGAACAACTTCTAATGGTACTTCAACCTGATTGCAAACGTCTTTAGCATACTTCAAATCATCTTCCCAGGGACATTCCGACCAGAAGTTCTCAAAATCTTCCTACAAAAAATCACCAAAGAAACGATATCAAATATGATTTTCGAATCAACATTTCATGGAAGCGAAAAGTGGAAAACATACTTGGAACCATATTTTGAGATAGAAAGCGGTGCAAGAGTGGCCAGCTGCGTGGAGTAGGCGGAGAGCAACGCTGCTGTCGACGCCTCCGCTGAGAAGGACGGCGACTCGGAGTGGGTTCTGCGGCATGGAACAGCGGAGGTGTGGGTCCAGTTCGGCATTGAGAGGAGGTGGGGTTTGGAGAGTAGCGGAAGAAAAGAGGTTGGAAGTGGTGAATCGGAGATTAGGGTTTGGTGTGGGGAGGTTTTTGGTTGTGAAATGAGTTAGAGGGAGGGAAGAGAGTGGTCTCCAATTCCAACGTGCTGCTGCTACCTTCAACATCTTTCGTGTTTCAGCCTCATCCGCTTACGGTTGTTAGCACATAAACGTTATTATTTTTTTATATTTTTTTTGCTTAATACCTCTTTTGGTACATATATTTTGGGTTAATTTCACTTTGATACTTCAAGAAAAAAAACATTATCGAAGGATCTCGTAAATTTTACTCGGATATATATTATAGTCTTTTCTGTTAGTTTCTGTTGTTATAACGTTAAAATTTATTATGTTGGATTTTTAATGACTGAGGTGGATTATTTTATTATTTTTTAAATATTACAATACCAATTATCAAATAAAAGAATATGAACAGACTATTAATGTTGTTATGACACAATTTAAGAGAAGAACAAGAACACTATTTAGAAAGCTCCATTGAAAAAAATTAACAATGTTTCATTGAAGACGAAAACGCTATCGTTCACAACCCTCAATTGAAGACAAGTGGCATTCATCAATTGTTTGAAGACGAAACCCTAAGGTATGTGTTGTACCCCCAAAATTTGCCCTCCCATATTCTCCAAGGGTTGCCAAGATCATGCTTCAAAATCTCCCAAGGGTTGCACAGTCCAATGGCCTCCTAACAGTCAAAAATTAGGGTTTTGGTTCTGACAAAGAAATTGAAGTTTCCAAGGGTCCAAACAAGTCCCACATGCCTACATACATTGTCAAGCATCCATATGCCAAGTTTCAAGACTCACAGCATCAAAATGCACAGTCAAAAATCCTAAATGCTTCACAGTCAACTGTAGGGGCAAAATGGTCATTTGACAGTCAAAAGTCAAATTTTTTGGTCAACATCATATTTTGAAGCCACAAACATCATTTGATCAATTCTTGATCATGATTCTCAAAGCATGGCTCAAAAAGTCTCAAGATGCAAAAGTTTCCATTTTTGGACAGTTGAAAAAGTCAACTGCAAATTGACCAGGGCATAACTTCCACATGGTTTATCAGAAAAATTCCATCCAAAGCTCATTTTGAAGAGAATGACATTTCCTACAACTCATCTTCACACTTCAAGTCCAAGAAATGCTCTCACAAAAAGTTATCAATCTCAACATTATAGGTCATTTTCAAAAGTCAACAAAAAAGACACTTTAAGTCAAAGACCATAACTTGAGATTGGTAAATCAAAATGACATGGGACCAAAGGCATTGGTTAGAGGACTTCAAGACCTTTCCAAAATGTCCAAGAACATGATCAAAGCTTAAAAATTTAGCAAGATATGCCTTGTGGAAGTTGGGAAATTTTTGGGAATTTTGAAAAGCCAACTTTGCTTCAAATGCCTCAAAATTGCTAATGGACCTCAATTTCTTCCATGAATCATTACCCAAAGGCTATGCACGACCCATTGACCTCCAAGGGAGTTATTTTATCATTTTTGATTAATTATTTGAATTTTTATTATTATTAATTCACTTAATTAAAATTAAATATGAAAAAATAGCAAATAATACCTTTCCAATCTTTTTGTGCAGAGATTTCACTCATAATGAATCAAATATTTCGTGCACATTCAAAAAGGCAAGATTTATCATGTTTGGCAATAGTTTCATGGCAAAAAGATTGAAATTGATCTCATGGAAAATCAAATCTCCAAATCATCAATGCATGGATTATAGGCTGGTTTTCTTGACCTAATTCACTTACATACATAAGCATAAGTGAAACCTAATGCCTTGGACACAAAAAGCTGCGCTCAGAATACAAGAACAAACTTGCACTTTTTCACAAAAATTTTGAAACTGTTTTCATAGCTACTGCACGTTTCAAAGCCTAAAAGCCATTCCAATACACTCCTAACACTACCAGGAAGCTATTCCAATCGAAACCAGCCCTCCATACTCAAGGAATTGGTAAAACCGGATTGCACTTTTCATAAAATTTTCAATAATCGTGTTTTGATTTCTAAGCATTGTTCATGCATTTTTATTGTTGATTTACACTAACATGAATGTTCTGAAGCCATTGATACTATTTAATTGAATTAACAACGCTTGAATCAAGATCTGCCATGGATGTGTTCTAGAGTTTCAGAGGTTTTAAATTGGGGTTTCCTTCATAAGGAAAAATTGGCCATTCAAACCAGGACCATTGAAACCGTGACCTCTAAACGAAGTTAAATCACCCATTGCGCCCTTTTTATGCTTGCCTATATCCTAATCGCTGTTTTCTAGCACTTGTGTTTAGTGGGGGTTTAAAACCCCCGCTATCTCTTGTTTTATTTTCAGGCAAACGAAGAAGACGCTGAGTTGTTGGCTTGTGGTTGGTCAGTTTGAATACTGGCGCATTTTTTTGTTCTTCCAGCATAATATTATTTTCTCTCTCATAATAATCATTGTCCACTAAACTAACAAAGTAACGCGCTAGTTCAGTTGGTTGTTGTGTTGGCATGCAGGTACTGGGACCTGGGTTCGATTCCCAGGTCCCCCATATTTCTCAATAATTTTGGTTATAATATGTTCAGGTGTTGCTTCTCTCCAGTGGTCCACCAAACGCCCAATGCCTGTGCCTGCCACATGTCCCCAGGGATCAATCCAAAGGCCATCACATGAATTCCACCATGCACGCTGGTCAAACATTCCATACACAATTCCAGAAAGTCAAGCAGGGTCTGGTTCAATGGGCCAAATTACTCCAATAAAACCTCCAAATTGGGTCTGAATACCCCCTTGTTTGTATTTTCTTTCTCTCTCTTTTTTTTTTCTCTTTTATTTATTTTAATTATTTTAATTGTTTCTTTTAATTCACAAAATAATTTTCATAATACAAAAAAATCAGAAATCAAAAAATAAAATATGTTTATTTAATATTCAAGTCATTAATATTTTTGTAAATAAATCTTTTAATAATCAATTTAGTAAAATTAGGTTTTATTTTAATCTTTTTCTTTAATAACTAAAATATGTAGAAATTAGGTTTTTAGCCTTTTTTTATTCTTTTCTTAATAAACAATTTTTTCTTATTATTATTATTATTAATTATTAATTATTTTTGTAAATACTCATGTAATTAATTAATTAGGGTAAATTAGGTTAAAATTTAAATATTTTTTCTTTAACAATTAAAAACATTTAGAACTAGGGTTTTATTTAATTTCTAATTTTAATTAATTCTCTTTATTTTCATTAAATACAAAAAACATAAAAAATCACTTCTTTTCTTTATTGAATAATTAATTAATTTTTAATTTCATTTAATTTCTTTAAAGGGTCCAACGCCCTCGCATATTCGATTCTAATTTCTTTTCGCGCGTTTATTTTTATTTCCCTTTTTAATATAATGTAATTGCTCAAGCCTTGTAATTAGTAATTAGGAAATTTATTTACTTTCTGCATTTTATTAAAAAAACTGGTCTTTGTTAATTTGGCGATGTATAGACCCGCGCCTTGTAATAGCGTAGGACCTTTATTTTCCGCACTTTAATTCCCGCACCCTTTAAACTGCTAATCACATGAAAGAATGAATGGCCCAAATAAAATCAAAGCGTAGATCACCATAATGCATGACAAGATAAAATATAACTGAAAATGATACACAAATTCACACACCACTCTTAGGGTACGCCTCACTGTTGCCTTGCCCCTCGAAACGTGGTCGTCGAGTATAGGACGTTTTAGTAAGTCCTTATGTCCATGAACATGGCATAAGGGTGACTTCTAAGGTGTCCTATTGTTGCTCTGGTGACCACACTGTCCATACAAACAAATTGACCCGAACACCTCCAACGGTGGTGCTACCTACCTCTCAATGGTGGGATGGCACTACCTTAAGGATATTTACACAGTCTAATTCCTTAGGGTAGGTAGATGACTCGTAGATACTTGCTCTAATTTAAAACAAATCAAAACTTCTTTTCACATCGACACTTTTCAAAAAGCTTTCAAAAACAATTTTTCAAACACTCTTGAGGACTGATACAAGAGTCGATCTGAAATTTTTAAACGAAACTTTTTCAAACCCACTCACAATTGAAAAGCAAACACTTTTGAAAACACAATGAGCAAGTATCTAAGAGCCCATGGATAACCATGGATAGAAAGGGTGCTAACACCTTCCCTTTCTATAAATCTACCTCCCGAACCGAGAAACTATCTCATAAGGAATTTTGCTGTGCTTTTGTCCTTTCCATGTTGGAGAAAATAAAAGACGGTGACGACTCTTGCTTCCGCGACATTTCACGAACCAGCGTTAAACAGTCAGTTCCAGATCCACCGATCACAGAACTGGCGACTCTTTTTTTAATTTCCTTTTCTTTTCTTTTAATTATTTTAATTGTTTTCTTTAAATTTCAATAAATAATTTTCACAATATAAAAATCAGAAACTAAAATATATTTAATTATTATTATTCCACCATTAATTTATTTTTGTAAATAAACTTTGAATAATAAATTTAGTTAATTTAGGTTTTCAATTTTAACACTTTTTTTCTTAAATAATTAAAATATGTAGAAATTAGGGTTTTTTAGCATTTTTATCCTTTTTCTTAATAAATAATTTTTTCTTATTAACATTATTATTAATTACTAATTTATTTTGTAAATAAATATGTACATTAAATATTTAGTAAATTAGGTTAAACTTTAATATTTTTTTCATTAATAATTAAAAACAACTTAGAATTAGGGTTTCTCTTCAATTTTAATTTTCTTTATTCCATTAAATACCAAAAATATAAAAAACATTTCTTTTCTTTTAATTAAATAATTCATTAACCTTTCATTCAATTTAATTTCAAAAGGGTCAAACGCCCTCAAACGTTCAATTTTTATTTCGTTTCGCATGTTATTTTATTTTCCTTTGTGAATATTATGTAATTGCTCAAGCCTTGTAATAGTAATTAGAATTTATTTTACTTTCCGCATCTTTTATTAAAACGGGTCTTTGTTAATTTGGCGATGTATAGACCCGCGCCTTGTAATAGCGTAGGATTTTACTTTCCGCATTTAAATTTCCGCACTTTTAAACTGCTAAACTTTGCATGAAAGAATGAATGACTAAATTAAAAACAAGCGTAGATCATCATGATACATGTACAAGATGAAACATAACTGAAATAACACACAAATTCACACACCACTCTTAGGGTACGCCTCACTGTTGCCTTGCCCTCGAAACGTTGTCGTCGAGTATATGACGTTTTAGTAAGTCCTTATGTCCGTTGATCCATATGCCTCAAAACAAGTTGCCTCGGAAAAGTTGCCTCGAATTAAAAAGGATCAATGGCATAAGGGTAGCTTCTAAGGTGTCCTACTGTTGCTCTGGTGACTACACTGTCCCTACAAACAAATTGACCCGAACACCTCCAACGGTGGTGCTACCTACCTCTCAATGGTGGGATGACACTACCTTAAGGACATTTACACAGCCTAATTCCTTAGGGTAGGTAGATGACTCGTAGATACTTGCTCTATTCAAAAATAAATCAAAAACCTTTTCACACCAACACTTTCAAAAGCTTTCAAAACAATTTTTCAAACACTCTTGAGGACTGATACAAGAGTCATTCTGAAATCTTTCAAAGAAACTTTTTCAAACCCACTCACAATTGAAAAGCAAACACTTTTGAAAACACAATGAGCAAGTATCTAAGAGCCCATGGATAACCATGGATAGTGTGATACGGTGGGAGAACTGACTATGAGTTTTGCGTTTGTATTCGCACTTGTTCGGTTGAGCAAGAGTCGCCACCGACTTTTTATTTTATCCTAAGGAAAGGTTTAAAAAGCACAGCAAAAACCTTTGAGATATTTTCTTGGGTTCAGGGAGTAGATTATAGAAAGGGAAGGTATTAGCACCCTTTCTATCCATGGTTATCCATGGGCTCTTAGGTACTTGCTTAGATCAACTTGCCTTGGTTTTTAATTGTTTGAAATGGTGCTTTGTGCGTGGTTTTGAAAACGTTTTGAAAAAGATGCCTTGTCTAGGCTACCCTTGTAACAATTCTTTACTCGAATATTTTACAAAAGGTGTTTGTCTTTTTGAAAAGATGTTTCAAGGTTTTTTTTGAAAGTTTGTTTTTGAAAGTGTTTGTGAAGTGTGGTTTGAAAAATAGGCAAGTGTTTTTGTTTTGCAAGTTGACTAGTACTTAAGAGCTATCTACCCTAAAGTTCTCAAAGATTTTTGCTATGTTTTAACCCTTTTAACAATTTTGTTCCACCATTGAATTTGGTGGACAATCTTGTGTTAGGATGTGAAAGGGACGGGCGCGGGTCATCATTTAGACCATAATTGCAATGTTGCCAAGTATCTTTGGGCAATTTTCTTTTAAGGGACTTGATCATTTTAGGTGACTTTCGAAAGCGTCATCGAGGGACTATGATCATTTGATTGTTTTTGTTTTGCCCAAAGAGACCTAACATGCAATATGGCCCATTTATTGAAGGCAACAAGTGGAATACCCTAGGGGTGCAAGTGTGATTAGTGTTGTCCATTTTCATGCTTGTTTATCTTGAAATTAGGTCAAACTATTTTTGTTGTTTTTGATTCGCATACAAACCCTAATTCTAACATGGTATAATTAGAAAGCATTAAAGTGCGAAATTTAAAGTCCTAAACTATTACAACACAATATATGGGAAGGGGGGTACAAATGTTCAAATGGGGGGTATTTGACAAGGAATTTAAACCTAGCTATTACATCAATTTGGAATTATTTACAAGATATTCAATTGCACAAATTAAATAGAAATAAAATAAATATGCAAGATGCAAAAGATGTTTTTATATGTATGAAAAAAAGTATTTTTATATGTCAAAATAAAATAAAGTGAAAAGTATTATATTTTTTTTGAGTATTTTCCATGTTTTAGGGCAAAACCCTAATTTATTAAGTAAATATATTAATTATTTAATATGTACAAATATTTATCCATTATATACAAAATAAAATAAAAATGAAGTATATTTGTCAAAAAGGTATTTTTACTATCAAATATTAATAAAAATAAAAATGTATATATTTTTGTATTTTTGCCCTAAATATTCTAATAAATATATATGTATTATTTACTAAATATATATTATATATATAAAATAATAATATTTAATATTTTATAAAAAAAGTATTTTTGATATAAAATGTTTTCAAGGGAGAAGTAAAATAAAAATCAGAAATAAAATAAGTTTGCATTATTTTTGGTATTTTTAAATAAAAGTGTTTATTTATTTATTTATGTACAAAAAACTATTCTAAACAAATAAATACCTATAAATTCAAAAATGGTGTGAAAAATATTTTTTATATTTTTAATATTATTAGCAAAAATAAATAAGTCAGAATAAAAAAAGAAAAGTCAAAAAATCATGAAAATAAGCACAATGGGCCACAGAGGTGTAAAAGCAAAAATGGGATGTGAAAAGAAATAGCAAAACAGGCCCAACCCAAAGGCTGTTGTCTTCAACCTTCAGCCATTCAAAACAGAAAAACGCGCGTTTTCCATGCTT
Organism: Vicia faba; assembly: GCA_948472305.1. Lineage (NCBI taxonomy): Eukaryota > Viridiplantae > Streptophyta > Magnoliopsida > Fabales > Fabaceae > Vicia > Vicia faba. Next base: position 260,143,462 of record OX451741.1, read on the forward strand.
CCATCAAACTCCTGATTCCTTGATTTTCAGCCAAAACTCATAACATAAACAATGTAGAGCATTAAATCATGAATTCATACATATAAAGAACATGATTTAACTCTAAAAAATGAGAGAGAATTTCTCCATTCCCAAATCCTGACCTAGTTTTTGTTCCATGTTCAGACATCAAATTCTCACAGCACACATAACATAAATGAAAACTAATTACATGGGCATGTTCAGGGCTATGAATGTGACATATTTTCTTCACAAACCTAAAGCTAACAATGCCTGGATAGAGAGATACGAGTTCATGAACTTACCTGTTCAGTTGAAGTTGTATCTGATGATGGAGGTACTTTCAGAGCAAGGTGATGATTGGTACAACTTCCTTGATGTCCAGGGATGCTATTCCAAGTTTTACTTTGCTTTGAAACTAGCTGAATCGAGTTGTAGCACTCCACCTGCAAAACAAGAAAATGAAAATGGCCAAACTGATTAGAGGAGTTACAGTCCACTTCTAATGCTTTGGATAGTTTGCATTGATGGTAGGGAAGGTGTTTGAAGTGGTTTTAGCAAGAATGCACGATGGAAATGAGTTGTGGGATTCAATCTGCAGTAGGTGCTCTGTTTGGACAGTTTGGGAGTGATTATGTGTTGGAGAGGGCAATGGAGGTGGATAGCTCGTGTTTTAGCTTGGGTTTGATGATTATAAAGTGTTTGACAAGTTTGCTTAAGCTTGGTTTACAGGAAATGAGAGTTGTTCTACAAAATGCAAGCTTTCTTACACTTTAAGCAAGAGATGGCAAGTTGGTGTTCTAGACTGAGGCAGGTCCCTCCTAATGTGCTGCACCCTTAGTCTTGATCAGTGTAATTAGTCTAATAACTTGTGCCAAGAAGATATGCACTGTCCTTGCTTGGATTGTTAATTGACATAAAGTTCACTTTTGCAAAAATGGTTAAAATGCTTTATCTATTTTGGGACTAAACCATTATGCAATGCTTGAACACAAAAAATATGGTCTTGGCACAATGAGTTTGCATTAAATTTATGAGTGTAAAAGAGATTTAGGGCCTGTAATCAAGAAATGCATGCTGATTTGAAAATTGCCTAAGTGTATGAACATGGAAATTGGCCAAGAGCAAAGTGAGTTTTTCCCATATTGCCAAATTCGATTCTCTCTAACCATGAGGTTGTTTGATGAGTTCTTGGACATTTTGGAAAGCTTGGAATGTGTACTACAATCCATCTTTGAAGTGCAAATTGAAATTCCAAGTGGAAGTATTTGAAAAATGGTCTTGAAGTTAGGCAAAAATCCTGCCTAAAATAGGTCAAATTTTCTCTAAGTTAAGAATGGTTTGGTACCCTTGTTCCAAAAATTGTAACTTGAGCTACAAGCTTCTTTTGGGAAAACTTTGTGAATCAAAGTTGTAGATTTTGCAATAGGCTACAACTTTCATGTTTTGACTTTTGCTTGAATCCAAATGAATCTTGGTGAGAAAGTGGGGCAAAGTTAGGAAAAAATTAGGGTTTTTCATAACTTAGAAAAATTCTAAGTTATGAAAAATCTTCATTTCAAACCCTAATTTGCAATTCTTGATTTCTTGATGAACAAGTTTCATGATTTGTCATGTTTTAATGAAAAATGAATCTTGACACTTGATTTTGACCAAAAAGTCAAAGTTTGACTTTTCAGTATACAGTCAAAATTGATCAATTGACTGGGAAATTCAACTGTCAATCTTGTGTATTTGGGATCTTTTGAACTTGTTGAGTTTGTCAAGACAATTCCATGGGGTCCTTGAGTCCATATGTGAGCTTGGTTTTCCATTGGCTAGGTCAAACAGCCAAAAATTGCCTTTGTGCAGTCAAAACCCTAAAAATGACCATTTTGCCCTTTTGGTGATCTGATCAAATTTCTTGTGGAATTGTGATCCAAACTTGATCAAATGGTCCATGTGAGCTCATAATGTTGATGTGGGTCAATTTTCATGAGATTTGACTGTTAATTGGCCACAATTGACTTTTTTCCCAATACAGCTGATTTCTAGGTCAACTGTCCAATTGACTGGGCAAAACTTGGAATCAAGGCTTGAAACTTGATGTGGATAAACTTGGGAGTCCAACATGAAGCATGAGAGTAATCTTAGGCATTTTAGGTCAAAACATCTTTGTGCAAACACAAACCCTAATTTGGGTCAACAGTGCAAGGAGAAGTCTTGAGCAGGTGAAACCCTAACTGGATCTTGAGCTTCAAGGGCTTTGTGATGAGAAATCAATGAGAAATGGGAGGGAAAATTTTGGGGTACAACAGTTGCCCCTGTTCAATCTTCTTGAACCTGAAGAGTTAGATTGGCAAGTTTGCCTTTCGCGACTCGAGGGTAAAAGGAGATTGGCCACTAGAGTGCCCTTAAATTTGCACTCGTCAAAGCAATGGATGCGGGAATGGGCTTAGAGATGCCATTTGGAGATGGGCTTAACGATGCCATCGGGAGGAGTGACAGAAACTTGTCGGGGATGGTCTTAAAGATGCCATCTGGAATGAGTATCAGAAAGGTGTCCATGTTTTGGACCACATCTGAATTGGGGGTATGAATAAGCAATAGATTGACATCCGTATCTGGAGGCATCCGTAAACTGTTTTCAGAGGTTGAGAAGAGTTTGAACAAGCGATAGATTAACATCCGTTGTTGGGAAGAATCCGTAAACTGTTTTCAGAAGTTGCATCTGAACAAGCGATAGATTAACATCCGTTGTTGGGAAGAATCCATAAACTGTTTTCAGAAGTCTTGAGAAGAATCTAAACAAGTGATAGGTTAACATCCGTTACTGGAGAACCCGTGAACTGTTTTCAGAAATCTTGAAGTTGAATAAGCAATAGAGCAGCATCCGTTGTTGGGAAGCGTCCGTAAGCTGTTTTCAAAAGTTGCATCTGAACAAGCGATAGATTAACATCCGTTGTTGGGAAGAATCCATAAACTGTTTTCAGAAGTCTTGAGAAGAATCTGAACAAGCGATAGGTTAACATCCGTTACTGGAGAACCCGTGAACTATTTTCAGAAGTTTGAGAAGAGTCTGAACAAGTGATAAGTTAACATCCGTTACTGGAGAACCTGTGAACTGTTTTCAGAAGTCTTGAAGTTGAATAAGCAATAGAGCAGCATCCGTTGTTGGGAAGCGTCCGTAAACTGTTTTCAAAAATTGAGAAGAGTCTGAACAAGTGATAGGTTAACATCCGTTACTAGAGAACCCGTGAACTGTTTTCAGAAGTCTTGAAGTTGAATAAGCAATAGAGCAGCATCCGTTGTTGGGAAGTGTCCGTAAACTGTTTTCAAAAATTGAGAAGAGTCTGAACAAGTGATAGGTTAACATCCGTTACTGGAGAACTCGTGAACTGTTTTCAGAAGTCTTGAAGTTGAAGAGGAACCGGTGTAGGGTTTCCTGATGATGCGTCCGTGTAAAACCGCATCTGGGTGAATCTGGAATAAGTATCAGAATATCGCCGTGTCCGGGTCACATCTGAACTATTTTCTGGATGAATCTCGGAAGATGATCTTTGTCTGTCGACTGATCTTACCTGAAAAGGTAAAGGGTTAGTTGTATGCAATGTTATGATGCATGATGAAATGTGTGTGACATCAATATTTATGACATGAATGTGATGAATGCGCATGTAAGCTGATGAGCTATCTTGCTGAGGATAAATGAATCCTGGATGGCTGCAGATAAAAGAATCTTGACTGCTGCCGGGGAAAATAATTCCTTGACTGTTGCTGTAGAGGGCAAGAATCTTCAATTGTTAAAAATGAGAAGTCTTGGGACCACTGTTGGGAAAATCAGAAGCTTGGGTTGTATGCCAAACTACTGGGGTCTTCCTGTCTTGAGGAGATCTGTGTAGGATTTCCTGATGATGAGTCCGTGTAAAACTGCATCGGGTTTTGAACACTTTTGACATTTGAATGCCCTAAGTGGTGATGTAGATAATCTCCTGGCTTGTTACAGGTGTTGGTCTACAATCGGTCGTTCACAGATATTTTCCTGGCTTGTTACAGGTGTTGATCTGGAACTAGTCGTCAATAGATATGCCCTGGTTGGATACAGGAATCGAATCTGGAAATAGTCGTCAACAGATATGCCCTGGCTGGATACAGGAATCGAATCCTCAAACTCTTCAGACGTGCCCTAGCTAGATACAGGAATCGAGTCTGGAAATAGTCGTCAACAGATATGCCCTGGCTGGATACAGGAATCGAATCCTCAAACTCTTCAGACGTGCCCTGGCTAGATACAGGAATCGAGTCTGGAAATAGTCGTCAACAGATATGCCCTGGCTGGATACAGGAATCGAATCTTCAAACTCTTCAGACGCGCCCTGGCTAGATACAGGAATCGAGTCTGGAAGTGTGATAGTTAACAGATATGCCCTGGCTAGATACAGGAATCGAATCTTCAAACTCTTCAGACGTGCCCTGGCTAGATACAGGAATCGAGTCTGGAAATAGTCGTCAACAGATATGCCCTGGCTGGATACAGGAATCGAATCTTTAAACTCTTCAGACGTGCCCTGGCTAGATACAGGAATCGAGTCTGGAAGTGTGATAGTTAACAGATATGCCCTGGCTGGATACAGGAATCGAATCTTCAAACTCTTCAGACGTGCCCTGGCTAGATACAGAAATCGAGTCTGGAAATGTGATAGTTGACTTGTTGAACACTTTTGACATTCGAATGCCCCAAGTGGTGATGAAGGAGTCTTGAATCAGATTACTCTGCATATTGAGAGATTTCCTGAAATCTTGACTGGACTGCCCCAGGTTAACTGAACTCTGAAAGATCTGTTGAAACCTTGACTGGACTGCCCCAGGTTAATTGGACTTTGAAAGATCTGTTGGAACCTTGACTGGACTGCCCCAGGTTAATTGGACTTTGAAAGATCTGTCGGACCTTGACTGGACTGCCCCAGGTTAATTGAATGGTGCTATGTCATGCCCCTTGTTGATAGGAGATTTGTAAAGGAAGTGTCGTCCTTTTGAAGTGATTTTGCTCACTGAGAGAGTTTTCGTTCCTCCGAACATTCGCTGTATGAAATTCTTTGCTGTCAAACAAAAAGCCAAATGCAGACAATGATATTCAAGCAATGCAAAGTTTACGTTTTGTCTTGAAGTTTTGAAAAATGCGTTTTTAGCAGAAAACTTTTTATAAGACAGATCAACACAAGATTTAGAGCAAAGCCTTACAGGAGTCAGGATACCTTTTGTAACAGTATGCTTTCGAACTAACCCATGCTTCAATTAGGACTTTTAAAGGGTTGTAACGTGGCCTGGTTCACGGTTTAAGAAACAAAGGATATAGGCTCAAAGTATATTTGTACCCACCCGCTCTTCGTGATGTTCTTCAACCCTAAGCTCAGTTAATTGTGCGTCGTACTCTGTTTTGAGTCTGGAACGACTTTCGGGCGATGGTTCACCAGTTGAATTCGGGAGACAGTCATCATCTCTTTTTCTTTTTCAACATTTTTCATGTTGTTGAGGATTTTGTAATGACCTCACTATTTTGATTTTGATTTGTTATCCCTAACTTTTGCCTGACTGTTCCCGTTTTTCGAGATTACCGTCAGCGGGATGCCCCAACTTTCTTAAGCCTCCTTTACAGGTTTTGGCTCAGCGGGCTTTTTCTCTTTTGAGAGATTGATTGTCTATGTGATAGGGAACCACCCTTGTCTTTTGATTCCAAAGGAATGCTTTCTTTTTTTGACGTCGTTCGTTGTATTACGAAATGAGAGTTTGCGACTTCAATGCGCGTTTCTCTTGAATTAACTGAGATACTACCCTGCCCCAGGTTTATATCAAAGGTTTTGATTGTTTAGAACAGAAAACTCCTACTTCTTTGGCTCGAAGGGGTTGACTAGGGATTATCTTCCTTATAACTCCAGTGTTCTGGAATTGAAAGAAATACTTGTACATCATCAGCAAGGTCTGCTCAAAAGCATACTGTATAAGATTATGGTATTGTTTCGTCATCCTCCCTCTAAAGGCTTACAGCTTTTTATCAAGAGTCAAATATCATAAACAAAAGCATAAGAGTAGTGAAACGAATGGATAAATTCAAGACCAACATATGCAATGCATTAATGAAAACAGAGTTTAACATCAACAGATAATTGTTTGACAGCAAAAGAAATTACAACTTCGAAAATTCAACCAGAAGCAAAAGTCTTTCAGCTTGAGCTTCGTCACTTCAGGTGGAGAACCCCTTAACGGAAGATTTTCATCTCGCCGTCTGGCATGAATTCCAGCACTCCAATGTCGATCAGATCTTGAATCTTGTTCTTCAAGGCCCAACAGTCGTTAGTGTCGTGTCCCGGGTTGTAGGAGTGGTAAACACAAAATGCGTCGGGACGGTAGTTAGGAGAGGAGATATTGAGCTTCTGAGGAGGATCCTTTAAGGTAAGCAGGTTGACCTCCAACAGGCGCTTCAGTATGAAGAATGATGGTATTTCAGTCTCCGTGAACTGTCTTCCTGACGCTTCTTGCTTACGCCGATTACCCCTTTGATGCTGGCGAGGTTGTTGATGGGCTTGTGACCCTGAACCAAGCAAAGGAGCCTTCCCCTTGTCTTCTTGAGTGGATGGAGGCTGAGCGGTGACCTGCTCTTCAACCTCATATGTTTTCCCCAATTGGTTGTTTGGAAGCAGTTGGCGGACAAGAACTCTGAGTTCCTCTTGTCTTTGAGATAGGTCTTGGATGAGAGCCATCTGGCCCACCAACTGTCCCATCACTTGGGTCCTTAAGGTTGTCAGATCAAACTGCAGCTCCGCAAGCTGATCACTCCTGGCATTGTTTGAATTCTCCAAGCTCTTTGTGAGGAGAGCTTTCATTTCTTCTTGCCCCAGAGATAAGTTCAGGAACATCTTCTGCAGCTGAGCAGTCTGGTCTTGGATGTCTTTGACAGACCTTTCTAGAGCCATCTCTTACTGAAATAAACAGCAGGAGAGTAAGGAAACCTGAAAAAGGATGAACTGTCAAAATGGAATGCATGATATGTGGATGCATGCTTTCAAGGATCTCTTGGGGTAAACACAGGAAACGTTAGAGGTTGAACTTTGATCTTTGATTGGAGAACTTTGCACCGGTGGATGTCTTTCCACTAGAATCAAGCTCACCATGTCGAGTGGGTCGTAGCCACTGATTCAAGTTGTTGTACTTGATCTTTGACTGGAGAACTTTGTATCGGTGGATGTCTTTCCACGAGAATCAAGCTCACCATGTCGAGTGGGTCATAGCCACTGATTCAAGTTTTTGTACTTGATCTTTGGTTGGCATTGGTTAGAGGAGAAACCTCTTGCCCCTTGGTAGACGTCTGGTTCAACGTAACCCTGCATCAAAAGAACCCTCGAGATCCTTGAAATGGTTATTGAAAATGCTATGGTATGATGTCATGATGTTATGTACATGTATGCGAAAAGCAAGTGAGTGTATATACAGACAAACATATTCATTTGCCCTTTTGGTGATCTGATCAAATTTCTTGTGGAATTGTGATCCAAACTTGATCAAATGGTCCATGTGAGTTCATAATGTTGATGTGGGTCAATTTTCATGAGATTTGACTGTTAATTGGCCACATTTGACTTTTTCCCCAATACAACTGATTTCTAGGTCAACTGTCCAATTGACTGGGCAAAACTTGGAATCAAGGCTTGAAACTTGATGTGGATAAACTTGGGAGTCCAACATGAAGCATGAGAGTCATCTTAGGCATTTTAGGTCAAAACATCTTTGTGCAAACACAAACCCTAATTTGGGTCAACAGTGCAAGGAGAAGTCTTGAGCAGGTGAAACCCTAACTGGATCTTGAGCTTCAAGGGCTTTGTGATGAGAAATCAATGAGAAATGGGAGGGAAAATTTTGGGGTACAACAGATAGAAAGGGTGCTAACACCTTTCCTTTCTATAAATCTACCTCCCGAACCGAGAAACTATCTCATAAGGAATTTTGCTGTGCTTTTGTCCTGTCCATGTTGGAGAAAATAAAAGACGGTGGCGACTCTTGCTTCCGCTACATTTCGCGATCCAGCGTTAAACAGTAAGTTCCAGATCCACCGATCACAGAACTGGCGACTCTGCTGGGGAATCTTTATAAAGTGAGGTGTACCTTAGGACTAAGATCACTTGTGTTTTCAATTGTCTGAATTGTTTGCTTTATCATTGTGGGTACTGTCTTGGGAGTTCTATAGATCCTAACCCGGATCTGGGGGATACCTTCTTAGAAAGTAGCAACAAGGCTGTGAGGGAACTGTGCGGGGTATACCGACATGGTTGAAGCAGTCTGCTACGTTGATGTGGCACTTTGGTGTGTACCGGTAACCCTTGAGTTCAGTCAAGGAGAGTACGGGGCCTCCGCGTGGTGTCGTGAAGAATCAACTGACCTTAGGAACCTTAATTGAATCATCTTGGCCTCTTTAGGGTAGTGAGATAACTGACTTTGGTGCAGTCCGAGGTTGGTTGATACTCGATGCTACACTCAATTGAGGGTTGTTTTCCTGGAATATTTCGGTCACCAGTTCAGTGGCTAAATCGAAACGATGAACAATGAAAACAATCCAATGATATTGGGACCCTTAGAACCCGGTTACTTCTGATAGGACAGGTTGAGCCCACCAACTTCAAGAGGGTAGTACCCCAAACCCCATGCTGGCCTAAACTCTAAGGGTTGTGGTGTGACTTGTATGCCTTATCATGTTTGCCTTTGTGAATATTTGTGGTGTGTTTAATCATAGCATCATAACATCATACAATATCATGTGCATTGACTAACCATTTCAGGGGTTCGAATCTTCATCTTTGTTCTTGTTTTGTAGGACATGGAAACTGTTCGCAGAAAGACAATTCAGATCAGCCTTGTAAGGATCCCTCCTCAGCTTAAGGAGCTTATATCTAGGATTCCCGAGAGCTCTTCATTCAGTGAGAGGCATGGAAGACTCATCAGCTTGGTCAACACCAACATTGAGGAAGATATGATAAAGGTCATGTTCCAGTTCTTTGACCCTCTGCATCACTGTTTCACTTTCCTGGATTATCAACTGGTGCCTACATTGGAAGAGTTCTCCCGGCTTCTAAAGATCCCTATCCTTAGTCAACTACCCTACAACGGTACGGAAAAGGAACCCAAACTTGAAGAGATTGCTAAAGCACTACGCCTCCAACCATCTGACCTCAAGGGACATTGGGAAGTCAGAAGTGGTATCAAAGGGTTCTTAACCAAGTTTCTGTTTGAGAAGGACCAAGAATGTTGGAACTCCCTTGACCTACAAGCTTTTGAAGAAGTTGTGGCCCTCCTTGTCTATGGTTTGGTGTTGTTCCCTAATCCCGACCAGCTCATAGATATCAGTGCTGTCCAGATCTTCATGTCCAGGAACCCTATACCTACTTTGCTTGGGGACATCCTTCACCATGTTACACTCGAACCATGAGAAAAAGGGGTGTTCTTATGTGCTGCACTCCTCTCATGGGAAGGTGGTTTATTTCGCACCTTCCACAATCAGTTTTGAAGAATGAGCGGGGTTTGAGATGGTCACAATGATTGATGACTCTTACACATGCTGATATACATTGGTGCTCTCGGTCCAGAGAGGATGTCACTATCATCGATCGTTGCGGGGAGTACCCTAATGTTCCTTTACTTGGAATCAGAGGAGGTATTACTTACAACCCATGCCTGGATTGGAGACAGTTTGGTTATGCTCGGAGGAACGGCCCTCATGACATGTTAATTCCTGACATAGTTTTTTACTTCGACAATGATGCGCAAGGACTTCGCCAGAGATTTATCAGAGCTTGGAGGATGCCAAGTAGGATAGACAGCAAAACACTGGGGCACAGGAACTCCATCCCGTTGGAACCTTATCTCAAGTGGGTACGCGCCCGCTCCCAGAAGTTAGTAATGCCTTACCCTCATGTTCTCCCTGTGATCAAAGAGCCAGTATTGGAAGGAGAAGTGTCCTACACCATTCAACATCCTGACATGCCCACGTCCTGGGAAGAAATGCAGAAGAGCTGGATCCAACTTAAGGAAGAACGAAATTCTCTTGAGACCAGTCTACATGCTAGTGAAAAGAAGGTCTTGGAGCTCACCCGCCTACTGCACGAGGAGAGGAATCTCAACACTTACATAGCTCCAAAGAGGATGCGTAGTGTCTTTTGGGATTGATATACTTTTGTAATGTTTTGCCCATGAGGCCCTGATGTACTGAACAATTATTTCCTTAATGATAACGGGTGTTCCTTTTTGTCTACAACAAATTTGAACTTTCGAACCCTTGAATGCATTGCATAAACACATATCATTCATCATGTGCATAGCAGGTACTCTTCTTTTCAGGTTGCTTACTGTTCTTCGCTGTTTATTTCAGCATCATGAACCCTGAATCATCTACCGAGCAGTCTATCAAGGCCCTTCAGGCGCAGAACGCCCAATTCCAAGAGCTGATCACGAGTTTGGCCCAAGGTCAAGAGGAGTTGAAGACTCTGCTGGTCAAGAAGAAGAAGAAGAGAACTGTACTGTTCAACACTGGCCGGAGGTTTGGTAACACACTGCAGAATGAGGTTGATCAAGATGGTTCTTCTGTAGGAAAAGGCAGTCCCCAGGGGGGAAGGGTTCCTAGTCCGGTGGTCTCTGACAACGAGACTGATTTCAATGAGGAGCAGTATCCTCCGGCTGAAGACAAGTACAAGCAGTTAGAGGATCGTCTGAATGCCATGGAAATTCAACAAGTGCCTGGTTTGGATTTTGGAGACTTGGGTCTATCTTCTGGTGTGGTGATCCCACACAAGTTCAAAGCACCATCTTTCGCAAAGTACGACGGGGCGTCCTGCCCTAAGTTACATCTCAGATCTTATGTGCGGAAGATTCAGCCGTATACAGTGGACAAGAACTTGTGGATGCACTTCTTCCAGGAGAGTCTTTCAGGGACTCATCTCGAATGGTTCTATCAGCTGGATGGAACCAAGGTTCGTAACTGGGAGGAGTTGGCTACTGCTTTTTACAAGCAGTATCAATATAATGCCGACCTCGCTCCTACACGTACCCAACTCCAGGGTATGTCGCTAGGATCGGGAGAAGGTTTTAAAGAGTATGCACAGAAGTGGAGGGATCTGGCTGGCAGGGTGCAGCCACCATTAACTGACCGTGAATTGGTAGATATGTTCTTGGGGACCCTATCTGGGCCGTTCTTTAATCATCTCATTGGCAACTCGTCTGCAGGGTTTACTGACCTCATTCTGACTGGGGAAAGGATAGAGGCTGGTATGAAATTGGGGAAGATTCAGAAGGGTGCATCTTCAAGTTCTGAGAAGAAACCTTTTAAAAAGGAGGCCAGTGTTGTGTATGGGCCTAGAAGGCAAGATAAACCAGAGCGCCACCAAACTATCAACACGGTGGTAATTGCTAAGCCTGCTGCCGCTCCTCGGCAAGCTAATCAACCAAGGGGTGAGAGACCCAGAAGAGAATTCACCCGACTGAGTATGACCTTGTCACAAATTCTGCCACAACTGCTATCGACCAACTTGGTGACCGTCAGAGAGGCTCCGAAGGTTGTGAATACTGCATCCCCCAAGTATAATCCAAATGCCCGCTGCGCTTATCACTCCGATAGCCTGGGGCGTTCTACTGATGACTGCTGGGCCTTGAGGAATAAGGTGCAAGACCTTATTGATGCTAAGGAGGTACAGTTTGAGGCACCTGAGAAACCCAATGTAGTGACAGCTCCCCTGCCTGCTCATGGAGTGAATGCTATCAGGGATGATGACGAAGTGGAAGAATCTGAGTTCAACAGCTGGATTTTTCCGACGACCGACAGTGGACCTAGCAATTGGACTGCAAAAGACAACCTACCTGTTACTTTTGTTACGCAGTAATGAATTCCTTTGTTTTGTTATTTGTAATAAACAATAAACTGAAACTTTATGGCCCGGTGTCTTACCCGGGGCACCGTTGGCTTCATTTGTGAGGGCTTATAACTGTCATTTCCATATATCATGAATAAAGATCTTGGACGTTTTTTTGTATTTCAAATCTTGTGCTCCCTTTCTTTCTTTCTTTCTTTATATATTGCAAAACAACTGTATTTACACACACTCACCCATACAGGTTTCAATCCACTCTGGATCTCACTGGTAACGACTCTGCTACTGCCAGTTATGACTTCGAAAATCCGATCAACTTAGCCGAAGACGAAGGTGAAGATGATTGCGAAGTGCCTGGTGAGCTTGCCAGACTGTTACTCCAGGAAGAGAGGGCAATTCAACCACATGAAGAGCCAGTGGAAACGATAAATCTGGGTACCGAGACAGATAGAAAGGAAGTCAAGATTGGTGCCAATCTGGAGCTCAGCATAAAACAACGGTTGACTCAGATGTTTCATGATTATGTGGAGATCTTTGCCTGGTCCTACGAAGACATGCCTGGGTTGGATACCGACATTGTGGTCCATCACTTGCCCACCAAGGAAGACTGCCCTCCGGTTAAGCAAAAGGTCCGCCGTATGCGTCCAGAGATGTCTGAAAAGATCAAAGCTGAGGTTATGAAGCAGTTTGATGTCGGGTTTCTTGCAGTGACTTCTTACCCTCAGTGGGTTGCCAATGTGGTGCCGGTACCAAAGAAAGATGGTAAGGTCAGAATGTGTGTCGACTACAGGGATCTGAACAGGGCCAGCCCCAAAGATGACTTCCCTCTGCCTCATATCGACGTTCTGGTTGACAACACTGCTCAGCATAAAGTATTCTCCTTCATGGATGGCTTTTCAGGGTATAATCAGATCAAGATGGCTCCTGAAGATATGGAAAAGACTACCTTTGTCACTCAGTGGGGCACCTTCTGCTACAAGGTCATGCCATTCAGGTTGAAGAATGCTGGGGCAACCTACCAACGTGCCATGGTTGCTTTATTTCATGACATGATCCATCATGAGATTGAAGTGTACGTCGATGATATGATTGCAAGGTCCCAAACTGAGGAGGAACACCTTGACCATCTGCAGAAACTGTTTGACCGTTTGAAATTGTACAAGCTGAGGCTGAACCCGAACAAGTGCACCTTCGGGGTAAGATCTGGAAAGTTGCTAGGCTTCGTCGTAAGTGACAAGGGTATTCAAGTGGACCCTGCCAAGGTTAAGGCTATTCAAGAGATGCCAGTTCCTAAGACAGAGAAAGAGGTCAGAGGCTTTCTAGGACGTCTGAATTACATTGCTCGATTCATCTCGCACCTAACTGCTACTTGTGAACCAATCTTCAAGCTGCTGAAGAAAGATCAGGTAGTACGTTGGAACAATGAATGTCAGGCCGCCTTCGACAGAATCAAAGAGTATCTCCAAGAACCACCCACTCTTATGCCACCGGTTGAAGGGAGACCTCTGATATTATACCTGACAGTACTTGACAACTCAATGGGGTGTGTGCTGGGGCAGCATGACGAGTCTGGCCGAAAAGAGCACGCCATTTATTACCTTAGCAAAAAGTTTACCGACTGTGAGACCCGATACTCACTGCTCGAGAAAACTTGCTGCGCTTTGGTATGGGCTGCTCGCCGGCTGAGACAGTATATGCTGACTCACACTACCTTGTTGATCTCAAAGATGGATCCAATAAAGTACATATTTGAAAAGCCTGCTCTGTCTGGGAGAATAGCAAGATGGCAGATGATCTTGACGGAATACGACATCCAGTACACGACTCAGAAAGCTATAAAAGGAAGTGTATTGGCAAACCACTTGGCACACCAGGCAGTAGACGACTATCAATCAATGAACTTCGAGTTTCCAGACGAGAGCATCATGATAGTGACTGCTTGTGAAGTACCTGGACCGGATGAAGGACCTGAGGAAGGATCCCGATGGTCTATGCATTTTGACAGAGCCTCCAACGCTTTGGGTAACAGTATCGGCGCTGTGATCATATCTCCTCAAGGCACTCATACTCCACTCACTGCCTGGCTATGTTTCAACTGCACCAACAACATGGCGGAGTATGAGGCATGCATCATGGGTCTTCAAGCTGCGATCGACTTAAGGATTAAGTTTCTGAGTGTCTTCGGAGATTCCGCTCTCGTGATCAATCAGATCAAAGGCGAGTGGGATACGAAACATCCGAATCTTATTCCTTACAGAGAATGTGTGTTGACATTGATCCCCCATTTCACAGAGATAACTTTTGAACATGTCCCAAGAGAGGAGAATCAGTTGGCGGACGCGTTAGCTACGATGTCTTCTATGTTCAAAGTCAAGTGGGACAATGAGGCTCCCCGGGTCATTATTTGGAAACTGGACGAACCGGCATACTGTTGTGATCTTGAGGCTGAGGTAGTGACTGAAAAACCCTGGTACCATGAGGTGAAGAAGTACTTGGAAGATCAAGAGTATCCTGAAGGTGCATTTGTCAATGATAAAAAGTTTCTTAGAAGGTTCGCAGCGAAGTTCTTCCTTAGCAACGGCATCATGTACAAGCGAAACCATGATTTGACCTTACTGCGTTGCGTGGATAAGACTGAAGCAGAAAGGATCATGGCGGAGCTGCATGAAGGTACCTTCGGAACGCATTCCAGTGGACATACCATGGCAAAGAAGATCCTTCGGGCAGGATATTTCTGGTCCACAATGGAAGCCGACTGTTACCAACATTCTCGGACATGTCATAAATGCCAGATTTATGCAGATAAGGTGCATGTTCCTCCAGTTCCTCTGAACGTCTTGACTGCACCTTGGCCTTTTGCAATGTGGGGCATAGATATGATCGGCGAGATTAAACCTACGGCATCCAATGGGCATCGCTTCATCCTGGTAGCGATCGATTACTTTACAAAGTGGGTTGAAGCAGCTTCCTACGCTACAGTAACCAAGAACGTTGTGGCACGGTTCATTCGACATAACTTGATCTGTCGATACAGCGTCCCGGAAAGGATCATTACGGACAATGGTACCAATCTCAATAACAAGATGATCACTGAGCTCTGCGAGCAATTCAAGATACAGCACCACAACTCTTCTCCTTACCGGCCGAAGATGAATGGGGCTGTAGAAGCAGCAAATAAGAATATCAAGAAGATTGTGCAGAAGATGACAGTGACCTATAAAGATTGGCACGAGATGCTACCGTTTGCTCTTCATGGATACCGTGCCTCAGCAAGGACGTCAACCGGGGAAACTCCTTTTTCCTTGGTCTACGGCATGGAGGCAGTCTTACCGATCGAAGTGCAGATACCCTCTCTCCGGATAATGAAGGATGTAGATCTGAGCGAAGATGATTGGATCCAGACACGATTTGATCAGTTAAACCTTATTGATGAAAAGAGACTCGCTGCTATTTGTCATGGTCAGACGTATCAAAAACGGATGATCAGGGCATTTAATAAGAAAGTTAGACCACAAGAGTATCAAGTTGGGGATCTGGTAATCAAGCGCATCATCCTTCCTCAGAGTGATCCCAGGGGCAAATGGACCCCCACGTACGAAGGGCCATTTGTGGTTAAACATGTCTTCTCAAGAGGAGCCATGATTCTAACCACCATGGATGGTGACGACCTTCCTCACCCCGCCAATGCAGACATAGTAAAAAGATACTACGCATGATAAAGGACCCGCTAGGTTGACATACCTAGGCAAAAATTAGGGCTTCCCGACGAACCAAAAGGGTTCGGGCAAAAATAAGGGATGAAATGAAAAAAATCTGTACACCCGGCAAGTCGAAAACCTGAAAAGGCGGCTTGGGCAAAAATGGGTATCCCGATGGACCGAAAACCCGAAAGGGCGGTCCAGGCAAAAGTTAGGGATAAAGCGTAATACTATGTCTCATTGGATCACCTTGCATCCAGAATCCGGTATCAACATCAGGTTCAAACGGCATCGATCGATCAACTTCATCGTCAACTGAGCAGCAAAGTGATGAGACGCTCGAAGATATAAAGGCGATAGCAGAGTTGAAACCCAGTGAGATTATTCTTTTCACATAGCTGTTTTGTTTTCCCTTTGTACAAATTGTATAAACTCTTTGGTTCGGCGGCGTTCTCTTACTAGGACGTCAACCTCTTGTACATAAAACGCCTATTTACAGGCAAATTCAAAAATCAATACAAATACACTTTTCAGACAAATTGCCCTTTGTTTTTCCTTTTTTCTGTTTTGTTTTGCGAAGAACGTCCAAGGTTCAATTTGTGATATATGCATTTGACAATAATTTCTAACTCATAGATATTTGCATACGAAACAAAGGATTAATTACATGTAACATTAGAAACAGGGGCAATAATGAGTTGTCTAAGCGATCTAATTGCTCTGTCCACCAAGGTACCAAGGTAGGTTCAGTTGAAGAACATAACCAAGATACCTTAATTCCCCAGAGAGTGAGACAAGATCCAACAATTCTCCCTGAGCAGAGTTGGTCTTCCAATCAGCCCTGAGAAGGCCCATACCTCCAGCAAGTCGGCAACACTCTCCCCAAGCAGAGTTAGCTTACTGTCAGCCTTAAGGAAGTTGGATTATTCCCTGAAGATCTCAACATTCCCCAGCGGAGTGTACAAACATTCCTAACAAGCATCCCCAGAAATCTTGATCTAAGATTGTTCCCCGGCGGAATACCGCACATCCAGTGGAGCCACTTCCCCAATACAGTCTCAAAAGCCTCCCCAGGAAAGTTGAATCAATCTCCCCAGTAGGAAGCTTATCCCCAGTATATTCTGGAAGCTTATCACCTGCAGAGTACGAACGCTCTCCCCCGACTTTATTCAAAGGTTATTTCCCCACCAGGATATAACTGGGTTATCCTCAGCCAATTGCCACGGAAAGATCGTCCCCGGTGAAGTCTTCCTATCCCCAGCGGAGTTCATCCAATCTTCCAACATAACAACGGTATCCCCAGCGGAGTCATCATCAACATCTCAACAAAGTATCTCTCTTCCCACAGAGTATTGTTCCCCAGCAAGATCGCTAGAATAATTTCCCCCCGCAGAGTAATCTCCAAGTTTATTCCCCAACGGAGTCATCTTCTCCTACCGGTATTCTTGCAATCATCACTCCCCAGCGGAAACAACGAAACTCTTCTCTTCAACATCAGCCCAGGATTTAACTTCCCGGCACCCGTCAAGGATCTATCTTCCTAGACAAAAACATACATTCATAAACACATTTTCATACATTACAGCATGCATATACGCATCATGAACATATAATCTCATCACGCATGTCATACATCATGACATCGCATACAACTAACATTTTGTCTTTTCAGGACAAAAGTTAATACAAAGATGATTGCTATCAATAGTAGTGATTCCAGATCCGATTCCTCTATCTCGCCAGGGAGTATCTGTTGACGGCTATATTCCAGACCCGATTCCTGTTTCTTGCCAGGGTGCGTCTGAAGAGTTTGAGGATCCGATTCCTGTATCTTGCCAAGGTGTATCTGTTGACAACTAGCATTACCAGACCCAATTCCTGTATCTTGCCAGGGTGCGTCTGAAGAGTTTGAGGATCCGATTCCTGTATCTTGCCAGGGTGTATCTGTTGACGACTAGCATTACCAGACCCGATTCCTGTATCTTGCCAGGGTGCGTCTGAAGAGTTTGAGGATCCGATTCCTGTATCTTGCCAGGGTGTATCTGTTGAGGACTAGCATTACCAGACCCGATTCCTGTATCTTGCCAGGGTACGTCTGAAGAGTTTGAGGATCCGATTCCTGTATCTTGCCAGGGTGTATCTGTTGACGACTAGCATTACCAGACCCGATTCCTGTATCTTGCCAGGGTGCGTCTGAAGGGTTCGAAGATCCGATTCCTGTATCTCGCCAGGGTGTATCTGTTGACGACCAACATTACCAGACCCGATTCCTGTATCTTGCCAGGGTGCGTCTGAAGAGTTCGAAGATCCGATTCCTGTATCTCGCCAGGGTGTATCTGTTGACGACCAACATTACCAGACCCGATTCCTGTATCTTGCCAGGGTGCGTCTGAAGAGTTCGAAGATTCGATTCCTGTATCTCGCCAGGGTGTATCTGTTGACGACTAGCATTACCAGACCCGATTCCTGTATCTTGCCAGGGTGCGTCTGAAGGGTTCGAAGATCTGATTCCTGTATCTCGCCAGGGTGTATCTGTTGACGACCAACATTACCAGACCCGATTCCTGTATCTTGCCAGGGTGCGTCTGAAGGTTCGAAGATCCGATTCCTGTATCTTGCCAGGGTGTATCTGTTGACGACTGTATTCTCCGGACTCGATTCCTGTATCTCGCCAGGGCACGTCTGAAGAGTTTAAAGATCTGATTCATGTATCCAGCCAGGGCGCATCTACACAAAGAGTTTGAAGACCAACTCCTGTAACAGGCCAGGTAATCTTTTTCTTTCTCAGGTACGCAAGTTCTCGCTAAGGAATCTCTTACGCGATCGACAACCTCCCGATGGCATCTATAAGCCCATCCTCCTATCCATCAGTCTCCAAATGGCATCTGTAAGCCCATTCCCACCATCACATTGCTAACATGTGAGCGCAAATTTCTGGGCACTTTAGTGTTCAATCATCTTCCACCTTCAGACTACGAAAGGCACACCAGCCAATCTACATCCTCAAGTCTAATAATAATTAAATATATTTTAGTTTCTGATTTTTTTATTATGAAAATTAATTTGTGAAATTAAATAAACAATTAAAAGCAATTAAAAGAATCAAAAGGAAAATCAAATAAAAAAATAAACATGATGCAAACCATGGGGGTGTCTGGCCCATATAGGAGGTTTTTTGGAAGTAATTTGGCCCATTAGACAAAAAGCCTTGTTTGACTTTCTGGCATCACGTGCGTGTTCATTGACTCCTGAGTACCGTGGTCTGCATTCTTTGGCCATTGGATTGGGTTTCATGCATAAGTTGTTCTTTTTTGGCCATTTGGCTTTTGGCTTTTGGCTTTTGGCTTTTGGCCATTTGTGTTCTGGCCTCAATGTTCCTTAATCTTCTCAGGATGTCTGTCTCGCCATGTATTGGTGTCATGCATAAGTTGTTCTTTTTTGGCCATTTGGCTTTTGGCCATTTGTGTTCTGGCCTTAACGTTCCTTAATGAACCTGCATGGGATCCTGTCTAAATCTGCAGTGTTGAATCTCATGAACACATTAAATAAAATCATAAAATACAAATAAAGCCAATATATGAGGAAATTTAATGTTTAGGCACAATATGGCATGTATGAATGATTATACCCTTTTGATCATGGAGATCAAATCAATCTTACCCTTACTGGAAAATTAGTGACGTGAATGCTTTTATGCCTTTTGGATCATGGAGATCAAGCCAACCTTACCCTTACTGAAGAAGTAGTAAGGTGTTGGTTTGTAACTGTGATGGCTTGTTTGTAGTGAGAGAGGGATTTGTAATAAGGATTTCAAGGTTTTAGGGTTCTTGAAAGAATTTGATATTCTAACAGTGTTGTGGCAAGGTTTTTTCTCTCTTTTTTCTCCTCTCTGGTTTGTGTGAAAAGAAGGTGGTTATATAATGGAAATTAGGGTAAAGAAAATGGGCTTTGAATGTGCAATTGGGCCTCCAATGTTCACTTGAGTTCGTCACTTTCTAGGCTAAATCGCAGGGACTTAAGTACAATTTTTGAAGTTGAAATGTGAAAAAAAAATTTAGCCGACATCGATAACTAACTCCTGTCCGAAAATCGGCTCAATCGGATAAACAGTGAATTAGTTATGAATTTTTGAAGTTTCAGCTCAGACAAACTTATTTTGGGCTCTAGTGTCGACTCTGACACGTTCTTCAATAAAAAACTGGTATTGATCGGAGCATAATCCGGTCTCAACTTTTGAAGCAAAGTTGTAGATCTATGAGTCAGGGACCTTGTGTAAAAATATGAGCCTAATCCGATAAAAATTGACCGAGTTATGAATTTTCGAAGTTTCGGCCCAGATGAAATAATATTCAGCATTCAGGATTTTCAGCGTGTCACGCACTCTGAGCAAAAAACGAAGGCCTTTTGAATACCGTTTGAACTCAATACCTTCTGTGAAAATGTAGCCAACTCAATTTGTGAAATTTTGGCGCCGGCACCAGCTCGATACGATGAAAATCGACCAAGTTATGATTTTCTGAACATGACGCAAATAAACTTCTGTCACAAATTTTCTGTGCAAAAATATTTGATAAATCCACATTTTTGAAGACCTTCTGATCGAAATCGGCTTCCAGCCGTGAGAGATGAAAACGTAGATAATGTCAAGACAGAATTTTGGCCACCGAAACGGGTTCAAAACGAGCCACTATCTTCAAGTTATGAATTTTTTAGCGCGTAAAAAACTGTACTTTCAGCACACTTTTTCACCATATTTCTTCAAGAAAACTCGCACATTCGGATACCTTCTTTAAAGAATTGACTCTTAAGCCGAACCTGAATTTGAGAATACGTTATCAGAGATATCTTGGTGAAAGAACACCTGAATATGACGCGCCGGGTTGGACTTGTGAATTTTTCTTGAAATGTTTTGAGAAATATGGGAGGGCAAATTTTGGGGTACAACAGTATGCATTTGCAACTGTAAGTTACTAAAAATGTTAACTTTCTTCTTTATCCATCTTAATTAGTACTTATTCCACTGTTTGTTGGTTGATTAGGTCATGGAGAGTATGTTTCAGTGTAATGTTTATCATTCAGGTGAATTTTCTAGGGAGTTTGTCAATTTTGTCAAGTCATGTTATGTAGGGTTAGAGGAAATTTGGGACAACGATCCTGATTATTGGAGTTATTTTGAAACATTGGACAAGTTAGAAGAGTTAGGTTACCTTACTATTGATAAGCTTTGGTATTATGATGAAATATTTGCTGATGGTATAGTTCTGTTAGAAAATGACAAGGGGGCTGAGAGGATGAAAATAATTGTAGTTCTAACTAGGGAATGTGATTTGTATGTTACACGTCATGTATTTGTATCTGATGTTATTGTTGAGCTTATACTCACACTATCAAATGTGACCACTGTATCTGATGAAGTTGTGAGGGAATGACCTGAATTGGATAATAATGAAGATGTGGTTGGTGAAGGGCATGAAGTAGGAAATAATCAAAGTGGGACCATAATGGATGGAGATTTGGTACGTGAAGAGCCTGTACTGGAAAATACTCAAGGTGGGACCACAATTGGTGAAGATTTGGTGGAAGAGGGGACTAATTATGACATTGAGGAGAATGTTGCTCATGAGGAGACAAACTGTAACAATGTGGGTCAGGAGGAGACCAACTCTGTCATTGAGGATAATATGGGTAAAGGGATGAGTGTTGAGGTAGAGGGAATTAATAAAGGACTGAACTGTAACCAACAAGAAGATGTGGTAGTTAATTGTAACCAAGAAGAAGATGTGGCAGAATATGGAAGTGAAGACAGTGCTTTGAATGTCAATTTTGAAGACTCGGAAAATGATATAACTATTGATGGAGAGATAGAAATTGATGATGATGATGATGAGGTAAATACAAGTAAGGGGAATGGTAAATAGAAGGTAAAAAGCAAGGGGAAAGGTAAGGGGAAAGGTAAGGGAGAAGGTAAGGGGGAAGGTAAGGAGAGGGTGCTTATGAATGAAGGTGTTGATAATGATGACGAGGTCTTGGTGGAAAATTTGAAAGGTTTAAGTGACATTGAGGAGTATGACAGTGATGAATTGCCTAATGAGTATGATAATGAGAATGATGAGGTTGTAAAGGATGTTTTTGTTACATTTAAGATACCAAAAAGAATGGAACACTACAAATGGAAACTTGGAACATATTTTGCTACAAAGGATGTATTTCAAGAGGTAATAAGAACATATGCCATATATTCTGGAAGGAACCTGAAATTTTATAAAAATGATAAAGCAAGGATGAGAGTAAAATGCAAGACAGATTGTCCATGGGTGGCTTACTGTGCAAATATAAAAGGTGAAGAGACTTGGCAACTAAGGACTATAGTGGATAACCATACATGCAGTAGGGATTATAAGATTAGGTTCATGGATTCAAAATGGTTGGGCAAGAAGATTCAAACAAGTGTTAGAGATAATCCAACTTTGAAGTTGACTGATATTATGGAGAAGACACATGAAAAGTGGAATGTTGGGATTAACAAGACATTGGCATATAGAGCAAAGACACTAGTTGTTAATATTGTGGGTGGTTCCTTTAGAGAACAATACAAAAGAATCCATGATTATGGCCAAGAACTCTTAAGGGTTAACCCAGGATCAACAATCAAGATTACAAGTCAACCAATCC
Organism: Vicia faba; assembly: GCA_948472305.1. Lineage (NCBI taxonomy): Eukaryota > Viridiplantae > Streptophyta > Magnoliopsida > Fabales > Fabaceae > Vicia > Vicia faba. Next base: position 260,165,717 of record OX451741.1, read on the forward strand.
AATGGGAGAGCAGTGAAAACCCTGGTCAAATGAATCCTCACTTCCAGAGGATGTATGTATGTCTCAAATCTTGCAAGGATAGTTTTTTTAAGTGCATACCTATTATAGGATTAGATGGTTGTTTCCTAAAGGGCTACTATGATGGACAAATACTAGATGCTATTGGGAGGGACCCAAATTACCAAATGCTACCAATAGCATATGTTGTTGTAGAGGGTGAAACTAAAGACTCATGGAGCTGGTTCTTAGAATTATTGACAACTGATTTGGAAGGAGTCAGATTGTGCAAAACCTATACCTTCATAAGTGATCAACAAAAGGTAAACTCTCTTATTGAATTTTTAACTTATTTTTGAATATCACATAAAATTTAACTTAATCTTGAATGCGGGGATTGCTACCAGCTATTGATGAATTACTTGGTAATGTTGACCAGAGATTATGTGTTAGGTTTGTTAACTTAAATTGTGCAACTTCAGAATTTTTACTTGGTAATGTAGTATGTTAACTTAAACTGAATGAATTGTTCTTTGTAGGCATTTATATAGCAACTTCAGAAAGAAGTTCTCTGGCCTAAAACTGAAGGAATTGATGTGGCGGGCTGCATGTGCAAGTTATGTAAATGCTTGGGAGAAAATAATGCATGAAATCAAGGCAGTTAATTCAGAGGCATTCAAGCATCTCATCAAAATTCCACTGAGATATTGGAGCAATCAAGGTTTCAACCAAGTACAAGATGTGACACTTTGGTCAATAATATGTCTGAGACCTTCAATTATGTGTTTGTATCTGCTAGAGCAAAGCCCATTGTGACAATGCTTGAGGAAATTAGAGTTTTTCTAATGCTGAGATGGGAATCCAATAGACAAAAAATTGCCAAATATGAGGGCATCATCCTACCAAACATCAAGAAGGGGATGGAAAAGGAGTCGCAGAAAACCAATCATTGGATTGTGAGGTAACATAGTCAATTTGTTGTCATTTTACTATAATATTGGATTGTCAGTACCTTGGCTAACTTTAAAATGGTTTTACAAGCGTGCAAGTGAATATGACTATGAGGTAAGGCATACCTCAATCAATGGAGAAAATTTTGGTGTCAACCTTTACAAGAAAGAATGCCCATGTAGAATATGGATGTTGACTGAGCTTCTGTGCTTCCATGCAATGTCTTGCATTAAGGATCAACACTTGCAAATTGATGACTTTGTACCTGACTGTTACAAGAAGGAACACTATTCAACTTACTATACACCTATTATTTATCCACTTAATGGGGAATCCTTGTGGGCCAAAACTGCTGCAGTTGATCTTCAACAACCACCAATAAAGAGGCAGCCTGGAAGGCCAAAGAATAAAAGGAATAGGGAAGCTGGAGAACTGGTGAGGGATGAGACACACAAGAAATGGGAAAAACTGAAGGTAGATAAAACACAAGAAATGGGGGTTTGAATTGTGTTCATAGAAAATATTCCCCATTAGAAATTCTTTGCACTCAAAGAATAATAGCAATAAAGACAATGAAGATAAATGACACAAGTATTTTATCCATGTTCGCTGTTAACTAGGTTACTCATGTCCACCATTGCAAGGATGATTCTGCCTTATCCAATGACTTAATCCACTATAACCAAACTGATAACAATCGCACGGGCAACCGCCGGTGACTAACATATAACGACACATTTAGGGATCCAACCAGATATAACATCCATTGACATAATAGAATATGATCCCTCAAGATCTCCTACTAGGATTTCCTTGCAATGATATCCATTAAGGATCTCACAAGAGTCTGACCTTCACTCTTTTCATTTCACCATGAATTTCCTCTTACTAGGATTTTTGTCTCTATGTACAAAAACCGTCTGTTTATAATTAAACTTTCAATACGATAATCAATACAATTTCAAAATTCAACTTTGTTTACTTTTTCTATTTTGTTCGCAAAAACGTCCAATGACTAAATTAAATGAACATATGCATATGAATATGATTACTATTAACAAATATATGCATAACAACAAGAATCAACATTTACTAAAGACTCTAGGAATGAGATGGCGTTCAAGTCATCCACAAATCCCCACAGAGCAACCTCCATGGGATTATCCCCACAGAGCTACCTTCACAAGGATGGTACCATTGTCCGTGATGATTCTCTCGGGGAAGCCATTCTCATTAAGCGTAACCTCATCTATCGAAGGTTCTTGTAGTTAGCATTTTTTGTGAAAGGGCTAACTGCTAATCTAGTAAGCATCAGTCAACTATGTGACTAAGGATTCAAAGTTCACTTTACTGCATCTAAATGTCTGGTAACTAATGAGAAGAATAAAGTCATCATGAAGGGAATCATATCCAAAGACAATTGTTACTTGTTGTGTTCTCAAGAAACAAATGATTCCTCCACATGTGTGATGCCTAAAGAAGTTGATACAAAGTTACTGAAGAAAAAAACTTGACCAACTGCTCCTGAAAGGTGCGAAGGTAGTTCAACCAAAGGAAGGCAAAGTTTGTGGAGAGGTGTCACATCCAAAATTTCAATATCAAGTTACTTCCAAGAGGTCAGAGACTCTTCACTTGACAAGAGTAGAACACAAGCATCCTAACAGACTTGGTAGAGAATAATATGTTGGCTTAATTACTGATAAAATTTCAACACCTGTCTGGATGAACACTGTCAAAGAAAAATCAAATGGTAAAGATTTATAGCAATTATTATTGGGAAGGATTGCTCCAGATTCTCTATCCTTCCTCCATGTTGTCGTGACTACAAATGCCAACAGATGGGACAAAGACTCTTTACGAAGGGCTGACTTGAAGAAGAGATCGATGATATGAGATATTAGTGGTGACACCCCTGTAACTAGTGATAGATTCAAGACTGGACAGAACATTGAGAGATGTGATAAGTAATTATGCAAAGTCGAAGACTATTTTTGGTGGCAAATATGTGGTATTTGGAGGAGATTATAAATAAATTCTTTCTGTTATACCGCGAGGAACCATGTATGATATTGTTCATTTTGCAGTTAATGCTTCGTACATTTGGGATTATTGCGAGGAACTTACATTAACAACGAATATGCGTATGCACAATGGTTCTGGAGGAAAAGATACTGCTGAGATAGCTGTATTTTCAAAATGGCTTTTGGACATCGGAGATAGAAAGCTCGGTGAATCAAATCATAGGGTTTCTCAATAGAAATTCCTCATGATATATTAATCACATCTTTTGATGATCCTATTGTTGCAATAGTGGACATTACATACCCAAGGTTTTTGGAAAACTAAAGCTCTTACGATATCTCAAATGTCGTGTCATCTTAGCATCAACCATATAGATTGTTATCCAAATTAATGATTATGTTCTAAAACTGATGCCAATTATTTTTGATAATGAACACTTTATTATAAATTTTATATTCGTTTAATTTTGTACACATTTTAACTTTATTTTTAATTCCGTTAAGAAAGACTAAGGATTATTACAGTTCTATTTCGATTAATAGATCATAAATACATGACAATAACATTGTTGATATTCTATGTCTAAAATTTTAAGCTCTCTTAGAAGATTCCAGTTACCTAACCATCATATCAAATTGAAAGTAGGGACATCCATAATGCTGATGAGAAAAATTGAGCAATCTCAAGGTCTGTGTAATGGAACTAGGTTGATTGTAACAAAGATGGTGAATCACATACTTGAGGCACAAGTTATGGGTGGTAAATATACTGTTATTTCTTTGTTTAACTATGATTGGCATTATGTTTGGTACAACTAACTTATATTTGACATGTTGAATAAATATGTTCTATGTACTGAAGCAACATGTTCTATGTGGTGTCCTATGCATGCTCTTTCGACATCGTGTTGGTGATCAACTGGATTCTTGGATATTCTGATTTGTTACAAGTGAAAAATATTTTATGAAGATTTTTCTATCCTATGTGGCGCTCAGTTTGAAGATTGAAAAAGATTCAACTTGATTTCAAGGAGAATTATTAGTTACTAATTATGGAGATGTTGTAGGAAAATAATGATTGATGTCCTATCTTTGAGAAGATGATTCTGCAGCGCCTGTTACTTATCCAGCTGGGATTTGTGAAGACCAAATTCAGTTCTATGAAGATTATAAATAGAAGGATTCAACCCTAGTTACTTTTCACAAACTCACACTATATTTTTATTAGGGTTTATATTCTTATTATGAGCCTCTCGATTATCATATTTATGAACGAGTAGGACTATTTTTGTGTTGTAACTTATGTCGGTCATTCCAAAGATTTTAAACAGTGAATGATTATGTGTCTTTAAAGTGTGATTTCTGTATTTTTTTTCTAAGTGTTTAGAACTGGCAAATCATTGTGTTGTGATTGTAAGGGATTTGAGAAGGGTCTCATACATAGGTGAGTCTTAGGTATAAGTTAGGCGAGGGTAGTGATTAAGTGAGAAGTTGTAAATGGGGGAGTTTAGCTTTGAATTGATACTATTAGTATTTAACTTGGTTCCTGGCTTGGTAGCCCCCATTGTGAGTGTTGGTTTGCACTGAACTGGGTTAACAATCCTCTGTGTTCTTTACTTTTCTAAATTTTGATTATTATTTATCTTGTCATTTCTTGTTTGTTCAGAAAAAGGTATGTCAACATCTTTTAGGACATCTATGATCTGAATACCAGAATTTCAATTGGTATTAGAGCAGGCATCCTTCTCTGACTCTGGGTGAGGTTCAGAGAAGATACTTTTTGGTGTAATGGACAAGGAAGGAGTATTTGGAAACAAACCATCCATTTTGGATGGAACCAATTATGATTATTGGAAACTTTGTATGATGGCTTTCATCAAATCTATAGACAGAAAGGTGTGGATATCTGTTGTTAAGGGATGGGATCCACCAAAGGTTGTAGGTGAGGATGGGAAGGAGACAAACATTAACAAAGTTAAAGAAGATTGTAATGATAAGGGTGGTGAATAATATCAATGAAATTCCAAAGCTTTGAATTCCTTATTCAATGGAGTGGACAAGAATATCTTCAGGCTGATAAGCAATTTTACTATTGTCAAAGAAGCTTGGGAGATCTTGAAGACTGCTCATGAAGGAACCTCCAAGGTAAAGATGTCAAGACTCCAACTGCTTACCACTTAGTTTGATAACTTGAGGATGAAAGTATTCATAATTTTCACATGAATATTATTAAGATAACCAATGCCTCAAGTGCCATGGGGGAGAAGAAGTCTGAAGCAAAGCTGGTGAGAAAGATTCTCAGATCTCTTCCAAATAAGTTTGACATGAAGGTGACTACCATTGATGAAGCTCAAGACATAAACAACATGAAAGTCGATGAGCTCATGGGATCTCTATAGACCACTGAGTTAGGGATCAATGAAAAGTCTAAAAAGAAGAAGATCATAGATTTTGTCTCGAACACTGATGATCCAAAAGATGAGTGTGATCTAGATACTGAAGAATAGATGTCAAATGCCATTGTGTTACATGAGAAAAAATTTAACAAAGTGTTGAAGAAAATTGACTGAAAGTCAAGATCAAATAATAAAGACAAGTCACTCGACATCTCCAAAATCATGATTTTGATGGAAATGGAGTTCAGTGTTTTGAATGTGAAGGATTTTGTCACATTAGATCAGAGTGCGCCACTTATCTCAAGAATAAGAAGAAAGCTCTGACTATGTCCTAGTCAAAAGAAGACTCAGACAATGATAGTGTAGAGGAGTTTGCTAAACAAGTAATTTCTTTGTCTAGAATGTGTGATTCAGATAATGAAACAATCATTGGAGACCTGACAACTGAAGATCTTGTCACCTTTTATCAGAAGGCGTGCCTGGAGAGTCAAGAAGGGACTCAAGTGATAAAAAGTCAAGAAAACAGTATTGCTTAACTAGAGGAATAAAAAGAACAAAAATTGTACATTATATCTGGTCTAGAAGCTGAAAAATAGAGCACCTAATTGTCATAGCTCAGTTACAAGATGAAGTTCTTTTGCTCAAGTCACAACTTTATAATATGACCAAGTCTGCAAGAATGCTCAAAACAGTTTCTAATATGCTTGATAATATTATTAAGTCTGCAAAGAATGCTGGATATTTTCAAGGGATTGGATATGTCAATCAATCCATGAATAACAAAGGCAATAAGGGTGAAGTAAAGTTAGTCCGTCCAAAGAAAGAACTAGAATAGCATATGTCAAAAGAAAAGTTCCAACATCAACACGGACAATAGAAGAATCACCCGAGAAATAATGGCTCTACTATTCTGGGTGGAACCACTATTCTTATTGGGAAGAATAATGTAAGAATTAAGGATCTTGATTGTGACAATCAAGGAAAAAGATCTAACGTGAAGTGTGTACCTCCTGAAAGGAAGCAAGAGCACAAGATGTTGAATCATATGTCTCAACATCGGTAGAGATATCTGAAGATGTACAATGTATAAAAATGGGTTCACAAGTCCAAAAAATGGGTTCACAAGTAGCAGTCAAATGGGAAATAAATCGGACAATGTAATTCAGTCGACCTAAGAAACCTCTAACCTCCTTCTCAGTTCAGGGAGCCGACATTTCTTAAATAGCTTTAACCTTTGTAGGATCAACTTCAATACCTTTACCACTAATGACGAAACCTAGGAGTTTTCCAAACCTCACCCTAAAGGTGCATTTGTTCGGATTTAGCCTTAGCTTGTATTTCTTCATCCTTTCAAATAACTTATGCAGATGATCAAGATGTTCTTCTTCAGTCTATGATCTTGCTATCATGTCGCCGATGTAAACCTCTATCTCGTGATGAGTCATGTCGTGAAATAAAGCTACCATGGCACGTTTATAAGTTGCCCCAGTGTTCTTCAACCCAAAAGGCATAACTTTGTAATAGAAAGTTCCTCACTGTGTGACGAAAGTAGTTTTCTCCATGTCTTTAGGCGCCATCTTGATCTGATTATAACCCGAGAATCCATCCATGAAAGAGAATACCTTATGTTGAGCAGTGTTGTCGACCAAGACATCAATATGTGTTCAGATAAATCGCTCAAAGATCTATTCTGATTCTCTCCAGTTAAAGAATACCCAAGACCTCTTTTGGTTCAGTTTAAACCTCTCAACGGTTTATCCTGATACTTTAGAAATAGACATTTTCTCTGGTTCAGATAAATCGCTCCAAGATTTATTCTGATTCTTTCCATTCAAACAACATTCAAGACTTCTGCTAGTTTCAGTTTAAATCGACCAAAGGTTTATTCTGATTCTTTTCCAGTTGAAGTCAAGTTCATACTTAGTCCAATTTCTGTCAACAATCACCTTTGGAGGGCATCTATAAGCCCATCTTTGACAACTCTCCATCATTTCTCCAAATGGAATCTTTAAGCCCATTCCCTACACAATCAACCAACACATCACCGAGTGCAAATTTATGGGCACTCTAGTGTTCAATCATCTTTCACTTTCAAGATACGAATCACAAACATGCCAATCTCACCTTTCAAGTTTAAGAAGATTTAACACAGGCAGCTGTTGTACCCCAAAATTTTCCCTCCTGTTTTTTATTCAAGATATTATCCTAGGGTTTCTCGAATACTCAGTTTGGCTCAAAAGTTGATCAGACAGATTCTCTTCCTAGGCAGTAAGTCAACAATTAGGGTTTGTTATTTCCCAAAGAAAATTGAGTCTCCAAGGTTTCAAATGGTCTTCATAGATATTCATGTCTCCTCAAGGATGTTCGTGCCAAGTTTCAAATCTCGCATTGCAAGTTTGCTCAGTCAATGGTTCAGATGACTGAAAATGACTCCATTGACCCAAAAGTCGACCTTTTGCGAGATCAAGTTCAAACGATTGTAACTTCTTCATTAATCGATATTTTTGAGCGGTTCTATTTGCGTATGACTCTCCTTGACGTCATCTTCAATTTCTCTTCACGAGTCAAGAGCTGATTATGTGCGAAAGGTCATCGTAAATTCAAATATTTTAGAGGTCACTTTCTGGTTCTGACCTAATTTCAGATAATTGTGGCCTGCCTTCCAAGAGTCGTAGTGTCCTCAATTTTCAAGATCTCGAGACGATTATTTTTTCACATTGTCATGAGCGATGTTGTAATGCGGTGGGAGAAACGACTTGAGGTTTTGCGTTTGTGTTTGCAAATGTTTCGGTTTAGCAAGAGTCGCCACCGACTTTTATTTTATCCAAAAGGAAAGGTAAAAAATCACAGGAAAGACCTTTGAGATTGTTTTTGGGTTTGGGGGGTAGATTATGAAAATGGAAGGTGCTAGCACCCTTTTCATCCATGGTTTTCCATGGACTCTTAGTTACTTGTTTTAGATCACTTGCTTTTGCTTTTCAATTGTTTGAAATGGTGCTTTGTGTGGTTTTGAAAGTATTTTGAAAAGAGGCCATCATTTTGGAAATCTTTGTAATGATTCTTGTTTGTAAGAATGTATACAAAGATGTCTGTCTTTTGAAAAGTGCTTCAATGTTTGAAAGTTTGTTTGGAAAATGTTTTGAAATTGTGTATGTGTTTTTGAAAATAGCAAGGATTGTTTGAAAGAGATCAAGTAACTAGGAGTTATCTACCCTACTCAAAAGTCTTTCCTGCACATTTTTTATTCCTTTGACATTGTTGTTTTACCATTGCATTTGGTAAACAACCCTATCTTTGGATATTAAACGGGACAGGCGTGGGTCATCGTATGACCATGATAACAATGGTGCCAAGTATCTTAGCAAGTTTTAGGGACTAAGATCATTTATTTTAGGCAACTTGTCTAGCGTCATCGAGGGACTATGATCTTTTTGTTTTGTTTTGATTTTGTTTTGCCAAGATACCTAGCATGCATACCATGGCCATTTTAAGGCAACAAAGTGGATGAAACCCTAGGGGTGCTTGTGTGCAATGCGTTGTCATTTTTCATGCATTTTTGTCTTGTATTAAGTCATGCTATTTGTTTGATTTTTGGTCTTTTCATTCAAAACCCTAATTTACTATCATGGTATATGAAAGCAATAAAATGCGTAAAGTAAATCTAGACTATTACAACAATATTATGGGAAGGGGGATACAAGTTTTGAATAGGGGGATATTGCTCAAAATAAAGCCCTAAAACTATTACAACTAAATTGAATTTATTGTACAAATAAATAAATAAGCAAATATTTAAATATGCAATAAAATGCAAATATGCAAAAAATGTTTCTTGTATTAATTTTATGTATGAGAAAATAAATTTATTTATGTCTTAAAAATAAGAAAATAAAATGATTATTTTTTTGAAAGGGTGAAAACCCTAATTTTTGATTTAATAGAAAATAGTCTATATTATTTATTTTGTTCATTTTTGTTCAAGAAAAAATAATAATAATATATACAAAATGTTAAAAAATTGAATATTGTATGAAAATATTATTTTAAGTGTATAAATAATAAAAATAAAAATGTATGGTATTTTTATATTATTTACAAGTTTTATTTTAGAAAATAAAGTATAAAATCCAATAAACTATTTATTATGCAAAAAAATAAAATAAAAAATATATGATAAAATGCAAAAAATAAAGAAAATATTTTTTGTGATTTTAAATATTCAGAAAAAATAAATAAAAGTCAGAAATATGAAAATATCAAGAAAATATGAAAAATATAAAAATAAACAAAAGGGGGTGCAAATAGAAACAGGGGGTGCAAAAAGTAGCAAGCCCAAGGTTCAGGCCCAGAACAACTTCATCCCTGACCTCTGTCTCTCAAACGCGCGCGTCATGTGCTTGATTCTGTAACTCTCTATTCTTTGCACAAAAACAAAATCTTACAACATGAAACTTGTAGCATTTTTAGTCATGATTCCAATGATATAAAAAACACGACCTAACTCTAAAACATGAAACTTGCAACATGAAACTTGATTTCTGACCTAGTTTTTTCAGCGACTTCAACAATCAAATACTCCTAGCCCAGTTAATATAAATGGAAGCTATGCATATGTACAGCTCAAGCATGTTAGGGACTACATTTTTGCTTCACAAACCTAAGCTTAATGATGCTTAAATAAGGAGTTAGAAACTTGACAAATACCTTGTTCAGTTGAGTTTGGATATGGCAATGTAGGAGTTTTGAGTGAGTCCTGAAGTTCTGGTGAGCTTCCTTGAAGTCCCCTCAAGCTATCCCAATGCTCAGCTTGCTATGAAGTTGCCTGAAACTCCTTGTAGAAGTCAACCTGCAAACTCAGAAAATGAAAATGGTGAAGTGTGAAAATGAGCTCACAGTTAATGGATAGGGGCCTGGATAGTTTAGGTGTGTTGTATGGAATGTGTTTGAAGTGATTCCAAGCAAAACACACGAGGCAATGTGGAAATGGCTTGTAATTTGTAGAGATTGCCCTGTTTTGGGCAGAAATGGTGTTTTTGGTGTATTTGAGTGTTTGAGAAGTTGTAAATTCGTGCTTTAGGCTTGCTACAATATTCTGAACCTGTTTGAAAGGATACAAAGTCTTGGTTTTATCAGATACAAGAGTTCACTTGACTTTTGCAAGTTTCCTTGTTTTTGAAGAAAAGGTGAAGTGACAAAGGCAAAGGCTTGTACAGGCTAGCTCAAGGTCTGCATAAGGTTGGTGAACTTTGCCTGATATTTGTGGACTTTTTTTGCATCAAGAGATTAGGTCCATGGCTCAAGATAAACAAAGTTGCTAAAAGCATGCTTTATCAAAGTAGCATTGTTACCTTTATGCCATAAATGGAATAAATCAATGTACAATGCTCCAAAGCTCAGAACAAAGCCATTGTCCAATGTGTTTGCATTCAATTTTGGAGTGTAGAAGGTATTAGAACCTGTAAAACCAAGTACAAGCATGCTTAGGATAGATTTGCAACTTGAACCATTGTGAAAAATGCCTTGGACAAAAGTGATAATTTGCCATTTTCATTTCTTTGATTCTCCCTAACCATAAATGATATTGGAGAGTTCTTGGACATTTTGGAAAGCTTGTAGCATTCTCTACAATACATCTTTGAAATTAATTTTGAGATTCCACTTGGAAATAGGTGAAAAGTTGCCATGAAGTTAGGTAAAAAATCTGCCTAAACTAGGGCAAAATTTCACTAAGTTAAAAAGTTTATGGACCCTTATTCACAAAATCATAACTTGAGATCCAAGCATCTTTTTGGAAAACTTTGTGAATCAAAGTTGTATATTTAATGTTGTACTACAACTTTCATGTTGGAAATTTTCTTTGAATCAAATTGCATCATGGTGAAAAAGTTGGGAAAAAATAAGAAATTTTCATAACTTAGAAAAATTCTAAGTTATGAAAATTTTCAAACTTAAACCCTAATTTCCAAATTTAAGTTTATTGGTGAAAAAGTTTCATGTTTTGACATATATTGATGAAATATGACCCTTGACACTTGATTTTGACCAAAAAGTCAAAGTTTGACTTTTCAGTGTACAGTTGATTTTTGATCAGTTGATTGGAAAATTCATCTGTCAATCTTGTGCATTTGAGATCTTTTGAACCTTGTGATTAGGTCAAGATGGTGCAATTGAGTCCTTGAAACCATTATTTAACCAAATTGGTCATTGGCTAGGTCAAAAATCAGAAATTGCCCTTTCTCAGTCAAAACCCTAATTTTGACCATTTTGCCCTTTTGATGATTTGATCAAATTTCTTGAGGAGTTGAGGTCCAAACTTGATAAAATGGTTCATATGAGTCTATAATGTTGATGTGGATAAAAAATTATGAGGTTTGACTGTAAATTGGCCATGGTTGACTTTTTCCCCAATACAATTGATTTTTAGGTCAATTGTCCAATTGACTGGGCAAAAAAGTGATTCAAGGCTTGAAACTTGGTATGAGAAATCTTAGAGGTTCAACATGAAGTATGAAAGTCACATGAGGCATTGGAAGTCCAAAAATACCTATGCAAACTCAAACCCTAATTTCAGGTCATCAGTGCAGGGAGAGGTCTTGAGCTGAGCAAACCCTAATCTGGTTTGGAGTCCAAGAAGTCTTGTGAGGGAAAATCTTGATAATATGAGAGGGAAAATTTTGGGGTACAACATCTGCCCCTGTTCAATCTTCTTGAACCTGAAGAGTTATATTGGCGAGTTTGCCGTTCGTGACTCGAAGGTAAAAGATGATTGGACACTAGAGTGCCCGTAAATTTGCAATCGTCAAAATGTAGTTGAGGAAATGGGCTTAAAGATGCCATTTGTAGATGTGATAAAATCTTGTTGGAGATGGGCTTAAAGATGCCATCCAGGAATGTTTGTTGAACTGCAAGTTGTAAGTCAAAAGAATGAGTATCAGAATGGTGTCCGTATTTGGAACGTATCTGAACTGTATATGGAGACTGAGTCTGTATGAGCAATGGAATGGCGTCCGTGTCTGGAGAATATCTGAGCTGTAACTGTATTTGATTCTTGAATGAATAATAGAATGACTTCTGTGTCTGAAGTGTATCTGTATTGTATCTGAATCTGAAATCTGAATAAGCGACAGAATGGCATCCGTGGCTGGAGCGTCTCTGGGCTGGGGAAAAAGTCAGAATAAGTGACAAAATGGCAACCGTGTCTGGGGCGTATCTGGACTGGAATCTGAATGTTGAAGTCTGAATGAGTATCAGAATGGATTTCGTTTCTGGAGCGTATCTAAATTGTATCTTGACCTTGAATTCTGAGTGAGTAACAGAATGACTTCAGTGTCTAGAGTGTATTCGTACTGTATATGAATAAGAGATCTAAATGAGTAACATAATGAATTCCGTGCCTGGAGTGTATCCGTACTGTATCTTGACTTTGAATGAGTAACATAATGACTTCCACGTCTGGAGTGTATCCGTATTGTATCTGAAATCTTTGAATATCTATTAAAGATAACTGTTAATCTTATCCTGAAAAGGGTAAAATGTTAGTTGGAACACAAAGTTATGTTGCATGTATGATGCAATAAAATGTGTTTTTATCAATGTTTATGATATATGAGTGTAATGTATGCGCATGTAAGCTGATTAGCTGTATTGCTGAGGAAAATAAATCCTTGATAGCTGGAGATAATAAAATCCTTGACTGCTGCTGGGGAAAATAAATTCTTGACCGCTGCTAGAGATTCAAAATCTTTGATTGCTAAGGATGAGAAATCCTTGGTGACTGTTGGGGATGGAAAATCCTTGACAACTTCTGTGGAAATGTGAGAATCCTTCATGTTTTGAAGTTGGAGTATTGACAAAATCTGTTGTGAGAGTAATGTCAAACTGCTTGAGAAATCTGCTTGGGAAATCCAGAGAACTTTGAAGACTTCTATTGTGGGTTAAATAATGGGAATCCTTACTCGGCTGGGGAATAGGGAAAACTCTTGATGATTTCTGCAGGGAACTAAGGATGAGAATCTTCGATCTGTAGGGGAATAAAATTCTGACAAAATCATGTTGGGGAGTAATGTCAAACTCTGATGACTTCACTGGGGAAATGAGAATGAGAATCTTCAATCTGTTGGGGAGTGAAAACTCTGTGGGGAAGAAAGCTTCCTGCTGGAGAGTAAGTTCAGGACTATGGGGGAAAAAGCTTATTCCTGTTTGGAAAAAGCTCAAAAGTTGGGGTTGTATGCCACTTTACTGGGGAATTATCCTAGGTTGGGGATAAAAGTTAAATGTTATCTGATTGATTCTCATACTTCAAGACAACTTGCTGGGGAAATTGGGGAAAACTAAATGGTTCCCGCTGGGGATTGATAGTTGGAGATTTAACTCGACTAGGGAAGAAGGTTTCATCTCCGCTGAGGGTCTGTAGTTCAAAGTTTTTACTCCGCTGGGGATCGAGAGTTTGAAGTTTTAACTCTGATGGGAATTGATGATTTGAAATTATAACTCCGCTGGGGATTTGTATTTCAAGGTTTTAGCTTCGCTGGGTATCTAGATGATGTACTGCAGGGGATTGCCTCTGGAATAGCCTAAAGACGTTTTCCTATACTTTCAACCTGTCAGTAATTATTCTTTCCCATTTCGTTTATTTGTAAACAGTGATTATACTCAAATGCATATGCTCATTAATAAATCATTGGACGTTTTCAAATAAAACACAAGTGTAAAAAAGAAGAAAAGGCAAATAGTTTTCTGCACTTTGAAGTATCTTTGTATTAACTTTGTGTAAGTATTTTGTACAAAGGAGACAGACATCCTAGTAAGAGGACGTTGTCATAAAAAATGAGAAAAATTTATACAAAGAAAGATGGCTATGTGTAAAAATTCCATGGGGTTCCCATTCTGCTATAGCCTTCGTAACTCTGGATATATTGTCCATTCGTTGCTTCGTCCAAAGATGAATGAGTTGATCAGAAGCTCGGAGCTTGTCTGTGAAGAGATTGTCCTTAAAGTGATCCGACGAGACATAGTCATACGCTTTAATTCCCTAACTTTTGCCTGGACCGCCCTTTCGGGTTTTCGATCCACCGGGAAACCCTTTTTTGCCCAAGTTGCCCTTTCGGGTTTTCAACTTGCCGGGTGTGCAGATTTTTTTAAATATTTATCCCTAATTTATGCCTGAACCTCCCTTTCGGGTTTTCGATTCATCGGGATGCCCTTTTTTGCCTAGGTGTGTCAACCTAGCGGGTCATTTATGCGTAGTATCTTTTGACTATGTCTGCGTTCGCAGGGTGCGGCAGGTCGTCACCGTCCATAGTGGTTAAGATCATTGCCCCACCATAAAAGATGTTTTTGATCACAAATGGTCCTTTGTAGGTAGGAGTCCATTTGCCCCTGGGATCACTTTGTGGAAAAATGATGCGCTTGATCACAAGATCCCCGACTTGATATATCTAGCGTCTGACTTTCTTGTTGAAAGCCTTGATCATCCGTTTTTGATACGTCTGACCATGACAAACAGCAGTAAGTCTCTTCTCGTCAATTAAGTTCAATTGATCAAGCCGGGTCTGAATCCAATCGTCTTCACTTAAACCAGCATCTTTCATGATTCTCAAGGAGGGAATCTGTACCTCAATAGGTAAAACAACCTCCATGCCATATACCATGGAATAGGGTGTTGCCCCAGTTGATGTACGCGCCGTGGTACGGTACCCGTGAAGAGCAAACGGTAGCATCTCATGCCAGTCCTTGTAGGTGACTGTCATCTTTTGTATGATCTTCTTAATGTTTTTTTTCGCATCTTCGACATCACGGTTCACCTTTGACCGATAGGGAGATGAATTGTGATGTTGAATCTGGAACTGCTCGCACAAGGCGGTGATCATAGTGTTGTTAAGGTTTGTACCGTTGTCAGTGATGATCCTTTCGGGGATGCCGTATCGGCAAATGAGGTTCTTCTTGATGAAGCAGGAAACAACATTCTTTGTGACGGATGCAAAGGAAGCTGCTTCAACCCACTTGGTGAAGTAGTCAATGGCCACCAGAATGAAATGGTGTCCATTGAATGTTATAGGCTTGATCTCTCCAATCATGTCGATTCCCCACATCGCGAATGGCCAGGGAGCTGTTAAGACATTGAGAGGAACTGGAGGTATACGTACCTTGTCCGCATAGATTTGATATTTGTGACAAGTCCTGGAATGTTGATAGCAGTCAGCTTCCATGGTAGACCAGTAATAGCCTGCCCGTAAAATCTTCTTAGCCATCGTATGTCCGCTAGAGTGAGTGCCAAAGGTACTATTGTGCAGTTCAGCCATGATCTGTTCAGCTTCAATCTTGTCCACACAACGGAGCAGAATGCAATCATGATTGCGCTTGTACAGGATACCATTGCTCAGGAAGAACTTGGCAGAGAATCTCCTCAAGAACTTTTTGTCATTGACTGAAGCTCCTTCAGGATATTCTTGAGCCTCAAGATACCTTTTGACTTCGTGAAACCAAGGTCGGTCCACTACTTCTTCGGTATTAATATCGTGACAATGTGCAGGTTCGTCCATCCGTTCAATGGTGATTTAGGGAGCCTCATTACCCCAGTTAAGTTTAAACATGGATGACATTGTAGTTAGAGCATCTGCTAGCTGATTTTCTTCTCACGGGAAGTGCTCGAAGGCAATTTGCTCGAAATGTGGTAACAATGTCAAGACATGTTCTTTATAAGGGATGAGGTTTGGATGCTTAGTGTCCCACTCTCCTTTGATTTGACTGATAACCAAAGCTGAGTCCCCAAACATAATCAAAGATTTGATTCCCAAGTCAATAGCAGCCTTGAGTCCAAAGATACAAGCCTCATACTATGCCATGTTGTTGGTGCAGTTGAAGCAAAGTCTGGCGGTGAAAGGTGTATGGAAACCTTCTGGGGAGATGAGTACCGCGCCGATACCATTGCCAAGTGAATTGGGGCACCATCAAAGTACAGGGTCCATCGGGATCCTTGTTCAGGTCCGTCATATGGTCTGAGATCTTCTATGTTGTCCAATGTCATAACGTCCTCGTCGGGGAAGTCGAACCTCATGAATTGGTAATCTTCGACAGCTTGATGGGCCAGATGGTCAGCTAGTACACTCCCCTTTATAGATTTTTGGGTCGTGTACTGTATATCGTATTCCGTTAGGATCATCTGCCATCTAGCTATCCTTCCAGACAAAGCAGGCTTTTCAAAGATGTACTTGATCGGATCCATCTTAGATATCAGCAAAGTGGTATGAGTCAACATATACTGCCTTAGCCGGTGAGCAGCCCATACCAAAGCGCATCAAGTTTTCTCGAGCAATGAGTATCGGGTCTCACAGTCAGTAAACTTTTTGCTAAGGTAATAAATGGCATGCTCTTTTTGGCCAGACTTATCATGTTGGCCCAGTACGCACCCCATTGAATTCTCTAGGACGATCAGATACATGATTAGCGGTCTTCCTTCGATGGGTGGCATCAAGATAGGAGGTTCTAGCAAATACTCATTGATTTTATCGAAAGCAACTTGACAGTCATCATTCCATTTAACTACCTGATCTTTCTTCAACAACTTGAAGATTGGTTCACAGGTAGATGTTAGGTGCAAAATGAACCTTGCAATGTAGTTTAGGCGTCCCAAGAAACCTCTGACCTCCTTCTTAGTGCGAGGAGCAGACATTTCTTGTATAGCTTTGATTTTGGCAGGATCAACCTCGATGCCTTTGTTGCTGACAATGAAACCCAAGAGTTTACCGGACCGGACTCCGAAAGTGCACTTGTTAGGGTTCAGTCTGAGCTTGTACTCCTTCAACCTGACAAACAACTTTTGCAAATGGTCAAGGTGTTCTTCTTCAGTTTGTGATCGGGCTATCATGTCATCTACGTAGACCTCTATCTCATGATGTATCATATCATGAAAAAAAGCTACCATGGCGCGTTGATAGGTTGCCCCGACATTCTTCAGTTTGAATGGCATCACTTTGTAACAGAACGTACCCCACTGTGTAACAAAAGTAGTTTTCTCCATGTCCTCGGGTGCCATTTTGATCTGGTTGTAACCTGAAAATGCGTCCATGAAAGAAAATACCTTGTGCTGAGCTGTGTTGTCAACCAAGATGTCAATGTGCGGAAGTGGAAAGTCGTCTTTAGGGCTGGCCCTGATTAAGTCTTTATAATCCATGCACATTCTCACTTTGTCGTCCTTCTTAGGCACGGGCACAATGTTAGCAACCCATTATGGATAGGAAGTAACAGCAAGAAAACTAGCATTGAACTGCTTCATAACTTCTGCTTTGATCTTTTCTAACATGTCGGGCCTCATGCGGCGGAATTTCTGTTTAATTGGTGGACAGTCTTCTCTTGTGGGTAGACGGTGAACCACAATATCTGTATTAAGTCCCGGCATGTCTTCGTAAGACCAGGCGAAGATCTCAACATATTCATGCAACATGAAAACAACAAAACAAATAGCAAAGGCAAAACTCAAAACAACAGAAAACAGTAAGCAGTGTAAAAACGTGTAACAGCAGCAGCATCCAGTAGTGGCTGCAAGTCAACAGTGCAACAAGCAAAAACAAACAAGGCAACAACAATTCAAATATGGCAGGCTAACAAATAGCCAAAACCCCATGTCATCATTTTCCTAATCTATGCAAACTCTTCAGAAATTTTGACAAAGAAAAAATGCTTTATATCATAGAAAGACGAAGAGGGAAAGAGATAGGGTCAGGAAGATATCACCTAAGCATATAACAATCCCAAAACTGTCAAAAGCAGCCTGCATTAGCTGTTGGAGAGAAACCTGTACAAAACAAGTCAAAATTTTCACTAAAATAGACATGACCTAACTTGTACTCCAAAGGCCACAAAATAGTTAACCAAAAATGTTCAAAACCTCAACTTTACCCCCAATTTCTACCCTTTATCTCACCATAAGAAGAGAGTCATCAGATATTTTATGGAGATTGCAAAGAAAACATTCAAAAACCAACAATGAGAATAATACATAAAAACACTCCAATAACCTTAAATTGGTCTCCTCATGATCTTAATCAAAAAACTCAGAAAACAATCATTGAAAACTCATTGCAAAAACCCCTGTCAAAACTGTGGAACCAACATCAAACATCCATCCCTTCAAAACAAATTCAGGCTTCCATCCTCTACATCAAAACAACCTATAATACACACTGAACTTTTTTCTCATATTCATAAACACCATCAATCACAGTAGAAATCACAAAGTATTCAGAGAGAGAGAGAGAAATAAGGAAAAGCTCACCATACTCCGTAACAACAATCAACAACCTCTGTAAGTCTTCCTCTCTTGCCTCATAAACATGATTTTTGTTTTGTTATTTTACTGTTATTTTCATAAACACTATGTTAAAAAAAACACAAAATAATACAGTAAACTAAAAATTTACTCACCTATAACCACCACGATCGATTCTTTAACTAAACCCAAAACCCACTTTCATTTTCCTCAAACTCCTGTTATAACACCGCTTCACCGCCACTTCCTCCGCTGTCTTTTCTCGATCTTGGCAGTATTTCTGTCTCATGGACGATCTTGAACGTGGTCCTCTCCATATCTCCGTTCGAGCTCTTCCTCACGTCAACCGCAATGATATGAGAATAATAACAACTATAGCAATGGTGAAAGAGGAAACAATTAGAGTGTTAGGTCAAGGAGTATTTCTTCAATAGAAAGATGATGATGATGGTACGATGGAAGAAGAGGAAGGAGGGTTGGCAACAGAGTTGATGGCATGGTTAAAAAGTTTTTGCAGAGAGGATAGTTCGATTGGAAAGTATGAAGGTGGAAGGATGATGGTGACGACAGTTTAGCAGAGAGAGGGAGAGAGAATCATTTTTTCCTTTTTGTAGTTTCAATTTTTCCTTTATTTGTTTTGCTATTGGAAACAACAACAAAAATGTTTAATTTCTTTTTCCCTTTCCAAGACTAAACCAGCGGCGCCTTCTGGCTCTTTAGGGTTTCAAAGCCCTTTCCCTTTCCTTTCCAGAATCGGGTTTGGGCCTTTTCTATTTGGCCCAACCAAATTTTTAAGCTTTAATTCATATATTAGCAAAGGTAAATAAATAAACGAATGAGTGAATGGTGCAATTGGTTAAGACGTGATGCTTTGGAGGAGAAGTCTCGGGTTCGAGATCCCCCTGAGACGTTTTCCTTTTCTTTTATGAGTTTAGTGTTTTATTTTTTGCAAACAAAAAAAACTTTTGGGCTTTACAATTATTTTCTAGCCCATCCAGATTTCTACCTCACACACCCATATCCAGTTTAACACCACCCTTCTACTTTATTTTGTTAGTTTTGATTTTATTTGTTTTATTTTAATAACTCATGAAGTTTTGTTATATATTTTTTATAACTTAGTTCTAAATTTTAATTTAAGAAAAATTGTAAATAATTTTATTAATTAACTTCTTTTTCTTTAGTCTTAATTTGTTTGTTTAATTTCTTCATAATAAAAAAATACTAAAAGATAAAAAAAATATACATTTGTTTTAATTTCTTTAGTTAATTATTTTCTTTAATAGAATATAATTTTATTTTTCTTTCCATACTTTTCAAGCAAAATACCAAAAATTTTATTTCGATATTTTGTTAATTAAATTTTTACTTCATAGATCGTTGTAGTTTTAATTAATTGTTTGATTCGACTTGGTTGTATTGATTGCCTATTTGGAATTTTAATCATATTGATCCATCCCCATTTTTAAATTTGTACCCCCATTCCCAAAAGCTCTGTGTTGTACCCCAAAATTTCCCCTCTCACTTATCAAGAATTTGCTCACAAGATCTCCTTTGGGCTCAAGACTGCACTAAGGTTTGATCAGCTCAAGACACCTCCTTTAGCACTGATGACTAAAATTACGGTTTGAGTTTTCACAAGGATATTTGAACTTGCAATGCCCCATATGACTTTCATGGATCATTATGGACCCTCAAGATTACTCATGTCAAGTTTCAAGCTCTGGATCACACTTTTGCTCAGTCAATTGAGCAGTTGACCTAAAAATCAATTGTATTGGGGGAAAAGTCAACTATGGCCAATTTAAAGTCAAACTTCATAATTTTTGATCCACATCAACATTCTAAACTCATATGTATCATTTGATCAAGTTTGGACCATAATTCCTCAAGAAATTTGATCAAATCTTTAAAAGGGCAAAATGGTCAAAATTAGGGTTTTGACTGGGAAAGGGCAATTTCTGATTTTTGACCTAGAAAATGATCAACTGGTTTAAGGAATGATCTCAAGAGTCCAATTGCATCATTTTGACCTAATAACATGGCTCAAAACATTGCTCAAGTTCAATGGATTGACAAATGAATTTTCAGTCAACTGATCAAAAGTCAAATGTGTACTAAAAAGTCAAACTTTGACTTTTGGTCAACATTACATTCCAAAGATCAAATTTCATCAAGACATTCAAGAATATCAAGCTTTAACATCAATAGGTCAAGAAAATCAAAAGTCAACTTGAAAAGTCAAGATTTCCAAGACTTAGAAATTTTCTAAGTGTTTTTATACATGATAATTTCATCACTTCATGCAATTCTTTCACCAAGATGCAAGACGGTTCAAGGAAAATTTTCAACATGAAAGTTATAGATCCCGATAAGATTTATAACTTTGCTTTACTGGTCAAATCCTAGAAGTGCTTGGATTTTGAGTTATAAATTCATGAAGTCATGACATTTTCATTTAACACTTAGAGAAATTTTCAACATATTTTGTTCAGGATCTTATCCCAACTCCTTGGCAATTTTTCACATAGTTACAAGATGATTTTGTCAAAATGGTCAACATGAAAGTTATAGAGGATATTTCAATCTTTCCAAAACATCTAAGAGCATGAATTTATCATACTTGAGCTAGGAGATTCAAGGGCTTGAAGTTGGGCATCCATCCTTGAATTGTAAGCCATTTTTGTTAAAGAACACATAACAAAACTCTCTTGATTTGCTACATAATCTTATGTTGCAAACCTTCTTGCTTGCAAATATCTACATAATTTAATGTTTACACAAGAGCTTGAGCTATTACCCAAGTGTTTGAGCCATTGTCCAAAAGATCTTTCCATTTATGGCATAAAGGCACCATTGCTACTCTTGAAAAGCAAGCCTTTTGGTATAAAGTTTATCTTAAGCCCATACCTTGCTTGTTGCTGATTATACTCCACCATAAATCATGGGAAGTAGCTCCTCTATACCAGCAACTTTGGTACTTCATCTTGGGACTATGGAGTACTTGACTTAGTTTGATCTTTGTAATCCAACCAAACCATAACATGCTGTCTTGCAAACCTAATCAGCTCATATGCACAAACCCCTTGCCTATAAATAGAAGAAGCATTTGCAAGAGTAAGAGGTTATAAAAATAGAGAGAAAGGTTAGAAAAAATAGAGAGAAAGGTTAGAAAAAAATAGAGAGAAAGGCCAGAAAAAATAGAAGGAGAAACAAACACTAAAACTCATTTTTGCTGTAAAAAAATATATTTGTCCACAAAACCTCCATTTTTGAGCTTTGAAGTTCAAATCTTTGAATCTCATACCTTGAAAGTTTTCTCCAAACAAACCACTCAAACACTTCACATACACCATATAGAAGTTGTTCAAACATAAGAATAACTTCTGTAACATCACTATCACCATCTTCCAAATTCAAAAACATACATTGCAACTTGACTTGGTAGGAGCGGTTCAACCATTTTCAGTACAAAAGGAAGGTTGGAGTTACTTCAAGAAGGTTCAAAGGAGCTCGATCAATCACCACTTTGGACCCGAAATCATCCGTACATGTTCTAAAGCTTCCGCTTCGAGAGGTAAACTTTCTCAAACTGTGATATCATTATTCATACATAATTTGCTTTTGTGCTCAAAAGATATAACAAGACAGATCAAAGAAAAAAACTATCAAAAAGCCAGACCAGAGGATGACACGGTTGCCCATGTCACACGACACGGCCCGTGTCAGCTTAATTGGGTTGAAAAACATAGTAAAATGTAGGGACAGAAGCTGACATGGGTGTCTGTGTCACACGATACAGCCCGTGTCAATGTTACTGGTGCGTACACGAGTAGAAAAAAGATGGACAGGGGCTGACACGGGCGCCTGTGTCATGTGACACGGCCGTGTCAGGTTGGCTAGAACCAAAAAAATTCAGAAACAGGTGCCCATGTCCACTGACACGGCCCGTGTCATGTCGGACACCAAATTTCTTGATTTTGGAGATTTTTTAGCTTATTTTGGACATATTGCATTGCTTGGAAATGACCTAACATTATAAAACCTTTGTTTTCAAATGAAACCTTAAAAACATTTTTCTAAATAATTAATTTTTTTTGTTAACTTAGACTTAGGTTTTTCTTCAACGAAATTGATTACATAACCTTTTCCATAAAAAAAACCCTAAAAAAACAATTTCTCTCACTTTACATCTTCTTGCATATTTTACTATTTTTGCATTATAAATTATGTAATTGTCAAAGCCTTGTAATAGTAATTAGGGTTTAGTTTACTTGTCATCCCCATTCGTAGATTTGTATACCCCCATCCCCTAATGATGTAATAGCGTAGTAATTTTACCTTCCGCAATTTATCGCTTTATATAAATGCTAGTAAATTAGGGCTTGTATGGCAAGACTAAAATCAACAAGTTAGCAAACCCTAGTTCAATATAAAACGATGCATGTAAATCAATACAATTGCATGCTTGCACCCTTAGGGTGATTCCACTTTGTTGCCTTACAAAAATGGCCATGTTATACATGTGAGATGTCTTAGCAAAAAACAATCAAAAATACAAGATCATAGTCCCTCGATGACGCTATCCATGTTGCCTTTCAAAATGATCTTAGTCCCTAAAGAAAATGCTAAGATATCTTACAACATTGCTAATCATGGTTATGCGATGACCCACGCCCATCCCTTTTACATCCAAAGATAAGGTTGCTTACCAAATCAATGGTAAGACAACAATGTCAAAGGAAAAGAAAATGAACAAGAAAGACATTTGAGTAGGTAGATTACTCCTAATTACTTGCTCCATTTCAAAACAAACATCCTTGCTACTTTAAAAAAAACACCTACACTTTCAATTACAAAATTGGAAAACATTTTCAAAAGATCAACATCTTTGTATACATTCTTACAAACAAGAATCATTACAAAGATTGCCTAAACAATGGCCTCTTTACAAGATACTTTCAAAAACCACACAAAGCACAATTTCAAACAAAAGCAAGTGATCTAGCAAGTAACTAAGAGCCCATGGATAACCATGGATGAAAAGGGTGCTAATACCTTCCCGTTTCATAATTTACCCCCCGAACTCAAGAAATAATCTCAAAGGTCTTTCCTGTGCTTTTTCACCTTTCCTTTTGGATAAGAGAAAAGTCAGTGGCGACTCTTGCTAACTGCAACATTTACGATCAAACGCAAAACCTTCAAGTCAGTTCTCCCACCGTATCACAGAACTGGCGACTCTGCTGGGGATACTTTAAAAGTGGGGTTACCTTAGGGTTAGATCACATTTATTTGCTTTCATTGTTTGACTTGTATGCTTTACATTATGGTTCTTTGTTTGGGTTTGAATCCTCTACCCGGATTTGGGATACCTTATAGGTAAGTAGCAATACGTTATGGAAACAGTGCGGGGTATACCGACATGATCTAAGAAATAGCTACGTTAGTGTGACATATTTGTGGTTAATGGTAGCCCTTGAGTAGTCAAGGAGAGTACGGGGCCGCTGAGTGATGTCATGAAGCACTAACTGACTTTTAGAACCTTTACTTGACCAACTTGGCCATTAGGACGTAGTGAGATGACCGCTTTGGTACAATTCGAAGTTGGTTGTTACTCGATGCTACACTCATTGAGACTCGACTCCTGAGTTTTGTTTGGTTACAAGTCAATCGCCTATTGAATGAAGCTTATGGGAAAGGTCGGTGATATTGAGATCCCTTAGAACCCGGTTACTATTAACTAGGACAGGTTGAACCAACTAAACTTCAAGAGGGTACTTACCTACAAACTCCATGCAAGCCTAAACCTAAGGACTTGTCTGCTTTATGTGTATATGATTATTTGTATATAAACTTGCTTACTTTGCATACTTGTATATAACATCGTGACATAATACCATAGCATTTTGAATAACATTGAACCATAACATTTCAAGGATCTCAAGGGTCTTTGATGCAGGGTCACATTAAACCGGACGTCTATCAAGGGGTAAGAGGATTCATTTTCCTCTAACCAAACACCGTCAAAAATCAAAGTACAACAACTTGATTCAAAGGCTATGACCCACTCGACATGGTGAGCTTAATTCTCGTGGAAGGACATCCACCAATACAAAGTTCTCCAATCAAAGCTGTAAGTTACTACTAACATTTACCCTGCGAGATCCTTGAAAAAATTTACATGTCATATACGTCATTGCATAACAGGTAGTCTCCAGTACAGGTCTCTCATGTTATCACTGTTTATTTAAGCAATGGCTCTCCAACAAGACAACAAATATCTTCAAACTTAAGAGGCTCAGTTCAGGGAAATGTTCCTTAACCTATCAAAGGGGCAGGAAGAATTGAAAGCACTCCTCGCTGGGAATCTGACCAAGAAACGTCCTGATAACAACAAGGATGACCAGGTTGAATGACTGTAGGTTGAGATGGAAGCAATGAGAATCCAAATGCTGGGCCAGATGGCTCTCATCCAAAACTTGGCTTAAGGACAAGAAGAGCTAAGGACCCTCAAACAAGCTCCGTCAAGACGAATGTAACCAAATGGGGCGAACAACTAGAAGTGGGGGTCAAATCGTCATCCAGCCGCCCATAAGACAAGAAGCTGGTTCAAGGGAAAACAAACCATTCTTAATTGCCGCCACGTCACGGGTCTAACAATGGCTTCGTCAACATCAACTGGAAAATTAGCAAAGGCAAAACGAGCCCAAAAGACAGTTTACTAACATCAACATGCCACTGGCTCAAGCTTTGCAACATATGTTGAGGATGGATCTGATTAAGCCAATAAGACCTCATCCAAATCCCAAAATTTATTCTCCAAGCTACAATCCTGATGCCAGGTGTGCCTATCATTCCGACAGTCTTGGACACGATACAAACAATTGTTGGGCGCTGAAGTACAAGATTCAAAACTTGATCGACGAAGGAGCGTTAGAGTTCACACAATACGGTCAATTGGAGATTTTCTATCACCCCTCAAAGGCTCACCACCTAAAGTGACAAGTTCAGACAAAGAGGCTTCTATTCATTTGAATTTTCAATTGTAATCTCTTTTGTTGTTCAAACAATTATCTATTAATGTCAAACTTTGTTTCATTAATGCATTGCATATGTTTGTCTTGAACTCATCCATTCGTTTTCACTATATTTAAACTATGCTTTTTACTCTCTTTATGACATTCAACTCTTGCTAAAAGTTGCAAGCCTTTAGGTGGAGGATGACAAAAACAATGCCTTCATCTCATACAGTATGCTTTTGGACAGACCTTGCTGACGGTGTACATGCATTTTTTTCAAATCCTAAACACTGAAGTTATAAGGAAGATAATCCCTAGTCAACCCATTCGAGCCAAAGAAGTAGAAGTTTTCCTTTTTTTTTCATAAATTGAAACCTTTAATCAAAACCTGGGGCAGAGCAGTCTCTCAGTTTAATTCAAATGCGTGTTCAAATTGCAAGCTCTCATCTCATAATACAATGAGTGACGTCAAAAACATTCCTCTGAAATCAAAAGACAGTGATGGTTCCTTACCAAATAAGCATTCATTATATCTCAAAAGAAAAGACCACTAAGTCAAAACCTACGAAGGAGACTTAAGAAAAAAAACGGGGGCTTTCCGCTGACTATAATCTCAAAGCAAGAACAGTCAGGAAAAAATTAGGGATAACAAATCAAAAGAAAGAGGTCACTACAAATCCTCAACAACAAAAAAAATGTTGCAAAAATGACTAACTTCCGAAAAACTTAACTTGTCTGAACCATCACCAAAATGTCATTTCAGACTCAATTGGAGTTCAAACGCACAATTAACTGAGTTTAGAATATCACGAAGAGAGGGTGGGTACAAATACACTTTGAGCCTTTATCCTTTGTTTCTTAAACCGTGAACCAAGCCACGTTACAACCCTTCAAAAGTCCTAATTGAAGCAAGGGTTAGTTAGAAAGCATACTGTTACAAAAGGTATCCTGACTCCTGTAAGGCTTTACTCTAAATCCTGAGTTGAATTTTTCTTACAAAATTTCGTTACTTGCTAAAACGCATTTTCAAAATTTCAAGACAAGCATAAACTTTGCTTTATTTGAATATCGTTGTTTGCATATGGCTATTTGTTTGACAGTGTAGAAATTCACAACGAATATCCAGTGAACGAAAGCTCTCTCAGTGAACAAAATCATTTCAATTGGAAAGACACTTCCAGTGACAAATCTCTCATAATCAAGGGGCACGACATGACTGTTTTCCAACACGTCTGGGGAAGTCAAGTCGAGATTCAAAGAATCTCTCAAAGAATTGTTGAATAACCAGGGGAAAATCTCCATATGTATCACTCAAGGGGCAATGCTACGTTGATCATGGGTTTAAACAAAATCCACTATGAAGACTTTCGGTACCATCAAATCACTTGTCTGTACCAATAGTATCAGATGGTGTCAGTATCAGATGGTGTCAGTATCATGTCTTCAGATCCTCCCATGATAGTTCTTAGAAAATTCTGAGACTTGAACAAAGATCTTGGGTACCACTAATTTGTTCGTCTTTGCCAGTAGTATGAGATGGTGTCAGTATCAGGTCTTCATTTTCTTCCACAACAGTCTTAGAAAATATCTATAGGAAGTTTAGGGCTACCGGAAATGTGATTAAAATCTCAAGTGTCGAGGTGCACTAGTTTAACTCTGGGGGCAAACAGGCTCCCACATAATGGTTCATGTGCAACCAAGCAAACATTTTCTGGCATTACTACAACACTTGCTACTAGGGGCAATGACAAATCTCTCAAAGATCCTTCTCATAGGATGACTCCCAGCCAGAGTTTCAATCTCTGAAAACTTCTCACCAGCTGAGTCGACCTCAAGAACCCTCGAGGATTATCCCTAGTGAAGAAGACACCTCTCCAACGGACCGACCACATGGTTTATTTCCCCAACAAACTACAGATTCCCCAGTTTGAGTTTGTCTCTCTGACTACTACAAAGCAAAGGGCCACAACTCCTCTTCCCCAGTAGACAACTTGACATCAAGTTACTTTAAAGCCTAGACCCGACCAGATATCAGTTCAACTTCGACTCCCCAGTAGAGCAACGAACAACTGAGACTTCTAGATTCTTTTTCCCCAAGCAAGAATCAACACTCTCCACAGGGTTTTCAATATTCCTCAGTGGAGCTCTCCTCAAACAACAAAACTAGAATCCTTGGTGGAAATATTCTAAGCAAAGTTTGAAGGCTCACCAACTCTTCAACAGCAATCCAGGATTTAACGACTCCCCGACATTTGTCAATGATTTATTTTCCCAAACAAAGATACATTCAAATAACATTTTCACCCTTCATGCATCATATTACGTACATGACAAGTGCATACGACACAATCTCATTTATTTTGAGAACATCATTGCACCATGCACTTCATACATCATGACATTGCATGCAGCTAACCCTTTACCTCTTCAAGAAAGATCAGTCAACAGATGGCTATCATCAACAGTCTTCAAAAGGTCAGAGATTGATACTTAAAACAAGACAGGACAATTATTTACACGACCAGTTAATGCAATCCTACACAGGCTCCTTCTCATACACTCTTCTAGATACAATTTAGATACGCTCCAGATACGGACGCCATTCTGATACTTATTCAAATTTAGCTTCTAGATACAGTTTAGATACACTCCAAATACGGATGCCATCCTGATACTCATTCGGATTCAGCTTTCAGATACAGTTTAGATACGCTCCAGATACGGATGCCATCCTGATACTCATTCAGATTTAGCTTTCAGATACAGTTCAGATACACTCCAGATACGGATGCTGTGATGCGGTGGGAGAACTGACTTGAGGTTTTGCGTTTGTGTTCGCAAATGTTGCGGTTTAGTAAGAGTCGCCACCGACTTTTCTTTTATCCAAAAGGAAAGGTAAAAAAGCACAGGAAAGACCTTTGAGATTGTTTTTGGGTTCGGGGGGTAGATTATGAAAAGGGAAGGTGCTAGCACCCTTTTCATCCATGGTTTTCCATGGGCTCTTAGTTACTTGTTTTAGATCACTTGCTTTGCTTTTGCAATTGTTTGAAATGGTGCTTTGTGTGGTTTTGAAAGTATTTTGAAAAGAGGCCATTATTTAGGCAATCTTTGTAATGATTCTCGTTCGTAAGAATGTATACAAAGATGTTTGTCTTTTGAAAAATGTTTCAATGTTTTGAAAGTTGTTTGGAAAATGTTTTGAAATGTGTGTGTTTGTTTGAAAATAGTAAGGATTGTTTGCAAATTGATCAAGCAACTATAAGCTATCTACCTACTCAAAAGTCTTTCTTGTACATTTTTATTCCTTTGATGTTGTTGACCTACCATTGTTTTGGTAGACAACCCTATCTTTGGATGTTAAACGGGACGGGCGTGGGTCATCGTATGACCATGATAGCAATAGTGCCAAGTATCTTAGCAAGTTTTGAGGGATTGAGATCATTTGTTTAGGCAACTGAGATAGCGTTATCGAGGGACTATGATCTTTTTGTTTTGTTTTGCCAAGATACCTAGCATGCATACCATGGCCATTTTTTAGGCAACCAAGTGGGTGAAACCCTAGAGGTGTTTGTGTGCAATGTGTTGTCATTTTTCATGCATTTTTGTCTTGTGTTAGGTCATGCTATTTGTTTGATTTTGTCTTACCATACAAACCCTAATTTACTAAACATGCATATAATGCGATAAATTGCGTAAAGTAAATCTAAGCTATTACAACAATATTATGGGATGGGGGATACAAGTTTTGAATGGGGATATTTGCACAAAATAAAACCCTAATTCACTATTACAACCCAATTGAATTTATTGTACAATAAATAAATAAACAATTCTTTAAAAATGCAATAAAAATGTAAATATGCAAAAATGTTTTGTAATTGTTTTATGTATGAGAAAATAAAATTATCTAAGTCTTAAAAATAAGAAAAAATAATATTATTATTTTTAAAAGGGGAAACCCTAATTTTGTTTTAAAAGAAAATATGTTTTATATCATTCATTTTATTCATTTATGTACAAGAAAAAATAAATGAAATTAATTACAAATATTTATAAATTACAAATATATGTAAAAATAATATTTTATGTGTTAAATAGTAAAAATAAAAATGTATAATATTTTAAGGTATTTACAATTTATTTTAAGAAAATAATTTCTATTTTACTTAAACTAATCAACATTTTGTGCAAAAAATAAGATAAAAATAAAAAAAATGCAAAAAATTAAGAAAATATTTTTGGATTTTTTTCATGTTCAGAAAAAAAATATTAAAGCAATAAATATAAAAAATGCAAAGAAAATATGAAAAATAAAACAAAATATGAAAGGGGGTGTGGATAGTGGATCAGGGGGTGTAACAAGTATAAACAACAAGCCCAAGCACGCCAGGCCCAAGCGAGCTTTGTCCCTGTCCTCCAGCCAAACAATTTCGCGCGTTCTGCCTTCAAATCCTGTTCTTGCTCATGCTTGCATAAAATCAAAAACTCATAACACAAAAAGGGTAGCTTATGATCTCACGATTCTAGTGATATAAAATTCATGACCTAACTCTAAAAGACCAGGGAGAATTTCAATGACCCTAATTTCTAACCTAGTTTTTTCAGCATGTTCAACAACCAAATACTCTTAGCTCAGTTAATATAAATGGAAACTATGCATATGTACAGCTTAAGCAAGTTAAGGACTACATTTTTGCTTCACAAATCGAAGATTAAGGATGCCTAAATAAGGAGATAGAACTTTGAAAAATACCTTGTTCAGTTGAGTTTGGATATGGCAATATGGGAACTTTGAGTGAGGCCTGAAGATCGTGTGAGCTTCCTTGAAGTTCTCTCAAGCTTCTTCAATGCTCAGCTTGCCTTGTAGATGCTTGAATCTTGTTGCACGAGTTAACCTACAAACCTTCAAAATGAAAACGGTGAAGCTTGAAACAGGGGTTACAGTTGCAAGACAAAGGCCTGAACAACTTAGGTAGGATGTATGGAACATGTTTCAAGGGTTGAAAGGCAAAACGCACGAGCAAGTTTCAAGTTGGAAAGAAATTTGTAGAGGCTGCCCTGTTTGGGCAGAAAATGGTGTTTTTTGTGTTTGAGGGTGTTTGGGATGCTATGGATTCGTGTTTCTGCTTGTTACAAAGTTCTGAAGTTGTTTGAAATGAAGCCAAGCCTTGCCTTTATCAGATGGACAAGTTCTATTGACTTTTGTAAGTTTGCTTGCTTTTGAAGAAAGTTGACATGACCAATGCCAAAGGCCTGTACAAGCTTGCTTGCTAGATGCATATGGTTGGTGTACTTTGCCTGATGTTTGTGGATCTTGTTTGCAACAAAAGATCAGGTTCATGGCTCAAGATTTGCAAAGTTGCAAAAAGCATGCTTTATCAAAATGGTATTATGAACTTTATGCCATAAATGGATTAATTCATTGTGCAATGCTTCAAAGATCAGAATAAAGCCATTGTCCACTGAATTGGCATTCAATTATGGAGTGTAGAAAGGATTAGGACCTGTAATACCAAGTACAAGCATGTTTGAAACTGATTTGCAACTTGTAACATTGTGAAAATGCCTTTAACAAAAGTGATAAATTGCCATTTTCCTTTCTTCGATTCTCCATAACCATAAATGATCTTGAAGAGTTATTAGACATTTTGGAAAGCTTGTAACATGCTCTACAATCCATCTTTGAAATGAAACTTGAGATACCTCTTGGAACTAGGTGAAAAGTTGCCATGAAGTTAGGTCAAAAATCTGCCTAAACTAGGGCAAAATTTCACTAAGTTAAAAAGTTTATGGACCCTTATTCACAAAATTATAACTTGATATCCAAGCATCTTTTGGGAAAACTTTGTGAAAAAAGTTGTAGATTTCATGGAGGACTACAACTTTCATGTTGGAAGTTTTCTTTGAATCCAATTGCATCATGCTGAAAAGGTTGTGGAAAGTTGGGAAAAAATAAGAAATTTTCCATAACTTAGAAAAATTCTAAGTTATGAAAAATTTCAAATTAAAACCCTAATTTGCAAAATTAGGTTTCTTGGTCAACAAGTTTCACATTTTGACATATCTTTATGAATTATGACCCTTGGCACTTGATTTTGACCAAAAAGTCAAAGTTTGACTTTTCAGTGTACAATTGATTTTTGATCAGTTGATTGGAAAATTCATCTGTCAATTCAATGCATTTGAGATCTTTTGAACTATGTGATTCGGACAAGATGATGCAATTGAGTCCTTGAAATCATTATTTAACCCAATTGGTCATTGGCTAGGTTAAAAATCAGAAATTGCCCTTTCTCAGTCAAAACCCAAATTTTGATCATTTTGCCCTTCTGATGATTTGATCAAATTTCTTGAGGAGTTGTGGTCCAAACTTGATAAAATGGTACATAGGAGCCTATAATGTGATTGTGGATCAAAAATTATGATGTTTGACTATAAATTGGCGATGGTTGACTTTTTCCCCAATACAGCTGATTTTTAGGTCAACTGTCCAATTGACTGGGCAAAAATGTGATTCAAAGCTTGAAACTTGGTATGAACAATCTCAGGGGTCCAAGATGGTGTATGAAAGTAACATTAAGCATTGATGGTCCAAAAATCCTTGTGCAAACTCAAACCCTAATTTCAAGTCATCAGTGCAAGAGGAGGTCTTGAGCTGAGCAAACCCTAATTCTGTCTGGAGTCCAAGAAGTCTTGTAAGGAAAAATCTTGATAATATGAGAGGGAAAATTTTGGGGTACAACAGATGCCATCCTGATACTCATTCATATTTAGCTTTCATATACAGTTCAGATATGCGCCAGATACGGATGCCATCCTGATACTCATTCGGATTCAGCTTTCAGATACAATTCAGATACACTCTAGATACGGATGCCATCCTGATACTCATTCGGAATCAACTTATAGATACAGTTCAGATACGCTCCAGATAGGGATGCCATCTTGATACTCATTCAGATTCAGCTTCTAGATATAGTTCAGATACACTCCATATAAGGATGACATCTTGATACTCATTTAGATTCAGCTTCTAGATACAGTTCAGGTACGCTCCATATACGGATGCCATCCTGATACTCATTCAGATTCAGCTTTTAGATAAAATTCAGATACGCTCAAGATACGGATGCCATCCTGATACTCATTTGGATTCAGCTTCTAGATACAATTCAGATACGCTCCAGATATGGACACCATTCTGATACTCATTTAGATTCAGTTTCTAGATACAGTTCAGATACACTCCAAATATGAATGCCATCCTGATACTCATTCGGATTCAACTTTCAGTTACAGTTCAGATACGCTCCAGATACGGATGCCATCGTGATACTCATTCAGATTCAACTTTCAGATAACAGTTCAGATACGCTCCAGATGCGGATGCCATCCTCATACTCATTCTGATTCAGCTTTCAGATACAGTTCAGATACACTCCACATACGGATGCCATCCTAATACTCATTCGGATTCAGCTTTCAGGTACAGTTCAGATACGCTCCATACACGGATTCCATTCTGATACTCATTCAGATTTAATCTTCAAATACAGTTCAGATATGCTCCAGATACGGATGCCATCCTGATACTCATTCAGATTCAACCCTCAAATACAATTCAGATACGCTTCAGATATGGACGCCATTCTGATACTCATTCAGATTCAACTTTCAGATACAGTTCAGATAAGCTTCAGACACGGATGCCATTCTGATACTCATTCAGATTCAATTCTCAGATACAGTTCAGATACACTCCAGATACGGACGCCATTCTGATACTCATTCAGATTTAACTTTCAGATACAGTTCACATACGCTCTAGACACGGACGCCATTCTGATACTCATTCAGATTCAATTCTCAGATACGGTTCAGATACACTCTAGATACGGATGCCATTCTGATACTCATTCTGATTCAATCTTCAGATACAGTTCAGATATGCTCCAGACACGAACGCTATTCTGATACTCATTCAGTTTCAACTTACAGATACGGTTCAGTAATCATTTTTGGATGGCATATACAAGACCATATCCAAAAACTTTCCATCATCCCTCCAAATGGTATCTTTAATCCCATTCCCTATACCATCAATCATCACATCACCGAGTGCAAATTTCTGGGGACTCTAATGTCCAATCATCTTCCACCTTCGAGTCACGAATGGTAAAACTCGCCAATCTAACTCTCCAGAATTAAGAATATTGAACAGGGGCGGCTGTTGTACCCCAAAATTTTCCCTCTCACTTATCAAGAATTTTCTCACAAGATCTCCTTTGGGCTCAAGACTGCACTAGGGTTTGATCAGCTCAAGACACCTCCTTAAGCACTGATGACTAAAATTACGGTTTGAGTTTGCACAAGGATATTTGAACTTCCAATGCCCCATATTACTTTCATGGATCATTATGGACCCTCAAGATAACTCATGTCAAGTTTTAAGCTTTGGATCACACTTTTGCTCAGTCAATTGAGCAATTGACCTAAAAATCAACTGTATTGGGCAAAAAGTCAATTATGGAAAATTTACAGTCAAACTTCATAATTTTTGATCCACATCAACATTTTAAACTCATATGTATCATTTGATCAAGTTTGGACCATAATTCCTCAAGAAATTTGACCAAATCTTCAAAAGGTCAAAATGGTCAAAATTAGGGTTTTGATTGGGAAAGGGCAATTTCTGATTTTTGACATAGCAAATGATCAACTGGTTTAAGGAATGATCTCAAGAGTCCAATTGCATCATTTTTACCTAATAACGTGGCTCAAAATATTGCTCAAGTTCAATGGATTGACAGATGAATTTTCAGTCAACTGATCAAAAGTCAAATGTATACTAAAAAGTCAAACTTTGACTTTCGGTCAACATTACATTCCAAAGATCAAATTTCATTAATACATTCAAGAATATCAAGCTTGATCATCAAGAAGTCAAGAAAATCAAAAGTCAACTTGAAAAGTCAAGATTTCCAAGACTTAGAAATTTTCTAAGTGTTTTTATACATGATAATTTTATCACTTCATGTCATTCTTTCACCAAGATGCAAGACGGTTCAAGGAAAATTTTCAACATGAAAGTTATAGATCCCGATAAGATCTACAACTTTGCTTTACTGATCAAATCCTAGAAGTGCTTAGATTTTGAGTTATAAATTCATGAAGTCATGACATTTTCATTTAACACTTAGAGAAATTTTCAACAGATTTTGTTCAGGATTTTATCCCAACTCCTTGGCATTTTTTCACATAGTTACAAGATGATTTTGTCAAAATGGCCAACATGATAGTTATAGAGGATGTTTCAAGCTTTCCAAAACATCCAAGAGCATGAGTTTATCATACTTGAGCTAGGAGATTCAAGGCCTTGAAGTTGGGCATCCATCCTTGAATTGCAAGCCATTTTTGTTAAAGAAGACATAACAAAAATCTCTTGATTTGCTGCATAATCTTATGTTGCAGACCTTCTTGCTTGCAAATCTCTACATAATTTAATGTTTACACAAGAGCTTGAGCTATTACCCAAGTGTTTGAGCCATTGTCCAAAAGATCTTTCCATTTATGGCATAAAGGCACCATTGCTACTCTTGAAAAGCAAGCCTTTTGGTACAAAGTTTATCTTAAGCCTATACCTTGCTTGTTGCTGATTATACTCCACCATAAATCATGGGAAGTAGCTTCTCTATACCAGCAACTTTTTTACTTCATCTTGGGACTATGGAATACTTGAGTTAGTTTGATCTTTGTAATCTAACCAAACCATAACATGCTGTCTTGCAAACCTAATCAACTCATATGCACAAACCCCTTTCCTATAAATAGAAGAAGCATTTGCAAGAGTAAGTGGTTAGAAAAAATAGAGAGAAAGGTTATAAAAAATAGAGAGAAAGGTTAGAAAAAATAGAGAGAAAGGCCAGAAAAAATAGAAGGAGAAACAAACACTCAAACTCATTTTTGCTGTAAAACAAAAAAAATTTGTCCACAAAACCTCCATTTTTGAGATTTGAAGTTCAAATCTTTGAATCTCATACCTTGTAAGTTTTCTCCAAATAAACCATCCAAACACTTCACATACACCATATAGAAGTTGTTCAAACATAAGAATAACTTTTGTAACATCACTATCACCATTTTCCAAATTCAAAAACATACATTGCAACTTGACTTGGTTGGAGCGGTTCAACCATTTTCAGTATAAAAGGAAGGTTGGAGCTACTTCAAGAAGGTTTAAAGGAGCTCGATCAATCACCACTTCGCACCCGAAATCATCCGTACGTGTTCTAAAGCTTCCGCTTCGAGAGGTAAACTTTCTCAAACTGTGATATCATTATTCATACATCATTTGCTCTTATGCTCAAAAGATATAACAAGACAGATCAAAGAGAAAAGACTAATAAAAATCCAGACCATAGGCTGACACGGGTGCCCGTGTCTACTTAATTGGGTTGAAAAACATAGTAAAATGCAGGGACAGAAGCTGACACGGGTGCCCGTGTCACACGGTGCGGCCCGTGTCAATGTTACTGGTGCGTACACGAGCAGAAAAAAGATGGACAGGGGCTGACACGGGCACCCGTGTCACGTGACACGGCCGTGTCAGGTTGGCTGGAACCAAAAAAATGCAGAAAAGTCATGGACAGGTCCTGACACGGGTGCCCGTGTCCACTGACACGGCCCGTGTCAGCTCGGGCACCAAATTTCTTGAATTTGGAGATTTTTTAGCTTATTTTGGACATATTACATTGCTTGGAAATGACCTAACATTATAAAACCTTTGTTTTCAAATGAAACCTCAAAAACATTTTTCTAAACAATTAATTTTTTTTGTTAACTTAGACTTAGGTTTTTGTTCAATGAAATTGATTACATAACCTTTTCTATAAAAAAAAACCCTAAAAAAACAATTTCTCTCACTTTACATCTTCTTGCATATTTTACTTTTTGCATTATAAATTATGTAATTGTCAAAGCCTTGTAATAGTAATCAGGGTTTACTTTACTTGTCATCCCCATTCGTAAATTTGTATACCCCCATCCCCTAATGATGTAATAGCGTAGTAATTTTACCTTCCGCAATTTATCGCTTTATATAAATGCTTGTAAATTAGGGTTTGTATGGCAAGACTAAAATAAACAAGTTAGAAAACCCTAATTCGTTACAAAATGATGCATGTAAATCAATACACTTGCACGCTTGCACCCTTAGGGTGATTCCACTTTGTTGCCTTACAAAAATGTCCATGTTATGCATGTGATATGTCTTAGCAAAAAGCAATAAAAAATACAAGATCATAGTCCCTCGATGACGCTATCCATTTTGCCTTTCAAAATGATCTTAGTCCCTAAAGAAAATGCTAATATATCTTACAACGTTGCTAATCATGGTTATACGATGACCCACGCCCATCCCTTTTACATCCAAAGATAGGGTTGCTTACCAAATCAATGGTAAGACAGCAATGTCAAAGGAAAAGAAAATGAACAAGAAAGACATTTGAGTAGGTAGATTGCTCCTAA
The DNA here is from genome assembly GCA_948472305.1 of Vicia faba. Taxonomy (NCBI): domain Eukaryota; kingdom Viridiplantae; phylum Streptophyta; class Magnoliopsida; order Fabales; family Fabaceae; genus Vicia; species Vicia faba. The sequence goes on from OX451741.1 coordinate 260,202,894, forward strand.
TTACTTGCTGCATTTCAAAACAAACATCCTTGCTACTTTCAAAAAACAAACACCTACACTTTCAAAACATCTTACAAAATTGGAAAACATTTTCAAAAGATCAACATCTTTGTATACATTCTTACAAAGAAGAATCATTACAAAGATTGCCTAAACAATGGCCTCTTTACAAGATACTTTCAAAAACCACACAAATCACAATTTCAAACAAAAGTAAGTGATCTAGCAAGTAACTAAGAGCCAATGGATAACCATGGATGAAAAGGGTGCTAATACCTTCCCTTTTCATAATTTACCCCCCGAACTCAAGAAATAATATCAAAGGTCTTTCCTATGCTTTTTCACCTTTCATTTTAGATAAAAGAAAACTCAGTGGCGACTCTTGCTAACCGCAACATTTGAGATCAAACGCAGAAGCTTCAAGTCAGTTCTCCCACCGTATAACACTCTGTAATAGTGTAGAATTTTAATTTTCGCAATTTACTATTTTCCTTATACTGTACAGTAATTAGGCGTGCATGACAAGATTTTAAATCAATCGCTAGATAACCCTAATCAAAGAATAAATTAACTTGAATCAAACACACTTTCACACGCGCACCTCTAGGGTAACCTCGCTTGTTACCTCGGAAAAACAGTCATGTCCCTCGAATATGGGATGCTTTAGCAAATACCCTTCGATAGAAAAGATCGTAGTCCCTCGATGTCCCTCGATGTTGCCTTCGATAAAACGATCTAGTCCCTTATGAAAATTGCTAAAGCCTCTCGTAAGTTGTCTTCTATGACTGTACGATTGACCCGCGCTCGTCCCTTCACATCCAACGATGGGGCTTCTTACCAAATTAATGGTAAGATAAAAACATCTAAAGGAGGAAGAAAAGAACATTTAAGACCTTTTGAGTAGGTAGGTTGCTCCTAGTTGCTCGCTTGCTCATAACAAAAAAAACATTTTTTTACACCAACACTTTCATCTCAACCAGAGAAAGTGTCTACTAGGAAAGAATCAGGATAAACCATTGAGAGATTTAAACTGAACCAGCAGGGGTCTAGAAAAGAATCAGAATAAATCTTAGATGACTTATCTGAACTAGAAAAGATGTCTGCGGGGAAGAATCAGGATAAAACCGTTTAGAGATTTAAACTGAACCAGCATAGGTCTGGAGAAGAATCAGAATAAATCTTGAAGCGACTTATCTGAACCAGAAAAGATGTATGCGGGGAAGAATTAGGATAAACCGTTGAGATATTTAAACTGAACAAGCAGGGGTCTGGAGAAGAATCAGAATAAATCTTGAAGCGACTTATCTGAACCAGAGAAGATGTCTGCCGGAAAGAATCAGGATAAACCATTGAGAGATTTAAACTGAACCAACAAGGGTCTAGAAAAGAATCAGAATAAATCTTAGAGCGACTTATCTGAACCAGAAAAGATGTCTGCGGAGAAGAATCTGGATAAACCGTTGAGAGATTTAAACTGAACCAACAAAGGTCTGGATAAGAATCAGAATAAATATTGAAGCGACTTATCTGAACCAGAGAAGATGTCTGCGGGAAAGAATCAGAATAAACCATTGAGAGATTTAAACTGAACCAGCAGGGGTCTGGAGAAGAATCAGAATAAATCTTAGAGCAATTTATCAGAACCAGAGAAAATATCTGCGACAAAGAATCAGGATAAACCATTGAGAGATTTAAACTGAACTGGAAGAGGTTGAAGGAAATATTTGTTATGTAGATGGTCAACCAGTCCTTTCTCGGGAATTGACATGTAATTGATTTGTCCACAAATACTTGTCCTGTCGGAAATTTGTTGATGATAATTTTCTATTGATTGATCTTTCCTGAAAAGGTGAAGAGTTAGTTGTATGTGATGCTATGATGTATGAAATGCATGGCATGAGATTGCGCTATATGCATTTGTGTTGTCAATGCTATGACGTTTTGTTGTACCCCAAAATTTTCCTCTCCTTTTATCAACATTTCTCATCACAAAGCCCTTGGAACTCAAGATCAAGCTAGGGTTTGCTCAGCTCAAGACACCTCCTTGCACTGTTGACCTAAATTAGGGTTTGAGTTTGCACAGGGATATTTTGACCCACAATGCCCAAAGTGACTTTCATACTTCATGTTGAATTCACAAGTTTGCCCATACCAAGTTTTAAGCCTTGATTCAAATCTTTACCCAGTCAATTGGACAGTTGACCTATAAATCAGTTGATTTGGGGAAAAAAGTCAATTGTGGCTAATTGACAGTCAAACCTCATGAAATTTGATCCACATCAACATTATGAACTCATATGAACCATTTTATCAAGTTTGGATCATAATTCCACAAGAAATTTGATCAGATCACCAAAAGGGCAAAATGGTCATTTTTAGGGTTTTGACTGTACAAAGGCAATTTTTGACTGTTTGACCTAACCAATGGCAAACCAAGCTCACATATGGACTCAATGACTCAATGACATTGTCTTTACCCATTCAACAAGTTCAAAAGATCTCAAATGCATAGGATTGACAGATGAATTTTTCAGTCAACTGATCAAAATTTGACTGTATACTGAAAAGTCAAACTTTGACTTTTTGGTCAAAATCAAGTGCCAAGAGTCATCAATACATGTCAAATTATGAAACTTGTTCATCAAGAAACCCAAAAATGCAAATTAGGGTTTAAAATGGAAAAATTTCATAACTTAGAAATTTTCTAAGTTATGAAATTTTCTTATTTTTTCCTAACTTTGTCCCATTTTTTCACCAAGATGAAAATGGATTCAAACAAAACTTGCAACATGAAAGTTTTAGTCCATCACAAAGTATACAACTTTTATTCACAAAGTTTTCTCAAAAGAAGCTTGTATCTCAAGTTATGAGTTTTGGAACAAGGGTATCTAAAACTTTTAACTTAGAGAAAATTTGCCCTAATCTAGGAAGGATTTGGACCCATCTTCTTGGCCACTTTTCACATAGTTCCACTTGGAATTTCAAGTTGCATTGCAAAGATGGATTGTATTACATGTTCCAAGCTCTCCAAATTGTCAAATAACTCCTCAAACACCCTTGTGGTTAGAGAGAATCGAATGTTGGAAGTTGGCAAAAACTCACTTTTGTCCATGAGCAATACATGTTCATACAAACTTGCATTTTCAAATCAGCATGTTTGGTGCTAGCTTGCAGGCCCCAAAACCAACTTGCACTTCATAATTTAATGCTTAACCATTGAATTAAGGTGTTATCTTGGCCATTTGGACATTACATACAAGATTAACCCTTATTTGGAAAAAGGTAAACTACCATTTTTGTAAAAGTGCACTTTATGTCAAACAAAAATCCTTGAGGTATGGGGCCATATCTCTGAAGCAAGATTGAAGCTATCAATTACAGGAACCAAGAGCAAAAGACGCAGCATGATAGGAGGGCTGGTACAAGGCTATAACATCATTTCCATTCTCTTGCTTCAAGTAGAAAAAAAAACTTGCAAAACACAAGCAACCTCTCATATCTGTTAACACAAGCTTACAAGAACTTTGTGAACAAGTTCCATACATGCCAACAAGCCTAAAGCACGACCCTTTCATCACTCATACCTCCTCATACTCAGAATCACCGTTTTTCTGCAAAACAGGGCAGGTTCTGCATTTTGCAAGTCACAACAAAATTCCATCGTGCGTTTTGTCCCAAGATAGTTCTAACACCTTCCAATCAACTCACCTAAACTATCCCAGGCCCCATTGCAAGCTGTAACACCTCTAACACACTTTGCCATTTTCATTTCAAAGCTCTGCAGGTTGAGTTCTACAGCACGATTCAAGTTGTTTCAAAGCAAGCCAAGCATTAGAGAAGCTTCATTGGACCTCAGGCAAGCTCAACAGAAGCTCAAACACCATTGAAGGTTGCTACATTGTCCAGCTCAAAGTCAACTGAAACAGGTATTTCATGGAATTCTATCTCTCTATTTATGAATGGTTAGGCTTAGGTTTGTGAATGAAATATGTTGTACTAATAGCCCTGAAGCCATACATATGCTTAGTTCTCATTTACATTAATCGTGCTGAGAGAATTTTACTCATGAACTTTCTGAAAAAACTAGGTTAGAAATTAGGGCCAGAGAAATTCTCTTTGGTCTTTGAGAGTTAATCCAAGTTTTTTATATGGTTGAATTTGTTGTTTAATTCTCTACAATGTTCATGTTATGAGTTTTGTCAAAAAATCAAAGAATAAGGAGATAGCTTTGGAAGTACAGAATGCGTGTGTTGTTTGAAACTGAGGAAGAAGATGAAGTTGCTTGGGCTGGGCCTGAGTTGCTTTTGCTTTTCACACATGCATATTCAGTTTGCACCCCCCTGGCCCATTTTCTTGCATATTTGTCATTTTTTGCATTTTATTTCATTTTTTATTTTAATATTTTATTTTCTAACATAAAAAATACCTAAAAATTATTTTCATAAAATTTTATATTTATTTGGAATTTATTCTAATTATTACTAGTATAAAAAATATTTAAAGGCTTTATATTCTTTTTTTTATTAAAACCTAAAATAATGTAAAAATATATTTATTTTCATTTATTATTTTTATTCACATTTAAAAACATTTTCTTGAAAATATCCATTTTTGTAAATAATTAATTTTTATCTTTCTACATTTAATATGTTTAATAAATATATATGCTTATATACTTGTTATTAAATAATTAGGTTAAAAAATACAAAAATATCACATTTTCATTTTTATTAATATTTTACACTAAAAAACATTTTTTACAATATACTTTTATTTTGTTAATATATATTTGTATAAAATTAATAAATAATATTATTTAGAATTAGGGTTTCTTACCCTAAATAGGAAAAATAATTAAAATTGATCTTTTTATCTTACTTTTTACATTGAAAAATACTTTCTACATACTAAAAAACATTTTGGCATAATACATGTTATTTACATTTATTTATTGTATTTATTTCAATTATTGTACATTTAAATATTGTATCTTGTACATTCAATTTGGTTGTAATAGTAATCTAGGGTTTAATTTCTTGTCAAATATCCCCAATTCAAATTTGTACCCCCTCCCTATATCATGTTGTAATAGTATAACATTTAAATTCTCGCACATTTAAAAGCTTTCAATTATGCCATGCTTAGACCTAGGGTTTGTATGCAAATAAAATCAACGATTAGTTTGACCTAATCCAAGATAAACATGCATGAAAAACAAACACAATGCACACTTGCACCCCTAGGGTTTCATCCACTTGTTGCCTTCAAAAATGGGCCATGGTTGCATGTTGAGTACTCTGGCAAAACAAAAACAAACAAAAAGATCATAGTCCCTCGATGACGCTATCTGAGTTTCCTAAACAAAAATGATCAAGTCCCTCAAGAAAATTGTCAAAGATACTTGACACTATTGCTATCATGGTCTATAAAATGACCCGCGCCTGTCCTGTTAACATCCTAACACAAGGTTGTTCACCAAATACAATGATGAAACAACACTGTTAAAAGGGTTAAAAAACATAAGAAAGATCTTTGAGTAAAATAGGGTAGATAGCTCTTAGCTACTTGATCAAGCTTGCAAAAACATCCTTGCTACTTTCAAAACACACTTCACAACACAATTTTAAAACCCTACTTTCAAACATTGAAAACTTTTCAAAAGACAAAAACACCTTTGTATACATTCAAACAAGAATTATTACAAAGGTTGCCACAACGATGGCCTCTTTTCAAAACATCTTTCAAAATCACACACAAAGCACCATTTCAAACAATTGAAAAGCAAAGCAAGTGATCTAAGCAAGTAACTAAGAGCCCATGGATAACCATGGATAGAAAGGGTGCTAATACCTTCCCTTTCTATAATCTATTCCCCGAACCCAAGAAAACATCTCAAAGGTCTTTCCTGTGCTTTTTGACCTTTCCTTAGGATAAAATAAAAAGTCGGTGGCGACTCTTGCTAAACCGAAACATTTGTAAACACAAACGCAAAATCCCAAGTCAGTTCTCCCATTGTATCACAGAATTGGCGACTCTGCTGGGGAATCAATTATAAAAGTGGAGTAACCTTAGGGCTTAGATCACCCTTTGCATGATTATTGTTTGCTTTGATTGCTTTACATTTTGGTTCTCTTGTTTGGGCTTGTATTCTCCACCCGGATTTGGGAAACATTCATAGATAGTAATACATTGTGGAAATTGTGCGGGGTATACCGACACGGTTGAAGCAATAGCTATATTAGTGCGACATATTTGTGAGTACCGGTAGCCTTTGAGTCAATCAAAGAGAATACGGGGCCGATGAGTGATGTCATTAAGCACTAATGAACTAGAACCTTACTTGACCATCTTGGCCTTTTTTTAGGGGTAGTGAGATGACCGGCTTTGGTGCAGTCCGAAGTTGGTAGATACTCGATACTACACTCATTAAGGGTTGTTTTCTTGGAATATTTTGGTTGCTAGTTAAGTGGCTAAACCAAAACAATGAACATAGAAAACAATCCAATGATATTGAGCTCCTTAGAACCCGGTTACTATTCATAGGACAGGTTTTGAGCCAACTAAACTCAAGAGGGTACTTACCTATGAAACCTCATGCAAGCCTGAAACTAGGGTTTTGTGTGACTTGCTTGTACATGTGTTTGTGCATACATCATGAACATCATAAAGCATCATATGCATCCACTAACCATTTCAAGGGTTTGGATCTTCATCTTTGTTCTTGTTTTGTAGGTCATGGAATCTCTTCGCAGGAAAACAATTCAAGTCAATCTTGTGAGAATCCCTCCTCAACTTAAGGAGCTTACTTCCAGGATTCCAGAGAATTCTCTCTTCAGTGAAAGACATGGTAGACTCCTCAACTTAGTCAACACCAGCATTGAAGAAGACATGGTGAAAGTACTTTTCCAATTCTTTGACCCCCTACACCACTGTTTCACATTCCCTGATTACCAATTGGTGCCTACTTTGGAGGAATTTTCTCAACTCCTGAGAATTCCTATTCTTAATCAACTACCTTACAATGGTACGGAAAAAGAACCAAAACCTGAAGATGTTGCTCAAGCATTACACTTGCAACCATCTGACATCAAGGGGCATTGGGAAACCAGAAGTGGTGTCAAGGGTTTCTTGGCAAAGTTTCTGTTTGAGAAGGCACAAGAATGTTGGAATTCTCTTGATCTACAAGCCTTTGAAGAGATTGTGGCACTCCTTATCTATGGGTTGGTCTTGTTCCCAAACCCTGACCAACTTATAGATGTGAATGCTGTCAAGATTTTCATATCCAGGAATCCCATACCTACATTGCTTGGGGACATCCTACACTCATTTTACATACGAACAATAAGCAAAAGAGGTGTTCTCATGTGCTGTACTCCTCTCCTAGCAAGGTGGTTTATTTCTCACCTTCCACAAGCAGTTTTGAAGAATGAGCAGGGTTTAAGGTGGTCACAACGGTTGATGACCCTCACACATGCTGATGTACATTGGTGTTCTCGGTCCAGAGAAAATGTCATCATCATTGATCGTTGTGGAGAATTCCATAATGTCCCATTACTTGGCATTAGGGGAGGCATTACCTACAACCCCTGTCTAGCTTTGAGACAATTTGGATATGCTCGGAGGGATGGCCCTCATGACATGCTGATTCCTGACCTAGTTTTTGACTTCGACAACGATGCGCAAGGACTTCGACAAAGGTTCATCAGAGCTTGGAGGATGCCTAACAAGGTGGATAGTAAGACACTGGGGCACAAGAATTCCATCCCCCTTGAGCCTTACCTCAAGTGGGTACGAACCCTCTCCCAGAATCTTATGATGCCGTACCCTCACATTCTCCCCTTGATCAAAGAGCCTGTTATGGAAGGAGAGGTTCCATACACCATCCTACATCCTGACATGCCAACATCATGGGAGGAAATGCAAAAGAGTTGGATCCAACTCAAAGAAGAACGGGATACTTTTGAAGCCAACTTCTATGCCAGTGAGAAGAAGGTTTTAGAGCTCACCCGCCGACTTCACGAGGAGGAAACTCTCAACACTTACATCGCACCAAAGATGATGCGCAATGTCTTTTTACATTAAGAATTTTGTAATATTTCGCCCATGGGGCACTTATGTACTAAAATTTTCTTCTTAATATGACGTGCGTTCTTTTTGTTTACAACAAATTTGAATTTTTGAACCCTTGAATGTATTACATGAATAACATACCATTCATCATATGCATAAACAGGTCTTCAAGCCAGGTTTCCTTATCTTTCTGCTGTTTATTTCAGCAAGATGGATTTGGAGCAAACAGTAAAGGATCTACACGCACAAAATTCATAATTTCAGCAACTCCTCATGACCTTGGCAAAGGCTCAAGAGGATCTCAAAGTTCTGCTAGAGAAGAATAAAGAGAAGAAAAAGAAAAAGAGACAGGGGGTAGCCACTTTCGGAAGAAGGTTTACGGGCGATGCTAGAAGGACTCTTGAGTTCCCTTCAATGTCTGATGAAGGGATTGTCAAGGGGAAAGTAATTACTGTACCTTCTGAGTCTGAGGTAGAAGAGGAGGAAGAGGAAGAAGACGAAGACTATTCAGAACAACAGTATCCACCAGCGGATGACAAGTATAAGAACCTTGAAGATATATTGGTAGCTATGGAGTTGCAGAGGGTGCCCGGATTGGATTTTGAGGAACTGGGATTGGTAGCTGGGATTGTAATCCCTCCCAAGTTCAAGGTGCCAACATTTTCCAAGTACGAAGGTCTGTCTTGCCCTAAGATGCACTTGAGGTCGTATGTTAGAAAGATCCAACCACATTCATCCGATAAAGACCTCTAGGTACACTTTTTCCAAGACAGCTTGTCTGGCACTCAGTTAGATTGGTTTTATCAGCTCGAGAGATCAGAGGTTCACAATTGGGAAGACTTGGCAGCTGCTTTATATCGTCAGTATCAGTACAATACTGATTTGGCGCCCACTCGTACTCAGTTACAAAGTATGGGGATGACTTCAAATGAAGGGTTTAAGGAGTACGCCCAGAAGTGGCGTGATCTGGCTGGAAGGGTGCAGCCACCGTTATCAGATAGGGAATTAGTTGACATGTTTTTGGGGACCCTGTCTGGCCCCTTCTTCAACCATCTAATCGAGAGCTCTTCTGCGGGATTTACTGAACTGATTTTGACCGGCGAAAGGGTGGAGGCTGGTATTAAAAGTGGAAAGATTCAAAAGGATGCCTCCGCATCCACAGTTGTTAAAAAACCTTTTCCAGCCAAGAAAGAAGCATCTGCTGTGTACTCTCAGAAGGGATTGGGAAGAACTGAGCGCCGGCCGATTGTGGGGGCCGTGATGATTCAAAATTCGTCAAATGATCAACCTCGTAACAATCAGTCGAGATCTAATCAACAACGGGTAGAATGGCCACAACGGTAGTTCACCCGCATCAACATGACGCCCGCTCAGGTCCTTCCCTATTTATTGAAGCTGAATCTGACTAGTTTGAAGGAGGCGCCAAAAAAGCCTAACACCTCCTCTCCATACTATCACTCCAACGCCAAGTGTGCTTACCATTCCGACAGTGCTGGGCACGATACCAATAATTGCTGGGCACTTAAGAACAAAATTCAGGACTTAATTGATGCCAAAGAGGTTGAGTTTGATGCTCCTGAAAAGCCCAATGTTATATCCGCTCCGATGCCCTAGCACGGCCACAATGTGCATGCTGTTTTGAAAAACCTCCATGTTACTGATGTTGCCAATATGTTGACTCCATTGCTTGTGATTAAAGAAAATTTGTTGAGAGCCGGGATCTTTCCTGGTTGTGGTAAAGACTGTTATTTTTGTTTGAACATTCAAGATGATTGTCCAATGTTGAAGTCAGGTGTCCAACGCCTGATGGATACTCAAGAGATACTTTTCCAAAAAACCCCTGTTAACACTTTCAATCCGATTACTCCTGATATTTGTGATACTTCAACCAACAATATTGCTATCATAACCATTTCCGACAATCCTCCCAAGGCTTGCAAAAGGCCTGTTAGGATTACACCCGACTCTGAATTTGTACCATTAAAGATCACCATGTTGGGACCTGTCCCGTACCAATCAAGCAAAATGATACTGTGGAACTATGGGGGAGAAATCTTCTACCACGACATCAAACAAATCGAAACATTCCAAGAGATTTCTGAAGAATACCCTGATATAGGGAACATCGCGGGTACAAGCAAGATAACCCGCAGTGGCCGGATCTTTTCTCCGGAGATTGCTCCCCCCCGAGCAGTTTTCGGACCCTTAAAAGCTTCTGCACCTGTTGGGCCCTCTGTGCAAGGCCCAGTGATTGAAGAGTTAAACACTCTTGAAGAAAGACCATCTGCTGATAATACCGACAAGGGTAAGGGGATACTGGAAATGCTTGTCAGGACGAAGGCTCATGCTGTGGTTATCCCCGAAACCACTCAGAAGGAAATGGATGAAATCCTAAAAATAATCAGAAAAAGTGACTACGATGTTGTGGAACAATTAGGGAAAACCCCTTCTAAAATTTCAATGTTAGCTCTCCTGCTATGTTCAGAGGCCCATGCTAAGGCCCTAATTAAATTCTTAAAGACGGCACATGTACCCCAAGAGACCTCGGCTGACCAATTTCAGGATTGTGTGGCCAGTCTTACTGCTGACAACGGTCTGGGCTTTTCCGACGCTGACTTAACTCCCAAAGGAAGAAAGCACAATGATGCGTTACATGTTTCAGTTGAATTCCGTGGAACCACTCTCGCCCATGTCTTGGTTGATACTGGTTCTTCCCTGAATGTGCTGCCAAAGAAGGCCTTAGACCGTTTGGATTGCGAAGGTTTGACCCTCAAACCTAGTAACATCGTCGTTAGGGCTTTCGATGGTTCCAAAAGAATGGTTCATGGAGAGGTTGATATTCCTATCAAGGTAGGAACCGAAGTGTTCAACTCCACCTTCTACGTAATGGACATTCGTCCGTCATACTCATGTTTGCTAGGAAGACCGTGGATCCATTATGCCAGGGCAGTTACCTCCTCTTTGCATCAAATGCTGAAATATCCTGTTAAGGGTAAAATCATAACTGTGCACGGCGAGGAAGAGTACATGATCAGTCATCTCAATTCCTTTCGATATGTGGAGTTAGATGGCGAGTTCATCGAAACGCCTTTTCAACATTTTGAGGAAGTTTCTCCCGAGGTAGCAGTTGCGAAGATAGTGGTTGAGGTACCTATCATTCCCAAGCATGTGGCTAGGATGGCATCTCTCAAGGGAGCAAAGGCTGTGATTAAGGAGGGGAAGAGCACAATATGGGGACAATTGCCTGACTTTCCCCATAAGACGGACAAGTTTGGTTTAGGGTTTACTGCTGCAGGACAAAAGGCTATGCGTCGCTCTAAGGTCGGAGGACCACCCGTCAAGATCTCACACCACAGAATCAATGCTGTAGAAGATGAAGATGAGGAGAGCCATTTTGAAGATTGGATCTTTCCGACTGTCGAAGGGGGTTTGAGAAATTGGGAAGCAAAGGATTTTGTTCCTATCACCTTTATCAACCAGTAATTTTATCTTTGAGCAATTTCCCATTTTTATGGTCTGTAATAACTAAAACAATTCGTAGACTATTTTCACCTCATGCCTTTCCCGGGGCATGTAAGTCCATTTGTAAGGGCTTGATTTTCTTCATAATCATATGCCATGTTTTAATGAATCATTGGACGTTTTTCATCTATAAACTGTTTTGTTCATTTTCTTTCCTTTTGCATTTTTGTTTGTTTAAAGATGGCTATCCCTTACACACACCCACACTCACAAATGCAGGTACCCATCCACTCCGGATTCCATGGGTGACTATTCTGATTTAGCCTTCGATAACCCTGAAGATTTGGTCAATCATGCTGAGTACGAAGTTGACGAAGATTGTGAAGTGCCGGGAGAGTTAGCCAGACTTCTATAACAAGAAGAGAGGGCCATTCTGCCTCATGAAGAGCTGTTAGAAACCATCAACTTAGGGACAGAGGAAGACAGGAAGGAAGTAAAAGTGGGTGCCAACCTGGAACCAAGTGTCAAGGAGCGCTTAGTGCAGTTGTTGAACGAATATGTTGAAATCTTCGCTTGGTCTTATGAAGACATGTCAGGGCTAGACACCGATATCGTGGTTCACCGTCTCCCCACAAGAGAAGATTGTCCACCGATCAAGCAAAAGGTTCGCCGAATGAGGCCTGACATGTCTGAGAAGATTAAGGCTGAAGTAATGAAGCAATTCAACGTTGGATTTCTGGCTGTTACAACCTATCCATAACGGGTTGCTAACATTCTGCTCGTACCCAAAAAGGATGGCAAGGTCAGAATGTGTGTGGACTATAGAGATTTGAACAGGGCCAGCCCTAAAGACGATTTTCCACTACCGCATATCGACATCTTGGTTGACAACACAACTCAACACAAGGTTTTTTCCTTCATGGATGTATTCTAGGGCTACAACCAGATTAAAATGGCCCCCGAGGACATGGAGAAAACTACCTTTGTCACACAATGGGGTACCTTATGCTACAAAGTGATGTCGTTCGGACTGAAGAATGCAGGGGCAACCTATCAGCGCGCCATGGTAGCTTTGTTTCATGATATGATACATCATGAGATCGAAGTTTACGTAGACGACATGATAGCTCGATCACAGACAGAAGAAGAACACCTTGAACATTTGCAAAAGCTGTTTGCCAGGTTGAAGGAGTATAAGCTCAGACTGAATCCAAGCAAGTGCACTTTTGGAGTTAGGTCTGGTAAACTTCTGGGATTTATTGTCAGCAACAAGGGAATTGAAGTTGATCCAACTAAAGTAAAAGAGATACAAGAAATGCCTGCCCCCCCGTACTGAAAAGGAGGTTAGAGGATTCTTAGGACGCTTGAACTATATCGCCAGGTTCATCTCTCACCTGACGTCTACCTGTGAGCCAATTTTCAAACTGTTAAAGAAAGATGAGGTAGTTGAATGGAACAACGATTGTCAAGTTGCTTTTGATAAGATCAAGGAGTACTTACTAGAACCTCTTATCCCGATGCCACTCGTCGAAGGAAGGCCGTTGATCATGTATCTGACTGTTTTGGATAACTCAATGGGGTGCGTGCTGGGCCAACATGATGAGTCTGGTCGAAAAGAGCATGCCATTTATTACCTTAGCAAAAAGTTTACCGACTGTAAGACTCGCTACTCACTGCTCGAGAAAACTTGCTACGCTTTGGTATGGGCTGCTCGCCGGCTAAGGCAGTATATGTTGACTCATACCACTTTGCTGATTTCCAAGATGGATTCGATCAAGTACATCTTCGAGAAGCCTGCTTTATCTGGAAGAATCGCTAGATGGAAATGATCCTGACTGAATACGAGATCCAGTATACTACCCAAAAAGCTATAAAGGGGAGTGTACTAGCTGACCATCTAGCTCATCAAGCCGTCGAAGATTATCAATCTATGAGATTCGACTTCCCTGACGAGGACATCATGACTCTGGACAAAATCGAAGGTAACAGACCGTATGACGGACCTGAACAAGGATCCCGATGGACCCTGTACTTTGATGGTGCTTCAAATGCGCTTTGTAACGGTATTGGTGCGGTACTCATCTCTCCGGAAGGTTGCCATACACCCTTCACTGCCCGACTTTATTTCAGCTGTACCAACAACATGACCGAATATGAAGCTTGCATCTTTGGTCTCAAGGCTGCTATAGACTTGGGAATCAAATCTTTGGTCGTATTTGGGGACTCGGCTTTAGTTATCAGTCAAGTCAAAGGAGAGTGGGACACCAAACATCCTAATCTTATCCCATACAAAGAACATGTCCTGACTTTGTTGCCTCATTTCGAGCAGATTACTTTCGAGCATTTCCCGCGAGAAGAGAATCAGCTAGCAGATGCTCTGGCTACAATGTCTTCCATGTTTAAACTCAACTGGGATAACGAGGCTCCCCAAATCACCATCGAGCGAGCGGACGAACCTGCACACTGTCATGAGATTGATACCGAAGAAGTAGTGGAACAAACCTGGTTTCATGAAATCAAAAGGTATCTCCAGACTAGAGAATATCCTGAAGGAGCTTCCGTCAATGACAAAAATTTCTTAAGGAGATTTGCTGCCAAGTTCTTCCTAAGCAATGACATCCTTTATAAACGCAGCCATGATTGTGTTTTACTCCGATGCATGGACAAATCTGAAGCAGAGTTGATCATGACAGAGATACACAGTGGCACATTTGGCACCCATTTAAGAGGACATACGATGGCTAAGAAGATTCTAAGGGCAGGCTACTACTGGTCTACCATGGAAGCTGATTGTCACCAACATTCCCGTACTTGCCACAAATGCCAAGTCTACGCCGACAAGGTACATATTCCTCCTGTTCCTCTCAACATTCTGACAGCTCCTTGGCCATTCGCAATGTGGGGCATTGACATGATTGGAGATATCAAGCCCACGACGTCCAATGGACATCGCTTCATCTTGGTCGCTATTGATTATTTTACCAAGTGGGTCGAAGCAGCTTCCTTTGCCTCTGTTACAAAGAATGTGGTTACGCTTCATCAAGCAGAACCTCATATGCCGGTATGGTGTCCCCGACAGGATCATCACAGACAACGGTACAAATCTGAACAATACTATGATCACCGCTCTATGCGAACAGTTCAAGATTTATCATCACAATTCATCTCCCTATCGGCCAAAGATGAATGGTGCTATTGAAGCCGCGAACAAAAATATCAAGAAGATCATTCAAAAAATGACAGTTACCTACAAAGACTGGCATGAGATGTTACCGTTTGCTCTGCATGGATATCGTACCACGGCACATACTTCAACAGGGGCAACGCCATTTTCTTTGGTGTATGGCATGGAGGCTGTTTTGCCTATGGAAGTTCAGATTCCTTCTTTAAGGATTATGAAGGACACTGGTTTAAGTGAAGATGATTGGATTCAGACCCGGCTTGATCAACTCAATTTGATCGACAAGAAGCGACTTATTGTTGTTTGCCATGGTCAGACGTATCAAAAACGAATGATCAAAGCTTTCAACAAGAAAGTCAGGCGTCAGATATATCAAGTCGGAGATCTTGTAATCAAGCAGATCATCTTACCGCAAAGTGATCCCAGGGGCAAGTGGACTCCTACTTACAAAGGACCATTTGTAATCAAGAACATCTTTTCTGGTGGGGCAATGATTCTGACCACCATGGACGGTGATGACTTACCGCATCCTGCAAACGCAGACATAGTCAAAAGATACTACGCGTAAAACGACCCGGCGAGTTGAAAACCCGAAAGGGCGACTTGGGCAAAAATGGGCATCCCGGTGAATCGGAAACCCGAAAGGGCGGTTCAGGCAAAAATTAGGGATAAAACAAAAAAATATGTACACCCGGCAAGTTGAAAACCCGAAAGGGCGACTTGGGCAAAAAAGGGTTTCCCGATGGATCGAAAACCCAAAAGGGCGATTCAACCAAAAGTTAGGGAATTAAAGCGTATGACTGTGTCTCGTCGGATCACTTTAAAGAACAATCTCTTAATCAACAAACTCCGAGCTTCTGATCAATCCAGTCATCGACGGACGAAGCAGTGAATGGACAAGATATTCAGAGTCGTGAAGGCTATAGCAGAATGGGAATCCCATGGAATTGTTACACATAGCCATCTTTCTTTTATATAAAATTTTCCAATTTTTACGACAACATTCTCTTACTAGGATGTCTGTCTCCTTTGTACAAAGATACTCACAAAAGTTAATACAAATACACTTCCAAGTGCAGAAATTTGCTTGCCTTTCTTTTCTTTTTTACACTTATGTTATATTTGAAAACGTCCAATGTTTTGTTAAATAGGCATATGCATTTGAACATAATCACTGCTTACAAATAAAATGAAATTGAAAAAAGATAGTTACTGATAGGTTGAAGGTGTAGGAAGATATCTTTATGCCATTTCAGAAGAAATCCCCTACGATACATCATTCGGATCCTCAACAAAGCTAAATTTGGAATATATTTCCCCAGCGGGGTTAAGCTTCAAGATCCTCGATAGAGCCGCTGCTTTCTAAAGCTTGATTCCCCAGCTAAGCTGAATTTCAAAATTCCCATCAGAGTCAAGTTTCAAGATCCCCGGTGGAGTCCAAAAACCCCGAAAATCCTATCCCCGACGGAGCCAGAATAGTGAGCATTTCCCCACAGATTTATTTCCCAGCAGATTGAAGATTCTCAGTCTCATTTCTCCAGCAGAAGTCTCCCAGGTTTTAACTCCCCAGTAGAGATTTTTCAGAGTTTCCCTTATTCCCCAAGCAGTCAACAAGGTTTTTCTCATCTTCAAATCCTCAGCATCGGTCAAGGATTTATTTTCCCCGACAACGGTCAAAGATTTCGTTATCTCCAGCTATCCGAATTTTATCTTCCTCAACAAGACGACTACTCAGCTTACATGCATAACCATTACATTCATATATCATAAACATTGATGAAATACAGTTCATTGTATCATACATATCATGCAACATAACTTTGTGTTTTAGCTAACATTTTATCCTTTTCAGGATAAGATTAAAAGACTATCATTAACAATTATTCAGATGCAATATGGATACACCCCAGATACGGCGGTCATTCTATTACTCATTCAGAATTTCAATTCAAATACAGTACATATACACCCCAGACACGACAGTCATTCTACTACTCATTCAGACTTCAGCAATCCGATACAGACTAGATACGCTCCAGACGCGGCGACCATTCTATCTCTCATTCAGATTCAACTATCAACTTCAAGTTCGGATACGCTCCAAACACGGATGCCATTCTGGCCTTTACACCAGCAGTTTGATTCTCCCCAGTACAGTCTCCACAGAATTCATTCTGTCACTTATTCAGATCCCAGTTACGGTTCCAGATACACTCTAGACACGGAAGTCATTCTGCTACTCATACAGATCTCAACTTCAGATACAATACAGATACACTCCAGACACGACAGTTATTCTGGTATTCATTCAACGTTCAAATACAGTTACAGCTCAGATACGTGCCAGACACGGATGCCATTCTCTTGCTCATACAGACTCAGTCTCCAGATACAGTTCAAATGCATTCCAGACACGGATACCATTTTGATGCTCACTCTTCTGATCTACAACATTACAGTTCAACAAATACTCTTAGATGGCATCTTTAAGCCCATCTCCAGCAAGATTCTACCATCTCCAAATGGCATCTTTAAACCCATTCCCTCAACAATATTTTGGCGAGTGCAAATTTACGGGCACTCTAGTGTCCAATCTTCCTTTACCTTCGAGTCGCGAAAGGCAAAACTTGCTAATCTAACTCTTCAGGTTCAAGAAGATTGAACAGGGGAAACTGTTGTACCCCAAAATTTTCCCTCTCCTTTTATCAACATTTCTCATCACAAAGCCCTTGGAACTCAAGATCAAGCTAGGGTTTGCTCAACTCAAGACACCTCCTTGCACTGTTGACCTAAATTAGGGTTTGAGTTTGCACAGGGATATTTTGACCCACAATGACCAAAGTGACTTTCATACTTCATGTTGAATTCACAAGTTTGCCCATACCAAGTTTCAAGCCTTGATTCAAATCTTTACCCAGTCAATTGGACAGTTGACCTAGAAATCAGCTGATTTGGGGAAAAAAGTCAATTGTGGCCAATTGACAGTCAAACCTCATGAAATTTGATCCACATCAACATTATAAACTCATATGAACCATTTGATCAAGTTTGGATCATAATTCCACAAGAAATTTGATCAGATCACCAAAAGGGCAAAATGGTCATTTTTAGGGTTTTGATTGTACAAAGGCAATTTTTGACTGTTTGACCTAACCAATGGCAAACCAAGCTCACATATGGACTCAAGGACTCAATGACATTGTATTGACCCATTCAACAAGTTCAAAAGATCTCAAATGCATAGGATTGACAGATGAATTTTTTAGTCAACTGATCAAAATTTGACTGTATACTGAAAAGTCAAACTTTGACTTTTTGGTCAAAATCAAGTGCCAAGAGTTATTTTTCATCAAGACATGTCAAATTATGAAACTTGTTCATCAAGAAACCCAAAAATGCAAATTAGGGTTTAAAATGGAAAAATTTCATAACTTAGAAATTTTCTAAGTTATGAAATTTTCTTATTTTTTCCTAACTTTGTCCCATTTTTTCACCAAGATGAAAATGAATTCAAACAAAACTTGAAACATGAAATTTGTAGTCCATTACAAAGTCTACAACTTTTATTCACAAAGTTTTCTCAAAAGAATCTTGTATCTCAAGTTATGATTTTTGGAACAAGGGTATCTAAAACTTTTAACTTAGAGAAAATTTGCCCTAATCTAGGCAGGATTTGGACCCATCTTCTTGGCCACTTTTCACATAGTTCCACTTGGAATTTCAAGTTGCATTGCAAAGATGGATTGTACTACATGTTCCAAGCTCTCCAAATTGTCCAAGAACTCCTCAAACACCCTTGTGGTTAGAGAGAATCGAATGTTGGAAGTTGGCAAAAACTCACTTTTGTCCATGACCAATACATGTTCATACAAACTTGCATTTTCAAATCAGCATGTTTGGTGCTAGCTTGCAGGCCTCAAAACCAAGTTTCACTTCATAATTTAATGCTTAACCATTGAATTAAGGTGTTATATTGGCCATTTGGACATTACATACAAGATTAACCCTTATTTGGAAAAAGGTAAAATACCATTTTTGTAAAAGTGCACTTTATGTCAAACCAAAATCCTTGAGGTATGGGGCCATATCTCTGAAGCAAGATTGAAGCTATCAATTCCAGGAACCAAGAGCAAAAGATGAAGCATGATAGGAGGGCTGGTACAGGGCTATAACATCATTTCCATTCTCTTGCTTCAAGTAGAAAAAAAACTTACAAAACACAAGCAACCTCTCATATCTGTTAACAAAAGCTTACAAGAACTTTGTGAACAAGTTCCATACATCCCAACAAGCCTAAAGCACGACCCTTTCATCACTCATACCCCCTCATACTCAGAATCACTATTTTTCTGCAAAACAGGGCAGGTTCTGCATTTTGCAAGCCACAACAAAATTCCATCGTGCGTTTTGTCCCAAGATAGTTCCAACACCTTCCAATCAACTCACCTAAACTATCACAGGCCCCCATTGCAAGCTGTAAAACCTCTAACACTCTTTTCCATTTTCATTTCAAAGCTCTGCAGGTTGAGTTCTACAACACGATTCAAGTTGTTTCAAAGCAAGCCAAGCATTGGAGAAGCTTCCTTGGACCTCAGGCAAGCTCAACAGAAGCTCAAACACCATTGAAGGTTGCTACATTGTCCAACTAGAAGTCAACTGAAACAGATATTTCATGGACTTCTATATCTCTATTTAGGAATGGTTAGGCTTAGGTTTGTGAATGAAATATGTTGTACTAATAGCCCTGAAGCCATACATATGCTTAGTTTTCATTTATATTAATCGTGCTGAGAGAATTTCACTCATGAACTTTCTGAAAAAACTAGGTTAGAAATTAGGGCCAGAGAAATTCTCTCTGGTCTTTGAGAGTTAATCCAAGTTTTTTATATGGTTTGATTCGTTGTTTAATTCTCTATAATGTTCATGTTATGAGTTTTGTCAAAAAATCAAAGAATCAGGAGATAGCTTTGGAAGTACAGAACGCGTGTGTTGTTTGAAACTGAGGAAGAAGATGAAGTTGCTTGGGTTGGGCCTGAGTTGCTTTTGCTTTTCACACATGCATATTCAGTTTGCACCCCCCTGGCCCATTTGCTTGCATATTTGTCATTTTTTGCATTTTATTTCATTTTTGATTTTAATATTTTATTTTCTAACATAAAAAATACCTAAAAATTATTTTCATAAATTTTTATATTTATTTGGAATTTATTCTAATTATTACTAGTATAAAAAATATTTAAAGGCTTTATATTCTTTTTTTTTTATTAAAACCTAAAATAATGTAAAAATATATTTATTTTCATTTATTATTTTTATTCACATTTAAAAACATTTTCTTGAAAATATCCATTTTTGTAAATAATTAATTTTTATCTTTGTACATTTAATATGTTTAATAAATATATATACTTATATACTTGTTATTAAATAATTAGGTTAAAAAATACAAAAATATCACATTTTCATTTTTATTAATATTTTACACTAAAAAACATTTTTTACAATATACTTTTATTTTGTTAATATATATTTGTATAAAATTAATAAATAATATTATTTAGAATTAGGGTTTCTTGCCCTAAATAGGAAAAATAATTAAAATTGATCTTTTTATCTTACTTTTTACATTGAAAAATACCTTTTACATACTAAAAAACATTTTGGCATAATACATGTTATTTACATTTATTTATTGTATTTATTTCAATTATTGTACATTTAAATATTGTATCTTGTACATTCAATTTGGTTGTAATAGTAATCTAGGGTTTAATTTCTTGTCAAATATCCCCAATTCAAATTTGTACCCCCTCCCTATATCATATTGTAATAGTATAGCATTTAAATTCTCGCACATTTAAAAGCTTTCAATTATGCCATGCTTAGACCTAGGGTTTGTATGCAAATAAAATCAACAATTAGTTTGACCTAATCCAAGATAAACATGCATGAAAAACAAACACAATGCACACTTGCACCCCTAGGGTTTCATCCACTTGTTTCCTTCAAAAATGGGCCATGGTTGCATGTTGAGTACTTTGGCAAAATAAAAACAAACAAAAAGATCATAGTCCCTCGATGACGCTATCTGAGTTTCCTAAACAAAAATGATCAATTCCCTAAAGAAAATTGCCAAAGATACTTGACATTATTGCTATCATGGTCTATACGATGATCCGCGCCTGTCCCGTTAACATCCTAACACAAGGTTGTTCACCAAATACAATGGTGAAACAACACTGTTAAAAGGGTTAAAAAACATAAGAAAGATCTTTGAGTAAAATAGGGTAGATAGCTCTTAGCTACTTGATCAAGCTTGCAAAAACATCCTTGCTACTTTCAAAACACACTTCACAACACAATTTTAAAACCCTACTTTCAAACATTGAAAACTTTTCAAAAGACAAAAACACCTTTGTATACATTCAAACAAGAATTATTACAAAGGTTGCCACAACGATGGCCTCTTTTCAAAACATCTTTCAAAATCACACACAAAGCACCATTTCAAACAATTGAAAAGCACCATTTCAAACAATAGAAAAGCAAAGCAAGTGATCTAAGCAAGTAACTAAGAGCCCATGGATAACCATGGATAGAAAGGGTGCTAATACCTTCCCTTTCTATAATCTATTCCCCGAACCCAAGAAAACATCTCAAAGGTCTTTCCTGTGCTTTTTGATCTTTCCTTAGGATAAACTAAAAAGTCGATGGCGACTCTTGCTAAACCGAAACATTTGCAAACACAAACGCAAAATCCCAAGTCAGTTCTCCCACCGTATCACATGTATGAATGCAATGTATGAACATATTAATTGTTTAGCTGCAGTGTTGCTAGACTCGGGCAAAATAAATCCCTGAGTACTGCTGGGAATGAGGATTGTAAGTCTTCATATTTTAAAGTTGAAGTGTTGATGGATGAGTTTCCATCATTAGAGAAATAAACTCTGTTGGGGAAGGGAAACGCCGTGCATTTCTTGTGGCCTTCGTGAAATCCTGCCGGGGAATCCTGAGAAACTGGGCGACTTTCACTGGGGAATATTTAGAGCGGTAACTGGAAGTTTTGCTCCATCGGGGATATGAGGGCACCTGGTACCATTAGGTTGCATACTGTAGATATGCCAGTGATCCTATAGAAGGATGTCCTTGCATCCGCTCCTGCTGGAGAAAGTACCTGCGGGGATTTTATGGAATGGCCTATATATATTATCCTATTTCTTAGAGCCATTGGTAATTGTCTTTCTGTTTTTTGTTCCCTCTTTTTTTTTGCCCTCATTTGTAAACGGTAATCACGTTCAAATGCATATGTTCAAAAATAATCATTGGACGTTTTTGCAAACAAATCAGGAAAATAAAATAAAAGCAGATAGTTTTGCACTTTTAAAGGAATATCTTTGTATTAACTTGAATAAGTATTTTTGTACAAAGAGACGAACATCATAGTAAGAGAATGTCGTTGTAGAAAATGAAAACTGATACAAAGAAAATACATCTATGTGAAATAATCCCATGGGGTTCCCACTCTACTATAACCTTCATGTTTCTGAGCGTCTCATCCACTTGCTGCTTTGTCCAAAGCTGATTGGATTGATTAGAACCATTTGAGTTTGTCAGTCGTTACTGAAGGTTTTTTGTAAGGTGATCCAACCGGACATAGTCATATGCTTTAAATCCCTAACTTTTGCCTGGACCTCCCTTTCAGGTTTTCGGTCCACCAGGATACCCTTTTTTGCCCAAGCCGCCTCTTCAGGTTTTCAGCTTGCCGGGTGTACAAATTTTTTTTTTGTATTTTATCCCTAATTTTTTCCCGAACCCCTTTGGTTTGCCGGGATGCCCTAATTTTTGCCTAGGTTAGTCAACCTAGCGGGTCTTTATTCATGCATAGCATCTTTTAACTTTGTCCGTGTTTACAGGGTGCAGAAGGTCATCGCCATCCATAGTGGTTAAGATTATTGCTCCACCAGAGAATATGTTTTTAATCACAAATGGTCCTTTGTATGTAGGAGTCCATTTGCTCTTGGGATCACCTTGCGCTAGTATGATATGTTTGATTACCAAGTCACCAACCCGATATACCTGATGTCTGACCTTTTTGTTAAAAGCTTTGATCATACATTTTTGGTACGTTTGACCATGGTAGACAATTGTAAGTCTCTTCTCATCAATTAAGTTCAACTGGTCAAGTCGAGTGTGAATCTATTCATCTTCATTCAACCCTGCATCCCTTATGATTCTCAGAGAAGGTATTTGAACTTCAATTGGTAGGAAAACTTCCATGCCGTATACCAAAGAGAAAGGAGTTGCCCATGTTGATGTGTGTGCCGTGGTACGGTAACCATGGAGAGCAAATGGTAACATCTCATGCCAGTCCTTGTAGGTCACTGTCATGTTTTGTATGATCTTCTTGATGTTTTTATTAGCGGCTTCTACAACGCCATTCATCTTCGGCTGGTAAGGAGAAGAGTTATGATACTGGATCTTGAATTACGCGCATAGTGCGGTAATCATAGTATTGTTGAGATTGGTACCATTATCTGTGGTGATTCTCTTCGGGATACCGTACCGATAGATAAGGTTCTGTTTGATGAATCGGGCCACAACGTTCTTGGTAATAGAAGCGAATGAAGCTACCTCGACCCACTTCGTGAAGTAATCAATGGCAACCAAGATGAAGCGGTGTCCATTAGAAGTTGTGGGTTTGATCTCTCCAATCATGTCAATGCCCCACATTGAGAAGGGCCAAGGAGCAGTCAGGATGTTTAGAGTAACCGGAGGCACATGTACTTTGTCAGCATAGATCTGGCACTTGTGAAAAGTTCGTGAATGTTGATAATAATCTGCTTCCATGGTGGACCAGTAGTACCCTTCCCATATGATCTTTTTAGCCATCGTGTGTCCATTAGACTGAGTGCCAAAGGTACCTTCGTGTAAATCAGCCATGATCTTTTTTGCCTCACTCTGGTCTACACAATGAAGTAAAGTAGAGTCGTGGTTGCACTTATAGAGGATTCTGTTACTGAGGAATAATTTAGCAGAAAACCTTCTCAGGAACTTCTTATCATTGAATGAAGCTCCCTTCAGATACACTTGGGCCTCGAGATATCTCTTAATTTTAGGGAACCAAGGCTTGTCCACTACTTCTTCAATATCAATCTCGTTACAGTGAGCTGGTTCGTCCATCCTCTCAATGGTGATCTGAGGAGCCTCATTATTCCACCTAATTTTGAACATGGATGACATAGTAGCTAGCGCGTCCGCTAGTTGATTTTCCTCTGGTGGAAAATTCTCAAAGGTAATCTCCTTAAAATGTGGGATTAATGTCAACACATGTTCTTTGTAAGGTATGAGATTAGGATGCTTCGTGTCCCATTCTCCTTTGATCTGACTGATGACTAAGGCTGAATCTCCAAATACACTTAAGGACTTTATTCCCAAATCTATGGCAGCTTTGAGACCCATAATACACGCTTCATATTCTGCCATATTATTGGTACAGTTGAAACACAACCTAGCAGTGAAGGGAGTATGACATCCTTCAGGGGATATGATTATAGCGCCTATGTCGCTGCTGAGTGCGTTGGAAGCTCCGTCAAAAACCAAGGTCCATCGGGATCCTTGTTCAGGTCCATCATATGGTCTGAGTTCTTCATAATTGTTTACCAACATGATATCTTCATCTGGGAACTCGAATTTCATGGATTGATAGTCATCCATAACCTAATGAGCAAGGTGATCGTCTAGCACACCGCCCTTTATTTCTTTTTGGGTAGTGTATTGAATTTTGTATTCAGTCAGACTCATCTGCCATCTTATTATTCTTCCAGAGAGGGCAGGCTTCTCGAATATGTATTTAATTGGATCCATCTTGGATATCAATAAGGTAGTATGGGCCAACATATATTGTCTTAGTCGGCGAGCAGCCCATGCCAGAGTGCAACAAGTTTTCTCGAGCAGTGAATATCTGGTTTCACAGTCGGTAAATTTTTTGCTCAGGTAGTATATTGCATGCTCTTTTCAGCCAGACTAGTCATGCTGCCCCAGCACACACCCCATTGAATTTTCCAAGACAGTTAGATACATGATCAAAGGTCTTCCTTCGACTGGCGACATCAAAATGGGAGGCTCTTGAAGGTACTCTTTGATCCTGGCGAAGGCATCCTGGCAGTCGTCATTCCATTCCAACACTTGATCTTTCTTCAATAATTTGAAGATTGGTTCACAAGTAGCGGTTAGGTGATAAATGAATCTGGCGATGTAGTTTATCCGTCCTAAGAATCCTTTGACTTCCTTCTCGGTGCGAGGAGCGTGCATTTCTTGTATTGCTTTTACCTTTACAGGGTCCACTTCGATACCTTTACCGCAGACAATGAAGCCTAAGAGTTTACCGGACCTGACTCCAAAAGTGCATTTATTCGGGTTCAACCTTAGTTTGTATTTCTTCAGTCTTTCAAACAGTTTCTGCAGGTGGTCAAGGTGTTCCTCTTCAGTTTGAGATCTGGCTATCATGTCATCCATGTAGACCTCTATCTCGTGATGGATCATATCGTGAAACATAGCTACCATGGCGTGCTGATAAGTTGCCCCAACGTTCTTCAACCCGAATGGCATAACTTTGTAACAAAATGTACC
Organism: Vicia faba; assembly: GCA_948472305.1. Lineage (NCBI taxonomy): Eukaryota > Viridiplantae > Streptophyta > Magnoliopsida > Fabales > Fabaceae > Vicia > Vicia faba. The sequence goes on from OX451741.1 coordinate 260,228,236, forward strand.
CCACTGTGTGACGAAGGTCGTTTTCTCCATGTCCTCAGGTGCCATTTTGATTAGATTGTACCCGGAGAAACCATCCATGAAGGAGAATACTTTATGCTGTACGGTGTTGTCAACCAGAATATCAATATGGGGAAACAAGAAATCATCCTTAGGGCTTGCCCTATTCAAGTCTCTGTAATCCATACACATGCGTACTTTACCGTCCTTTTTATGCACTGGAACAACGTTGGCGACCCATTGTGGATAGGAGGTGACTGCTAAGAATCCGACGTTGAACTGCTTCATGACTTCAGTCTTGATTTTCTCTGACATTTCTGGCCGCATGCGATAGACTTTCTGTTTTACCGGAGGGCAGTTTTCTTTTGTCGGCAGACGATGGACCACGATATCAGTTTCGAGTCCTGGAATCTCTTCGTATGACTAGGCAAAGATCTCAACATAGTCATGTAGTAACTGAGTTAAGCACTTCTTGACACTAGGTTCAAGGTTTACACCTACCTTGACTTCTTTCTTGTCCTCTTCGGTACCTAAGTTAACTGTTTCAACCGGCTCTTCGTGGGGCTGTATGGTCCTTTCTTCCTATTGTAGTAACCTGACTAGTTCCCCTGGTACCTCACAATCTTTTTCACCTTCGTCTTCGGCTTGGTAGATCAGATTTTCAAAGTCAGAATAGGCCATAGTAGAATCGTTACCCATTGGATCCTGAGTGGATGTGGATCTGCATTTCGATATGTGAGTGTGTAAGAGCATAGCTATCTTTGATAAAATAAAAGGTAGAAAAAGAAAAACAAAGAGCATAAAATTTTCATGCAAAAATGTCCATGATTTATTGATGACATATGAAGATGAAGTAACAACCCTCATAAATGGACCGTTGTGCCTCGGGTAGGACACAAGGTTTTAAAGTCTAAGTTGTTTAAATATTACAAGTCCAAAAAATTTAAAAGACAATTACTCTTGAATAAAAGTAATAGGGACAAATTCTTTAGCCTTCTAATTGCTGAGTCCACCACTGATGGTTGTGAAGATCCACTTGTCCATGTCATAATCACTATCACTGTCTTCCAGAGCATTGACTCCATGGTTGCTGATCCGCAAAGGTGGTCCCCTGGCGCAAGCACGACGAACAACTTTCTGGGCTCCTGAAGTAAAACCCAAACCAAATTTGTCAGATTTGTAGGGAATATCCAGAAGTTGGCCCCAAATTGTACACCCTCCTTCTTCGACTACTTCCTTGGCATCCTTCAGAGAAGCAATCTTTAGTGAAGGTTTGGTAATCTTTGGGACTTTGGGAGCAATCTTGGTTGTTGTAACTATTTGTGGGACCTCTTCAAAATTCTGGCACGGGGTCTCAATGAACTCACCATCCATTTCAACATACCCGAAAGAGTTCAGGTGGCTAACCATGTATTCCTCCTCCCCATGGATTGTGATGATTTTTTCCTTGATCGGGTACTTTAGCATCTGATGTAGGGTGGAAGTGATGGCACCAGTGCCATGAATCTAAGGTCAGCCCAATAGACAAGAATAGGAAGGGCGGATATCCATCACATAGAAAGTTGAATCAAAAGTCTGAGTTCCAATTTTTATAGGGATGTCAACCTCTCCGTGCACTATCCTCTTAGAACCATCAAAGGCCCTCACTATAATGTTGCTAGGATTTAAAGTGAGTCCCTCGCAGTCTAGCCGGTCAAGAGAATTTTTGGGCAAGACATTATCCACCAGAACATGGGCTAGCGTAGTGCCCCTGCACTCAATGGAAACATGCAAGACATCATTGTGTTTCCTTCCTTTGGGGGTTAAATCAGCATCAGAAAAGCCCAATCCGTTATCAGCAGTTAAATTGGCCACACAATTCTCAAATTGATCAATGGAGGTCTCTTGGGGCACGTGGGCGGTCTTGAGAAACTTTACCAAGGCTTTGGCATGGGCCTCAGAACACAAAAGTAAGACCAACATTGATATTTTCGAGGGGGCCTGCCCCAACTGTTCCACGACGTTATAGTCACTTTTCTTGATTATTTTTAGTATCTATTTTATCTCCTTTCTAGAAGCTTCAGGAATAACCTCTGGATGCACCTTCATCTTGACAAGCTCACACAATACCTCTTTGCCCCTTGTCTTGGTAGCAGGGATAACATTAGGGCTATTAACGGGAGTATCACTAGGAATGCTGGTAGTAGCGGCAACATGAATAATCACAGGAGTAGTAATGGTCCTTGGAGAGATCTCGGGTGAGAAGACTCTTCCACTTCTTGTCATCTTACTTGTCCCAACGATATTGCCGATGTCAGGATCAATGTCTTTTGCAACTTCGTCTTTGATAGCCAACTGATCTTGCTTAATGCCATAATAATAGATGTCATCCCCATAGTTCCAGGGAACATCTTTATCCTAAGAATATGGTATTGGCCCTGGCATGGTGATGATTAGGGGAGCAGACTTTGGAACAGATATAATCCTGACAGACCTTTTGGTGGAGACCCTGGGAGGATTGTTGGAAATGGTGATTATTGAGATATCTTCACAAGAATTCCTGGTAAGAGGAACTTTTTCAAACAGGATTTCTTTGCTAGACATCAGGCGCTGGATGCCCATCTTCAGTAACAAACAAGCATTTGGTAGAGACATGCATAATTGACAACTTTCACCACAACCTGGAAACAGACCGACTTGCAATATATTCCTTTTAATAGTCAAAAGGGGAGTAGTTAAATCATCCACGGAGGAAACAAAACAGTCATCATCAACAGCATTGACACCTTGACCATGTTTGGGCATTGGCTCCGTTATTACATTAGGTGTTTATGGGGGATCAAACTCAATCTCTTTCGCCTCGATAAGGTCTTGTACCTTATTCTTCAAGGCCCAACAATCATTTGTATCATGCCCGGGCTTTCAGAATGATAGGAACATCGGGCATTCGGGATGTATCGAGGAGAAGCAGTATTGGGGTTCTTGGGAGCTTCCTTTAGGGTTACCAGATTGGACTTTAAAAGATGTGGCAAAACTTGAGACATGGTCATGTTGATTTGGGTGAATCGTCTCATGGGCGCTTCTGGCTGAAGAAGTGAAAAACACAAGAAGGGATGGGGTGGGTGGGGTTGAATTGAAAACTTGAAATCAAATGCGCAAAGACACAGTATTTTTATCCTGGTTCGTTTATTCTCAAACTACTCCAGTCCACCCGTCAAGGTGATTTCGCCTCTCTCCAACGAGGTCTTAATCCACTAATCTCAAACAAATTACAATCACTACTTTGACAATTGTCAAAGTCTTCTTGAGTACAACCACAATCCGGTTAATCTCAAGGAAAAACTGTTCTTAATCAAAGATACAAGAATTCTGTGTAGATGTTTTTCGTTGCAAAAACAGTTATCACAACTGTGATAATTTACACAATTTTAGAGCGTGGAAATATACTAGAGAAAGCTTGCGGTGTTTTTGAATTGTATGTTGCAGTAACTTTAGCAAAAATCATAAACGATTTGATCTCTTAGCTTGTATTTATAGGCAATGGAATTCTTCCCAACTTTAAGCATGATTATGGTCATTAATGCATTTTCCATTTTGAGAAGATCCTGTCTGAAAGAAGCCGTTGTAATTGATGTTGTCTTGATTGTAAAGTAACGCTTCAGAATCTTACATCCTTGCTTGCTGCTGATGCTTCAGAACATTGATGTCTTAGATTGTATTCCTTCTATTCAGAATCAGAGTTTACTTCACTTAAGCGCAGGTTCTGATCATCATTCTTCAGCGCAAGTTCTGATCACCTCAGCGTGTAGCTTCTATAGCTTAACTTCTGATGTTGCTTTGGTCAGAACTTCTGTATATAAAATAACATAATTTTTAGGGTGCATATTTGTTCTTTGTATTTGTTATCATTAAAACTCTAATTAAGGGTTGTAGAATCAAACTACGTTCTAACAATCTCCCCCTTTTTGATGATGACAAAAACTAGAATTTTCAAAGAAAAATAGAGAACAAAAGTTTAAGAGAGACTCCCCCGTAGTTGTTTACTTCCCTGAAGTTCCTTCTCGTCAGATCTTTTGCTGCATCTCCTATCAGAACTTGTTCCTGTTCAAACTTTTCAGAAAGTAGAGGTTAAATAATTCAGAATGTTTGAGACTTTTGTCCCGGTATACTGTTATTGAAAATATCTTGCTTTCTCCCCCTTTTTGTCAAGTATCAAAAAGCAATATAATCAGAGTAAAAAAGATGAATTATATTAAAAACATAATGCAATGACAAGTTTCAGAAACAAGGAGGTAAAGATGAAAATTACAGATAAATAGTTTTTAAAAAAAATCTAAGAAGGATGGGGAAGGCGTGTGAACAACGCTTCCAACAAGCTTTTGATTTGAGTGCTTGACTCTTCCTGCTTGCCCATAATATCTTTGATTTCCTTTGTAGTATCTTCTTGTTTATCCAGAATTCCTTTGATCTCTTTGTTCGTATCCTCTTGCTTGTCCAATCTTGCATGGATTAAAGCATTCTATTTCTTCAACTCTTCCAGAGTTTACATGACTAGAGAGGACGCTGGTATCTGTTCAGGGGTTGCATGCTGTTCAGAACATTCTGCAGCTTCTTCTGATTGGACCACTTCTTCTGCTACAACCATGTCTTCTGGAGCAGTAGTCAGGGAGAGGCTATCTGAATCTGGTTCAGCAACTTCTGAAGGATGACGCTCTTTCCAGGGAGCATTATCCAGTGGAAGAATTTCTTTCTTGCACCATTGACTCAGAACTTGATCTTGAAAAGATTTCAGCTGATCACTGAAGTTCTGCTGATCCCTTTCATAACCCAATTCCTTCAGCTTCAGAGTTTCAGTGTTGAGCCATTTTTTGAATCTTTCCCAGAGAAAGTCAGAAGCAGCAGGATTAGAAATGTCTAGGCTTGCTTGCTTCAAAGAATTGATCCATTCCTGCATTTCTGTTTCAAAAATAAACAGACTCTTACCAACATCTAATTTTGGTTTAGGTTTGGGAATGGCAATTTTGTGAGAGGTGGAAGTTAGTCTGTCCAGCACTAGTGGATCAATGACAATTCTGAGGTTGTCAGCTGGATGGTTGATGGGTGAAGGAGTGGGAGAGTCATGAATTAGAATTGGTCTGTTAGGGGAGTTTGGTGGTGTGGATTCAAGGGATAAAGGAATTTCTAGAATATCATGAATGGTGAGAGGCATGCGAATCGCAAGAGGTTCTGTTATTCCAGGAATTTGGATTGTGGTATCAGAATCTGAAGGAGAGTCTTCAGATTGGTTTGTGGAGGTGTGTTGAGTTTCTGGTTCAGGAATTACAGAGGATGGGTTTTCAGAAGGTGGAGAGAGAGAGTGTGTCTATTTTCTGGTTGTGGTGAGTTGGGATTCAGATGTTCTGGAGAGAGTGATTGTGGATTATCTGGTTGTTGTTGGGAGTTTGAATTTTCTGGGAGTTGTTTAGAGTTTGAATTTTCTGGGAGTGGAGATTGAAAGTCTGAATTAAATAGTTCAATGTCAGATAGAACTTTTGCAAGTTCTGGTTGATGAGGTTCTGGGTTTGGATTTTGATTGGGGGAGTGAGGTTCATTCACAAAATTTCCTAGAGTTATAGATGGATCAAACTCTTTGTCAAAATCTTCAAAAGTTTATGGTGAAGGATTTTCTATAGGTTGTGGGGGATTGGTTTCAGATGCTGTAACAACAATTGATTCTATAACAGAAATAAAAGATGGATTACCTTTCTTTTTCGCAGCTTTAGGTGCCTTATGAGAGGATCCTTCTTCTGCTGCTTTCCTTTTCTTGGATTTCTTTAGCACAACCTCTGGAGTTGGCCTGTGCAGATCTTGAATGTTTATTTCTAGAGTAGTCCCATCAGCCTTGCAGGCTTCAAGGTATCTGGCTATGACTTCTGGGTTGCTGTCTATCTCAGAGAATAGAGGAAAATACTCCAGAGGTATCCTCCTTAAAGTAATGGTCCCATGAGAAGCAATAATTGGTTCCTTCTGAATGTTCTCAATGATCTTCATTTTCTTCAGATTCTTTGCGTTTAGAGGCTTCCCATCAGTTGCTTCCAAAGTGCTTATTTCTTGAGCCTCTATCAGGTATTCTATCAGCCTGTTTTCTGTTAGAATATCTGATATCAGTCTTCCTAAGGGAATCCAATCCCTCTTAGTTCTTTCTTCTTCTCCGGTCTCTTTCACACTCGTTCTGAGATGGTTGAAGAGCAAGTGTGGAATATTAATCTTTGTCTTCTTTGCAATGAAATAGATCAGAAACTGCTGATCAATGTTGATGTAATCAGGTGAGCTTGTGGGCTTCCTGTGATTGATACATCCCAGAATGATTCTGACCCAAATTCCGTGATGATCCTTTAAATCTTTGATTTTGCTTGATGGTTGTTCAGAAGCAAAAATTTCCTTGGCAATTGATTTTAGGTCAGAACATCTATCTGCCATATCTATGCATCTGAATCCACCACCATTGTATCCAATGAGCTTCCCAATAAGATCTTCTGTAATCACAGTTTTCTTTCTCATAACATAAGAAGTAACTTGGTGGTTGGAAGATGTAGTGTGAATCCAGAATTCTTTGATGAGAATGGGAAATGTTGGACCCACCAGACGATCAAAATACTTGTTCCACCCTTGAGCAGTCACGTCTTCATAGAGATTGAACCCATTTTCTTGTAGACTCTCAAAATCAATGATCAGTTCTAAGATAACTTACAGGTTATCAACAAGAGTGAGAAGCGTCCTGATGGGTTCTTTATACTGTTCCATTGATGCAGATTCAGGAGCACTGAGATTTTTGAGGTTTGATGAAGAAGCCACTGTTCACACAGGTTTGTTGGAGAAGATGAAATGGTTTTTTGAAAAAGAAACTTGAAACAAGAGTGAATAGAGAAGATAGTAAAAGTGAATGAATGAAATAGTGAATTTGAGTTTAAATAGTTTTTTTTTGGAAAACGTAAGCAGTAAGTAAGAAAATAATGTAATGATTATATGCATTAATGAAACCTGAGATTAGGGGATTCAAAAAGATATTTGAATGGTTTACCACTGACAAGTGTCTCAATACATCCAATCAGAGCCTTGGACCCTTCAAAATTTGAACGCGTGTTCAGCCTCAGAAGGTGGCTTGTGAGAGGATGACATATGTTTGATGATGTGAACTGCACGCCTCTATCCTTGAAATGAAATGTTCAAATCCTCTTGGATAAACTCTGAGGCAACTGTACTTCTAACTTCTGAAGACATATTGATCAGATGTTCACAGAAAACAATAGAGTTCTGAGGGTTAAGATATGAAAATAAAACATTTTATTCTGGGCATAACTTCATGATGTGGTGTTTCAGAATGAAATTGAATCTATCTTCAGAAAGAGGTTTTGTAAATACATCAGCCCATTGAAGGTCTGTGTCAATGAATTTTAAAGTAAGAATTCCTTTCTGAATATAGTCCCTAATAAAGTGATGTTTTATTTCTATATGCTTAGCCCTAAAATGAAAAATAGGATTCTTGCCGAGACAAATAGTTGAAGTGTTATCACAGAAGATAGGAATGTTACTCTCAAATATGTTAAAGTCTTCAAGTTGGCTTTTCATCCAGAGCATTTGAGTGCTACACCCAGCAGCTGCTATGTATTCAGCTTCTGCTGTTGACAATGCTATTGTGGACTGTCTCTTGCTGGTCCATGAGATCAGATTCTCTCCCAGAAACTAGCAGCTTCCAGAAGTGCTTTTACGCTCTACTCCGTCTCCAGCAAAATCAGCGTCACAATATCCTACTAAGTTGTATTCATTGGATTTTCTATAAAACAAACCCAGATTATTAGTACCTTTCAGATACTTGAAAATTCTCTTAACTGCTGTTAAGTGAGATTCTCTAGGATCTAATTGGAATCTAGCACATAAGAAAACACTGAATAAAATGTCAGGCCTTGAAGCCGTCAGATAAAGGAGAGAACCAATCATATCTCTGTAGAATTTATGTTCTACCTTTTTACTTACCTCTTCCTTTTCCAGAATGCACGTGGGGTGCATTGGAGTCTTTGAGGGCTTACATTCTGAGAGATCAAATTTCTTCATAAGTTCTCTGACATATTTGCTCCGATGAATGTAAGTTCCTTATGGAGTTTGGTTTATCTGAATGCCCAGAAAGAATTTGAGTTCCCCCATTAAGCTCATCTCAAACTCTTCCTGCATGCACTTAGAAAACTCTCTTCCCAGAAATGGTTTAGTGGATCCAAAGATAATGTCATCTACATAAATCTGACACACTAAAATGTCATTCTTAAATGACTTACAGAACAAGGTTGTGTCCACTTTCCCTCTGGTGAATTCCTTTTCTAACAGGAAGTTCCTTAGTCTTTCATACCAAGCTCTGGGAGCTTGTTTCAGACCATAGAGTTACTTCTTTAGTTTGAAAACATATTCTGGGTGTTTAGAATTCTCAAACCCATGGGAGGGGGGGGGGGGGGGGGTGCACATATACCTCTTCATCTATATAGCCATTTAGGAATTCACTTTTGACATCCATCTGATACAGAGTGATGCCATTGTTTACAGCAAATGAGATTAAGAGTCTGATAGATTCTAACCTGATGACTGGAGCAAAGGTTTCTGTATAGTCTATCCCCTCTTGATGATTATAACTTTGTGCCACCAGTCGTGCTTTGTTTCTGATGACTTCTCCTTGCTCGTTCAGTTTGTTTCTGAACACCCACTTTGTTCCAATGATATTGAATCCTTTTGGTTTGGGAACCAGATCCCATACGTCATTTCTAGTGAACTGATTTAATTCCTCATGCATTGCCAGAATCCAATCATTGTCCAGAAGAGCTTCATCAATTGTTGTTGGTTCAATCAAATATACTAGTCCCATAAGGGATTCTTTAGAGTTTCTGAATGTTGATCTTATTCTGATTGGATCATCCTTCTTTCCCAGGATTTTATCTTCTGGGTGGGCTATGCTGCTTCTGGAAAACCTTTTATAGAGTTGATCAACAGAAGGTGCTGGATTGCCTGTAGAATTTATTTCTGATGTTGTTGGAGCATCTCTGTTGAGAACATTTTATGCTTTGTCTTCAGTACCTGTGAATTCAACTTCTATATCTGCAAATAATTCATTCTGCTTTGAGTTTTAAGAGTCAAGCTTATCATCAAATCTAACACTGATTGACTCTTCAACAATCTGTTTTTCTATATTGTATACTCTGTACCCTCTTGAGCATTCAGAGTATCCTAACATAATACACTTTTGTGCTTTAGAGTCAAACTTGTTTAGATGATTTTTAGTATTCAGAATGAAACAAGTGCATCCAAAAGGATGGAAATGAGAAATGTTGGGTTTTCTGTTCTTTCACAGTTCATATGGAGTCTTTTCTAGAATAGGTCTTATAGAGATTCTATTCTGAATGTGACACACTGTGTTGATTACTTCTGCCCAGAAGATCTTAGCAATGTTAGTCTCATTGATCATGGTTCTGGCCATTTCTTGCAATGTTCTGTTCTTTCGTTCTACAACTCCATTTTGTTGGGGAGTTCTAGGACAAGAGAAGTCATGCAGGATGCCTTTTTCATTAAAAAACGATTCAAAATATTTATTTTCAAATTCTCCACCATGATCACTTCTGACTTTGACAATTCTAAGATCCTTTTCATTCTGAACTTGGTTACAGAATGCAATGAACACAGAGTGTGACTCGTCCTTGTGTCTTAAGAACTTTACCCACGTCCATCTGCTATAGTCATCTACGATCACTAACCCATACTTCTTGCCACTAACAGATGCAGTTTTTACTGGTCCAAATAGGTCTATGTGCAGAAGTTCTAATGGCTTAGAGGTGGAAACAACATTTTTAGATTTAAAAGCAGGTTTTGAAAATTTGTCTTTTTGACATGCTTCACACAGAGCATCTAAGCTGAACTTCAAATTAGGAAGTCCTCTGACTAGATTGAGTTTGTTAATCTGAGATATTCTTCTCATACTAACATGCCCCAATCTTCTGTGCCAGACCCATTGCTCGTTGTTAACAGAAAGAAGGAATTTTACGTTCTGACTCTTAAGTTCAAAAAGTTTTATCTTATAAATATTGTTTTTCCTCTTTCCATTAAAAAGGATAGTTCCATCTTTCTTACTAACAACTTTACATGAATTTTGATTAAAAATTATATCATAACCGTTATCACTTAAATGACTTATGGATAACAGGTTATGCATTAATCCATCAACTAGTAGTACATTATTTATAGAGGGAAGATTTCCATTACCTACTATTCCAGAGTCAATGATCTTTCCTCTTTGGTTACCTCCAAAGCCCACGTAGCCTCCAGGTTTAAGTTCCAGGCTTTGGAACATATACTTTCTTCCCGTCATGTGTCGAGAGCATCTAGAGTCCAGGTACCATGACTGGTGTTTTAGCCTTGCTGCTAAAGATATCAGCTACATATATAATTTTATCCTTAGGTACCCATATCTTCTTGGGTCCTGGTTTATTAGTTTTACCAACATTCTGGTTGAACTTTGGTTTGACAGAGTAATTATGACTAGTGTAGTTTAGGTTATGTGTGTGCCCATATATGAAGTGTGATTTAAGTGGTGTGCATTTTATGACTAAGTCCATGGCTTTCTTAGGTGTAGGTGCCTTACCTTGATATCCTATCCCTTTTCTGCCATTTCTGCTAACTTCATAGATCATTGAAGCCATCTTGCTTCTATCTATGCTTTTAGCCAGAAACTTCTGAAAGCTGTGATCATATTCTTTGATGATCTCATCAGCATTACTGGGAGTCTCTGAGATTATTTCCTTCTGAGAGTTTTGCAAATCGTTTTCTAATTTTGAAACTTTTTCTTTTAACTCAAAATTTTCTAATCTGAGACTCTCAGTCTTTTCAGAGTCAGAGACAAGTTCCTTTTTTAGGTTCTTGAATTTGACTCTGATTTGCTGATACCTTTCCAGAATTTCATTTAGACTTTCTGCAAGTTCAAATTTAGTGAAATTAATAGCAAAGTTATGGAATACCTCTTCAGTGTCTAATTCTGAGTCTGAACTAGTAGCTTCACTGTCTTCTAATACGTTTGCCATGAGAGCTATGTTTGCTCTTTCATCATTTGACTCTGAGTCAGCATCAGAAGTGTCTGAATCGTCCCATGTTTCCATGAGGCTTTTCTTCTTCTCCTTGAAGAACTTCTTTTTAGGCTTCTCCATCTGAAGCTTTGGACAATCACTTTTATAGTGCCCTTACTCATTGCACTCATAGCAGACGATGTCGTTGTTATTTGACTTTCTGTGTCCCGAAGAACCTTCATATATTCTATGTCCAGAGGAAGACTCAGACTTTCTGTATCTGGAAGAGGGTTCATTTTGATTCTCTGATCTTCTAGGATTTCTGAATTTCCTTTGTCTCTGCTTCCATAGTTGATTCACCCTTCTGGAGAAAAGAGACAATTCATCTTCTTCTGATGAGGATCCATCAGAGGTTTCTTCCATAGCTTGCAAAACCTTAGAATCAGATTTTCTGTTAGATTTTAAAGCTAATGGCTTACCTTGCTTTTGAGGCTCATCTTCTTCAAGCTCTATCTCATGACTTATGAGGGAGCTGACAAGTTCCTCCAGAGATATCTTGTTGAGATCTTTGGCTAGCTTAAGTGTTGTGACCATTGTCCTCCATTGCTTGGGTAGACTTCTGATGATCTTCTTTACGTGATCAGCAGTAGAATATCCTTTGTCAAGAACTTTCAGCCCAACAACAAGGATCTGGAATCTTGAGAACATTGTTTCTATAGATTCACTATCTTCCATCTTAAATGCCTCATACTTCTGAATGAGCGCAAGGGCTTTGGTTTCTTTGAATTGAATGTTGCCTTTATGCGTCATTCTCAGAGAGTCAAACATATTTTTGGCTATTTCTCTGTTTGAGATTTTCTCATTTTCTGAGTATGAGATAGCATTGAGAAGTATTGTTCTGGCCTTATGATGATTTCTGAAGTCACGTTTCTGCTGGTCAGACATCATTTTTCTGTCTATCTTCTGACCCATTCCATCCACTGGATGTGTGTATCCATCAGTTACTATATCCCATAGATCAGCATCATGGGCCAGAAAGAAGCTCTCAATTCTGTCTTTCCAGTAGTCAAAGTTTTCTCCATCAAAGATTAGAGGTTTGCCACTGATTCTGTCTTTGTCTTCATGATAGTCATTGTTGATGTTTTGGCTTGGTCCCACCATTGTGTTTTTCTGAAGCTTGGATCTTGTACTGACACGGTTAAGTGTATAAACTCATAACCAGGCGCTCTGATGCAAATTGAAGAAGTGAAAAACACAAGAAGGGGGGGGGGGGGGAGGGGTTAATTGAAAACTTGAAATCAAATGCACAAAGACACAGTATTTTTATCCTGGTTCGTTTATTCTCAAACTACTCCAGTCCACCCGTCAAGGTGATTTTTCCTCTCTCCAACGAGGTCTTAATCCACTAATCTCAAACATATTACAATCACTACATTGACAATTGTCAAAGTCTTCTTGAGTACAACCACAATCCGGTTAATCTCAAGGAAAAACTGTTCTTAATCAAAGATACAAGAATTCTGTGTAGATGTTTTTAGTTGCAAAAACAGTTATCACAACTGTGATAATTTACACAATTTTAGAGCGTGGAAATATACTAGAGAAAGCTTGCAGCATTTTTGAATTGTATGTTACAGTAGCGTTAGCAAAAATTGTAAACAATTTGATCTCTTAGCTTGTATTTATAGGCAATGGAATTCTATCCAACTTTAAGCATGATTATGGTCATTAAAGCAGTTTCCATTTTGAGAAGATCCTGTCTGAAAGAAGCCGTTGTAATTGATGCTGTCGATTGTAAAGTAACGCTTCAGAATCTTACATCCTTGCTTGTTGCCGATGCTTCAGAACATTGATGTCTTAGATTGTATTCCTTCTGTTCAGAATCAGAGTTTACTTCACTTAAGCGCAGGTTCTGATCATCATTCTTCAGCGCAAATTCTGATTACCTCAGCGTGTAGCTTCTATAGCTTAACTTCTGATGCTGCTTTGGTCAGAACTTTTGTATACAAAATAACATAATTTTTAGGGTGCATATTTGTTCTTTGTATTTGTTATCATCAAAACTCTAATTAAGGGTTGTAGAATCAAACTATGTTCTAACACTGGCATGCGCTGATAATTTTGCTGTTGATTTGGTACATGATTAGAAATCATAACAACCCCTACCGTCGGGCGACGTTCAGTTTTGTTTTGATTTCTATGGTCATATGCAACACTGACCTTGTTCTTTATGGTAAATGGTTTCTTCATCGTGCTCGAGGATACATCTCTTTGAATTTTGCCACTTTTTATACCAACTTCTACCCGTTCACCAGTCATGATTAATTCAGTAAATCCAACCGAGGAGCTTCCAATCAGGTGGTTAAAGAACGGACCCGATAATGTGCCTAAGAACATATCCACCAATTCTCTGTCAGATAGAGGGGGTTGGACTCTTCCCGCGAGATCCCTCCATTTTTGAGCATAGGTTTTGAAACCTTCACCTACACTCATAGACATGCCTTGAATTTGTGTCCGAGTTGGAGCTAAGTCAGCATTATACTGGTATTGCTTGTATAAAGCGGCAGCCAAATCTTTCCAATTGTGAATATTGGTCCCTTCCAAATGATAGAACCAATCCAATTGCGTCCTTGACAAGCTTTCTTGGAAAAAGTGCACTCATAGGTTCCTATCAGTCGTATGGGGTTGAATTTTTCTGACGTATGACCTTAAATGCAGCTTTAGACAAGAGACACTGTCATATTTAGAAAAAGTGGGGACCTTAAATTTCTGGGGGATGACAACACCTGAGACAAGTCCTAACTCTTCAAAATCTAATCCGGGTACCCTCTGGATCTCCATAGCATTTAGACGATCCTCTAGTTGTTTGTATTTATTATCAGCAGGAGGATACTGCTCCTCAGAGTAGTCAGCTTCTTCCTCTTCTTCAGACGCTGGGTGGTCATTTCCTTCCTTGTTCTTCCCTTCTTGATTATCCCATTCACCAGATGATGTTGTGAAGTCTAGAGTTCGCCTGGATGGTCCTTTGAACCTTCTTCCCAGATTCAAAACACCAGCTGTTCCCTTCGCTTTCTTCTTCTTTTCTTTGATCAACAGAGTTATCAAATCCTCTTGTCCTTTTGCCAGGGTCAAAAACATCTGTTGGAATTGAGCGTTCTGCGTTTGGAGATCCTTTACTGTCTATTCAATATCCATCTCACTGAAATAAACAGTAGAAAGATAAGGAGACCTACTGTAAGAAACCTGTTTGTGTTATGATGAATGAAAATGCATATGCGAATGATTTCAAGGAAATTAGAGATTTAAATTTGTTTAGACAAAAAGGAAACACACGTTATATTAATAAATCCAAGTTCGAGTACATCATGCCTCTTTGGGCTTACAATGGAAGAAATAAAATACAAAAAATCCTAAGATAAAAAAGTTGAACGCATCCTCTTTGGTGCGATGTAGGCACTCAAACTTCGCTCTTCATGAAGCTGCTTGGTGAGTTCCAGAACTTTCTTCTCACTGGAGTAGAATTCGGCTTCGAAAGTGTCTCTTTCTTCCTTAAGCTGAATCCAATGCCTTTGTAAGTCTTCGAGAGAGGTAGGCATATTGGGATGAAGGACAATGTACGAGACATCTCCTTTAACAACAATCTCTATGATAACTGGGAGAATGGAGGGGTAAGGCATTGCGAGACTCTGAGCGCGAGCCCGTACCCACCTAAGGTAAGGCTCAAGGGGAATGGAATTCTTGTGCCCCAATGTCCTACTGTCCACCTTTCTTACCATTCTCCAAGCTTGTATAAACCTCCGACGATAGTCTTGATTGTCATTTTCGTAGTCGAACACCAAACATTGGATGAGCGCGTCATGTGGACCATCTCTTCGTGCGTACCCAAACTGTCGTAGAGCTAAGCAAGGGTTATAAGTGATACCTCCTCTAATGCCAAGCATAGGGACATTAGGGAATTCCCAACAACGGCCGATGATACTAATGTCCTCCAAGGAACGAGAACACCAATGGATATCTGAATGTCTGAGTGACATCAGCCTATTGGACCACCTTAAACCTTGCTCATTCTTCAAAATGGATCGGGGGAGATGAGAAACAAACCATTTAGCCAACAGAGGAGTACAACACATGAGGGTCCCTCTTCTCTTCATGGTGCGAGTGTGGAGAGAATGCAAGATATCTCCCAACAAAGTAGTCACTGGATTGTGAGATCAAAAGATTTTGACAGCATTCACATCTATAAGTTGGTCAGGATTTGGAAATAGTACCAACCCATAGATGAGAAGAGCCAAAATTTCTTTGAAAGCTTGTAAATCCAGGTTGTTCCAACAGTCTTGAGCTTTTTCCAGTAAGAACTTGGCTAAGAACCCTTTGACACCACTTCTTGTTTCCCAATTAGCCATGACGTCGGATTGTTGCAAGTGTAAAGCTCGGGCAATCTCTTCAGGGCTTGGGTCTCTTTTGGTATCGTTGAAAGGTGGTTGATCGAGGATAGGAATTACCAAGAGCTGAGAGGACTCTTCCATAATTGGTACAAGCTGGCAATCGGGGAAGGTAAAGCAATGGTGCAAAGGGTCAAAGAACTGGAAAAGTAACTTCATCATATCTTCATCAAAGCTTGAGGTAACCAAGTTGAGAAGTCATCCATGTCTTTTGGTGAACGGAGAATTCTTAGGAACCCTTGATGCTAACTCTTTGAGTTGAAAAGGTACTCGTACAAGGTTGACTTGGATTGTGTCCCTGCGAGTGAGAGTCATATCCTACAAAATAGAACAAAGATGAATCTCAGAATCCTTGAAATGGTTAGTCTAGAATGCTATGGTATGATGTCATGATGTGATGTACAAGCATATGCACAAGTTAAATCAAACAAATCCTTAGGTTTAGGCTTGCATGAGGTTTATAGGTAAGTACCCTCTTGAAGTTTAGTTGGTTCAACTTGTCCTAGAAAGTAAACGGGTTCTAGGGAATCTCAATATCACTAATATTTCTTCACCGAGCATTGTTTCAGCACAAGCCTCTTTAATGGCGACCAAAATATCCCGAAAGTCCGATCTCAATGAGCGTAGTATCGAGTATCAACTAACTTCGAACTGCACCAAATCTGGCTACCTCACTACATCCTAATGGCCAAGTTGGTCAAGTAAGTTTCTAAAGTCAGTTAGTGCTTCATGACACCATACAACAGCCCCGTATTCTCCTTTTCTACTCAAGGGCTACCGGTACCAAAAAATGTGTCACACTAACATAGCTATTGCTTAGACCATGTAGGTATACCCCGTACAGTTTCCAAAACTTATTGCTACTTACCTAAAAAAGGTGCCCCAGATCTGGGTAGATAATCAAAACAAGCCCAAACAAGGAACCATAATGTAAAGCAAATAAAACAAAGGAAAGCAAGTAAATGTGATCTAGCCTTAAGGTAACCCCACTTTTAAGATTATCCCCAGCAGAGTCGCCAGTTCTGTAATACGATGGAAGAACTGACTTAGGTGTTTTGCGTTTGATTGCAATTGTTGCGAATAACAAGAGTCGCCACCAACTTTTCTTTTATCCAATAAGGAAAGGTTGAAAAGAACAGGAAAGAGATTTCGAGATTATTTCTTGAGTTCGGGGGGTAGGTTATGAAAAAGGGAAGGTGTTAGTACCCTTTTCATCCGTAGTTATCAATGGGACCTTAGTTGCTTGCTAGATCACTTGCTTTTGTTTGAAAGTATGCTTGTTGTTGTACCCCAAAATTTTCCCTCCCATATTCTTCAAAGTTTTGACAAGCATCATCTCAATTTGCTCAAGTCTACTCAAGGGTTGCACAGTCAACCACCCTCTTAAGCCAATCAAATTAGGGTTTTGGTTCTTCCAAGGAAGTTGAGGTTTTCAAAGGCTCAATCAAGTCACATATGCCTATACACATTTTCAAGCATCCACATGCCAAGTTTCAAGGCTCACAAGGTCAAGTTGCACAGTCAAAAACCCTAATTGCTTCACAATCAACTGCAGGGGCAAAATGGTCATTTGGCAGTCAAAAGTCAAATTTTTTGGTCAACATCTTATTTTGAGGCCACAATCATCATTTGATCAAGTCTTGACCATGATTCCACAAGCATGGCTCAAAGATCATCAAGATGCAAAAGTTTCCATTTTTGGACAGTTGAAAAGTCAACTGTAACTTGACCAAGGCATAACTTTTTCATGGTTCATCAGAAAAATCCCATACAATGCTCATTTTGAAGGGGATGACATTTCCTATAACTCATATTCACATTCCAAGTCCAAGAAATGCTCTCATAAAAAGTTATCAATTTCAACATTATAGGTCATTTTCAAAAGTCAACAAAAAGGCATTTTAAGTCAAAGACCATAACTTGAGATTGGTAACTCAAAATGACATGGGACCAAAGACATTGGTTAGAGGACTTCAAGACCTTTCAAAAATGTCCAAGAACATGTTCATATGATCATATGATTAAAAACATAAAAAACACAAAAAATATTTTTCTTTTAATAATTAATTAATTAGTTCTTAGTTTTAATTCAAAAAAGGACAAAATTCAATTTAATTCTAAAAAGGGTCAACACCCTAAAGACGTTCCCGATTTAATTCTTTCGCGCATTATTCTTATTTTTGATTATTTATGTAACTGCTTCCGGATATGTAATAGTTAAATAGGATTTTTACCGCTTTATTTAATTTCTCGCATTTATTTACCAAAACGGGTTTTTGTTTTTTGGCGATGTATAGACCTGCGCCTTGTAATAGCGTAGAATTTACATTTCCGCAATTTATTTTCCGCACTCCTAACTGTAAAAAATGCATGAAAGAATGTATGAAAAATAAAACCAATTCGTAGCTCACAAATAACATACAAGATAACCTTAACTGAAAAACAACACACAAAGCACATGCCACTCCTAGGGTACGCCTCACTGGTTGCCTCGAACGTGGTCATCAAGTATAGGGTGTCTTAGAGGTCGCCCTTCTGTCTAAAATATCCAGTTGCCTCGAAACGGTTGCCTCGGATAAAAAAGGATCTAGGACATCAGGGTTACTTCTAAGATGTCCTACCATTGCTTCGGTGACCACACTGTCCCTAATCATCGAATTGACCCGAACACCTCCAACGATGGTGCTACCTACCTCTCAATGGTGGGATAGCACTATCTAAAGGACTCTTACACAGCTTAATTCCTTAGGGTAGTTAGATCTCATGGGTACTTGCTCTTTTCAAAACAAACAAAAACAACTTTTCGCACCTACACTTTCAAAAAGTTTTCAAACAAATTTTTCATACACTCTTGAGGACAGATACAAGAGTTACTTAGAAATCTTTCAAAAGAACTTTTTTTCAAAACCCACACACACTTGAAAAGCAAACAAATTTTGAAAACATAAGAGCAAGTACCTAAGAGCCCGTGGATAACCACGGATATAAAGGGTGCTAACACCTTCCCTTTCTATAAATCTACCTCCCGAACCGAGAAACATTCTCGAATAAGGAATTTTGCTGTGCTTTTGTCCTTTCCATGTTGGAGAACATAAAAGACGGTGGCGACTCTTGCTTACCGCGACATTTCGCGAAACCAGCTAAAAAACAGTCAGTTTTATTTCCACCAATCACAGAACTGGCGACTCTGCTGGGGAATATAAAAGTGAGGTGTACCTTAGGATTAGATCATACTTATGTTTTCAATTACTTTGCTTTGATTGCTTTATATTTGTGGGCTTTGCATCGGAGTTTCATAGATCCTAACCCGGATCTGGGGATACCCTTTTAGGTAGCATAAGCTGTGAGGGACCTGTCCGGCGTAGACCGACACGGGTGAAGCAGTGGCTACGTTGGTGTGGCACCTTGGTCTGTACCGATATCCCTTGTGTTGCAATGAGGAGAATATGGGTCTTCCGAGGAGTCATCAAGCACCAACCGACCTTAGAACCCTAAATTGACCCAACTTGGCCATAGAACAGTAGCAGTATGCTACACCCATTGAGGTTAAACTCTCGCGATGGTTCTGGCCGCAAGAAAAGATTGTGACGCTGAAGTTATGACCGATTGAGGGTAGTCAGTGATATTGGGATCCTCTAGAACCCAGTTACTTTTGATAGGACAGGTCTTAACCAACGAAACTTCAAGAGGGTAGTACCCCAAACTTCATGCTGGCCTAAACTCTAAGGGCTGTCTTGTGTGACTTGTGTGCCTTCAAACTTGAACTACTTGCATGCTTGTTATCTAACACATGAGTTTCTTGCAGGTTTTGTTTACAGTCCTTAATCTGGACTCATAACGGGGTTTACCTACATTACTCCATGCATAGCATAACATCATACCATTGCATACATCCTACATAAGGACTAATCCATTTCAAGGATCTCAAGGGTTTGTGATGCAGGTCATGATGAATCAAATGTCTAGCAAAGGGCAAAGGGGATCTATTTTCCTCTTGCCAAGGTTGATAACTTGAGTCAGGGGCTATGACCCACTCGATATGGTGAGCTTTGACTCTTGAAGAAGGACTCTCAGCAACATGAAGTTCCTTCAATCAAGCTACCCAAATTCAAATTCTAACAAGTTTCTCTGTTTACCCCGCGAGATCCTTGAAAACATCGCATGCATACATACATATCATTGCATTACAGGTACTCTTTTCCACAGGTTGCTTAATCTTCTTCGCTGTTTATTTAAGCCATCATCATGAATCCTGAATCATCCAATGAACAAGCTATCAAGGCCCTCCAGGCCCAGAACGCCCAGTTCCAGGAGCTGGTCATGAGCTTAGCCCAGGGACAACAAGAATTGAAGACTTTGCTTTTGAAGAAGAAGAAGAAAAGGACTGTTTTATTCAACCCTTGATGCAGATCTGGGAATGGATCACAAAATGAGGCTGAGCTGACCACCCCATCTGCTGGGAAAGACAGCCCACAAGGGAGAGAGGTTCCTAGTCCCGTGGTCTCCGACAACGAGACAGATTACAACGACGAACAGTACCCTCCTGCTGAAGACAGGTACAAGCAACTAGAGGACCGTCTAAATGCCATGGAGATTCAACGTGTGCCTGGGTTGGATTTTGGAGACCTAGGCTTATCTTCTGGGGTGGTGATCCCTCACAAGTTCAAGGCACCTGCCTTTGCGAAATACGACGGGGCTTCCTGTCCTAAGCTGCATCTCAGATCATACGCAAGGAAGATCCAGCCCTACACAGCAGACAAGAACCTATGGATCCATTTCTTCCAGGAAAGTCTTTCAGGGACTCAGCTCGAATGGTTCTATCAGCTGGATGGAACCAGTATTCGTAACTGGGAGGACTTGGCAACTGCTTTTTATAAGCAGTATCAGTATAATGCCGACCTCGCTCCTATGCGTACCCAACTCTAGGGTATGTCACTGGGGACGGGTGAAGGTTTTAAGGAGTACGCACAGAAGTGGAGAGACCTGGCTGGCAGGGTGCAGCCACCGTTGACTGACCGTGAACTCGTCGACATGTTCTTGGGGACCCTGTCTGGTCCTTTCTTCAACCATCTGATTGGGAATTCTTATGCTGGGTTCACAGATCTGATCTTAACTGGTGAGAGGATAGAAGATGGTATCAAGTCCGGGAAGATACAAAAGGGTGACTCCTCGAACGCCGAGAAGAAACCATTCAAGAAAGAGTCCAGTGCTGCGTACGGTCAGAAGGATCGTCGTGACCAGCATGTAGGGGCAGTCATGATCTCAGGTTCTGCGTCACGCTGACAACCGCCAAAGGGAAATCAGCGAAGGCCAGACGAGCCTAAAAGACAATTCACCAACATCAACATGCCGTTGTCACAAGCATTGCAGCACATGTTGAAGATGAACCTGATTGCAGTGATCAACCCTTCTGCAAATCCTAAGACTTCTTCTCCAAGCTACAACCCAGATGCGAGGTGTGCTTATCATTCTGGTAGCCCGGGGCATGATACTGAGGATTGTTGGGCGCTGAAATACAAGATTCAGAACATGATTGACGCTAAGGAGATCGAATTCGAGCCTGCTGAGACTCCCGATGTGATCACTGCTCCCTTGCCAAAACATGGCTAGGATTGAGAGACTCTTGTTCATTTAAATTCTGATATTGTATTTTTCTATGCTTATTCAAACAATTATTATGTCAAACTCTATTATTTCATTAATGCATTACACGTGTCTGTTTTGAAGTAATTGTGTTCTCTATATTCAAAATTGCTTTTATTTTTTCTTGATGTTCAACTCTCGATTGAAAATTCTAAAGCCTCTTGAGGGAGGATGACGAAAACGATACCACAATCTACAGTATGCTTTTGAACAGACCCCGCTGATGAGGTACATGCATTGTTTCAATTCCTAAACACTGGAGTTATAAGGAAGATAATCCCTCGTCAACCCCTTTGAGCCAAAGAAGTAGGAGTTTTTCTTTTCGAAAATTAAAACCCTTAATGATAACCTTGGGCAGGGTAGTTCTCTCAGTTGATCCAAGTGCACAGCGAATAACATCAAAGAAGTCCTTCCGAGACAAAAAGACAGTGATGGTTCATATAATCATAAAGACAGGCAGTCGTTATCTCTCAAAATCAAAAGCCCAATAAGTCAAAACCTATGAAAGAGACTTACAAAACTGGGGTATCCCGCTGACTGTAATCACAAAAGAAACAGTTCAGGCAAAAATAGGGATAACGAAATCAAAAAAGAAAGAGGTCCTACAAACCCTCAACACAAAAGGAAATGACTGCCTATTCAAAATAAATTGTCAGTATCCGAACCATCGCTGGTGTATCAAAGCAAAGACTCAAACAAGGTCTAACGCACGATCACCTGAGTTTAGGTTTGAAGAACATCACGAAGAGCGGGTGGGTACAAATATAATTTGAGCCTTTATCCTTTGTTTCTTAAACCGTGAACCAGGCCACGTTACAACCCTAAAAAGTCCTAGCTGAAGCATGGGTTAGTTCGAAAGCATAATGTTACAAAGGTATCCTGACTCCTTAAGGCTCGCTGTAAAATCTTGAGTTGACATCACAGTCTACAAAAAAAAATTCACTTGTTTTTATGAAAAAATGCATTTTCAAGAAAACTTCAAGACAGACATAAGCTTTACATTTTTAATATAACATTGCTTGCATATGACTATTTGTTTGAACAGCTTAGAAGTTCGCACGATGAATGTCTAATGAACAAAAGCACCTCCAAGCAAGGGGCATGGCATGATCATTGTCCATTATCTGGGGCAGTTAAGTCAAGATTCGGAGAATCTCTCAAAAAGCCAACCAGCTTGGGGCAAATCTCCATCTGGATCACTTGGGGCATTGGACGACAAACGAAGATCTTCTGGTGGTATGGTAACACTGCACTACTGATAGTGACAACTTCCTGTATCCTAAGAGCATGGACATAGTCAAAAAAAAATACTACGCATAATCAAAGACCCGCTAGGTTGACACACCTAGGCAAAAATAAGGGCTTCCCGGCGAACCAAAAGGGTTCGGGCAAAAATAAGGGATGAAATAAAAAAAAATCTGTACACCCGGCAAGTCGAAAACCTGAAAAGGCGGCTTGGGCAAAAATGGGTATCCCAGTGGACTGAAAACCCGAAAAGGCGGTCCAGGCAAAAGTTACGGATCAAAGCGTACGACTATGTCCCGGTATCTGTCACTTGCCTACCAGAAGAAGGTTCATCAATCAGCAGTTATCCAGCACCTCCTAGGTCTTTTTTCTCCCTCAGAAACAGGGACAATAATAAGTTGTCCGAGCGATCTAGTTGCTCTGTCCGCCAAGGTACCAAGGTAGGTTCAGCTGAAGAACGTGATCAAGATACCTTCACTCCCCACAGAGTAAGATAAGATTCAGCAATACTCTCTCCCGAGCAGAGTTGGTCTCTTATCAGCCCTGAAAAGGCACAGTATCTCCAGCAAGTCAACAACACTCACCCCAAGCAGAGTTAATCTACTGTCAGCCTTAAGGAAGTTGGGTATCCCCAGAAAATCTCAATATTCCCCAGCGGAGTATACAGTTGTTCCTAAGCAAGCATCCCCGGCAGTCTTGATCTAAGATTGTTCCCCGGCGGAATACCAGACACCCCAGTGGAGCCATTCCCCAGTACAGTTCAAAAGTCTCCCCAGGAGAGTTGAATCAATCTCCCCAGTAGATTCTGGGAGCTCATCCCCAGTAGATTCTGGAAGCTTCTCCCCTGCATAGTACGAACGCATCTCCCCGACTTTATTCAAAGGTTACTCCCCACCAGAGCTTATAACTGGGTTATCCTCAGCTATTTACAACGGAAAGATCGTCCTCGGCGAAGTTCTTCCTACCCCCAGCGGAGTTCATCAGAATCCTCAACAAAACATATCAACGGTATCCCCAGCGGAGTTATCGTCAAAACCTCAGCGAAGTATCTCTTCTCCACAGAGTGACTCCCCGCAGAGTAATCTCTCCAACAAGTTTATTCCCCAACGGAGTCATCTTCTCCTACCGGTTTATTCTTGCAATCATCATCCCCAGCGGAAACGAAGAACTCTACTCTTCAACATCAGCCCAGGATTCAACAAACTCCCAGCATTCGTCAAGGATTTATTTTCCCAGACGAGAATACATTCATAAACATCACATCTTCATACATTATAGCACGCATACGCATCATACAACACAAATCTCATTTATTTTTGAGAACATCTTAAAATCATGCAGTTCATGCATCATGACATTGCATACGACTAATACTTTGCCTTTTCAGAAAAAAGTCAATCAAAAGATGATTACCATCTACCTTTACAGTTCCAGATCAACACCGGTAACAAGCCAGGAAAATTCTGTGGACGACTGATCGTGGGTTAATATCCGAAACCAAACAGGACAATTATCTACTTGATCATCCTCAGACAACCCTACACCGGTTCCTTTTCTTTCAGAAGAAGTCTTACACGGGCTCATCAACAGGAAACCCTACACCGGTTCCTTCTCAACCTCAGATGTAGTTTTACACGAACTCATCATCAGGCAACCCTACACCGGTTCCTTCTCAATTTTCAGACGAAGTCTTACATGGACTTATTATCAAAGTAACCCTACACCGGTTCCTTTTCTTTCAGAAGAAGTCTTACACGGACTTATCTCAAGATGACCTTACCCCGGTTCATCAAGAAGTTTTACACGAACTTATCCTGCAGTAACCTTACCCCGGTTCCTCCAGAAATCTTACACAGACTTATCATCAAAATAACCCTACACCGGTTCCTTTTCTTTCAGAAGAAGTCTCACACGGACTTATCTCAAGATGACCTTACCCCGGTTCATCAAGAAGTTTTACACGAACTTATCCTGCAGTAACCTTACCCCGGTTCCTCCAGAAGTCTTACACGGACTTATCTCAAGATGACCTTACCCCGATTCATCAAGAAGTTTTACACGAACTTATCCTGCAGTAACCTTACCCCGGTTCCTCCAGAAGTCTTACACGGACCTATCTCAAGATGACCTTACCCCGGTTCATCAAGAAGTTTTACACGAACTTATCCTGCAGTAACCTTACCCCGGTTCCTCCAGAAGTCTTACACGGACTTATCTCAAGATGACCTTACCCCGGTTCATCCAGAAGTTTTACACGAACTTATCCTGCAGTAACCTTACCCCGGTTCCTCCAGAAGTCTTACACGGACTTATCTCAAGATGACCTTACCCTGGTTCATCAAGAAGTTTTACACGGACTTATCCTGCAGTAACCTTACCCCGGTTCCTCCAGAAGTCTTACACGGACCTATCTCAAGATAACCTTACCCCGGTTCATCAAGAAGTTTTACACGAACTTATCCTGCAGTAACCTTACCCCGGTTCCTCCAGAAGTCTTATACGGACTTATCTCAAGATGAACTTACCCCGGTTCATCCAGAAGTTTTACACGAACTTATCCTGCAGTAACCTTACCCCGGTTCCTCCAGAAGTCTTACACGGACTTATCTCAAGATGACCTTACCCCGGTTCATCCAGAAGTTTTACACAAACTTATCCCGAAGAAACCCTACACAGGTTCTCTCTCTCCAGACGTAGTTTTACACGGGCTCGTCGTCAAAGAAACCCTACACAGGTTCTCTCTTTCCAAAGATGCAGTCTTACATGGACTCGTCATCAGAAACCCTACCCAGGTTTTACTTCTTCCAGGATGCAGTTTTACACGGGCTCATCATCAAAGTAACCCCACACAAGTTCCCTTCTCAAACTTCAGACGTATTTTTACACAGACTCGTCATCAGTAAACCCTACATAGGTTTCCTTCTCAGCTCTAGATGCAGTTTTACACGGACTCGTCATCAAAGTAACCCTACACAAGTTCCTTCTCCATTTCAGATGCAGTCTTATACGGACTCATTATCAGTAAACCCTACACAGGTTTCCTTCCTTCAAAGAGTACACGAGCTCATCATCAGTCAACCCTACACAGGTTCCTTCTCCATTTCAAATGCAGTCTTATACGGACTCATTATCAGTAAACCCTACACAGGTTTCCTTCCTTCAGATGCAGTCTTACACGAGCTCATCATCAGTAAACCCTACACAGGTGTCCTTCTTTCTAAGATGCAGTTTTACACGAGCTCATCATCAGGAAACCCTACACAGGTTCCCTCTTTCAACTTACAAAAATTACAATTCAACAGACCACCTCCAGATGGCATCTATAAGCCCATCCACCTATCAACAGTCTCCAAATGGCATCAATAAGCCCATTCCCGACAAGGTTCTGTCACATCTCCAGATGGCATCTATAAGCCCATCTTCCCATACCAACTTTCCAAATGGCATCTATAAGCCCATTCGCGACAAGGTTCTGTCACACCTCCAGATGGCATCTTTAAGCCCATCTCCACATCTATCCACCACATCTCCAAATGGCATCTATAAGCCCATTCCCGACAAGGTTCAATCACACCCCCAGATGACATCTATAAGCCCATCCTCCTATTCACCATATCTCCAAATGGCATCTATAAGCCCATTCCCGCCATCACACTGCTGATACTCTACTATGCGAGTGCAAATTTCTGGGCACTTTGGTGTTCAATCATCTTCCACCTTCGGATCATGAAAGGCACGCAAGCCAATCTACATCCTCAGGTTTAAGAAGATTGAACAGGGGCAACTGTTGTACCCCAAAATTTGCCCTCCCATATTCTTCAAAGTTTTGACAAGCATCATCTCAATTTGCTCAAGTCTACTCAAGGGTTGCACAGTCAACCACCCTCTTAAGCCAGTCAAATTAGGGTTTTGGTTCTTGCAAGGAAGTTGAGGTTTTCAAAGGCTCAATCAAGTCACATATGCCTATACACATTGTCAAGCATCCACATGCCAAGTTTCAAGGCTCACAAGGTCAAGTTGCACAGTCAAAAACCCTAATTGCTTCACAATCAACTGCAGGGGTAAAATGGTCATTTGGCAGTCAAAAGTCAAATTTTTTGGTCAACATCTTATTTTGAGGCCACAATCATCATTTGATCAAGTCTTGATCATGATTCCACAAGCATGGCTCAAAGATCATCAAGATGCAAAAGTTTCCATTTTTGGACAGTTGAAAAGTCAACTATAACTTGACCAACGCATAACTTTTTCATGGTTCATCAGAAAAATCCCATCCAATGCTCATTTTGAAGGGGATGACATTTCCTACAACTCATATTCACATTCCAAGTCCAAGAAATGCTCTCACAAAAAGTTATCAATTTCAACATTATAGGTCATTTTCAAAAGTCAACAAAAAGGCATTTTAAGTCAAAGACCATAACTTGAGATTGGTAACTCAAAATGACATGGGACCAAAGGCATTGGTTATAGGACTTCAAGACCTTTCAAAAATGTCCAAGAACATGTTCATATGATCATATGATTAAAAACATAAAAAACACAAAAAATATTTTTCTTTTAATAATTAATTAATTAGTTCTTAGTTTTAATTCAAAAAAGGACAAAATTCAATTTAATTCTAAAAAGGGTCAACACCCTAAAGACGTTCCTGATTTAATTCTTTCGCGCATTATTCTTATTTTTGATTATTTATGTAACTACTTCCGGATATGTAATAGTTAAATAGGATTTTTACCGCTTTATTTAATTTCTCGCATTTATTTACCAAAACGGGTTTTTGTTTTTTGGCGATGTATAGACCTGCGCCTTGTAATAGCGTAGAATTTACATTTCCACAATTTATTTTCCGCACTCCTAACTGTAAAAAATGCATGAAAGAATGTATGAAAAATAAAACCAATTCGTAGCTCACAAATAACATACAAGATAACCTTAACTGAAAAACAACACACAAAGCACATGCCACTCCTAGGGTACGCCTCACTGGTTGCCTCGAACGTGGTCATCAAGTATAGGGTGTCTTAGAGGTCGCCCTTCTGTCCAAAATATCCAGTTGCCTCGAAACGGTTGCCTCGGATAAAAAAGGATCTAGGACATCAGGGTTACTTCTAAGATGTCCTACCATTGCTTCGGTGACCACACTGTCCCTAATCATCGAATTGACCCGAACACCTCCAACGATGGTGCTACCTACCTCTCAATGGTGGGATAACACTATCTAAAGGACTCTTACACAACTTAATTCCTTAGGGTAGTTAGATCTCATGGGTACTTGCTCTTTTCAAAACAAACAAAAACAACTTTTCGCACCTACACTTTCAAAAAGTTTTCAAACAAATTTTTCATACACTCTTGAGGACAGATACAAGAGTTACTTAGAAATCTTTCAAAAGAACTTTTTTTCAAAACCCACACACACTTGAAAAGCAAACAAATTTTGAAAACATAAGAGCAAGTACCTACGAGCCCGTGGATAACCACGGATAGAAAGGGTGCTAACACCTTCCCTTTCTATAAATCTACCTCCCGAACCGAGAAACATTCTCGAATAAGGAATTTTGCTGTGCTTTTGTCCTTTCCATGTTGGAGAACATAAAAGACGGTGGCGACTCTTGCTTACCGCGACATTTCGCGAAACCAGCTAAAAAACAGTCAGTTCTATTTCCACCGATCACACTTGTGGTGTGGGTTTTGAAATTATTTTGAAAAAAACGTCTTTGTAATGGTTCCCGTCTCTATAAGAACGCGTACAAAAAGCTTTGTCTTTTGAAAATGTTTCAAGATGAAAGTGTTGGTGTAAATTTTTTATTCTTGTGAGCAAGCGAGCAACTAGGAGCAACCTACCTATGCAAAAGGTCTTAAATGTTCTTTTCCTCCTCCTTTAGATGTTGTTATCTTACCATTGATTTGGTAAGAAGCCCCATCATTGGATGTGAAGGGACGGGCGCGGGTCAATCGTACAGTCATAGAAGGCAACTTACGAGACGCTTTAGCAATTTTCATAAGGGACTAAATCGTTTTATCGAAGGCACATCGAGGGACATCGAGGGACTACAATCTTTTTCATCGAAGGGTCTTTGCTAAAGCGTCCCATATTCGAGGGACATGATTGTTTTTCCAAGGCAACAAGCGAGGTTACCCTAGAGGTGCGCGTGTGAAAGTGTGTTTGATTCAAGTTAATTTATTCTTTGATTAGGGTTATCTAGCGACTGGTTTTAAATCTTGCCATGCACGCCTAATTACTATACAGTATAAGGAAAACAATAAATTGCGAAAATTAAAATTCTACGCTATTACAGAGCTTTCGGGAATGGGGGTACAAATTTACAAATGGGGATGAATCAATATGATTAAAATTCCAAATAGGCAATCAATACAACCAAATCGAATCGAACAATTAATTAAAACTACAACGATCTATGAAGTAAAAATTTAATTAACAAAATATGGAAATAAATTTTTTGGTATTTTGCTTGAAAAGTTTGGAAAGAAAAATAAAATTCTATTCTATTAAAGAAAATAATTAACTAAAGAAATTAAATCAAATGTATATATTTTTTTTATCTTTTAGTATTTTTTATTATGAAGAAATTAAACAAACAAATTAAGACTAAAGAAAAAAAAGTTAATTAATAAAATTATTTATAATTATTCTAAAATTAAAATTTAGAACTAAGTTATAAAAAATATCTAACAAAAACTTCATGAGTTATTAAAATAAAACAAATCAAATCAAAACTAACAAAACAAAGTAGAAGGGTAGTGTTAAACTGGATATAGGTGTGTGAGGTAGAAATCTGGATGGGCTAGAAAAGAATTGTAAAGCCCAATAGTTTTTTTTATTTGCCAAAAATAAAACACTAAACTCAGAAAAGAAAAGGAAAACGTCCCAGGGGGGTCTCGAACCCGGGACTTCTCCTCCAAAGCATCACGTCTTAACCAACTGCACCATTCACTTATTCGTTTATTTATTTGACTTTGATAATATATGAATTAAATCTTAAAAATTGGGTTGGGCCAAATAAAAAAGGCCCAAACCCGGTTCTAGAAAGGAAAGGGAAAGGGCTTTGAAACCCTAAAGAGCCAGAAGGCGCCGCTGGTTTAGTCTTGGAAAGGGAAAAATAAATTAAACATTTTTGTTGTTGTTTCCAACAGCAAAACAAATAAAGGAAAAATTGAAACGACAAAAAGGAAAAAATGATTCTCTCTCCCTCTCTCTGCTAAACTGGCGTCACCATCATCCTTCCACCTTCATACTTTCCAATCGAACTATCCTCTCTGCAAAAACTTTTCAACCCTGTCGTCAACTCTGTTGCCAACCCTCCTTCCTCTTCTTCCACCGTACCATCATCATCATCTTTCTGTTGAAGAAATACTCCTTGACCAAACACTATGATTGTTTCCTCTTTCACCATCACTATAGTTGTTGTTGTTGTCATATCGTTGCAGTTGTCGTGAGGATGAGCTCGAACGGAGATATGGAGAGGACCGCGTTCAAGATTGTCCATGAGACAGAAATTCTGCCAGGATCGAGAAAAGACAGCGGAGGAAGTGGCGGTGAAGCAGTTATAACAGGAGTTTGAGGAAAATGAAAGTTGGTTTTGGGTTTGGTTAAAGAATCGATCGCGGTGGTTAGAGGTGAGTAAATTTTTAGTTTACTGTATTATTTTCTATGTGTTTTTTTTAACATAGTGTTTATGAAAATGACAGTAAAATAACAAAACAAAAATCATGTTTATGAGGCAAGAGGGGGAGACTTACAAAGTTTGTTGATTGTTGTTATGGAGTATGGTGAGCTTTTCCTTATTTCTCTCTCTGAATACTTTGTGATTTCTTCTGTGATTGGTGGTGTTTATGAATAAGAGAAAAAAAGTTCAGTGTGTATTCTAGGTTGTTTTGATGTAGAGGATTGAAGGATGAATCTGTCTTGAAGGGTTGGAGGTTTGATGTTGGTTTCACGGTTTTGACAGGGTTTTTTGCAATGAGTTTTCAGTGATTGTTTTATGAGTTTTTTGATTGAGATCATGAGGAGACCAATTTAAGGTTATTGGAGTGTTTTTATGTATTATTCTCACTGTTGGTTTTTGGATGTTTTCTTTGCAATCTCCATAAAATCTCTGATGACTCTCTTCTTATAGTGAGATAAAGGATAGAAATTGGGGGGAAAGTTTAGGTTTTGAACATTTTTAGTTAACTGTTTTGTGGCCTTTGGAGTACAGGTTAGGTCATGTCTATTTTGGTGCAAATTCTAACCTGTTTTGTACAAGTTTCTTTCCAGCAGCTAATGCAGACTGCTTTTGACAGTTTTGGGATTGTTATATGCTTAAGTGATATCTTCCTGACCCCATCTATTTCCCTCTTCATCTTTCTATGATATAAAGCAATTTTGCTTTGTCAAAATTTCTGAAGAGTTTGCATAAATTAGGAAAATGATGACATGGGGTTTTGGCCTTTTGTTAGCCTGCCGTATTTGAATTGCTGCTGCCTTGTTTATTTTTGCTTGCTGCACTGTTGACTTGCAGCCTCTACTGGCTGCTGCTGCTGTTACACATTTTTGCACTGCTTGCTATTTTGTGTTGTTTTGAGTTTTGCCTTTGCTATTTGTTATGCTGTTTTCGTGCTGCCTTTGGTTGTGTTGCTGCCTGCTGTTTAGCAGTGTTGTTTGGCTTGTAGCTTTGCACATTTCTTTTCCCTGTTTGTGAACCCAAAAAAATCCATATTTTTTTTTGTGATTTGCAAAAGTAGGAGGAGATAAACCATGATTAAAAAACCCTTTTAATTTCTGATTCAAAAACGCAAACTCTAATGATGAGATAAAAACTCTTAACAATTAGTTCTTGAATTTTCACATGTTAGCTAATTTTTTCTTTCTTTTGTTACATGTACGAGCCATTTGGACAATGGAGAAAATTGATGAAGAGCGGCCTGACGTGCTTGATGAAGACTTGAAGATGACGAAAAATCAATTCTTTAGGAATTTTGTATTATTGCGACTTTTGTAACATTGTGGTTTCCATTTGTGATTTGAATTTTAAGACTTGGAGACTTGTAAAATATATTAAAATTCACTTTTAAATAGAAATGACGCCTTGTTGTAAATCTTAAACTCTTGAATAAACTGGAATAATCTTGAATTCCAAAGCGACTTAAGAAAAAGTCTTGCATTTGAATAATGACGCGCTTGAAAATATATGAATAACCATGAACTTTGAATTAGGTTCGACAATTTGATTTGATTCATGAGAATTGTGACTTAGATAAACCATGAATCAAAGCATAACTTTAATCATGTTTGCATTCCAAAGTTCGAATGAATTTGAGCAAACTTTAACGAACTCGTTCTTTGATACCTTGAATTCAAAACAACTCACGCGAATGAACTGTAGAAGATTTGGACGAAACTTATGATATCGTGTAATTCTTTGCTAATCAAGAACATTATTCAAATGAATCCTCAAATCATTTTCACCAAGATCATAAATCTATTTTAAACATGGAAACTTGTATTATAAGCAACATCTTGTTTGAACTCAATATGAATCTTCGAATTCAACATCTCGTTCCATGGACAGTCTCAACATGAGAATCATAGCCTTTGAGAAAACAATTAGAAGTTGAAAACATTCTAAATCAAGAAAATAACCTATGACCAATTGATAATCTCAAAGGTCTTTTAAACACAATTTCCTTCTATTCTTAAAGAGTACTTGTTGATGACATCGCTCGTGACAATGTGCAAAAATAATTGTCTTGAGATCTTGAAAATTGAGGACATTACGACTCTTGGAAGGCAGGCCACAATTATCTGAAATTAGGCCAGAACTAGAAAGTGACCTCTAAAATATTCGAATTTCCGATGACCTTTCGCACATAATCAGCTTTTGACTTGTGAAGAGAAAATGGAGATAACGTCAAAGAGAGTCATACACAAACAGAACCGCTCAAAAATATCGATTAATGAAGAAGTTACAATCGTTTGAACTTGATCTCACAAAAGGTCGACTTTTGGGTCAATGGAGTCATTTTCAGTCATCTGAACCATTGACTGAGCAAACTTGCAATGCGAGGTTTGAAACTTGGCACGAACATCCTTGAGGAGACATGAAGATCTATGAAGACCATTTGAAACCTTGGAGACTCAATTTTATTTGGGAGATAACAAACCCTAATTGTTGACTTACTGCACAGGAAGAGAATCTGTATGATCAACTTTTGAGCCAAATTGAGTATTCGAGAAACCCTAGGATAATATCTTGAATAAAAAATGGGAGGGAAAATTTTGGGGTACAACACCCCCACATTACAAACGGCCAAGGATCATTCAAGACATTCAGAGGCACTGGAGGCACACGTACTTTGTCAGCATAGATCTGGCACTTGTGACAAGTTCTTGAGTGGTGATGGCAATCAGTTTCCATAGTCGACCAATAGTAACCCGCTCTCAGAATCTTCTTGGAGATAGTATGTCCACTGGAATGAGTATCAAAGATACCTTCGTGCATATCTTCTATAATATTCTCTGCTTCCTTGTTGTCCATACAATGAAGCATAGTCGAATCATGGTTGCGCCTGTACATGATTCCGTTACTCACGAAGAACTTAGCAGAGAACCTCCGTAGGAATTTATTGTCATTGATAGATTCCCCCTCGGGGTAATCTTGAGCCTCAAGGTATCTTTTCAATTTATGAAACCAAGGCTTCTCTTCTACTCCGTCAGTGTCAAATTCATAGCAATGTGCAGGTTCGTCTAGCTTTTCAATAGTAATTCGTGGAGCCTCGTTGTACTATCTGACTTTGAACATAGACGACATGGTAGCCAACGCGTCTGCCAACTGATTCTCTTCTCTTGGTATGTGCTCAAAAGTGATTTCCTCGAAGTACGGGATTAAGGTAAGCACATGTTCTCTATAAGGAATGAGATTTGGATGCTTCGTATCCCATTCTCCCTTTATTTGACTGATTACCAGGGATAAGTCCCCGTATACGCTTAAGAACTTGATTCTAAGATCAATAACTGCTTTAATACCCATGATGCATGCTTTGTATTCAACCATGTTGTTAGTACATTCAAAGCATAATCTGGCGGTGAAAGGTGTATGGAAACCCTGAGGAGAGATAATTACAGCACCAATTCCGTTTCCAAGTCCGTTAGAAGCTCCGTCAAAAACCATAGTCCATCGAGATCCTGGCTCAAGTCTTTCATATGGTCCAAGTTCTTCACAATCTGTAACCAACATAATGTTCTCGTCTGGGAATTCAAAGTTCATAGATTGGTAGTCGTCTACGGCTTGATGAGCCAAATGATCGGTCAGTATACTTACTTTGATTGCTTTCTGAATGTTGTACTGAATGTTGTATTCTGTCAATACCATTTGCCATCGGACTATTCTTCTGGAGAGAGAGCTTCTCGAATATGCATTTGATGGGATCCATTTTAGAGATCAATAGAGTAGTATGAGTCAACATATATTGTCTTAGTCGGCGAGTAGCCCATGCCAAAGCGCTGCAAGTTTTCTCGAGCAGTGCTTATCTTGTTTCACAGTCGGTAAACTTTTTTTTAAGGTAGTACATTGTATGCTCTTTTCGACCATACTCGTCATGCTGGCCCAATACACACGCCATTGAATCGGGCAATATAATTCAGTCGTCCCAAGAAACCTATGACTTCCTTCTCAGTACGGGGATTGGGAATTTCTTGAATAGCTTTGAATTTAGAGGGATCAATCTCAATACCTTTACCGCTGATGAACAAACCTAAGAGCTTACTGGATCTCACCCTGAAGGTGCACTTGTTCGGATTTAACCTCAGCCTATACTTCTTCAGTCTCTCAAACAACTTATGTAGATGGTCAAGATGCTCTTCTTCAGTATGAGATATGGATATTATATCGTCAACATAGACCTCTATCTCGTGATGAATCATGTCATGGAACAAAGCTATCATAGCATGTTGATATGTTGCGAAGGTGTTTTTGCAGAAAGTGCCCCACTGTGTGACGAAGGTAGTTTTCTCCATGTCTTCAGATGCCATCTTGATCTGATTATAACTTGAGAAACTATCCATGAAGGAGAATAACTTGTGTTAAGCGGTTTTGTCGACTAAAACATCTATATATGGCAGTGGGAAGTCATCCTTGGGGCTCACCCTATTCAGATCCCTGTAGTCTACGAACATATGTACCTTGTCGTATTTCTTTGGTACTGGAACTACATTTGTAACCCATTAAGGATAGGATGTCACTGATAAGAAGCCTGCGTTGAATTGCTTCATAACTTCGGCCTTGATCTTCTCTGACATCTCAGGACGCATGCGACGAACCTTCTGCTTTATCAGAGCACAACCCTCTTTCATCGGTAGACAGTGAACCACAATATTAGTATCGAGCCTGGAATGTATTCCTATGATCAAACAAGGATCTCAACATATTCATGCAACATCTGTATTAACCTGTTCTTGACATTGTCCTCTAGGTTGGCGCCTATCTTAACTTCTTTTTTGTCTACTTCAGTACCAAAGTTTACAACTTTAACTGACTCTTCATGTGGTTGAATAACCTTTTTCTCTTGCATTCACAAGTCTGATAAGTTCTTCAGGTATTTCAAAATATTCCTCACCTTCGTCGTCGGCTTGGTATATCGTATTTTCAAAGTCATAAGTGGCAATAGCAGAGTCGATATCAACGAGATCCAGAGTGGATGCGAATATGCAATTTATTATGTGGGTGCGTGTAAGTACACATAGCTATTTGAAAGTGATAAAAGTAAAAAGAAAGACAGAGAGCACAAAATTTGAATGCAAAACGTCAAATGTTTTATTAAATGAAAATATGTTTATGAAATGACAACTCTTAACAAATGAACTGTTGTTCCCCGGGTAAGATACAAGGCTTAAAGTCATTGTTCAAAAATTACATAACCGAAACTTTGAAATCAATAAAAACAGAAATGTAGCTATTACTCCTGGCTAAAGGAGATAAAGATAATGTCTTCCTCCTTCCAGTTGCTGAGCCCTTTTTCCATTGGTAGGAAAGATCCAGCTGTCAAGGTCATAATCACTATTAGTATCTTCTATATCATTGACTCTGTTGTTCCTGATGCGGAATGGTGGTCTTCCAGCACGAGTGCGAAGAACATCCCTTTGACCCTCTGCAGTGAAACCCAAACCAAATTTTTTAGTTATATGGAATATCCGGAAGATGACCCCAAAAAGTACAACCATTTTCTTCTACTGCAGCTCTAACATCTTTCAGTGAAGCCATTCTGGGTGGAACACTGGTAACCTTGGGAATGGCATAAACATCTTTAGTTGAGGCGGGAGGAATGACTTCGAAAGTCTGACAAGGAGTCTCAATAAATTCGTCCTGCATCTCTACATACCGGAAAGAGTTCAAGTGGCTAACCATATATTATTTGTGATACAATGAGAGAATTGACTTGTGTATTTTGCATTTGATTGCAAATGTTGCGAATAACAAGAGTTTCCACCAACTTTTCTTTTATCTAATAAAGGAAAGGGTGAAAAGAACAAGAAAGATGTTTTGAGAATTTTCTTGAGTTCGGGGGGTAGGTTATGAAAAGCGAAGGTGTTAGCACCCTTTTCATCCGTAGTTATCTACGGGCTCTTAATTTCCTGATCACTTTGAAATGCTTTGTGTTTTGTGTAAGTTGAAAAATGTTTTGAAAATGGTAATTTTGTAATGATTCTCGTATCATTGAGAATGTATACAAAATGTTTGTTTTGGAAATATTTTGAATATGCCTTAATGCAGAAAACTTTGTAATGATTCTCATATCGTTGAGAATGTATACAAAATGTTTGTTTTGAAAATATTTGTTGAAAGGAGAGTGTTTGGAAATATGTTTTGAAAATGCCAATGTAAGGCAATTTTGTAATGATTCTGGTATCGTTGAGAATGTATACAAAATATTTATTTTTGAAAGATGTTTAAAAGTGTGAGGTGTGAAATGGTTTGGTTGGTGAGCAAGCAATTACGAGCAATCTACCTACTTAAAAAGTCTTTGTTCTTTTCCTCCTCCTTTAGATAGTGCTACTTCACCATTGGTTGGTAGAGAGCCATATCATTGGATGTGAGGAATGGGTGTGGGTCATCGTATAGTCATAGAAGGAAACTTGTAAGATGTTTTATCAATTGTCATAAGGGATCAAGATCATTTATTGAAGGCAACATTGAAGGGTCATCGAGGGACTACGATCTTTTAATCGAGGGTCTTTGCTAAACCATCCCACATTCGAGGGACATGATTATTTTTATCCGAGGGAACAAGTGTGGGTTACCCTAGAGGTGCATGTGTGAAAGGCGTGTACCCCAAAATTTCCCTCTCTTTTCTCAAGACATTTCTCACAAAGATCTTCAAAAGCTCAAGCTTGCACAAGTATTGCCCAGGTCAAGCCATCTCCTCAACACTGATACCTCAATATTAGGGTTTGAGCTTGCACAAGGACAATTGGACTTCTAATACTTAAAATGAATTTCATTGATCATTATGGACCTTCAAGAATGCTCATGTCAAGTTTCAAGTTTTGTATCACAAATTCTGCTCAGACAATTGACCAGATGACCAAAAATCAATTGTATTGATGAAAAGTCAATTGATACACCAAAAGTCAAACTTTGACTTTTTGGTCAACATTAAGTCTCAAATATCAAAATTATCAATACATTCAATAATATCAAGATTGATCATCAAAAAGTCAAGAAAGTCAAAAGTCAAACTTTTCAAGACTTAAGAATTTTTCTAAGTGTTTTGCACATGATTATTTCATAACTTCATACCAATTTTTCACCATGATGCAAAATGATTCAAAGGAAACTTTCAAAATGAAATTTGTAGATATTGATGAAGTCTATAACTTTGTTTTATAGGGTTGATGTCCAAAAAATTCTTAGATTTTAAGATATAAGCCCATGAAGACATGGCATTTTCATCCAACACTTAGAGAAATTTTCAACAGATTTTGTTCAGGATTTGATCCCAACTTCTTGGAATTTTTTCACATAGTTCTAATATGATTTTGTCAAAATGGCCAACATGAAAGTTACATTGGATGTTTCAAGCTTTCCAAAACATCCAAGATCATGAATTTATCATACTTGAGCTAGGAGATTTAAGGGCATGAAGTTAGGCATCCATTCTTGAATTGCAAGACATTTTGTTGAAGAACACATAACAAAATCCTTATGCTATGCTGCATAATCTTGTGTTGCAGGCCTTCTAACTTGCCAATATCACCATAATTTAATGCTTACACCTACTTTTGAGCTATTACCCAAATGTCTTAGCCATTTTCCAAAAGATCTTTCCATTTATGGCATAAAGGCACCATTGCTATTCTTGAAAAGAAAGCTTGTTGGCACAAAACTTGTCTTAAGCCCATACCTTGTTTGCTTCTGATTTTACTCCACCATAAATCATGGAAAGTATCCCATATATACCAACAACTTTGGCACTTCATCTTGGAACCATGGAATGCTTGACATAGTTTGATATTTGCATCCCAACCAAATCATAACATGCTGTCTTGTAAACCTATTCAGCCCTTCTTCACAAACCTTTTGCCTATAAATAGAGGGGGAATTTGTAAGAGAAAAGGTAAGAGAAAATAGAGAAAAGCCAGAAGTGTTGTTGTGTAGACAAGCCCTCAAAAATCTCATACTCTCAAAAAGCCATAACTGTCCATAAAGCTTCCACTCTTGAGCTTTGAAATCCAAATCCTTGAACCTCTCACACCTTGCAAGTTCTGTCTAAACAAACCATCTAAATACCTTACATACATCATATAGAGGTTGTTTAAACTCAAGAACAACTTCTGTAACATTTCTGTTTTTTTCCCAGCTCAAGAACAGTCAAGACAACAACTCAAACTTAAACCACAAATTCTAGCTTCAAGGTAAGTCTTCTTGACTTTGAACTCTTCATACAAGCATCATTAGTGGTTTGTTTGTGAAGATAAAATGTAGATATCATTGCTATGAAGCTAACCATATGCTTATATTTCATTTTCACTAACCATGTGTTGAGAACTAACCCATGTATGCAGCAAAACAATGATAGAGTGAAAAATTTGCAGTATGAGTTGACACATACTCACATGAGTTGACTCATTTTAGTGGCAGGACAGGTTATGAGTCAACATGAAACCTTATGTGTCAACACATACTGCTATAACAGGTACAAAACAGGAAGAAAAAAAGGTGCATGAGTCGACACAAAATGCATATGTGTCGACACATGCAAGAAATGAGTCGACACATACCATTATGTATCGACTAATACTGGGCTGATTTGGTTTTACAGGAGCAAGGAAAATTTAGGTG
Organism: Vicia faba; assembly: GCA_948472305.1. Classification (NCBI taxonomy): domain Eukaryota; kingdom Viridiplantae; phylum Streptophyta; class Magnoliopsida; order Fabales; family Fabaceae; genus Vicia; species Vicia faba. The sequence continues at coordinate 260,266,954 of OX451741.1, forward strand.
TCGATGCATAGATACATGTGTCGATACATAATGATAAAAATGCAATTTTCCTCTCTTTTACACTGTTTTTATACTTTCTATATATTTTCTTCATGGCTATTCAATATGATTGTAATATTTAAGCTCCTATTTCATCTCCAGTCATAAATTGTACTCCCCATCCCCTAACAATGTAATAGCGTAGGATTTTAATTTCCATAAATTTATCGTTTTTCATATAATTGTTAGTAATTAGGGTGTGTATGGCAAGACTAAAATCAATCATAGACAACCCTAATCCAAGATAAAACAATTCATGAAACTAAAACACTTGCACACTAAACCTCTAGGGTTAACTCCACTTGTTGCCTTGAGAAAATGGTCATGTCATACATGTGATATGTCTTAGCAAAAATAACAAAATACAAGATCATAGTCCCTTGATGATGCTTCAAATGTTGCTTTATAAATGATCTTAGACCCTTAATAAAAATGCTAAGGTATCTCACAACATTTCATCTTATGACTATACGATGACCCACGCCTATCCCTTCACATCCAATGATAGGGCTTCTTATTAATCAATGGTAAGATAACAATATCTAAAGGAGGAGGAAATGAACAAAGACTTTTTGAGTAGGTAGAACACTCGTAGTTACTTGATCTTAAACATTTCAAACTAAACATCTTCCAAAATACACTAAACACTTTCAAAACATGAAATATTTTCAAAAAGTCCAACACTTTGTATGCATTCTTATAGAGACGAGAATCATTACAAAGTTTTCCTAAACGAAGGCGCTTTTCAAAAATACTTTCAAAACCCACCATAAACACATTTCAAAGAAAGAAATTTCAAAAGTGATCTAGCAAGCAACTAAGAGCTCATAGATAACTATGGATGAAAATGGTGCTAACACATTCCCTTTTCATAACCTATCCCCCGAACTCAAGAAAATATCACAAAGGTATTTCCTGTTCTTTTCACCCTTTCCTTATTGGATAAAAGAAAAGTCGGTGATGACTCTTGCTATCCGCAACAATTGAGATAAAACGCAAAACACCCAAGTCAGTTCTCCCACTGTATGACACAAGGTGTTGTTGTTTTCATATATATTGTCTTTGAATTAGGGTTTTCTATGGTTTTAATTTAAGTCTTATCATACAAACCCTAATTACTAACAATAATAAAGAAAGCAATAAATTTTGGAATTTAAATGTCCTACGCTATTACAACGCTTTGGGAATGAGGGTACAAATTTGTGAATAGGGGAAGAAAGCAATAAAGCCCTAATTATCTATTACAAACCATTGAATCATGAATAATAATAGAATGTACAAAATGTAAGAGGAAGAAAGAAATTTGTTTTTAGGGTTTTTGATAGAAAAGTTTAAAGATTAACCTAATTAAACTAATTAAATTTAGTTGCAAGAGAAATTAATAAACTTGACTAAGATAAACTAAGATAAAAAAAATTAATTTAAATGGAGAAATAGTTTAAATATGGAAACCTAAATCTAAATTAAATCAAAAGAAAATTTAATTGTTAGAAAAATATTTTTGAGGTTTTATTGGTTTGAAAATAAATGTAAGAAATAAAATAAAATAAGAAGAGTGGAATTAAAATATTTTAAATTTAATTATTCAAGAAAAATATATTTTTGTATTTTTGATTAAATAAATAAATAAAAATATAAAATATAAAGAATATGAAAATATTGGGCTTGGGGTGTTGAAAAGTAAAAGAGGTGGTTAAAAGTTAGCAAAAAGGGCGCTAGGCCCAAACACGCGTTTTTGTTGAGTCAGAAAATAAAATAAAATAAAAAAGGATGGTTCTGTTATCATGAGAAATAAAGGGGGTGAGAAGAACAAAAATCCTAGGCCCAATAGAGAAAGTCCAACGCCTATTTGTGATCAAGTGTGGCTGATTTCTGTGAGTGTACCATGGGCTTGCATCATGGGGCGCTGGATTTGAATTACTGGACATCCAATGGTGTTGTTGTAAGGCTCATGATAGGCTCCTTGTATATGATTGCATTAGATCTGAAACAAATAAATGTGAAACAAATAAAAGGGTACCACTGGGGCTCAAACCTAGGTCTCTATAGTTCAATACGTTACGCCCGCTTCCTCTGCCATTGGGGTGGCTGTTTCATCTGGTTATAATACAACACGCAATAAACTTAAAATAAACTTGGTAATGAATGTTTGAAATGACTTTATCTTTAAACTTGCGCGTGCAGAGCAATAACACCATTGCTATGAAATATGATCTTGCTCATTTCTCAACCATTTTCAAAATTGTAAACATGAAAATTGTTCCATTTTTCACAACAAATCTAACCATATAAATGACTAAAGCTATAAATCAAAGATGAACATGAATTTTGTTTGGTACCAAATAAAACCTAATTTTTTTAGAAAGTTCAAACTTAAAATTCACATCACTCAGGCAACATAAATGAAAACTAAAGGCATGGTTAGCTTCAGGGCTATGGTGTCTACATTTTTATTCACAAAGTAACCATTAATGATGCTTGTATAGGAAGTTACAAGTTGAGAAAAATTACCTCAAAACTGGAAATCATGTATGGAGTTTGAGCACCCCTGGAAGTGTGGTGATGATCTGGATAGCTTCTCTAGACTCCTAGGAAGCTAATGCAACTCTTACTTTATGCTGAGAGTGGCTGAATCTTCTTGGAGAAGTCAAGTTGCAAAGATGAGTTTTTGAGTTTGGAGGATGATGAAGATGAAGTTGCAGTTATGAAACATGGGTGGGGATGAGTTCTAAATGAAGTATGAAAGCTTTATGATTTATTAGAAACAAAAACTCATGATGGAATTAGGAGTTTGGAGTTTATGGTCAGAATGTGCAACAATGGAGATTTGAAATGTAAATTCTGATTCCAGAGTATTTGAGGGTGTTTCAAGGCTTGTAAACTCATGTCCGGCTTGCAAAATAGTGTCTTCATTTATAGGGAAAGGCTGGAGGGAAGGAGAACATCAGGTTTGTAAGTTACAAAGTTATGTCTAGGTGACTTAGTTTTGAAGCAACATTGAGATAACCTTATTCCAATGCATAGTATAAGGCTTGTATGGTGGTTGACAAACTTGTAGATGTGTTGCTTATGGCTTTGAGATTGTGTAAGCTCAGAAGAAATAAGTGCAATGCTCAAGGAGAGTGGACTTTGTGATTAAAGCCACTTTTCCAAAATGGAAGTGTGAACTTTCTTCCTTGAATGGTAAGGTAACTTGGACAATGCTTGAATCACTTGGACAATGACTCAAAAGTTTATGTAATCAACTGATTAGGGATAGATTTAGAGGTCAACAGGCCTGCAAAGTAAGATTATGCAGCATAGTTATGGGATTTGGTTATGTGTTCTTCATGAAGATGACCTAAAATACAAGAATGAATGCCCAACTTCTTCTCTTCGATTCTCCTAGCTCAAAAAGGATCTCTTCAAGTTATTGGAAATTTTGGAAAGATTGAAACATTATATACAACCTTCATGTTGAGCACTTTGGCTAAATCAACTTAGAACTTGGTGAAAAATTGCCAAGAAGTTGGGATAAAAAATCTGCCTAACTTGATGAAAATTTCACTAAGTGTTTATACAAAAATGTCATGACTTCATGAGCCTATATCTTCAAATCTAAGCATTTTTTGGACATTAACCCTACGGGACAAAGTTGTAGAATTCATCAATATCTACAAATTTCATGTTGAAAGTTTTCCTTGAATCATCTTGCATCTTGGTGAAAAATTGTCATGAAGTAGTGAAATTATCAAGGTTAAAAACACTTAGAGTTTTTCTAAGTATTGAAAATATTGACTTTTTGTTGAATTTTTTGACTTTGTTGATTCTTGTTGACCAAGTTTGATATTTTTGAATGTCTTGATGATTCTTGATTTTTGAAATTCAAATTTGTCCAAAAAGTCAAAGTTTGACTTTTTGTGTATCAATTGACTTTTCATCAGTTGATCCAAATTTCAACTATCAATCCTTTGATCTTGAGAAATGATTTTAATGATAAAATAAGGTCAAGATATTGTGTTTGAGTCCTTGAGATCATGCTTCAAGCCATTAGATCTTGTACTAGGTCAAAAGTCACTGATCAGTCATTCTTAGTCAAAACCCTAATTTTGACAATTTTGCCCCTTTGGTGATTTGAGTGCTTTTCTTGAGGCATTGTGATCAACCCTTGATCAATTGATAAATATAACCTCAAAATGTTTATGGTGACCACAAATCATGAAGTTTGACTGTATGTTGACCATAGTTGACTTTTTACCCAATACAGTTGATTTTCAGTTATCTGAGCAATTGACTGAGAAAATTTATGGTGCAAGATTTGAAACTTGGTATGAGTAATCTTGAAAATATATAATGAACCATGAAAGTAATTTTAAGCATTAAAAGTTTAACTGTGTTTGAGAAAATCAAAACCCTAATTTGTGGTCTCAGTGCTTAAGAGGTGAGCTTGTCTGATCAACTCTTTGAGAATCCTTGAGCATTTGAGATTTTTTATGAGAAATGTATTGAAAAAAAAGGGGGAAATTATGGGATACAACATATGCCCCTATTAAATATTCTTATACCTGAAGAGTTAGATTGGCTTATCTGTCATTCGTGACTTGAAGGTGGAAGATAGTTGAACACTTAAGTGGCCAGAAATTTACACTCGCTTGTGCATGAAGTAAAACTATTTGTTGATTATACCGGGAATGGGCTTAAAGATGTCATTTGGAGAGGTGACAGAGAGTTATCAGAGATGGGTTTATAGATGCCATCCAAAGTAACTGTTGATAGAGAAAAATAGACTAAGTCTACGCTCGACGTTAACTGGTGGAAGTATCAAAATAAATATTTGGTCGATTTAGTCTGAGCCAGAAAAGGCCTACTGAGAGAAGTATCAGAATAAATCCTTGTTCGATTTAATCTGAGCCTAGAAAAAGGTCTTCTGAGAGAAGTATCAGAACAAATCTTTGGTCGATTTAATTTGAGCCAACAAAGATCTAAGTCTTTAACTGAGAGAAGTATCAAAATGAATCTTTGGTCGATTTAATCTGATCCAGAAAAAGGTCTACTGAGAGAAGTATCATAACAAATCTTTGGCGAATTAATATAATCCAGTAGAAGTATTTAAATATTTAACTGAGATAAGTATCAGAATAAATATTTGGTTGATTTAGTCTGATCCAGAAAAAGGTCTACTGAGAGAAGTATCAGAATAAATATTTGGTCAATTTAATCTGAGCCAATATAGTTCTTTACATCTTTAACTAAGAGAAGTATCAAAATAAATCTTTGGTCGATTTAATCTGAGCCAGAAAAAGGTCTACTAAGAGAAGTATCATAATAAATATTTGGTCGATTTAATCTGAGCCAGCAGAGGTCTTTAAATCTTTAACTGAGAGAAGTATCAGAATAAATCTTTGGTCGATTTAGTCTGATCCAGAAAAAGGTCTACTGAGAGAAGTATCAGAAGAAATATTTGGTCAATTTAATCTGAGACAATAGAGGTCTTTAAATCTTTAACTGAGAGAAGTATCACAATAAATCTTTGGTCGATTTAATCCGAGCCAGAAAAAGGTCTACTGAGAGAAGTATCAGAACAAATCTTTGGTCGATTTAATCTGAGCCAGCAGAGGTCTTTAAATCTTCAACTGAGAGAAGTATCAGAATAAATCTTTGGTCGATTTAATATGAGCCAGGAAAATGGTCTACTGAGAGAAGTATTAGAATAAATCTTTGGTTAATTTAATCTGAGACAGTAGATGTTTGAAGGGAGTGTCCATTATGTAGATATTTGCCCTTGTCTTGTTTCACGGAATAACCTACAATCTATTCTGAGGATTTGTTGATGATATCGGTATGTCGATTGATTCTTCCTGAAAAGGTAAAGAGTTAGTTGTATGAAATGTCAAGATGTATGAAATGCATTGCATAATGATGTTATCAAAATAAATGAGATTGTGCCATATGCGTTTCATATGCATATGCTATGATGTATGAATATAAAATGTTGTTGAAGTGTATTTGTAAACCCGTGAAGAATCTTGTTTGGGAAAATAAATCCTTGACAATTGTTAGGGATGAAGAGTATGTGTATCTTCAATCTTGTCTAGAATAATTCTGCTGGGAATTCCTGTTTACTTGTTTAATGAAACTTTGTAGGGGATGTATTGATTTATGTTTGTGGAGTAAAGTTTACGAACCTTGGTCGTCTGTTGCTCTACAAGGGAGTTTAATTCTTATATATCCTGACTGGGGATAAAAGATATGGATAATCTTCTTGACTCGTTTGGGGAGGATAAAAGTTAACTGGTATCTGGTCGGATTCCAGGTTTTGCAGCAATCTTCTAGGGATAATGATGACTTCACTGGGGATAGGAACTTTGTCAGTGAATAGACTCAAGCTGGGGAATTTGTAGTTTATTGGGGAAATAAACCCTGTTATCGGAGAAGTATTCTGCTGAGGAAACAAACTCTCTTGGGGAAATTGAACTTGCTAAAGAGAAGAAACTATGTAGGGATTTTGCAGTTTTGGAGGACCAGACTCAGCTGGTGAAGAGAATTTCCATGAAGTGTACTGATTGGAACTCCGTAGGTTGGTGATACTGCCGAGGAAGAGATTATACTTCTTTATTTGCTGGAGTGATCTGCCGGGGAGATTGCGAGGAATGTACCCTTATTTGTGAAGACTACTCTGTGGGGATAGTCTCTTTGAAGTAGCTCTGTGGGGTTTTATGGACAGATTGAGTATCATCCCAGCTCCTAGAATTTTGAGTAAATGCTTATTCTTGTTCTTATGCATCTATTTGTTAACAGTTAATCATGTTCATATGCATATGTTTATTCAATTTAGTCATTGGACGTTTTTTCAAACAAAACAGAAAAACAAAAGTTTGAAATTTACGATGTATTTGTATTGATAATTTGCCTATAAACACACGTTTTTGTACAAAGAGACAGAAATCCTAGTAAAAGGAAGTCGTCATGAAATGAAAAGAGTACAAAGTGAAAACAAAATGTATAACCATGTGGAAGTGATCTTATTGGGTTCCAAACTCTGTTATTTCCCCTATGTCTTCGAATATCTTGTCCCTTGCCATCAAAATAAGTTGACTGAACCATTTGAACTTTTGACTTTGGTAATAAAGCTTGCATGTAAGTGATCCAACGGGACATAGTCGTATGCTTTAATCCCTAACTTTTGCCTGGACCGCCCTTTCGGTTTTTTCAGTCCACCAAGATACCCTTTTTTGCCTAAGCCTCCCTTTTAGTTTTTCGACTTGCCAGGTGTATAATCTTTTGTATATATCCCTAATTTTTGCCCGAACCCTCTTGGTTCATCGGGATGCCCTTATTTTTTCCTAGGTGTGTCAACCTAGCAGGTCATTCTTATGCGTAGTGTTTTTTGACTATGTCCACGTTCATAGGGTGCGGGAAATCTTCGCCGTCCATAGTGGTTAGCATCATAGCGCTGCCCAGGAATACTTTCTTGACAATAAATAGCCCTTCGTAGGTGGAAGTCCATTTGCCCCTGGGATCACCTTGTGGTAGAATGATGCGCTTTATTATCAAATTGCCATCCTGGTATACCTGATGCTTGATCTTCTTGTTGAATTCCTTGATCATACGTTTTTGATACATCTGACCATGACAGACAGCAGCCAACCTATTTTCGTTAATCAAATTCAACTGATCTAGCCTGGTTTGAATCCACTCATCTTCGTCTAAGTCTTCTTCTTTCATAATCCTTAGAGAAGGAATCTGAACTTCGACAGGCAGGACAACTTCCATACCACAGACCAGAGAGAATGAAGTTGCCCCAGTTGATGTTTGTGTCGAAGTACGATAGCCATGAAGAGAAAATGGTAGCATCTCATGCCAGTCTTTATAGGTCACCACCATCTTTTTCACAATCTTCTTTATATTTTTGTTGAAAGCTTCTGTTGTACCCCAAAATTTACCCTCTCATTTATCAAGACTTTTCTCACAAGACTTCTTGGACTCAAGACAAGATTAGGGTTTGAGTTTGCAGAAGGATTTTATGACCACCAATGCTTCATGTGACTTTCATACATCATTTTGGACCCCTAATATTGCTCATGTTAAGTTTCAAGCCTTGAACCACATTTTTGATCAATCAATTGGACAGTTGACCAAAAAATCAGCTGTATTGGGGAAAAAGTCAACCATGGCCAATTTACAGTCAAAATTCATAATTTTTGATCCACATAAACATTTTAGGCTCATATGTACCATTTGATCAAGTTTGGATCACAACTCCTCAAGAAATTTGATCAAATCATCAAAAGGGCAAAATGGTCAAAATTAGGGTTTTGACTGAGAAAAGGAAATTTCTGATTCTTAACATAGCCAATGACCAATTGAGTTCAAAAATGATTTCAAGGGTTCAATGACATCATATTGACCTAATTACATGGTTTAAAAGATCTCAAGTTCATTGGATTGACAAATGAAATTTGCAGTCAACTGGTCAAAAGTCAACTGTATACTGAAAAGTCAAACTTTGACTTTTTGGTCAAAATCAAGTACCAAGGGTCATAATTCACCAAGATATGTCAAAATATGAAACTTGTTCACTAAGAAAACCAAATTTGAAAATTAGGGTTTTAATTTGAAAATTTTCATAACTTAGAATTTTTCTAAGTATAAAATTTTTCTTATTTTTTCCCAACTTTTCACCACTTTTTCACCATGATGAATTTTGATTCAAGCAAAGTCCCCAACATGAAAGTTGTATTACTCCATGAATTCTACAACTTTGCTTCACAAACTTTTCCCTAAAGATGCTTGGATCTCAAGTTATGAATTTGTGAATATAGGCCCATGAACTAAATAACTTAGTGAAATTTTGCCCTAATTTAGGCAGGTTTTGGACCCAACTTCATGGCAACTTTTCACCTAGTTCCAAGAGGTATCTCAAAATTCATTTCAAAAATGGATTATAGAGCACATTGCAAGCTTTCCAAAATGTCCAAGAACTCTCCAAGATCATTTTTGAGTAGGGAGAATCGAAGAAGGGAAGTTGCCATTTTCTCACTTTTGTTCAAGCCATTTTCACATAGAATCAAGTTGCAAATCAAACCTATGCTGGTTATATCTTGCTTTACAGGTCCTAAGCTTGCTATACACTCCATAATTAAATGCATACTCAGTTGACAAAGCCTTTATCTTTGCTTTTGAAGCTTTACATAAGATGTATTTCCATTTTGGGCAAAAATGTTACATTGCCACTTTCATAAAGATGAACTTTTGCAACTTTGTCAATCTTTTGCATTGAACCTGTCCCCTTGATGAATACAAACCACACAACTCTCAAGAAAATTGTACAAGCTCATTTCAGCCCTCAAGCAAGCTGGTACAAGCATGTGAAGCATGGGTCTTGTCACTTTGCTTCAAGTACAAGAAAATTGGCAAAAGGTCTAAAGCTTGCACAACTAGTAAGGGCTGACTTTATATCACTTCTATACATATATACAAACTTGGTACAAGGCATCACACGCTTGGCTTGGACTTGAAACTCTCTAAAACTCAAAAACACCAAAATTCTGCCCAAGCATACAATTTTCTGCAAAAGCACAACCAACTCTCATTTGGCTCGTGCGTTTTGTGTTTAATCACTTCAAACATCTTATACACTTGATAACTAATCAATCCAAGCCATCACCCTGGTTCTGTAACCCCTGTTTCAGCATCTTCCATTTTCAATTTGGAAGCTTGCAATTGAACTTGGTCAGAGAGTTCCAGCCATCCTCAGAGCCAGATAAGTATTGGAATAGGTTCAGGGAAGTTCAAGGAAGCTTAAACAATCACCAGGCCTCCATTAAAGTCCCTACATTGACCTGCACGATTCCAACTGAAGGAGGTATTTTCTTAAACTCTATCTCTGTATATAGGCAACTTCAAGCCACAATTTGTGAAGAAAAAATGTAGCTCTCATCATAACGAAGTTGTACATATCATTACTTTTCATTTACATTACTTGTGCTAAGAGAATTTGAATATTGAAAACTCTGAAAAATTTAGGTCACGAATTAGGGATTCCAAAATTCTCTTTGATCTTTAAGAGTTAGGTTACATAATTTATATAGTTGGAATCGTGAGCTCAAATGCCACATGTTTCATGTTATGAGTTTTTGTTTTTATACAAGCATAAGCAAGGTACAGTTTGAACTGGAAAACGCGCGCAAGAAGCTGAACAAAGGACAGGGATGAAGTGCTTCTGGGCTTTTTGGCGCCTGGCCTTTTTGTTTTTGCTATTTGCACCCCCTGACTTGCTATTGCACCCCCTGACTAACTTTTTATATTTTTGCATTTTTCTTCGTATTTTTATATTTAATACTTTTATTTATTTTTCTTAATGATAAAAAAATCTTAAAATTGATTTATTTATTTTCACACTTTTATTATTTTTATTATTATTTCCTCACGTGAAAAAATATCTTATTTTGATAAATAGAGTTTATTTTCTTAAATAACTTATAAATATAATTAAAAAATAATTAATATTTTTATTATACATTTTATAATTACAAATACCAATTTTTACACATATTTAATTTTTAATATTTACATATAATATTATTTATTATTTTCTTATACAAAAAATGTACAAAATAATAATATGAAACATTTATTTTCTTTTAATTGAAAATTAGGGTTTACCCCTTTCAAAAAGAATTAATATATTTTTTCCTTATAATTTTTAGGTTTAAATTAAATATTTCTTACACAAAAACAAGACATAAAACATTTTTCTAACATAAACGTTGTATTTCATTTTAAATATTTGTTTTATATTTATTTAAATTCGCGCATATTCGATTTGGTTGTAATAATATATTTAGCTTTATATTTGTGCAAATCCCCATTCAAACTTGTATTCCCCCCTCCCATAAAAATTGTTGTAATAGCTTAATATATTTACATTACGCAATTTATTACTTTCATATGCCATGATTAGTAAATTAGGGTTTGCATGATGTGATACAGTGGGAGAACTGACTTGGGATTTTGCGTTTGTGTTTGCAAATGTTTCGGTTAGCAAGAGTCGCCACCGAATTTTTATTTTATCCTAAGGTAAGGTCAAAAAGCACAGGAAAGACCTTTGAGATATTTTCTTGGGTTCGGGGAGTAGATTATAGAAAGGGAAGGTATTATCACCCTTTCTATCCATGGTTATCCATGGGCTCTTAGTTACTTGCTTAGATCACTTGCTTTGCTTTTCAATTGTTTGAAATGGTGCTTTGTGTGTGGTCTTGAAAGATGTTTTGAAAAGAGGCCATCGTTGTGGCAACCTTTGTAATGATTCTTGTTTGAATGTATACAGAGGTGTTTTTGTCTTTTGAAAATTTTTCAATGTTTAAAAGTAGGGTTATGAAATTGTGTTGTGGAGTGTGTTTTTGAAGATAGCAAGGATGTTTTTTTTTGCAAGCTTTGATCAAGTAACTAAGAGTTATCTACCCTATTTTACTCAAAGATCTTTCTTATGTTTTTTAACCCTTTTAACAGTGTTGTTTCACCATTGTATTATGTGAACAACCTTGTGTTAGGATGTTAAATGGGACAGGCGCGGGTCATCGTATAGACCATGATAGCAATTGTGTCAAGTATTTTTGGCAATTTTCTTGAGGGACTTGATCATTTTTGTTTAGGCAACTCAGATAGCGTCATCGAGGGACTATGATCTTTTGTTTTGTTTTTGTTTTTGCCAAAATATTTGACATGCAACCATGGCCCATTTTTGAAGGCAACAAGTGGATTGAAACCCTAGGGGTGCAAGTGTGCATTGTGTTTGTTTTCATGCATTGTTATCTTGGATTATGTCAAACTAATTGTTGATTTTATTTTGCATACAAACCCTAGGTCTAATCATGGCATAATTGAAAACATTTAAAGGTACAAGAATTTAAAACCTACACTATTACAACATGATATAGGGAGGGGGTACAATTTTGAATGGGGGGTATTTGAAAAGAAATGAAACCCTAATTTACTATTACATCCAAATTGAATTTCAAATGCATCAATGTTTAAATGTACAATATTTAAATAAACAAAATAAATAAATATTAAATAAAATGCATTATGCCAAAAGGAGTTTATGTATGTAAAGTATTTTCAATATAAAAAAAAGTATAAAGAAATAAATAAATAATAAAAAAAAGGATTAATTTTGTTTGCCCTTAGGGTAAAAACCCTAATTTCTTTAAGAGAATAAATATTATATATTATTTATGTACAAAATAAAATAAATATGTGCAAAAGTGAAATATACTTAAAAAAAGTATTTTTTAGTATAAACAATAATAAAAATAAAAATGTAATATTTTTGTATTTTTATTCTAAGCATTCAATAAAATAAAAGTATATATATATATATATATATATATATATATATATATATATATATATATATATATATATATATATATATATATATATATATAATATATATATATATATATATATATATATATATATATATATATATATATATATATATATATATATATATATATATATATATATATATATATATATATATATATATATATATATATATATATATATATATATATATATATATATATATATATATATATATATATATATATATATATATATATATATATATATATATATATATATATATATATATATATATATATATATATATAATATATATATATATATATAATATAATATATATATATATATATATATCTATATATATATATATTATATATATATATAATATATATATATATATATAATATATATATATATATGTATTAAATGTATTAAATATGTATAATATAAAATAAAATATGTACAAAAAATAAATTATATTTTTAATAATATCTTCAGTGTGAATAAAAATAAGAAATAAAAAATAAAAGTATAAAATTGTAAATATTTTTCAAGTTTCAATAAATAATATAAAAAGTATTCAAAATGTTTTCTATATTAGAAAAATTAAAATAAAATTCCAAATAAATGTAAAAAAATAAGAAAATATTTTTTAAGCATTTTTTATAATTGTAAATAAAATAACAAAGTCAGAAAAGAAAACAAAAATTCAAAATTGCAAAAATATAAGAAATTGCGGCCAGGGGGTGTGAAACTGAAAAAAGGGGGTGTTAGAAGCAAAACTGGCCAGGCGCCAGCCCAAACCAACTTCATCTTCTTCCTCCAGACAAAAAAACGCGCGCTTGCCCTGTTCAAATGCTACATCCTGTATACGTGATCTTTTGCCAAAACTCACAACATCAAACTTGTAGAGAATTTCAATACGATTATAACCATATAAAGCATTAATCCTAACTCTCAAAGACCAGAGAGAATTTCTCTGGCCCTAAAATCTGACCAGAGTGGGGTTGGATTTTTCTGACATACGATCTCAGGTGCATCTTTGGACAAGACAAACCGTTGTACTTGGCAAATGTTGGCACCTTGAACTTGGGAGGGATAACAATCCCAGCTACCAGCCCTAGTTCTTCAAAATCCAAACCGGGTACCCTCTGCAACTCCATGGCTGCCAGTCTATCTTCAAGATTCTTATATTTGTCATCCGCTGGAGGATACTGTTGTTCGGAGTAGTCTTTGTCTTCTTCCTCTTCCTCCTCTTCAACCTCAGATTCAGAAGGTACAGCAGTCCCTTTCCCTTTACCAGCCCCTTCGTCAGACATTGAGGGGAACTCAAGAACCCTCCTGGCCTGATGCTCAAATCTCTTTCCCAAAGTGGCTACTCCAGGTCTCTTTTTCTTTTTCTATTTATTCTTCTCCAACAGAGTTTTGAGGTCCTCTTGACCTTTTGCCAAGGTCATGAGGAGTTGCTGGAATTGTGAATTTTGTGCCTGCAGATCCTTTACCGTCTGCTCCAAATCCATCTTGCTGAAATAAACAGCAGAAAGATAAGGAAACCTGGCGTGAAGACCTATTTATGCATATGATGAATGGTATGTTATTCATGTAATGCATTCAAGGATTCAGAAATTCAAATTTGTTGCAAACAAAAAGGAACACACGTCATATTAAGAAGAAATTGTTAGTACATAAGTGCCCCATGGGAAAAATATTACAAAATTCTTAATGTAAAAAGACATTGCGCACCCTCTTTGGTGCGATGTAAGTGTTGAGAGTTTCCTCCTCATGAAGTCGACGGGTGAGCTCCAAAACCTTCTTCTCACTGGCATAGAAGCTGGCTTCAAAAGTATTCCATTCTTCCTTGAGTTGGATCCAACTCTTTTTCATTTCTTCCCATGATGTTGGCATGTCAGGATGTAGGATGGTGTATGGAACCTCTCCTTCTGCAACAGGCTCTTTGATCAAGGGGAGAATGTGAGGATATGGTATCATAAGATTCTGGGCGCGGGTTCGTACCCACTTGAGATAAGGCTCAAGGGGAAGGAATTCTTGTGCCCCAGTGTCTTACTATCCACTTTATTGGGCATCCTCCAAGCTCTGATGAACCTTTGTCGAAAACCTTACACATCGTTGTCGAAGTTAAAAACTAGGTCAGGAATCAACATGTCATGAGGGCCATCCCTCCGAGCGTATTCAAACTGTCTTAGAGCTAAAAAGGGGTTGTAGGTAATGCCTCCCCTAATGCCAAGTAGTGGGACATTAGGAAATTCCCCACAACGATCAATGACGATGACATTTTCTCTGGACCGAGAACACCAATGTACATCAGAATGTGTGAGGGTCATCAATCGTTGTGACCACCTTAAACCCTGTTCATTCTTCAAAACGGATTGTGGAAGGTGAGAAATAAACCACGTTTCTAGGAGAGGAGTACAACACATGAGAACAACTCTTTTCCTCATTGTTCGTGTGTAAAATGAGTGTAGGATGTCTCCAAGCAATGTAGGTATAGGATTCCTGGATATGAAAATCTTGACAGCATTCACATCTATAAGCTGATCAGGGTTTGGGAACAAGACCAACCCATATATGAGGAGTGCCACAATCTCTTCAAAGGCCTGTAAATCAAGAGAATTCCAGCAGTCTTGTGCCTTCTCAAACAGAAACTTTGCTAAGAAACCCTTGACACCACTTCTGGTTTCCCAGTGCCCCTTGATGTCAGATGGTTGCAAGTGTAATGCTTGAGCAACATCTTCAGGCTTTTGTTCTTTTTCCGTACCGTTGTAGGGTAGTTGATGAAGAATAGGAATTCTCAGGAGTTGAGAAAATTCCTCCAAAGTAGGCACCAACTGGTAATCGGGGAATGTGAAACAGTGGTGTAGGGGGTCAAAGAACTGGAAGAGAACTTTCACCATGTCTTCTTCAATGTTGGTGTTGACCAAGTTGAGGAGTCTACCATGTCTTTCACTGAAGAGCGAATTCTCTGGAATCCTAGAAGTAAGCTCCTTGAGTTAAGGAGGGATTCTCACAAGGTTGACTTGAATTGTTTTCTTGCGAAGAGATTCCATGACCTGTAAAACAAGAACAAAGATGAAGATCCGAACCCTTGAAATGGTTAGTGGATGCATATGATGCTTTATGATGTTCATGATGTATGCACAAACACATGTACAAGCAAGTCACACAAAACCCTAGTTTTAGGCTTGCATGAGGTTTCATAGGTAAGTACCCTCTTGAGTTTAGTTGGCTCAAACCTGTCCTATAAATAGTAACAGGGTTCTAAGGAGCTCAATATCACTGGATTGTTTTCTATGTTCATTGTTTTGGTTTAGCCACTTAACTAGTGACCAAAATATGCCAAGAAAACCACCCTTAATGAGTGTAGTATCGAGTATCTACCAACTTCGAACTGCACCAAAGCCGGTCATCTCACTACCCCTAATAAAAGTCCAAGATGGTCAAGTAAGGTTCTAAGAGTTCATTAGTGCTTCATGACATCACTCAGCGGCCCCGTATTCTCTTTGATTGACTCAAAGGCTACCGGTATTCACAAATATGTCGCACTAATATAGCTATTGCTTCAACCATGTCGGTATACCCCACATAGTTTCCGCAACGTATTGCTATTTACCTATGAATGTTTCCCAAATCCGGGTGGAGGATTTCAAGCCCAAACAAGAGATCCAAATGTAAAGCAATCAAAGCAAACAATATAATCATGCAAAGGGTAATCTAAGCCCTAAGGTTACTCCACTTTTAAAGTTTTCCCCAGCAGAGTCGCCAGTTCTGTGATACGATGGGAGAACTGACTTGGGATTTTACGTTTGTGTTCGCAAATGTTTCAGTTTAGCAAGAGTCGCCACCGACTTTTTATTTTATCCTAAGGAAAGGTCAAAAAGCACAGGAAAGACCTTTGAGATGTTTTCTTGGGTTCGGGGAGTAGATTATAGAAAGGGAAGGTATTAGCACCCTTTCTATCCATGGTTATCCATGGGCTCTTAGTTACTTGCTTAGATCACTTGCTTTGCTTTTCAATTGTTTGAAATGGTGCTTTGTGTGTGGTTTTGAAAGATGTTTTGAAAAGAGGCCATCGTTGTGGCAACCTTTGTAATGATTCTTGTTTGAATGTATACAAAGGTGTTTTTGTCTTTTGCAAAGTTTTCAATGTTTGAAAGTAGGGTTTTGAAATTGTGTTGTGGAGTGTGTTTTTGAAGATAGCAAGGATGTTTTTTTTTTGCAAGCTTTGATCAAGTAACTAAGAGTTATCTACCCTATTTTACTCAAAGATCTTTCTTATGTTTTTTAACCCTTTTAATAGTGTTGTTTCACCATTGTATTTGGTGAACAACCTTGTGTTAGGATGTTAAACGGGATAGGCGCGGGTCATCGTATAGACCATGATAGCAATTGTGTCAAGTATTTTTGGCAATTTTCTTGAGGGACTTGATCATTTTTGTTTAGGAAACTCAGATAGCGTCATCGAGGGACTATGATCTTTTGTTTTGTTTTTGTTTTTGCCAAAATATTTGACATGCAACCATGGCCCATTTTTGAAGGCAACAAGTGGATTGAAACCCTAGGGGTGCAAGTGTGCATTATGTTTGTTTTCATGCATTGTTATCTTGGATTAGGTCAAACTAATTGTTGATTTTATTTTGCATACAAATCCTACGTCTAATCATGACATAATTGAAAGCATTTAAAGGTACAAGAATTTAAAGCCTACACTATTACAACATGATATAGGGAGGGGGGTACAATTTTGAATGGGGGTATTTGACAAGAAATGAAATCCTAATTTACTATTACATCCAAATTGAATTTCAAATACATCAATATTTAAATGTACAATATTTAAATAAACAAAATAAATAAATATTAAATAAAATGCATTATGCCAAAAGGAGTTTATGTATGTAAAGTATTTTCAATATAAAAAAAGTATAAAGAAATAAATAAATAATAAAAAAAAGGATTAATTTTGTTTGCCCTTAGGGTAAAAACCCTAATTTCTTTAAGAGAATAAATATTATATATTATTTATTTACAAAATAAAATAAATATGTGCAAAAGTGAAATATACTTAAAAAAAAAGTATTTTTTAGTATAGACAATAATAAAAATAAAAATGTAATATTTTTGTATTTTTATTCTAAGCATTCAATAAAATAAAAGTATATATATATATATATATATATATATATATATATATATATATATATATATATATATATATATATATATATATATATATATATATATATATATATATATATATATATATATATATATATATATATATATATATATATATATATATATATATATATATATATATATATATATATATATATATATATATATATATATATATATATATATATATATATATATATATATATATATATATATATATATATATATATGTATTAAATGTATTAAATATGTATAATATAAAATAAAATATGTACAAAAATAAATTATATTTTTAATAATATTTTCAGTGTGAATAAAAATAAGAAATAAAAAATAAAAGTATAAATTGTAAATATTTTTCAAGTTTAAATAAATAATATAAAAGTATTCAAAATGTTTTCTATATTAGAAAAATTAAAATAAAAGGCCAAATAAATGTAAAAAAATAAGAAAATATTTTTTAGCATTTTTTATAATTGGAAATAAAATAACAAAGTCAGAAAAGAAAAGAAAAATTCAAAAATGCAAAAATATAAGAAATTGGGCCAGGGGGTGTGAAACTGAAAAAGGGGTGTTAGAAGCAAAACTGGCCAGGCCCAGCCCAAACCAAATTCAT
Organism: Vicia faba; assembly: GCA_948472305.1. Lineage (NCBI taxonomy): Eukaryota > Viridiplantae > Streptophyta > Magnoliopsida > Fabales > Fabaceae > Vicia > Vicia faba. The sequence goes on from OX451741.1 coordinate 260,285,153, forward strand.
CTTCTTCCTCCAGACAAAAAATGCGCGCTTGCCCTGTTCAAATGCTACATCCTGTATACATGATCTTTTGCCAAAACTCACAACATCAAACTTGTAGAGAATTTCAATACGATTCTAACCATATAAAGCATTAACTCTCAAAGACTAGAGAGAATTTCTCTGGCCCTGAAATCTGACCTAGCTTTTTTCACATGTTCATGGACGAAATTCTCCTAGCACACTTAATATAAATGAAAGCTGAGCATATGTATGGCTTCATAGCAATGAATACTACATTTTTCATTCACAAACCTAAGGCTAAATGTTCCTAAATAGAGAGATAGAAAGTGACAAAAAACCTGTTTCAGTTGGATTCGAGTAGTGCAATGCAGTGCTTCTCAACAAGTTTTGAGGTGTCTGGTAGCTTGCCTGAACTTCACTTGATCTTTTCCAATAGCTAGCTTGCCTTGAATGTCCATGAATCAGCCTCTAGAAGTCAACCTGCACAAGCTTGAAATGAAAATGGTGAACACTGTAAATGGAGTTACAGTTGGAAATGGAGGTTTGGGATAGCTTGGGTGAGTTAAATGGAATGTGTTTGAAGCAAAAAGGGGCAAAACGCACGAGGAAAATGAGCTGGAGCACTCAAGTAGCAGCACCTGCCCTGTTTTGCCAAAGAAGAGTGATTTCTGGCTATAGGGGGTTATGAGACTCTAGCACTCGTGTTTCTTGCTCAAAGGGTTGTGTGAAATATGTTTGTGATGTTTGTTTTAGCTAACAATGACTGGTTCTCAAGTTGGGAGTGTTGTACCCCAAAATTTGCCCTCCCATATTCTTCAAGATTTGCCAAGATCATGGTTCAAAATCTCTCAAGGGTTGCACAGTCCAATTGCCTCCTAACATAGTCAAAATTAGGGTTTTGGTTCTTGCAAAGAAATTGAGATTTTCAAGGGTCCAATCAAGTCCCACATGCCCATATACATTGTCAAGCATCCATATGTCAAGTTTCAAGACTCACAACATCAAGTTGCACAGTCAAAAACCCTAAATGCTTCACAGTCAACTGCAGGGGCAAAATGGTCATTTGACAGTCAAAAGTCAAAATTTTTGGTCAACATCTTATGTTGAAGCCACAAACATCATTTGATCAATTCTTGATCATGATTCTCAAAGCATGGCTCAAAAAGTCTCAAGATGCAAAAGTTTCTATTTTTGGACAGTTGAAAAAGTCAACTGCAAATTGACCAGGGCATAACTTCCTCATGGTTTATCAGAAAAAATCCATCCAAATCTCATTTTTAAGAGAATGACATTTCCTACAATTCATCTTCACACTTCAAGTCCAAGAAATGCTCTCACAAAAAGTTATCAATTTCAACATTATAGGTCATTTTCAAAAGTCAACAAAAAGGCACTTTAAGTCAAAGACCATAACTTGATATTGGTAAATAAAAATGACATGGGACCAAAGGCATTGGTTAGAGGACTTCAAGACCTTTCCAAAATGTCCAAGAACATGATCATAGCTTCAAAATTGAGCAAGATATGCCTTGTAGAAGTTTGGAAATTTTTGGGAATTTTGAAAAGTCAACTTTGCACAAAAGGCTTCAAAAATGCTAATGGGCCTCAATTTCTTTCATGAATCATTACCCAAAGGCTATGCACGACCCATTAAGCTCAAAGGGATTTATTTTCTTACTTTTAATTAATTAATTGAGTTTTTATTATTATTAATTCATTTAATTAGTTTTAAATATAAGAAAAATATCAAATCATGTTTTTAAATCTTTTTATGCAGCAAATATCTTCCACATATGCAAAAGATTTCGTGCATCATCTCAAGGGGACAAGATCATCCCTATTTGGCAAGTTTTCCATGGCAAAAAGATTGAAAAAAGATGTGGAAAAATCAAAGATTGGAATCATTAATTCATGGACTATGGGCTTGGCTTTTTGACCTAATTTCACTACATAACCTAATGCCAACATACACGAAAAATTGCTCAGGAGGCCATAACCAAATTGCAAAATTTCCACCAAAAGTTGAAATCTGAAATCACAGTTAGAGGATAATTCAAAGCTTCTAAGGGATTCCAACACGTTGCCTAAGCATCCAGGAAGCTTTTGCAATCAAGAATCAATCAAAACGAGCAAGGAAGTGAGGAACACAGGCTATACGGTTTACCAAAATTTCTTGAATTCCACATGATGATTCATGCATTTTTAATCATTTTTCTTGAGGGATTTATACTAATATTAACCTTCTGAAGCTAATGATATAATTCAATTGCATTATCAGGCCTTGTATCGTGATTCACCATTAACGTGTTCTAGGGTTTCAGGACTCAAAAATTGGGGCTTTCCTCATATGGAAAAATTAGCCCTTAAAACCCATGCCATTAAACTCGTTGCAATAAGACGAAGCTATTAATAACCTCGCGCTCAATTTATGTTAAAGCATGTGCTAATCGCTATTTTTTCATGGCTGTGTTTAGTGGGGGTTTAAAACCCCCGCTATTTATTTATATTACAGGCAGAAAGATGAAGAAGACGCTGAGGTGTCCAGACATGGTTAGGGTATTCAAAAAACTGGCGCGTTCTTTTTGTTGTGTATCATTAATTTTTTGTTTTATATTATATTATTTGTTTTCCATTCCATATACAAAGCGCGCAAACAGCTCAACTGGCAAGGCATTCGCTTGGTAAACGCTGGGACCTGGGTTCGATTCCCAGGTCCCCCACATATTTCATATTTTTCCTCCTAATGTGTTTCCATGCAGTGCACTCCCCAAGGTTCATCATTCAACCCCACATCCAAGCCTGCCACGCGCCCATGAGCTTCAATCTAAAGGCTACAAAAGGAGTCCTACCGTGTACATTCAGTCAACCACATGCACTCAAACTGGGAAAGTCAAACAGGCTTCATGTTCTTGGGCCAAGTCACTCTAATTCACCTCCTAAATGGGCCTGATACCCCCATGGTTTGCATCATTTTTATTTTTATTTGATTTTTTAATTCTTTTTAGTGTTTTAATTATTTCTTTTAATTCCATAAAATAACTTTTCATAATATAAAATACAAAAAAATCAAAAATGTTTATTTTATTAATATTAATTTCACAATTATTATTTTTGTAAATAAACTTTAACAATTAGTTTAGTTAATTTAGGTTTCAATTTCAACATTTTTTCTTAATAAATTAAAATAGGTAGAATTAGGGTTTTTGATATTTTTCATCTTTTTTTTTTTATAAATAATTTTCTCTCATTAGTATTATTATTAATTATTAAATATTTTTGTAAATAAACTTGTACATAATTAACTAGCATAAATTAGGTTAACTTTTAACATTTTCTCAAATAATTAAAAATATTTAGAACTAGGGTTTCCTTCTAATTTTAATTCTTTTCTTATTTCATTAAATACAAAAACCTAAAAAACATTTCTTTTCTTTAATTTAATAATCAATTAGCTTTTAATTTCAATTTAATTTCTCAAAAGGGTCAAAACCCTCGGACGTTCAATTTCTTTCGCGCGCATTTATTCTTATTTTTCTTTTCGAATATTATGTAACTGCTCAAGCCATGTAATAGTAACTAGGTTTTACTTTCCACATCTTTTATTAAAACGGGTCTTTGTAATTTGACGATGTATAGACCCGCGCCTTGTAATAGCATAGGATTTTACTTTCCGCATTTAAATTTCCGCATTTTTAAATTCTTTGCATGAAAGAATGTATGGACTAAATTAAAAACAAGCGTAGCTCACAATGCCATGATCAAAAGATAAATATTAACATGAAAATAACACACAAATTCACACACCACTTCTCGGGTACGCCTCACTGTTGCCTTACCTTCGAAACGTGGTCGTCGAGTATAGGACGTTTTAGTAAGTCCTTATGTCCATGATCCAGTTGCCTCGAAACGTTTGCCTCGGATTAAAAAGGATCAATGGCATAAGGGTAGCTTCTAAGGTGTCCTACTGTTGCTCTGGTGACCACACTGTCCCTACACTCGAATTGACCCGAACACCTCCAACGGTGGTACTACCTACCTCTCAATGGTGGGATGGCACTACCTCAAGGACATTTACACAGCCTAATTCCTTAGGGTAGGTAGATGACTCATGGATACTTGCTCTATTCAAAAAACAATCAAAACTCTTTTCACACCGACACTTTTCAAAAAGCTTCTAAAACAATCTTTCAAACACTCTTGAGGACTGATACAAGAGTCGATCTGAAATCTTTAAACGAAACTTTTTTCAAACTCACTCATAATTAAAAAGCAAACACTTTTGAAAACACAATGAGCAAGTATCTAAGAGCCCGTGGATAACCACGGATAGAAAGGGTGCTAACACCTTCCCTTTCTATAAATCTACCTCCCGAACTGAGAAACTATCTCATAAGGAATTTTGTTGTGCTTTTGTCCTGTCCATATTGGAGAAAATAAAAGACGGTGGCGACTCTTGCTTCCGCGACATTTCGCGAACCAGCGTTAAACAGTCAGTTCTAAATCCACCGATCACAGAAATGGCGACTCTGCTGGGGAAACTATTAAATAAGTGAGGTGTACCTTAGGATTAGGATCACTTATGTTTTCAATTGTTGTGCTTGTTTGCTTTATGGGCTGCATCGGAGTTACATAGATCCTAACCCGGATCTGGGGATACCCTGTTAGGTAGCATAAGCTGTGAGGGACCTGTCCGGCGTAGACCGACACGGGTGAAGCAGTAGCTACGTTGGTGTGGCACCTTGGTCTGTACCGATATCCCTTGTGTCGCAACGAGGAGAATATGGGTCTTTTGAGGAGTCATTAAGCACCAACCGACCTTAGAACCTTAAATGACCCAACTTGGCCAATAGAACAGTAGCAGTATGCTACGCCCATTGAGGCTAAACTCTCGTGATGGTTCTGGCCGCAAGAAAAGATTGCGATGCTGGAGTTATGACCGATTGAGGATAGTCAGTGATATTGGGATCCTCTAGAACCCGGTTACTTCTGATAGGACAGGTTTTAACCAACAAATTGAAAGAGGGTAATACCTAGACCCCATGCTGGCCTAAAACTCTAAGGGCTTGTCTTGTGTGACTTGTGTGCCTTATCATGTTTGCCTTTGTGAATATTTGTGGTGTGCTTTATCATAACATCATGCCATCATAAACATTGCATGCATCCTGCATAAGGACTGACCATTTCAAAGACAAGAGGGTTTCACCTTTGCTCTGTTTTGTAGGACATCATGATGCCTATGCGAAGGAATACTATCCGGTTCAACTTTGTTCACCCACCTGAGTTGCTTGAAGAATTGGTTAGCAGAATTCCAAATACTACTTCCTTCATCCAGAGGCATGGTTCTCTTCTCAGTTTAGTCACGGCAAAGTGGGACCAACAACTGATGAGTGTCTTGACACAGTTTTATGACCCTCTGTACCAATGCTTCACCTTTCAAGACTTCCAGCTGGTCCCTACCCTGGAAGAGTTCTCTGATTTGCTTGGCATCCCTATCTTGGATCAGACTCCCTACACTGGTTGGGAAAAGACTCTTAGGCTTGAGGAGATTGCTGCAGCTCTTCCTTTGACCCACAAGGAGGTAATGGACAACTGGGTGACTAGAAGCAAAGTTAAGGGTTTCTTGGCCAAGTTTCTGGTTGGTAAGGCTAACAGTTTCTGGAACGACTTGGACTTTAGGGCGTACGAAGACATTCTGGCTCTCTTAATCTATGGTCTAGTTTTGTTTCCTAATCCTGATAACTTCATTAACGTCACTGCCATAAGGATATTCATGTCTCGGAACCCTGTGCCTACTCTCTTGGGTGATATCCTGCAACAACTTTATGCTCGTACTTCCTGAAGACGAGGGACTCTGTGGTGTTGTATTCCTTTGTTAGTGAGGTGGTTTATTTCGCACCTCCCTAAGTTCGTGCTGAAGAACAAAGAAGGAAGAGGTTGGGCTCATAGGTTAATGTCTCTCACTGATAATGACATCACTTGGACTCTCAGAGGTTTGGATGAGGTAGCTGTTATTGATCGTTGCGGAGAATATCCTAATGTCCCTTTGATTGGTACCCAAGGAGGAATCTCTTATAATCCATGTCTAGCTCTCCGTCAGTTTGGAAGGGCCAGAAGAGCAGGGCCTCATGAGATGTTGGTGCCTCACATCAGTTTTGAGTTTCAGGTAGATAGTGACGAGCTGCGTCGTAGGTTCATCAAGGCTTGGGACAGAATCCACAAAGCTGACCCACAAGAGCTGGGACCGAAGACTTCTCTACCTATGGAAGCCTACTACAAATGGGTCCGCATCCGTGCTCAAAAGTTAGGTATGCCATATGAAGCTGTCAGACCTGTCATTCTTGAATATTCTGATAGAGATGGGGCTCCTCCAACTATTCTCCCTCCTCAGATACCTACTGATATTGAGACACTAAAGAGGTCTTGGGTGCAACTGCGAGAAGAACGGGATTCTTATCGGGAAAAGTTCAACGAGCAGGAATTGAAGATCCAGAAGCTGACAAAGCAGTTGGAGAACGACCGAACCTTGAATGACTACATCCGTACTGAGAAGAGGAGACCTTGGGATCAATGATGAACTTTGGATATTCTTTTACAATTTTATTTCCCTTTTCAGTATTTTCATTTTATGTAACGCCTAAGGGCAACCTGTTGAACAATTTGAATTTCAAAGTTGAATCTAATGAAGTGTGTTATTTTTTGTTTACAAAGTTGATTCCCGATTGTCTTTGAAAACATAAATCATACGCATTCCCATTCATCATGTGCATAGCAGGTACTTTTCTTTTCAGGTTGCTTAATGTTCTTCGCTGTTTATTTCAGCATCATGAACCCTGAATCATCTAACGAGCAGTCCATCAAGGCCCTTCAGGCTCAGAACACCCAATTCCAAGAGCTGATTATGAGTTTGGCCCAAGGTCAAGAGGAGTTGAAGGCTCTGCTGGTCAAGAAAAAGAAGAAAAGAACTATACTATTCAACACTGGCCGGAGGTTTGGCAACACACTGCAGAATGAGGTTGACCAAGCTGGTTCTTCTATAGGGAAAGGCAGTCCCCAGGGGGGAAGGGTTCCTAGTCCGGTGGTCTCTGACAACGAGACTGATTTTAATGAGGAGCAGTATCCTCCAGCGGAAGACAAGTACAAGCAGTTGGAAGACCGTCTGAATGCCATGGAAATTCAACAAGTGCCTGGTTTGGATTTCGGAGACTTGGGTCTATCTTCTGGTGTGGTAATCCCACACAAGTTCAAAGCACCATCTTTCGCAAAGTATGACGGGGCGTCCTGCCCTAAGCTACATCTCAGATCTTATGTGCGGAAGATTCAGCCGTATACTGTAGGCAAGAACTTGTGGATCCACTTCTTCCAAGAGAGTCTTTCAGGGACTCATCTATAATGGTTCTATCAGCTGGATGGAACCAAGGTTCGTAACTGGGAGGAGTTGGCTACTGCTTTTTACAAGCAATATCAGTATAATGCCGACCTCGCTCCTACACGTACCCAGCTCCAGGGTATGTCGTTAGGATCGGGAGAAGGTTTTAAAGAGTATGCGCAGAAGTGGAGGGACCTGGCTGGCAGGGTGCAGCCACCATTAACCGACCGTGAGCTAGTGGACACGTTCTTGGGGACCCTATCCGGGCCATTCTTCAATCATCTTATTGGCAATTCATCTGCAGGATTCACAGATCTCATTCTGACTGGGGAAAGGATAGAGGCTGGTATGAAATCAGGAAAGATACAGAAAGGTGCGTCCTCAAGTTCTGAGAAGAAACCTTTTAAAAAGGAGGCCAGTGCTATGTATGGGCCTAGAAGGCAAAATAAACCAGAGCGCCGCCAAACTGTCAACGCGGTGGTGATTGCAAAGCCTGCTGCCGCTCCTCGGCAACCTAACCAACCAAGGGGCGAGAGACCCAGAAGAGAATACACTCGACTGACTATGACCTTGTCACAGATCTTGCCGCAATTGCTATCGACCAACTTGGTGACCGTCAGAGAGGCTCCGAAGGTTGTGAACACGACCTCTCCGAAGTATAATCCCAATGTCCGCTGTGCTTATCACTCAGATAGCCCGGGGCATTCTACTGATGATTGTTGGGCCCTAAGAAATAAGGTTCAGGACCTTATTGATGCGAAGGAGATACAATTCGAAGCCCCCGAGAGGCCAAATGTTGTGACTGCTCCTATGCCCCAACATGGAGTAAATGCTATTGAGGAAGACTTGTATGCAGTTTCTGTAGATGATGTTACTACCCCTTTATTGACCGTTAAGAGGAACCTGTTGCTGGCCGGTTTATTTCCGGGTTGTAGCAAGGGTTGCCTTCTGTGTGCCGTTTCCCCTGTTGGTTGTCCATTGCTGAAGTCAGGCATCCAAATCCTGATGGATAGTAAAGAAATTTTGTTCAAGAAGACCGCTGTTCCTTTTGTTCCCACTGAAGAAGTATCTGTCGTCACAATTTTCAACAATCCTACCAAGGCTCCCCCGAGGAAGCCAGTCAAAATCATGTCTGTTGCACCCATCATTATTACTGTTCCGGGGCCCCTCCCCTATGAATCTGACAAGGCTGTCCCATGGCACTATGGGGCAGATGTGTATGCACTTGGAGTAAAGCAGGAGTTCAACACCGGTACCGGTATCAGTAACATCACTGGTCCAGCTAAAGTTACTCGCAGTGGCAGGCTCTTCTCGCCTGACATTGCGCCACCAGTTATCTGAAGACCTCTTATAATTACGCCTGCAAGTGCGCCTGTTTCCACTCCTGATCCAGTTTCTACCCCTGCTGCCGAGTTATCTGAAACTCGGGGCAAAGGGATTGATGATGTGCCTGCCAGGATGGAGGCACCAAAGACTGTCAATGTTGAAGCCTCCCAGCAAGAGATGGAGGAAATTCTTAAGATAATCAAGAAGAGTGACTTCAATGTCGTTGAACAGCTGGGGCATACCCCCTCCAAGATCTCTATGCTATAATTGCTGCTATGCTCAGAGGCCCATGCCAAGGCCCTGATTTCATTTCTGAAGACGGCCCATGTGCCACAAGAGACATCTGCAGATCAATTCACTGACTGTGTGGCCAATTTGACAGCCGACAATGGTTTGGGTTTCTCGGATACTGATCTTACCGCCAAGGGAAAGAACCACAACGATGCCCTGCATGTCTCCATCGAATGCAGGGGCACTACTCTCGCACACGTGTTAGTGGACACTGGTTCTTCCCCGAATGTATTACCCAAGAAGGCCTTGGATAGATTGGATTGTGAGGGTCTGGAGTTGAAGCCTAGCAACATCATTGTCCGAGCCTTTGACGGATCGAAGAGGATGGTGCATGGTGAAGTGGATATTCCGATTCGGGTTGGTTCCCAAGTCTTTGATTCAATGTTCTATGTGATGGACATTCGTCCATCTTATTCCTGTTTGCTGGGTCGACCCTGGATTCACAAAGCTGGGGCAGTGACCTCCACTCTACACCAGAAGCTCAAGTACCCTGTCAGAGGGAAGATTGTTACTGTGCAGGGGGAGGAAGAATACATGGTTAGTCATCTGAATTCCTTCCGGTATATTGAGATGGACGGGGAGTTTATTGAAACCCCCTTTCAACATTTTGAAGAGGTACCCCCAACATTGGCGTCAGCAGAAACAGTGGTTGAAGAAGACTTTCCTTTGAAGATGACTTCCTTGAAGGATGCCCGGGCTGTGATTGAGAAAGGTGAATGTGCTAACTGGGGAAGGCTCCCTGATTTTACTCCTAAGACTGACAAGTTTGGGCTGGGTTTTACTGCAGAGGCTCAGAAGGCTGTACGCAAAGCTAGGATCGGAAGACCTCCCGTGTTCATCACCAACCCGAGAGTGAATGCTATTGAGAGCGATGCGGAGGAATCAGAATTTGATAGCTGGATCTACCCGACGACTGACAGTGGACTGACCAATTGGACTGCAAAAGACCACATACCTGTTACTTTTATTACGCAGTAATGAATTCCTTTGTTTTTTAAATTTGTAATAAACAATAAACTAAAACTTTCTGGCCCGGTGTCTTACCCGGGGCACCGTGGCTTCATTTGTGAGGGCTTATTACCTGTCATTTCCATATATCATGAATAAAGACATTGGACGTTTTTCACATTTCAAGTCTTGTGCTCCCTTTCTTTCTTTCTTTCTTTATATATTGGAAAATAGCTGTATTTACACACACTCACCCATACAGGTATCAATCCACTCTGGATCTCACTGGTAACGACTCTGCTACTGCCAGTTATGACTTCGAAAATCCGATCAACTTAGCCGAAGACGAAGGTGAAGATGATTGCGAAGTGCCTGGCGAGCTTGCAAGACTGTTACTCCAGGAAGAGAGGGCCATTCAGCCACATGAAGAGCCAGTTGAAACGGTGAATCTGGGTACTGAGGCAGATAGAAAGGAAGTTAAGATTGGTGCCAATCTGGAGCTCAGCGTGAAACAACGGTTGATTCAGATGTTGCATGATTATGTGGAAATCTTCGCCTGGTCCTACGAAGAAATGCCTGGGTTGGATACCGACATTGTGGTCCATCATCTGCCTACCAAGGAAGACTGCCCTCCGGTTAAGCAAAAGGTCCGCCGTATGCGTCCAGAGATGTCTGAGAAAATCAAAGCTGAGGTTATGAAGCAATTTGATGCCGGGTTTCTAGCAGTGACTTCTTACCCTCAGTGGGTTACCAACGTAGTTCCGGTACCGAAGAAAGATGGTAAGGTCAGAATGTGTGTCGATTACAGGGATCTGAACAGGGCCAGCCCCAAGGATGACTTCCCCCTACCTCACATTGATGTTCTGGTTGACAATACTGCTCAGCACAAGGTGTTCTCCTTCATGGATGGTTTTTCAGGTTATAATCAGATCAAGATGGCTCCTGAAGATATGGAAAAGACTACCTTTGTTACTCAGTGGGGCACCTTTTGCTACAAGGTCATGCCTTTTGGACTGAAAAATGCTGGGGAAACCTACCAACGTGCCATGGTTGCTTTATTTCATGACATGATCCATCATGAGATTGAAGTGTATGTTGATGATATGATTGCAAGGTCCCAAACTGAGGAGGAACACCTTGACCATCTGTAAAAGCTGTTTGACCATCTGAAGTTGTACAAGCTGAGGTTGAACCCAAACAAGTGCACCTTTGGGGTGAGATCTGGAAAATTGCTAGGTTTCGTCGTGAGTGACAAGGGTATTCAAGTGGACCCTGCCAAGGTTAAAGCCATACAAGAGATGCCAGTTCCCAAGACAGAGAAAGAAGTCAGAGGCTTTCTAGGACGTCTGAATTACATTGCCCGATTCATCTCGCACCTAACTGCTACCTGTGAGCCAATCTTCAAGCTGCTGAAGAAAGATCAGGTAGTATGTTAGAATGATGAATGTCAGGCCGCTTTCAACAGAATCAAAGAGTATCTCCAAGAACCACCCATTCTGATGCCACCAGTTGAAGGGATACCTCTAATACTATACCTGACAGTACTTGACAGCTCGATGGTGTGTGTGCTGGGGCAGCATGACGAGTCTGGCCGAAAAGAGCACGCCATTTATTACCTTAGCAAAAAGTTTACCGACTGTGAGACCCGATACTCACTGCTCGAGAAAACTTGCTGCGCTTTGGTATGGGCTGCTCGCTGGCTGAGACAGTATATGCTGACTCACACTACCTTGTTGATTTCAAAAATGGATCCGATCAAGTACATATTTGAATAGCCTGCTCTGTCGGGAAGAATAGCAAGATGGCAAATGATCTTGACAGAATACGACATCCAGTACACGACTCAGAAAGCTATCAAAGGAAGTGTATTGGCAGACCATTTGGCACACCAGGCAGTAGATGACTACCAATCAATGAACTTTGAGTTTCCTGACGAGAGCATCATGATAGTAACTGACTGTGAAGTACCTGGACCGGATGAAGGACCTGAGGAAGGATCCCGATGGTCTATGCACTTTGATGGAGCCTCCAACGATTTGGGTAACGGTATCGGCGCTGTGATCATATCCCCTCAAGGCACTCATACTCCACTCACTGCCCGACTATGTTTCAACTGCACCAACAACATGGCGGAGTATGAGGCGTGTATCATGGGTCTTCAAGCTGCAATTGACTTAAGGATCAAGTTTCTGAGTGTCTTCGGAGATTCCGCTCTCGTGATCAATCAGATCAAAGGCGGGTGGGATACGAAACATCCGAATCTTATTCCTTACAGAGAATGTGTGTTGACATTGATCCCCCATTTCACGGAGATAACTTTTGAACACTTTCCAAGAGAGGAGAATCAGTTGGCGGACGCGTTGGCTACGATGTCTTTTATGTTCAAAGTCAAGTGGGACAATGAGGCTCCCCGAATCATTATCTGGAAACTGGATGAACCTGCATATTGTTGTGACCTTGAGGATGAGGTAGTAACTGAAAAACCCTGGTATCATGAGGTGAAAAGGTATCTGGAAGCCCAAGAATACCCTGAAGGTGCATCCATCAATGACAAAAAGTTTCTAAGAAGGTTCGCAGTGAAGTTCTTCCTTAGCAACGACATTCTGTACAAGCGAAACCATGATTCGACCTTACTGCGTTGTGTGGACAAGACTAAAGCAGAAAGAATCATGGCAGAGCTGCATGAAGGTACCTTTGGAACACATTCCAGTGGACACACCATGGAAAAGAAGATCCTTCAGGCATGATATTTCTGGTCCACAATGGAAGCTGATTGTTACCAAGATTCTCGGACATGTCATAAGTGTCAGATTTATGCTGATAAGGTGCACGTTCCTCCAGTTCCTCTGAATGTCTTGACAGCACCTTGGCCTTTCGCAATGTGGGGCATAGATATGATCGGCGAGATTAAACCTACGGCATCCAACGGGCATCGTTTCATCCTGGTGGCAATCGATTACTTTACAAATTGGGTTGAAGCAGCTTCTTATGCTACTGTAACCAAGAATGTTGTGGCACGGTTCATTCGGCATAACCTGATCTGTCGATACAGCGTCCCAGAAAGGATCATTACGGACAATGGTACCAATCTTAATAACAAGATGATCACTGAGCTCTGCGAGCAATTCAAGATACAGCACCACAACTCTTCTCCTTACCGACCGAAGATGAATGGGGCTGTAGAAGCAGCGAATAAGAATATCAAGAAAATTGTGCAGAAGATGACAATGACCTATAAGGATTTGCACGAGATGTTACCGTTTGCTCTTCACGGGTACTGTACCTCAGCAAGGACGTCAACCGGGGCAACTCCTTTTTCCTTGGTCTACGACATGGAGGCAGTCTTACCGATTGAAGTGCAGATACCCTCTCTCCGGATAATGAAGGATGCAGATCTGAGCGAAGATGACTGGATCCAGACCCGACTTGATCAGCTAAATCTAATTGACGAAAAGAGACTCACCGCTATTTGTCATGGTCAAACGTATCAAAAACGGATGATCAGGGCATTTAACAAGAAAGTCAGACCACAAGAGTATCAAGTTGGGGACCTGGTAATCAAGCGCATCATTCTTCCTCAGAGTGATCCCAGGGGAAAATGGACCCATACGTACGAAGGGCCATTTGTGGTTAAACATGTGTTCTCAGGAGGAGCCATGATCCTAACCACCATGGATGGTGACGACCTTCCTCACCCCGCCAATGCAGACATAGTAAAAAGATACTACGCATGATAAAAGACCCGCTAGGTTGACATACCTAGGCAAAAATTAGGGCTTTCCGGCGAACCAAAAGGGTTCGGGAAAAATGAGGGATAAAAAAAAATCTGTACACCCGGCAAGTCGAAAACCTGAAAAGGCGGCTTGGGCAAAAATGGGTATCCCGGTGGACTGAAAACCCGAAAGGGCGGTCCAGGCAAAAATTAGGGATAAAGCGTAATACTATGTCTCATTGGATCACCTTGCATCCAGAATCCGGTATCAACCATCAGGTTCAGACGGCATCGATCAATCAACTTCATCATCAACCGAGCAGCCAAGTGATGAGACGCTCGAAGATATAAAGGCGATAGCAGAGTTGGAACCCAGTGGGATTATTCTTTTCACATAGCTGTTTTGTTTTCCCTTTTTCACAAAATTGTATAAACTCTGTTTGTTCGGCGGCGTTCTCTTACTAGGACGTCAGTCTCTTGTACATAAACGCCTATTTACAGGCAAATTCAAAAAAATCAATACAAATTCACTTTTCAGACCAATTGCCAATTGTTTTTCCTTTTTCTGTTTTGTTTGCAAAGAACGTCCAATGTTCAATTCTTGATATATGCATTTGACACTAATTGCTAACTCATAAATATTTGCATACGAAACAAAGGATTAATTACAGGTAACATTAGAAACATGGGCAATAATGAGCTGTCTAAGCGATCTAATGGCTCTGTCCACCAAGGTACCAAGGTAAGTTCGGCTGAAGAATGTAACCAATATATCTTAATTCCCCAGAGAGTGAGCCAGCAAGTCAACATACTCTCCCCAAGCAAAGTTATGCTGTCAGCCTTAAGGAAATTGGGTATCCCTAGCAGATCTCAACATTCCTCAGCGGAGTATGCAAACATTCTTAACAAGCATCCCCGACAGTCTTGATCTAAGATTGTTCCCCGGCGGTATACCAGACATTCAGTGGAGCCACTTCCCCAGTACATCTCAAAAATTTCCCCAGGAGAGTCCAGTCCAAAAGTTTCCCCAGGAAAGTTGAATCAATCTCCCCAGCAGGAAGCTTATCCCCAGTAGATTCTAGAAGCTTGTCACCCGCAGAGCACGAATGCGTCTCCCGGCTTTATTCAAAGGTTATTTCCCCACCAGGATATAACTGGGTTATCCTCAGCCAAAAACCACGGAAAGATCGTCCCCGACGAAGTCTCCCTATCCCCCAGCGGAGTTCATCAAATCTTCCAACAGAGCTCATCAATGGTATCCCCAGCGGAGTTATCATCAAATCTCAGCAAAGTACCTCTCTTTCCCCACAGAGTTCACTCCTCGCAGAGTAATCCATCCTCCAAGTTTACTCCCCAATGGAGTCATCTTCTCCTACCGGTATTCTTGCAACCATCATCCCCAGCGGAAACAAAGCACTATCCTTCAACATCAGCCCAGGATTCAACTTCCCGACATTCGTCAAGGATTTACTTTCCTAGACAAAAACATACATTCATAAACATCATATCTTCATACATTATAGCATGCATATACGCATCATGAACATACAATCTCATTTATTCTGAGAACATCACGCAGGTCATACATCATGACATCGCATACAACTAACGTTTTGTCTTTTCAGGACAAAGGTTAATACCAAGATGATTACCATCAACGGTCGCAACTAAATATCTGATTCCTGTATCTTACCAGGGTGTATCTGTTGACGACTAATTCCAGACTCGATTCCTGTATCTTGCCAGGGCACGTCTAAAGAGTTCGAAGATCTGATTCCTGTATCTTGCCAGGGTGTATCTGTTGACGACTAATTCCAGACTCGATTCCTGTATCTTGCCAGGGCACGTCTGAAGAGTTCGAAGATCCGATTCCTGTATCTTGCCAGGGTGTATCTGTTGACGACTAATTCCAGACTCGATTCCTGTATCTTGCCAGGGCACGTCTGAAGAGTTCGAAGATCCGATTCCTGTATCTTGCCAGGGTGTATCTGTTGACGACTAATTCCATACTCGATTCCTGTATCCTGCCAGGGCACGTCTGAAGAATTTGAAGATCCGATTCCTGTATCTTTCCAGGGTGTATCTGTTGACGACTACATTACCAGACTCGATTCCTGTATCCTGCCAGGGCACGTCTGAAGAGTTTGAAGATCTGATTCCTGTATCTTGCCAGGGTGTATCTGTTGACGACTAATTCCAGACTCGATTCCTGTATCCTGCCAGGGCACGTCTGAAGAGTTCGAAGATACGATTCCTGTATCTTGCCAGGGTGTACCTGTTGACGACTAATTCCAGACTCGATTCCTGTATCCTGCCAGGGCACGTCTGAAGAATTTGAAGATCCGATTCCTGTATCTTGCCAGGGTGTATCTGTTGATGACTACATTACCAGACTCGATCCTGTATCCTGCCAGGGCACGTCTGAAGAGTTCGAAGATCTGATTCCTGTATCTTGCCAGGGTGTATCTATTGACGACTATATTCTCCGGACTCGATTCCTGTATCTTGCCAGGGCACGTCTGAAGAGTTTAAAGATTCGATTCCTGTATCCAGCCAGGGCACATCTACAAAAAGAGTTTGAAGACCAACTCCTGTAGCAGGCCAGGTAATTATTTTTCTTTCTCAGGTATGCAAGTTCTCGCTAAGGAATCTCTTACGCGATCGACAACCTCCCGATGGCACCTGTAAGCCCATCTCCACAACTACCACTACAGTTCCAAATGGAATTTGTAAGCCCATTCCCGACAAGGTTCTGTCACATCTCCAGATGGCATCTATAAGCCCATCCTCCTATCCATCATCTCTCCAAATGGCATCTGTATGCCCATTCCCGCCATCACACTGCTGATACTCTACTATGTGAGTGCAAATTTCTAGGCACTCTAGTGTTCAATCATCTTCCACCTTCGGATTACGAAAGGCACGCCAACCAATCTACATCCTCAAGTCTAAGAAGATTGAACAGGGGCAACTGTTGTACCCCAAAATTTGCCCTCCCATATTCTTCAAGATTTGCCAAGATCATGGTTCAAAATCTCTCAAGGGTTGCACAGTCCAATTGCCTCCTAACACAGTCAAAATTAGGGTTTTGGTTCTTGCAAAGAAATTGAGATTTTCAAGGGTCCAATCAAGTCCCACATGCCCATATACATTGTCAAGCATCCATATGTCAAGTTTCAAGACTCACAGCATCAAGTTGCACAATCAAAAACCCTAAATGCTTCACAGTCAACTGCAGGGGCAAAATGGTCATTTGACAGTCAAAAGTCAAAATTTTTGGTCAACATCTTATTTTGAAGCCACAAACATCATTTGATCAATTCTTGATCATGATTCTCAAAGCATGGCTCAAAAAGTCTCAAGATGCAAAAGTTTCTATTTTTGGACAGTTGAAAAAGTCAACTGCAAATTGACCAGGGCATAACTTCCTCATGGTTTATCAGAAAAAATCCATCCAAAGCTCATTTTGAAGAGAATGACATTTCCTACAATTCATCTTCACACTTCAAGTCCAAGAAATGCTCTCACAAAAAGTTATCAATTTCAACATTATAGGTCATTTTCAAAAGTCAACAAAAAGGCACTTTAAGTCAAAGACCATAACTTGAGATTGGTAAATCAAAATGACATGGGACCAAAGGAATTGGTTAGAGGACTTCAAGACATTTCCAAAATGTCCAAGAACATGATCATAGCTTCAAAATTGAGCAAGATATGCCTTGTAGAAGTTTGGAAATTTTTGGGAATTTTGAAAAGTCAACTTTGCACAAAAGGCTTCAAAAATGCTAATGGGCCTCAATTTCTTTCATGAATCATTACCCAAAGGCTATGCACGACCCATTAAGCTCAAAGGGATTTATTTTCTTACTTTTAATTAATTAATTGAGTTTTTATTATTATTAATTCATTTAATTAGTTTTAAATATAAGAAAAATATCAAATCATGTTTTTAAATCTTTTTATGCAGCAAATATCTTCCACATATGCAAAAGATTTCGTGCATCATCTCAAGGGGACAAGATCATTCCTATTTGGCAAGTTTTCCATGGCAAAAAGATTGAAAAAAGATGTGGAAAAATCAAAGATTGGAATCATTAATTCATGGACTATGGGCTTGGCTTTTTGACCTAATTTCACTCAGATACAAAGGCACAACATAACTTAATGCCAACTGTGATCGGTGGATCTGGAACTGACTGTTTAACGCTGGTTCGCGAAATGTCGCGGAAGCAAGAGTCGCCACCTTCTTTTATTTTCTCCAAATGGAAAGGACAAAAGCACAGAAAAATTCCTTATAGAGATTGCTCTCGGTTCGGGAGGTAGATTATAGAAAGGGAAGGTGTTAGCACACTTTCTATCCATGGTTATCCATGGGCTCTTAGATACTTGCTCATTTGTGTTTTCAAAAATGGTTTGTTTGCTTTTCAACTGTGGGTTTTAAAAAGTTTCTTTGAAAATTCCAGTTCGACTCTTGTATCGGTCCTCAAGAGTGTTTGAAAAATTTGCTTTCGAAAGCTTTTGAAAATGTGTCGGTGTGAAAAGTATTTTGAATTTGTTTTGGAATTTAGAGCAAGTATCTAGAGTCGTCTACCTACCCTAAGGAATTCGTCTGTGTAGATGTCCTTTAAAGTAGTGCCATCCCACCATTGAGAGGTAGGTAGCACCACCATTGGAGGTGTTCGGGTCAATTCGAAGGTTCGGGACATGGTGATCACCAGAGCAATAGGAAGATACCTTAGAAGCTACCCTCATGCCAGGTTCTCAGATCATGAGGACTTACTAAAACATCCTCTACTCGACGATCACCTTTCGAGAGGCAAGGCAACAGTGAAGCGTACCCTAGGGGTGGTGTGTGATTTGTGTGTCATGTTCATTTACATTTATCTTGTTCATGTCGGGGGTGATCTACGCTTTTGTTTTTATTTATCATTCATTCTTGCATGCCATTATTAATAGTTAAAAAAATGCGGAAAGATAAAATTCCTAAACTATTACAAAGGCGCGGGTCCACATCGCCAAATTAAAATCCAGGACCCGATTTGACAGAAAATAAATAAAGAAATAAAGTAAAGGAAAGTGCGAGAAATTAAGTTTACACGGCTTTGGGAGAATTACATAAATATTTAAAAGAATGAAATAAATAAAATGCGCGAATTGGAATTAAAATTGGAAACGGGGGCGTTGGACCCTTTTTAATGAAATTAAATTAAATGATTATTAAATTAATGAAATTAAAATGAAAAAAAGAAATTGTTTTTTTGAGATTTTTGTATTTATGGTTTTTTTTAATGTGAATTAAATGAAATTAAAATATTAATTAACCCTAATTCTAGTCCTTTTTTATTTATTAAGAAAACATGTTAAAATTTAAACCTAAAATTAATCTAATTATTTACATGCAATTTTGATTTATAAAAATAAATAATATTTAATTATTAGTGAAAAGAAAAGAAAAAAGGATAAAAATTGATTAAAACTGTAAGTGCCTTCGTTTGGGATTGGCTCATCTCTTGTAAAACAAATAGCAACAATAATGTAATGTAATGTACAATAGGAACAGCCTGAAAATTCTATTGTAAATGCCTAAACATGCTCTGGAACAACATGTCTCAAGAGATGTCATAACATCATACCAGACATCAAGCTACTGAACTGTCAAGACTGATGCAGTTCTGTTCCTAAAGTTATGCAGAATATTCTGCCAAATAGAATGCATAACAAGTAGCGAAAATTGAAGGCATACGTGGAGCCCTAGAAGATTCAATCAGAAGCTAAGGATAAGGAGAAAAGCTCGATTGAAGACCTAACTTGTAGCAGAAGTTTTCTGCTTATTTTATGCAGGTTGTTAGAGCTGCATTGCTGTTATGTGAAGGCCCGAATCCAGCTGGGTAAAGAGGGTTATAAATAGAAGCATTGTAACCTAATTTAAGAGAGTTCGCTGATTGACAAGATGTAATCACTTAGGGCTAGTTGTGAACCACCCGGGCTGTGGGATGGTCACCATACTCCTTGAAACCTGTAGGTTAAAGGATGTATGCATTGTACTTGATTGAAGCTTTTAAGCATGATCAAGATGTGTAATGGAAGTGTATCTTCTGAACAGTTTAAGTACTATAGAAAGTTATCACTGCGGTGATTGAGGGGGAGTGAGAGGGGTCTCATATCTAGGATTGGATCTTAGGTAAAAGTGTCATTAGGTAGTGATTAAGTGAGAAGGCTGTCAACGGGTGTGTTGGCTGTAGGGTCTTTGAATTGATACTACTAATAGTGAACCTTATCCCTGGCTTGGAAGCCCCCAGATGTAGGTTGGTTGAACCGAACTGGGTGAACAATTCTGTGTGTTATTTACTTTCTGTATTGGTTATTTACCTTGATGTCACATCATTCCTCGTAACATCAATGTATAAGATTAACCTTAACTGTTCTGAACTTCATTAAATCAGAACCTGCGTGTTGCTGGCTCTGGTATGTTAGTCCAGTGACTGTTGTAGAACAGATATCAAAAGTACAACCTATTCTACTTGTACAGCGCTTAATGTCAGATCAGAGGTCTTAACATTCCATTAGACATTCTGAGTCTGTGACATTCCCGGAATTTCAATTGGTATCAGAGCAGGCATCCTGTCTGTCTCTGGATGAGATCCATGGGGGATACTTTCCGGTTGTGTACAAGGTAGAATATTGTTTGAACCAGTAGTGTTCATATTGTTTGGTCCCTAGGAGTGGAGGATGGACCAATTTGGGAGAAAGTAGATCAATCTGATCAGCAATGTTGAAGGAAGATGAAAGTGTTTGAACCTCATGCGGGAGTGAAGATTTTGGAGTGCATTGTTCAACCTGTATTCAGCACAAAGAAGAATATTATCAAAACCTTCATGCGGGAGTGAAGATATTGATAAGGTATCATCTGTGTGTATAAAGCTTCCTTTTAACCAGGCTGTAGAGTTGGGTCTAGGAAGTTGCTTGGTGAAGAAGCAAACAACTTGTAGGATTGATTTATTTTCAATCCTTATGTGTCATGCTTGCTATATGGAGTAAGCATTGTGTAGGTTCTGTTGAAGTACTGCTATTCCGCTGCATAGCTTCTGATACAACGCCTAAAGTGAAAGAAGAACTCTAGGGTTATTATTTTCAACAGAATTTGTAAGCAGATTTTGCAATCTATCAGTAATGTCCTCAAGTCCACTCATAAAGGCAAGGCATTTATTATTAGTGTTGATGAGTATCAATTGATCAATGATTCTCATATACGTCTACAAGCTGCTTGAAGATTATCAAGGATGATGTGTTCCAAGGAGATGGAACTGATATGCTTAAGGATGTTAGAACATCATGCAACTGCCAGTTGAAGAACAGATGTTCTGGGTGCTAAACACTTGTAGTGCGAATACATATGTTTGGAACCTACTCCTGATCTGGAAGAGGAGACATCTGGTTTGAAATAATTGATCAAGGGAGTATATGTACTGAGCTAAAAGCACTTAAAAGGACTTTAAAGTGTGATTTCCAGGTTTCCCCTCATATGATTTCTGTGTCTTCAGCCAAGTAAATATACTTAACAAATATGAAGAAGTAATCAGTCATGATCATCTAGTATGATTAGATAATGGAAGCAGAATCTTTATGTGATAAATATGTGGAAATCAGAATCAAAAGTTCTAAAGCTTGTACAACATCACAACTGTTGAAGACATCCGTTGTTGAGGAAAGACAGATAAGTTCCAGATTTAGTGAACATCCTCATGATTGATAATGAAGTTTCTTCTAGTACAAGTTACAGAATGTGGCAACCTGAAACTTGTACAGCAAGTAAACTAAGGACTCTTAATTTGAAACCTGTGGCAAATTCCAAATGAAGAGTACTTACTATGTGTCTAAAGTAAAGAGCTCAACACTGTATGATCAAGCTGATATGAAAGGGAGTTCATCTTACCTTGTTCTATAAGATGCTTGAGTTTATTTCTCATGATCTTAGTGATTTCCTAAGAGGATAGGAATAGAACAGGGTATGTCTACCAATCACATAAACTGCAGCATGTGAAGGAGAATTCACTTAAGTCTCTACAAAGTCAAATGGTGGATATCTACACTTTGACAAGTCATCCCCATCACCTAGGATGAACTTGTTAGTTGTATGTAGGAAGGAGGAGTTATTTTCAAAAGACCCTCTTTTTACTTAAAGCTCATTTATGTAGTGACCTTACATAATAGAAACAACTTGGTCTGCTCTTGTCTACAGGAGTATGGTACGATTAACTCCTTGTACTGTTCAAGGGTCAAGGTGAAGGTGATACATGCTAGTTGCTGCATGGTTATGTGGTTGTTGTGGGTCTGATCATAAAGGATGTAAGAAAAGTGTGCTTTGATTGCTTTGGATGTTCATCCAAAACCATAGTATAAGCCAGGTTCATATGGTTGAGATCAATGTCAGATCTGATGGTGCAACATCATCTCAAACGAAGGGCCGCTTCAGCAGTTGGTTTTTCATGCATGGAGCAGAAGATTGTTAGAATAATTATCCTACCTTGAGAAGATGGCATAATCTAACTAATAATGAATACTTTGACGGGAGACTAAGTATTCATTAGGATCTTGCATAAAGATATATATATATAAGCACTTTGATGGGAGACTAATTGTTTGTCTAATATGTATGCAAGGCTGTATTCTGAACCTATTACTCAGAACTTGGTAGAGAGTTTATTTCTCTCTAAGAATATTCTGGTGAGTAATCACACCTTTCTTATGGGGAATATAAAAGGGCATCAATCCCCTGGATGTTAACTTCAGAATCCAAGCAGATAGGTTCATGCTGTAACATCATTTATTGTTAGAAGTCCGTGGCAGAGACTTGGAACTGTGAATCTTAATATTCTAGTGTGGCAGTTTTATTGTTGGTTTGGAATAAGTAGATTCTACTTGTGTTTAAAAGAAGTATGCTTAACAACGCATAACTACTGTTGTGGTCTGAAGAAATTTACTAGTATTAGCAACTACTAGTAAATATATTATACAGAAGGATGACATGATCAAAGGATAAGCCTTCTAGAAAGTCTAAATCTTAGTAAAGCTTGTAAGCACACTAAGAAGGTTGGAGGTTGGTTTCAGACTATGGCTACATGAGAGACATGATAAGTATGGAAGCGCAAGGGCATGAATCAGAGATGTTCTTACTATTCTAAGACTAGTTCAGGGTGCTTGAAGTTACCACCTCAGAGCTAGTGCTACTGGTTTCCACGCCACTGTTTTGATTGGCCTTAACAAGGGAAGTCACTGAGTGTTGCACTTTTCCAATTACAATATACATTGAAGGGAGATTCTGTAATGTTGGACTTAATCTGAAGATCAGAAGTCAGAAGAGGGCAGTGGTATGCTGATGTTTATGTGTTCTGATAATATGACATTGTGAAGTCATGGATAATGTCTCAACAACAGGAGATTGAAGAATTGCTCTTATCAATAGCAAACTGGTCTAGCAAATCAGACTTCACTAGCTCCAACAACTACTAGTGAATGGAAGATCAGAAGAATTTAGAGTCTTTTGGTGTATTGAATCTCAGCAACACAAAGCATGAGTGATGGCCATGATTAAAATCTCTTGCTACTAGCTGGTTAAAGTGCCCCTCTCTGTGCCTAAATGAGAGAAGTAAAAAGAAGGCTGCTGTTGAAAAATGCAAGGTAATGTCTAAGTAAGTGTCATGACATTATCAACGACATTGCAACCTTGGGGAAATCAAGAAGAATACGGGAAAATAACTTCGCCACGTCATTGGTAGTCTGTTTCCTAGAAGGAATAAATCTTCAGTCCCGAAAATGGGTCAAAGGCTGATTTTATTCAGGAATTACTTTGACCAAAATTTATGCATGTATTAGGACTGGATCTTTTTGTGGTATTGACAGAAACAAACAATACATGCACAGTCAGTCTGAAATGTGCACATGCTCTAACAGGTATCCTTGACCAAGATTTTATATTACCATCTTTTTGAACCTGGTATCTCCTTATATAACCTCCTGTCACACATTCTTTTCTCTCACAACCATCATGGGGTTTATACGGATTTGGGAAAACTGTTCTTGGATCTGGTTTTGTGAGGGCTTTCTTTGGCAATTTTTGGCCAAAAAGGGGGAGAAAGGAGTACTGTTAGAAACTGTCCTCGTTGCAGCAGCTACTACTCAAAATTTTGATCACAAAGACTTGTCACAAACTCAGCAGAAATTCAAATGGCGTGAATTTCTTTGTGACTTGTGATCTGAGCTATGAACACAGTTGTGACCTGTGTTCTGAGTTACAAGGGAGATATTCTGGTCACTCCTTAAAGGTTCTCTGATGCCTCTGAAAGGATAGTTTATCTCCCACGGTCCTCTTTTTCCACCATCAGTGACAAGAAATGGTTCGTGGTCTAAAAGGGAATAAGGTGCATCCTCTTCCTCCTGTGCCACAAGAGGTCCTGAATGGTGAGTATTATTGTTGTATTTGTTTTAGCCAAAATTAGCCAAAGGGGGAGATTGTAAGTGCCTTCGTTTGGGATTGGCTCATCTCTTGTAAAACAAATAGCAACAATAATGTAATGTAATGTACAATAGGAACAGCCTGAAAATTCTATTGTAAATGCCTAAACATGCTCTGGAACAACATGTCTCAAGAGATGTCATAACATCATACCAGACATCAAGCTACTGAACTGTCAAGACTGATGCAGTTCTGTTCCTAAAGTTATGCAGAATATTCTGCCAAATAGAATGCATAACAAGTAGCGAAAATTGAAGGCATACGTGGAGCCCTAGAAGATTCAATCAGAAGCTAAGGATAAGGAGAAAAGCTCGATTGAAGACCTAACTTGTAGCAGAAGTTTTCTGCTTATTTTATGCAGGTTGTTAGAGCTGCATTGCTGTTATGTGAAGGCCCAAATCCAGCTGGGTAAAGAGGGTTATAAATAGAAGCATTGTAACCTAATTTAAGAGAGTTCGCTGATTGACAAGATGTAATCACTTAGGGCTAGTTGTGAACCACCCGGGCTGTGGGATGGTCACCATACTCCTTGAAACCTGTAGGTTAAAGGATGTATGCATTGTACTTGATTGAAGCTTTTAAGCATGATCAAGATGTGTAATGGAAGTGTATCTTCTGAACAGTTTAAGTACTATAGAAAGTTATCACTGCGGTGATTGAGGGGGAGTGAGAGGGGTCTCATATCTAGGATTGGATCTTAGGTAAAAGTGTCATTAGGTAGTGATTAAGTGAGAAGGCTGTCAACGGGTGTGTTGGCTGTAGGGTCTTTGAATTGATACTACTAATAGTGAACCTTATCCCTGACTTGGAAGCCCCCAGATGTAGGTTGGTTGAACCGAACTGGGTGAACAATTCTGTGTGTTATTTACTTTCTGTATTGGTTATTTACCTTGATGTCACAGCATTCCTCGTAACATCAATGTATAAGATTAACCTTAACTGTTCTGAACTTCATTAAATCAGAACCTGCGTGTTGCTGGCTCTGGTATGTTAGTCCAGTGACTGTTGTAGAACAGATATCAAAAGTACAACCTATTCTACTTGTACAGCGCTTAATGTCAGATCAGAGGTCTTAACATTCCATTAGACATTCTGAGTCTGTGACATTCCCGGAATTTCAAAAACCCTAATTCTACAAATTTTAAGTTAATTAAGAAAATGTTTGAATTAAACCTAATTTAATAGCTAAAATTAATGAATAATATTTATTTACAAAATATTAAAATAAAATATATTTTTAATTTTTATGGCCTTTCTGATTTTTTTGTGTTTTTTATATTATTATGAAAAATAATTAATTAAAGAATTAAATCAAAAAAACTAATTAAAACAAGAAATAGAAAAATATGAGAAAAGGAATTAGGAATGCAAACCATGGGGGTCTGTCCCCAAATAGGAGGTTTTGCTTAGCAATTTGGGCCCATTTGTTTATGGCCTCATTTGACTTCTCAGCTAGCGTGCATAGGCGTTGACTCATGTCCATGGTATTCACCAGATCTGGGCCCTCAGATCGTCTCTATTGGCCAAGTGGCAAGCTAGATTTGAGGGACGTATGGTGTTCCCTTGTAACGAAACTGCACGCAAGCATGTTAATAAAAATAATATGGAAAGGGATGGGGGACCTGGGGTTTGAACCCAGGTCCCAGGGATTACCAGTAATACGCTTTGCCAACTGCTCCACACGCGCGTTTTGATTATATAATAATAAACAAACAATATAAGAGAAAACAATGGTTAGTGGGGAAGTTAGCGCGAAAATTCAAATGGTGCAATCAGATCCTTACACATCAGCGTCTTCTTCCTCGTTTTGTTTTTTTTCTGAAACATGAAAAGGTTAGCGGGGGTTTTAAACCCCCCCAAAATATGCTTTATCCAAGAATAGCGAATAGCTCATGGTAGCTCATAAATTGAGCGCGAGGGTTCTATTCAGATCGTCCAAGCATGCTGAGTACGGTCATAGTATTATGGTGTTCCAATTTTACAGTTTTAAGAAACGCCCAAATTAAAAGCTTGGTAACCCTAACCTGTATCAATGGTGAAATTTCCAATTTGGCACAAAAACTCAATTAAAATACGCAGTTAACTTTAGAATCAATCACTCAATATAAATCAATAAAGAAAACACACGAAAAATGCATGAGATTCATGATTCGATTATGGAAATTTTCGTACAAAGCTTGACTCAGATATACCACCTCCTTGAGTATGGGACCAAGTTCTTGATTGGAATCGTCTCCTGGTAACCTTGGTAAGCTAATGGAGTGGTTATTTGATCTTGAAAAGCCCTGCAAGATGGTTTTCAGTATTTGAGTTTTTCACAAAAATGCAAAAAGTGATGATGATGTTCTTGTGCAGCTGGGAGGTCATATGCATTAGGGTTAGCATCAATATATACATGTGAATGATTAGGGTTAAGAAATTGGTCAAAAAATCCATGAATTGATGAAGAGATATTTGATTTTTATGGCATAAGTTTTCAAATCTTTTTTCATTAAAACTTGGTTCAAATCATGTCCAATTATCAAGATTCTTTCCAAATCTGATTATACACAAAATCTTGAGACTATTTCATGCACAAAAAGATTTAAGAAGTTAGGCTTAGTATTTTCCACATATTTATTTTAATTAAATGAATTATTAGTAATTAAAAATCCAAATAAATAAATAAAAATGACAAAAAACTTCCCTTTGGGCCAAATGGTCGTGCACATGCTTAGGATGATGATTCTTGGAAGAAAAAGGGGCCCATTAGCATTTTTAGGTCATTTGAAGCAATGTTGACTTTTCAAAATATCCAAAAATTTCCCAACTTCCACAAGGCATATCTTGCTCAATTTTTAAGCTTTGCTCATGTTCTTGGACATTTTGGAAAGGTCTTTGAGTCCTATAACCAATGCCTTTGGTCCCATTTCATTTTGATTTACCAATCTCAAGTTATGGTCTTTGACCTAGAGTCCCTTTTTGTTGACTTTTGAAAATGACCTATAATGTTGAAATTGATAACTTTTTGTGAGAGCATTTCTTGGACTTGAAGTGTGAAGAGGAGTTGTAGGAAATGTCATTATCTTCAAAATGAGCTTTGGATGGAATTTTTATGATAATCCATGTGCAAGTTATGCCCTGGTCAAGTTACAGTTGACTTTTTCAACTGTCCAAATATGGAAACTTTTGCATCTTGAGACTTTTTGAGCCAAGCTTTGAGAATCATGATCAATCATTGATCAAATGATGTTTGTGACTTCAAAATGAGATGTTGACCAAAAATTTGAACTTTTGACTGTCAAATGACCATTTTGCCCCTACAGTTGACTGTTGAGCAATTAGGGTTTTTGACTGTGCAATTTTGTGCTGTAAGTCTTGAAACTTGGTATGAGGATGCTTGACCATGTTTATAGGGATGTGGGACTTGATTGGACCCTTGGAAACTTCATTTTCTTTGCCAGAACCAAAACCCTAATTTCTGACTGTTGGGAGGCCCTTGAACTGTGCAACCCTTGGGGAGATTTTGAAGCTTTGACTTGGAAAATCTTGAAGAATATGGGAGGGAAAATTTTGGGGTACAACAGTTGCCCCTGTTCAATCTTCTTAGACCTGAGGATGCAGATTGGATGACGTGCCTTTCGTAATCCGAAGTTGGAAGATGATTGAACACTAGAGTGCCCAGAAATTTGCGCTCGCATAGTAGCGTGATGGGGGGAATGGGCTTATAGATGCCATTTGGAGATTGATGGATAGGTGGATGGGCTTATAGATGCCATCTGGATGTCAATCGCTTAAGAGATTCCTTAGCGAGAACTTGCGTACCTGCAAAAGAAAAGGATTACCTGACCCGTTACAGGAGCTGGTCTTCAGATTCTTTGTATAGATGTGTCCTGACTGGGTATAGGAGCTGAATCTGGAGCTTCAAAAGGTGATGAATGAACCAGGGATAGTTACTACCTCAACAGGAACGCTGAGAGAACCTTGGATGATTACAACCTCAACAGTAACGCTGAGAGAATCAGGGGATGATTACCACCTCCGCAGTAACGGGGAGAGAACCACAGGCGACTACAACCTCAACAGTAATCATTGAGAGAATCTTGGATAACCTCTACTTCAACAGTAACGCTGAGAGAATCTTGGGGCGATTACTACCTCCGCAGTAACGGGGAGAGAACCACAGGCGACTACAACCTCAACAGTAATCATTGAGAGAATCTTGGATAACTTCTACTGAGTCTTCATCAGGAAAATCTGTTTGGGGTCGATTTAGCTGGACTAGAGAAGGCCTTTGACTGGATAAGAAACAGAAAATCTTAGGGTCGATTAACTGAACCGGTCTAGGTCTTGAAATCTTCAACTGGATAAGAAACAGGGAGATCTTAGGGTCGATCTGACTGAACCAGAGAAGGCCTTGATGTCTTCTACTGGATAAGAAACAGGGAGATCTTAGGGTCGATCTGACTGAACCAGAGAAGGCCTTTGACTGGATAAGAAACAGAAAAGTCTTAGGGTCGACTTAACTGAACCGGTCTAGGTCTTGGAATGTAGCTGAGAACTTAACTGGATCTTTCCTGAAAGGTAAAGGTCAGTCATATGCAATGCATGATATGGATCAAGCAATGATGTTCTCAACATAAATGAGATTTGTAAGATATGATGCGTATATGCATGCTATAATGATGTATGTGATGTTTATGAATGTATGTTTTTGTCTTAGGAAGATAAATCCTTGACGGGTGCCGGGAAGTCACTCCTGGGCTGATGTTGAAGAATAGATTTTGCTTCCGCTGGGGATGATAGTTGCAAGAATACCGGTAGGAGAAGATAACTCCGTTGGGGAATAAACTTGGCGAATGGATTACTCTGCGGGGAGAAAAGTACTCTAACGGTCATGCTGGGGAGCAATACTCTGTGGGGAGAGAGATACTTTGTTGAGTTGTTGATAATAACTTGCTGGGGATACCTTTGTTGTGTTGGAAGTGTTAATAGGCTTCGCTGGGGATAAGAAGACTTCGTCGAGA
Source organism: Vicia faba (assembly GCA_948472305.1). Lineage (NCBI taxonomy): Eukaryota > Viridiplantae > Streptophyta > Magnoliopsida > Fabales > Fabaceae > Vicia > Vicia faba. The sequence goes on from OX451741.1 coordinate 260,314,315, forward strand.
ACGCTCCTTTCGTGGCTTTTGGCTGAGGATAACCCAGTTATATCCTGGTAAGGAAATAACTCTTTGAATGAAGCCGGGAGACGCGTTCGTGCTCTGCGAGGGATAAGCTTCCAGAATCTACTGGGAATAAGCTTACTGCTTGGGGAGATGCATTCCAACTTTCTTGGGGAAACTGGATTGGACTCTCCTGGGGAAGTTTTGAATTGTACCGGGGAAGTGACTCCATTGAATGTTTGATGTACCTCCGGGGAACAATCTTTAGGTCAAGACTGCCGGGGATGCTTGTTAAGAATACATGTGTACTGCTGGGGAGTGTCGAGACCTGCTGGAGGGTACCCAACTTCCTTAAGTTTGATAATATAGCTTTGCTTGAGGAGAGTGTACTGACTGCTGGCTCACTCTCTGGGGAATTAAGATATCTGGTTGTATTCTTTAACTGAACCTACCTTGATACCTTTGGAGGATAGAACAATTAGATTGCTTAGACAACTCTTTATTGCCCCTGTTTCTAGTGTTACCTGCAATTAATCCTTTGTTTCGTATGCAAATATTTATGAGTTAGCAAATTATTGTCAATGCATATATCACAAATTGAACCTTGGACGTTCTTCGCAAAACAAAACAGGAAAGGAAAAACAATTGGCAATTTTAACTGAAGAGTATATTTGTATTGATTTTTGAATGGCCTGTAAATAGGCGTTTTATGTACAAGAGGCTGACGTCCTAGTAAGAGAACACCGCCGAACAAAAGAGTTTATACAAATTTTGTGCAAGAAAATAAAACAGCTGTGTGAAATGAATGATCCCACTGGGTTTCAACTCTGCTATTGCCTTTATATCTCCCAGCGTCTCATCACTTGATGACCTTGGTTGAAGATGAAGCTGACTGATCGATGCCGTCTGAACTTGATGTAGATACCGGATTCTGGATGCAGAGTGATCCAATGAGACATAGTATTACGCTTTATCCCTAACTTTTTCCTGGACCGCCCTTTCGGGTTTTCAGTCCACCGGGATACCCCTTTTTGCCCAAGCCGCCTTTTCAGGTTTTCGACTTGCCGGGTGTACAGATTTTTCATTTCATCCCTTCATTTTGCCCGAACCCTTTTGGTTCACCGGGAAGCCCTAATTTTTGCCTAGGCATGTCAGCCTAGCGGGTCTTTTTCACGCGTAGTATCTTTTTACTATGTCCGCATTGACAGGGTGAGGACGGTCATCACCATCCATATTGGTTAGAATCATGGCTCCTCCTGAGAACACATGTTTAACCACAAATGGCCCTTCGTACGTAGGGGGGTCCATTTGCCCCTTGGATCACTCTGAGGAAGGATGATTCGCTTGATTACCAGATCCCTAACTTGATACTCTTGTGGTCTGACCTTTTTGTTAAATGCCCTGATCATCCGTTTCTGATACGTCTGACCATGACAGATAGCAGCAAGCCTCTTTTCATCAATAAGTTTTAGCTGATCAAGTCGTGTCTGGATCCAATCATCTTCGTTCAGATTTGCATCCTTCATTATCCGGAGAGAGGGTATTTGCACTTCGATCGGTAAGACTGCCTCCATACCATAAACCAAGGAGAAAGGGGTTGCCCCGGTTGATGTCCTGGCTGAGGTACGGTACCCATGTAGAGCGAACGGTAACATCTCGTGCCAATATTTATAGGTCACTGTCATCTTCTGCACGATTTTCTTAATGTTTTTATTTGCTGCTTCTACAGCCCCATTCATCTTCGGTCTGTAAGGAGAAGAGTTGTGGTGCTGTATTTTGAACTGCTCGCAGAGCTCAGTGATCATCTTGTTATTGAGATTGGTACCGTTGTCTGTAATAATTCTCTCTGGGACGCCGTATCGACAGATCAGGTTGTGCCGAGTGAACCGTGCCACAAAAGTCTTGGTTACCGTAGCGTAGGAAGCTGCTTCGACCCACTTCGTAAAGTAATCAATCGCTACTAGGATGAAGCGATGCCCGTTAGATGCCGTAGGTTTAATCTCGCCGATCATGTCCATGCCCCACATTGCAAACGGCCAAGGCGCAGTCAGAACATTCAGAGGAACTGGAGGAACATGCACTTTGTCTGCATATATCTGGCATTTATGGCATGTCCGAGAATGTTGGTAGCAGTCAGCTTCCATTGTGGACCAGAAATACCCTGCCCGGAGGATTTTCTTCGCCATAGTGTGTCCACTGGAGTGTGTACCAAAGGTCCCTTCATGTAGCTCTTCCATGATCCTTTCTGCTTCATTCTTATCCACACAACGCAGTAAGGTCGAATCATGGTTTCGCTTGTACAGGATGCCGTTGCTAAGGAAGAACTTCGCTGCAAACCTTCTCAGAAACTTCTTGTCGTTGACAGACGCACCTTCAGGGTATTCCTGAGCTTCCAGATATCTCTTCACTTCATGGTACCAAGGCTTCTCAGTCACCAATTCAGTCTCGAGATCACAACAGTATGTCGGTTCGTCCAGTTTCCAGATGATGATCCGGGGAGCCTCATTGTCCCATTTGACCTTGAACATAGAAGACATTGTAGCTAACACGTCCGCCAACTGATTCTCTTCTCTTGGAAAGTGTTCAAAGGTTATCTTCGTGAAGTGGGGGATCAAGGTCAACACATATTCTCTGTAAGGAATAAGATTCGGATGTTTCGTATCCCACTCTCCTTTGATCTGATTGATCACAAGAGCGGAATCTCCGAAGACACTCAGAAACTTTATCCTTAGGTCGATCGCAGCTTGAAGACCCATGATGCATGCCTCATATTCCGCCATGTTGTTGGTACAGTTGAAACATAGCCGGGCAGTGAGTGGAGTATGAGTGCCTTGAGGTGATATGATTACAGCGCCGATACCGTTACCCAAAGCATTGGAGGCTCCGTCAAAGTGCATAGACCATCGGGATCCTTCCTCAGGTCCTTCATCCGGTCCAGGCACTTCACAATCAGTCACAATCATGATGCTTTCGTCCGGAAACTCGAAGTTCATTGACTGATAGTCGTCTACGACCTGATGTGCTAAGTGGTCTGCCAATACACTTCCCTTGATGGCTTTCTGGGTCGTATACTGAATGTCGTATTCTGTCAAGATCATTTGCCATCTTGCTATTCTCCCCGACAGAGCGGGCTTTTCAAATATGTACTTTATAGGATCCATCTTTGAGATCAACAAGGTAGTGTGAGTCAGCATATACTGTCTCAGCCGGTGAGCAGCCCATACCAAAGCGCAGCAAGTTTTCTCGAGCAGTGAGTATCGGGTCTCACAGTCGGTAAACTTTTTGCTAAGGTAATAAATGGCATGCTCTTTTCGGCCAAAGTCGTCATGCTGCCCCAACACACACCCCATTGAGTTGTCAAGTACTGTCAGGTATAGTATCAGAGGTCTCCCTTCAACCGGTGGCATAAGAATGGGTGGTTCTTGGAGATACTCCTTGATTCTGTCAAAAGCAGCCTGACATTCATCATTCCAACGTACTACCTGATCTTTCTTCAGCAGCTTGAAGATTGGCTCACAGGTAGCAGTCAGGTGTGAGATGAACCGAGCAATGTAATTCAGGCGTCCTAAAAAGCCTCTGACTTCTTTCTCCGTCTTAGGAACTGGCATCTCTTGAATAGCTTTGACCTTGGCAGGGTCCACTTGAATACCCTTATCACTTATAACGAAGCCTAGCAATTTCCGAGATCTTACCCCGAAGGTGCACTTGTTCGGGTTCAACCTTAGCTTGTACAATTTCAATCGGTCAAACAACTTCTGCAGATGATCAAGGTGCTCTTCCTCAGTCTGGGACCTTGCGATCATGTCGTCAACATACACTTCTATCTCATGATGGATCATGTCATGAAATAAAGCAACCATGGCACGTTGGTAGGTTGCCCCAGCATTTTTCAGTCCAAAAGGCATGACCTTGTAGCAGAAGGTGCCCCACTGAGTAACAAAGGTAGTTTTTTCCATGTCTTCAGGAGCCATCTTGATCTGATTGTAACCTGAAAAACCATCCATGAAAGAGAACACCTTATGCTGAGCTGTATTGTCAACAAGGACATCAATGTGAGGTAGGGGGAAGTCATCTTTGGGGCTGGCCCTGTTCAGATCCCTGTAGTCAACACACATTTTGACCTTTCCATCTTTCTTTGGTACCGGCACTACATTAGCAACCCACTGAGGGTAAGAAGTCACTGTAAGGAACCCGGCATCAAACTGTTTCATAACCTCGGCTTTGATCTTCTCAGACATCTCTGGACGCATACGGCGGACCTTTTGCTTAACCGGAGGACAGTCTTCCTTAGTAGGCAAGTGATGGACCACAATATCGGTATCTAACCCGGGCATGTCTTCGTAGGACCAGGCAAAGATCTCCATATAATCATGTAGCATCTTAGTCAACCGTTGCTTCACGCTGAGCTCTAGGTTGGCACCAATCTTTACCTCCTTTCTGTCTGTATCAGTACCCAGGTTTATTGTTTCCACTGGCTCTTCGTGTGGTTGAATTGCCCTCTCCTCCTGGAGTAACAGTCTTGCAAGCTCGCCAGGAACTTCGCAATCATCTTCACCTTCGTCTTCGGCTAAGTTGATCGTATTTTCAAAGTCATAACTGGCAGTAGCAGAGTTGTTACCAGTGAGATCCAGAGTGGATTGAAACCTGTATGAGTGAGTGTGTGTAAATACAGCTGTTTTGCAATATATAAAGAAAGGAAAGAAAAGAAAAGGAGCATAAGATTTGAAATGCGAGAAAACGTCCAAGATTTTTATTCATGATATATGAAATGACAATTTATATGCCCTCACAAATGAAGCCACGGTGCCCCGGGTAAGACACCGGGCCATAGAGTTCAATTTATTGTTTATTACAAATAACAAAACAAAGAAGTTTATTACTGCGTAACAAAAGTAACAGGAGTATGGTCTTTGGCAATCCAATTGGTCAATCCGCCTTCCGTCGTCGGGTAGATCCAGCTATTTAACTCAGCTTCATCCACTTCATTATCCTCTCCAACAGCATTCACTCCTGGATTGGTAATGAGCACAGGAGGTCTTCTGGTCTTTGCCTTCCGCATAGCTTTCTGACCCTCTGCAGTAAAACCCAGTCCAAATTTGTCAGTTTTCTGTGTAAAGTCGGGAAGCCTGCCCCAATTAATACATTCACCTTTCTGAACCACAGCCCGGGCATCCTTTAGGGAAGCCATCTTCAAAGGAACATCCTCTTCGGCCGCTGTTTCTGCTGCTGCTGAAATTGGAAGTACCTCTTCGAAATGCTGAAAGGGGGTTTCAATAAACTCCCCGTCCATCTCAATGTACCTGAAGGAATTCAAATGGCTCACCATATACTCCTCCTCTCCCTGCACAGTGACGATCTTCCCTCTGACAGGGTATTTTAGCTTCTGGTGCAAGGTAGAGGTCACTGCCCCAGCTTTGTGGATCCAAGGTCGACCCAGTAGACAAGAATACGATGGACGGATATCCATCACATAGAAAGTAGAGTCGAACACCTGAGAACCCACACGAATAGGAATGTCAACCTCTCCATGAACCACCCTCTTGGAACCGTCAAAGGCTCTGACGATGATATTGCTAGGTTTAAGCTCCAGGCCTTCACAATCCAAACGGTCTAAAGCCTTCTTGGGTAGCACATTCAAGGAAGAACCAGTATCCACCAATACGTGTGCCAGAGTAGTGCCCCTGCATTCGATAGAGACATGCAGAGCATCATTATGGTCCCTTCCCTTTGCAGTCAGGTCAGCATCTGAGAAACCCAAACCATCGTCCGCTGTCAGATTTGCTACGCAATCAGTGAACTGGACTGCAGATGTCTCCTGTGGCACATGGGCCGTCTTGAGAAATGAAATTAAGGCCTTAGCATGGGCCTCTGAGCACAGTAATAAGGAGAGCATTGAGATCTTGGAGGGCGTATGCCCCAGCTGCTCGACGACGTTAAAGTCACTCTTCTTTATTATCTTCAGGATTTCCTCCATCTCTTGTTGGGAGGCCTCAGCATTTATAGGTATTGGTGCCTCCATCCGGGCAGGCTCAACTTCAATCCCTTTGCCCCGAGCATTAGATGACTCGGTAGCAGGGGAAACAACTTGATCAGAAACAGGAACAAGTACATTTGTAGGTGTTATTGTAAGGGGTCTTCGGATAGCGGGCGGTGCAATGTCAGGCGAGAAGAGCCTGCCACTGCGGGTAACCTTGGCTGGACCAGTGATATCGCAGATACTGGCGCCAGTGTTGAAATCTTGTTTGATTCCATTCACATACACATCTTCCCCATAGTGCCAGGGGACAGCTTTATCAGATACGTAGGGGAGAGGCCCCGGAACAGTAATAACAACAGGTGCGACAGTCATGATTTGGACGGGCTTCTTTGGGAGAGCCTTGATTGGATTATTGAAGATAGTGACCATAGAAACTTCTTCTACCGAAACCAACTGAACAACAGACTTCTTAAACAGAATCTCCTTGCCGTCCATTAGGCTTTGGATGCCCAACTTCAGCAAAGGACAACCAGATAGGGAAACAGCACATAACATGCAACCCTCACTGCAACCCGGAAATAAACCGGCCAGCAGTAGGTTCCTCTTGACAATCTTCAAAGGAGTAGCTACATCATCCACAGAAACAGCGTAAACATCTTCATCAACAACATTTACTCCATGCTGGGGCATAGGAGCAGTTACCATATTCGGCCTCTCAGGCGCTTCAAACTGTATCTCTTTTGCATCAATAAGGTCTTGCACCTTATTCCTTAATGCCCAACAGTCATCAGTGGAATGCCCCGGGCTATCGGAGTGATAAGCACAGCGGGCATTTGGATTGTATTTGGGGGAGGCAGTGTTCACAACTTTAGGGGCCTCCCTGACAGTCACTAGGTTGGTGGACAGCAACTGCAACAAGATTTGTGATAGAGTCATGCTCAACCGGGTGAACTCTCTCCGGGGTCTTTCAGCCCTTTGAGGATTGGCTTGCCTAGGAGCGGCAGCAGGCTTAGCAATCATTACCGCACTGACAGATTGGCGGTGCTCAGATTTCTCTTGTCTTCTGGAGCCATATACAACACTAGCCTCCTTCTTGAAGGGTTTCTTCTCTGAACTTGTAGATGCACCCTTCGGAATCTTACCAGACTTCAACCCAGCCTCAATTCTCTCTCCAGTCAGAATAAGATCAGTAAACCCTATAGATGAGTTACCGATAAGATGGTTGAAAAATGGCCCAGATAGGGTCCCCAAGAACATGTCTACCAACTCCCGATCAGTCAACGGAGGCTGCACCCTGCTAGCCAGATCCCTCCACTTCTGAGCGTACTCTTTAAAACCTTCACTTGAACCTAACGACATACCCTGGAGTTGGGTACGTGTAGGGGCAAGGTCGGCATTATATTGATACTGCTTATAGAAAGCAGTAGCCAACTCCTCCCAGTTACGAACCTTGGTCCCATCCAGCTGATAGAACCATTCGAGATGAGTCCCTGAAAGACTCTCCTGGAAGAAGTGGATCCACAAATTCTTATCCACTGAGTACGGCTGAATCTTCCGCACATACGACCTGAGGTATAACTTGGGACAAGATGCCCCATCATATTTGGTAAAGGATGGTGCTTTGAACTTATGAGGAATGATCACACCAGTAGACAAACCCAATTCTCCGAAATCCAGCCCAGGTACCTATTGTATCTCCATAGCGTTCAGTCTGTCCTCCAACTGCTTATATCTGTCTTCTGCAGGAGGATACTGTTCCTCATCAAAATCAGTCTCGTTGTCAGAGACTACCGGACTAGGACCTTTTTCCCTTTGAGGAGTACCCTTTCCTATAGAAGAACAAGCCTCTTCATTCTGCAGAGTGTTGCCAAACCTTCGGCCCGAGTTGAAAAGAACAGTTCTTCTCTTCTTCTTCTTCTCCTTCTTCAGGAGCAGAGCCTTCAGCTCCTCTTGGCCCTGAGCCAAACCCATGATTAGTTCCTGAAATTGCGCATTCTGCGCCTGAAGAGCCTTGATGGACATTTCGGTTGATGATGAGTTAGGATTCATGATGCTGAAATAAACAGCGAAGAACTGTAAGCAACCTGAAAAGAAGAAAACCTGCTATGCACATAATGAATGATATGTGTTTATGAAATTCATTCAAGGGTTCGAAAGTTCAAATTTGTTGTAGACAAAAAGAACACACGTTATCATTAAGGAAATAATTGTTCAATACATCAAAGCCTCATGGGCACAAATTACAAAGCAAATCAATCCCAAAAGACACTACGCATCCTCTTTGGAGCTATGTAGGTGTTGAGATTCCTCTCCTCATGCAATAGGCGGGTAAGCTCCAGGACCTTCTTTTCACTGGCATGTAGACTGGTCTCAAGAGAATTTCGTTCTTCCTTAAGCTGGATCCAGCTCTTCTGCATTTCTTCCCAGGACGTAGGCATATCAGGGTGCTGAATAGTGTAGGACACTTCTCCTTCCAAAACTGGCTCTTTGATCACAGGGAGCATATGAGGATATGGCATCACTAACTTCTGGGAGCGGGCCCATACCCACTTGAGATAATGTTCCAATGGGATGGAATTCCTATGCCCCAGTGTCTTGCTGTCTATCCTACTGGGCATCCTCCAAGCTCTGATGAATCTCTGGCGAAGTCTTTGTGCATCGTTGTCAAAGTCAAAAACTATGTCAGGAATTAACATGTCATGAGGGTCATCCCTCCGAGCATAACCAAACTGTCTCCAAGCCAGGCACAGGTTGTAAGTAATACCTCCTCTGATTCCAAGTAAAGGAACATTAGGGTACTCCCCGCAACGATCAATGATAGTGACATCTTCTCTAGATCTAGGGCACCAATGTATATCTGCATGTGTAAGAGTCATCAACCGTTGTGACCATCTCAAACCCCGCTCGTTCTTCAAAACTGATTGTGGAAGGTGCGAAATAAACCACCTTCCCAGGAGAGGAGTGCAACACATAAGGACACCTCTTTTTCTCATGGTTCGAGTGTAACATGAGTGAAGGATGTCCCCCAGCAACATAGGTATAGGATTCCTGGACATGAAGATCTGGACAGCACTGATATCTATAAGCTAATCTGGGTTAGGGAACAACACCAAACCATAGACAAGGAGGGCCACAACTTCTTCAAAAGCTTGTAAGTCAAGGGAGTTCCAACATTCATGGGCCTTTTCAAACAGAAACCTGGCTAAGAACCCTTTGATACCACTTCTAACTTCCCAATGTCCCTGAGGTCAGATGATTGTAGGTGTAAGGCTTTAGCAATCTCTTCAAGTTTAGGTTCCTTTTCTGTACCGTTGTAGGGTAGTTGATCAAGGATAGGGATCTTCAGGAGCCGGGAGAACTCCTCCAATGTAGGTACCAGCTGATAATCCAAGAAGGTGAAATTGTGATACAGAGGGTTAAAGAATTGGAACAGGACCTTTATCATATCTTCCTCAATGTTGGTATTGACCAAGCTGATGAGTCTTCCATGTCTTTCACTGAATGAAGAGCTCTCGGGAATCCTGGATATAAGCTCCTTAAGCTGAGGAGGGACCCTTACAAGACTGATTTGAATTGTCTTTCTGCGAACAGTTTCCATGTCCTACAAAACAAGAACAAAGATGAAGATTCGAACCCCTGAAATGGTTAGTCAATGCATATGATGCTGGATGATGTCATGATGCTATGATTAAACACACCACAGATATTTACAAAGACAAACATGTAAGGCACACAAGGCACACAAGGTAAGCCCTTAGAGTTTAAGGCCAACATGGGGTCTGGGTAGTACCCTCTTGAAGTTGGTGGGTTCAACCTGTCCTATTAGAAGTAACCGGGTTCTAAGGGTCCCAATATCACGGGATTGCTTTCATTGTTCATCATTTCGATTTAGCCACTGAACTGGCGACCGAAATATTCCAGGAAAGCAACCCTCAATTGAGTGTAGTATCGAGTATCAACCAACCTCGGACTGCACCAAAGTCAGTTATCTCACTACCCTAAAGAGGCCAAGATAGTTCAATTAAGGTTCCTAAGGTCAGTTGATGTTTCACGACACCACGCGGCGGCCCCGTACTCTCCTTGACTGAACTGAAGGGTTACCGATACTCACCAAAGTGCCACATCAACGTAGCAGGCTGCTTCAACCATGTCGGTATACCCCGCACAGTTCCCTCACAGCCTTGTTGCTACTTTCTAAGAAGGTATCCCCCAGATCCGGGTTAGGATCTATAGAACTCCCAAGATAGTACCCACAATGATAAAGCAAGCAATTCAGACAATTGAAAACACAAGTGATCTTAGTCCTAAGGTACACCTCACTTTTACAAATTTCCCCAGCAGAGTCGCCAATTCTGTGATCGGTGGATCTGGAACTGACTGTTTAACGCTGGTTCGCGAAATGTCGCGGAAGCAAGAGTCGCCACCGTCTTTTATTTTCTCCAAATGGAAAGGACAAAAGCACAGAAAAATTCCTTATAGAGATTGCTCTCGGTTCGGGAGGTAGATTATAGAAAGGGAATGTGTTAGCACCCTTTCTATCCATGGTTATCCATGGGCTCTTAGATACTTGCTCATTTGTGTTTTCAAAAATGGTTTGTTTGCTTTTCAACTGTGGGTTTTAAAAAGTTTCTTTGAAAATTCCAGTTCGACTCTTGTATCGGTCCTCAAGAGTGTTTGAAAAATTTGCTTTCGAAAGCTTTTGAAAATGTGTCAGTGTGAAAAGTATTTTGAATTTGTTTTGGAATTTAGAGCAAGTATCTAGAGTCGTCTACCTACCCTAAGGAATTCGTCTGTGTAGATGTCCTTTAAAGTAGTGCCATCCCACCATTGAGAGGTAGGTAGCACCACCATTGGAGGTGTTCGGGTCAATTCGAAGGTTCGGGACATGGTGATCACCAGAGCAATAGGAAGATACCTTAGAAGCTACCCTCATACCAGGTTCTCGGATCATGAGGACTTACTAAAACATCCTCTACTCGACGATCACCTTTCGAGAGGCAAGGCAACAGTGAAGCGTACCCTAGGGGTGGTGTGTGATTTGTGTGTCATGTTCATTTACATTTATCTTGTTCATGTCGGGGGTGATCTACGCTTTTGTTTTTATTTATCATTCATTCTTGCATGCCATTATTAATAGTTAAAAAAATGCGGAAAGATAAAATTCCTAAACTATTACAAAGGCGCGGGTCCACATCGCCAAATTAAAATCCAGGACCCGATTTGACAGAAAATAAATAAAGAAATAAAGTAAAGGAAAGTGCGAGAAATTAAGTTTACACGGCTTTGGGAGAATTACATAAATATTTAAAAGAATGAAATAAATAAAATGCGCGAATTGGAATTAAAATTGGAAACGGGGGCGTTGGACCCTTTTTAATGAAATTAAATTAAATGATTATTAAATTAATGAAATTAAAATGAAAAAAAGAAATTGTTTTTTTGAGATTTTTGTATTTATGGTTTTTTTTTAATGTGAATTAAATGAAATTAAAATATTAATTAACCCTAATTCTAGTCCTTTTTTATTTATTAAGAAAACATGTTAAAATTTAAACCTAAAATTAATCTAATTATTTACATGCAATTTTGATTTATAAAAATAAATAATATTTAATTATTAGTGAAAAGAAAAGAAAAAAGGATAAAAATTGATTAAAACCCTAATTCTACAAATTTTAAGTTAATTAAGAAAATGTTTGAATTAAACCTAATTTAATAGCTAAAATTAATGAATAATATTTATTTACAAAATATTAAAATAAAATATATTTTTAATTTTTATGGCCTTTCTGATTTTTTTGTGTTTTTTATATTATTATGAAAAATAATTAATTAAAGAATTAAATCAAAAAAACTAATTAAAACAAGAAATAGAAAAATATGAGAAAAGGAATTAGGAATGCAAACCATGGGGGTCTGTCCCCAAATAGGAGGTTTTGCTTAGCAATTTGGGCCCATTTGTTTATGGCCTCATTTGACTTCTCAGCTAGCGTGCATAGGCGTTGACTCATGTCCATGGTATTCACCAGATCTGGACCCTCAGATCGTCTCTATTGGCCAAGTGGCAAGCTGGATTTGAGGGACGTATGGTGTTCCCTTGTAACGAAACTGCACGCAAGCATGTTAATAAAAATAATATGGAAAGGGATGGGGGACCTTGGGTTCGAACCCAGGTCCCAGGGATTACCAGTAATACGCTTTGCCAACTGCTCCACACGCGCGTTTTGATTATATAATAATAAACAAACAATATAAGAGAAAACAATGGTTAGTGGGGAAGTTAGCGCGAAAATTCAAATGGTGCAATCAGATCCTTACACATCAGCGTCTTCTTCCTCGTTTTGTTTTTTTTCTGAAACATGAAAAGGTTAGCGGGGGTTTTAAACCCCCCCAAAATATGCTTTATCCAAGAATAGCGAATAGCTCATGGTAGCTCATAAATTGAGCGCGAGGGTTCTATTCAGATCGTCCAAGCATGCTGAGTACGGTCATAGTATTATGGTGTTCCAATTTTACAGTTTTAAGAAACGCCCAAATTAAAAGCTTGGTAACCCTAACCTGTATCAATGGTGAAATTTCCAATTTGGCACAAAAACTCAATTAAAATACGCAGTTAGCTTTAGAATCAATCACTCAATATAAATCAATAAAGAAAACACACGAAAAATGCATGAGATTCATGATTCGATTATGGAAATTTTCGTACAAAGCTTGACTCAGATATACCACCTCCTTGAGTATGGGACCAAGTTCTTGATTGGAATCGTCTCCTGGTAACCTTGGCAAGCTAATGGAGTGGTTATTTGATCTTGAAAAGCCCTGCAAGATGGTTTTCAGTATTTGAGTTTTTCACAAAAATGCAAAAAGTGATGATGATGTTCTTGTGCAGCTGGGAGGTCATATGCATTAGGGTTAGCATCAATATATACATGTGAATGATTAGGGTTAAGAAATTGGTCAAAAAATCCATGAATTGATGAAGAGATATTTGATTTTTATGGCATAAGTTTTCAAATCTTTTTTCATGCAAACTTGGTTCAAATCATGTCCAATTATCAAGATTCTTTCCAAATCTGATTATACACAAAATCTTGAGACTATTTCATGCACAAAAAGATTTAAGAAGTTAGGCTTAGTATTTTCCACATATTTATTTTAATTAAATGAATTATTAGTAATTAAAAATCCAAATAAATAAATAAAAATGATAAAAAAAACTTCCCTTTGGGCCAAATGGTCGTGCACATACTTAGGATGATGATTCTTGGAAGAAAAAGGGGCCCATTAGCATTTTTAGGTCATTTGAAGCAATGTTGACTTTTCAAAAATCCAAAAATTTCCCAACTTCCACAAGGCATATCTTGCTCAATATTTAATCTTTGCTCATGTTCTTGGACATTTTGGAAAGGTCTTTGAGTCCTCTAACCAATGCCTTTGGTCCCATGTCATTTTGATTTACCAATCTCAAGTTATGGTCTTTGACCTAGAGTCCCTTTTTGTTGACTTTTGAAAATGACCTATAATGTTGAAATTGATAACTTTTTGTGAGAGCATTTATTGGACTTGAAGTGTGAAGAGGAGTTGTAGGAAATGTCATTCTCTTCAAAATGAGCTTTGGATGGAATTTTTCTGATAATCCATGTGCAAGTTATGCCCTGGTCAAGTTACAGTTGACTTTTTCAACTGTCCAAATATGGAAACTTTTGCATCTTGAGACTTTTTGAGCCAAGCTTTGAGAATCATGATCAAGCATTGATCAAATGATGTTTGTGACTTCAAAATGAGATGTTGACCAAAAATTTGAACTTTTGACTGTCAAATGACCATTTTGCCCCTACAGTTGACTGTTGAGCAATTAGGGTTTTTGACTGTGCAATTTTGTGCTGTAAGTCTTGAAACTTGGTATGAGGATGCTTGACCATGTTTATAGGCATGTGGGACTTGATTGGACCCTTGGAAACTTCATTTTCTTTGCCAGAACGAAAACCCTAATTTCTGACTGTTGGGAGGCCCTTGAACTGTGCAACCCTTGGGGAGATTTTGAAGCTTTGACTTGGCAAATCTTGAAGAATATGGGAGGGCAAATTTTGGGGTACAACACCAACATACACGAAAAATTGCTCAGGAGGCCATAACCAAATTGCAAAATTTCCACCAAAAGTTGAAATCTGAAATCACAGTTAGAGGATAATTCAAAGCTTCTAAGGGATTCCAACACGTTGCCTAAGCATCCAGGAAGCTTTTGCAATCAAGAATCAATCAAAACGAGCAAGGAAGTGAGGAACACAGGCTATACGGTTTACCAAAATTTCTTGAATTTCACATGATGATTCATGCATTTTTAATCATTTTTCTTGAGTGATTTATACTAATATTAACCTTCTGAAGCTAATGATATAATTCAATTGCATTATCAGGCCTTGTATCATGATTCACCATTAACGTGTTCTAGGGTTTCAGGACTCAAAAATTGGGGCTTTCCTCATATGGAAAAATTAGCCCTTAAAACCCATGCCATTAAACTCGTTGTAACAAGACGAAGCTATTAATAACCTCGCGCTCAATTTATGTTAAAGCATGTGCTAATCGCTATTTTTTCATGGCTGTGTTTAGTGGGGGTTTAAAACCCCCGTTATTTATTTATATTACAGGCAGAAAGATGAAGAAGACGCTGAGGAGTCCTACCGTGTACATTCAGTCAACCACATGCACTCAAACTGGGAAAGTCAAACAGGCTTCATGTTCTTGGGCCAAGTCACTCTAATTCACCTCCTAAATGGGCCTGATACCCCTATGGTTTGCATCATTTTTATTTTTATTTGATTTTTTAATTCTTTTTAGTGTTTTAATTATTTCTTTTAATTCCATAAAATAACTTTTCATAATATAAAATACAGAAAAATCAAAAATGTTTATTTTATTAATATTAATTTCACAATTATTATTTTTGTAAATAAACTTTAACAATTAATTTAGTTAATTTAGGTTTCAATTTCAACATTTTTTCTTAATAAATTAAAATAGGTAGAATTAGGGTTTTTGATATTTTTCATCTTTTTTTTTTTATAAATAATTTTCTCTCATTAGTATTATTATTAATTATTAAATATTTTTGTAAATAAACTTGTACATAATTAACTAGCATAAATTAGGTTAACTTTTAACATTTTCTCAAATAATTAAAAATATTTAGAACTAGGGTTTCCTTCTAATTTTAATTCTTTTCTTATTTCATTAAATACAAAAACCTAAAAAACATTTCTTTTCTTTAATTTAATAATCAATTAGCTTTTAATTTCAATTTAATTTCTCAAAAGGGTCAAAACCCTCGGACGTTCAATTTCTTTCGCGCGCATTTATTCTTATTTTTCTTTTCGAATATTATGTTACTGCTCAAGCCATGTAATAGTAACTAGGTTTTACTTTCCGCAACTTTTATTAAAACGGGTCTTTGTAATTTGGCGATGTATAGACCCGCGCCTTGTAATAGCGTAGGATTTTACTTTCCGCATTTAAATTTCCGCATTTTCAAATTCTTTGCATGAAAGAATGTATGGCCTAAATTAAAAACAAGCGTAGCTCACAATGCCATGATCAAAAGATAAATATTAACATGAAAATAACACACAAGTTCACACACCACTTCTAGGGTACGCCTCACTGTTGCCTTACCTTCGAAACGTGGTCGTCGAGTATAAGACGTTTTAGTAAGTCCTTATGTACATGATCCAGTTGCCTCGGATTAAAAAGGATCAATGGCATAAGGGTAGCTTCTAAGGTGTCCTACTGTTGCTCTGGTGACCACACTGTCCCTACACTCGAATTGACCCGAACACCTCCAACGGTGGTGCTACCTACCTCTCAATGGTGGGATGGCACTACCTCAAGGACATTTACACAGCCTAATTCCTTAGGGTAGGTAGATGACTTATGGATACTTGCTCTATTCAAAAAACAATCAAAACTCTTTTCACACCGACACTTTTCAAAAAGCTTCTAAAACAATCTTTCAAACACTCTTGAGGACTGATACAAGAGTTGATCTGAAATCTTTAAACGAAACTTTTTTCAAACTCAATCACAATTGAAAAGCAAACACTTTTGAAAACACAATGAGCAAGTATCTAAGAGCTCGTGGATAACCACGGATAGAAAGGGTGCTAACACCTTCCCTTTCTATAAATCTACCTCCCGAACCGAGAAACTATCTCATAAGGAATTTTGCTGTGCTTTTGTCCTGTCCATATTGGAGAAAATAAAAGACGGTGGCGACTCTTGCTTCCGTGACATTTCGCGAACCAGCGTTAAACAGTCAGTTCTAAATCCACCGATCACAGGGAGGATTTTGGATAATTTCTTGTTTTTGAAGCAAGAACGTGTTACTTTGTAATACAGGCCTGTAATCCCTATCTTGTATGCTGCATCTTTTTCCCTTGATACTTGCAATTTGTGGATTTGATCTTGCCTCATAGATACGGCCCCATGCCTCAAAGATCTTGGTTTGACATAAAGTGTAACTTTTCAAAAATGGCATTATACCTTTTTCCAAATAGGGATTAGTTTTGCATGCAATGTCCAAATGGCCAAGATAATGCATTAGCTCAGTGGATTTGCATTCAATTAAGGAGTGTAAAATTGTTTAGAGGCCTGCAAGCTAGTACAAAGCATGCTGATTTGAAAATGCAAGTTGTATGAACATGTATTGGCCATGGATCAAAGTGAGTTTTTGCCAACTTCAAGCATTCGATTCTCCCTAACCACAAAGGTTTTTGAGGAGTTCTTGGACAATTTGTAAAGCTTGCAATATGTACTAAAATCCATCTTTGAAATGAAACTTGAAAATCCAAGTGGAACTATGTGAAAAATGGCCAAGAAGATGGGTCAAAATCCTGCCTAAACTAGGGCAAAATTTCTCTAAGTTAAAAGTTTTAGGTACCCTTGTTCCAAAAATCATAACTTGAGATACATGCTTCTTTTGAGAAAACTTTGTGAATAAAAGTTGTATACTTTGTGATGGACTACAACTTTCATGTTGAAAGTTTTGTTTGAATCCATTTTCATCTTGGTGAAAAAATGGGACAAAGTTAGGAAAAAATAAGAAAATTTCATAACTTAGAAAATTTCTAAGTTATGAAATTTTTCCATTTTAAACCCTAATTTGCATTTTTGGGTTTCTTGATGAAAAAGTTTCATAATTTGACATGTCTTGATGAAAAATGATCCTTGGCACTTGATTTTGACCAAAAAGTCAAAGTTTAACTTTTCAGTATACAGTCAAATTTTGATCAGTTGACTGAAAAATTCATCTGTCAATCCTATGCATTTGAGATATTTTGAACTTGTTGAATGGGTCAAGAAATGTCATTGAGTCCTTGAGTCCATGGTTGAGCTTGGTTTGCCATTGGCTAGGTCAAATAGTCAAAAATTGCCTTTGTACAGTCAAAACCCTAAAAATGACCATTTTGCCCTTTTGGTGATCTGATCAAATTTCTTGTGGAACTGTGATCCAAACTTGATCAAATGGTTCATATGAGTTCATGATGTTGATGTGGGTCAAAATTCATGAGGTTTGACTGTCAATTGACCACAGTTGACTTTTTCCCCAATACAACTGATTTCTAGGTCAATTGTCCAATTGACTGGGCATAAATTTGAATCAAGGCTTAAAACTTGGTATGGACAAACTTATGAGTCCAACCTGAAGTATGAAAGTAATTTTAAGCATTGTTGGTCAAAACATCACTGTGCAAACTCAAACCCTAATTTAGGTCAACAGTGCAAGGAGGTGTCTTGAGCAGAACAAACCCTAACTTGATCTTGAATTCCAAGAGTCTTGTGATGAAAAATGTTGATGAAATGAGAGGGTAAATTGGGGTACAACAGTTTCCCCTGTTCAATCTTCTTGAACCCGAAGAGTTAGATTAGCAAGTTTGCCTTTCGCGACTCGAAGGTAAATGAGGATTGGACACTAGAGTGCCCGTAAATTTGCACTCGTCAGAATGTAGCTGAGGAGATGGGCTTAAAGATGCCATTTAGAGATGGTAGAATCTTGCTGGAGATGGGCTTAAAGATTCCATCCAAGAATGTTTGTTGAATTGCAATCTGGTAGGTCATAAGAATGAGTATTAAAAATGGTATCCGTGTCCGAAATGCATTTGAATTGTATCTGGAGACTGAGTCTGTATGAGCGAAAGAATGGCGTCCGTGTCTGGAGCGTATCTGAGTTGTAACTGTATTTGAACTTTGAATGAATATCAGAATGACTGCCGTGTCTGAAGTGTATATGTATTGTATCTGAATTCTGAATGGGCAACAGAGAAACATCTGTGTATAGAGCATCTCTGGGATGAGGATAAATTCTGAATGAGTGACAGAATGGCAACCGTGTCTGGAGCGTATCTGGACTGTATCCGAAGTTGAGACCTGTATGAGTAGCAGAATGACTTCCGTGTCTGGAGTATATCTGAGACTATAATTGGGATCTGAATAAGTGACAAAATGACTTCCGTTGCGACTGCACTGGGTGAATCAAACTACTGGTGTAAGAGCCAGAATGGCATCCGTGTCTGGAGCGTATCTGAACTTGTGGTTGATAGCTAAATCTAAATGAGAGATAGAATGGCTGCTGTGTCTGGAGCGTACCTAGTCTGTATCAAATTGCTGAAGTCTGAATGAGTAGTGGAATGACCACCGTGTCTGGGGTGTATCTGTACTGTATTTTGACTTGAAATTCTGAATGAGTAATGGAATGACCGCCGTGTTTGGGGTGTATTCATACTGTATCTGAATAATTGTTAACAATAGCCTTTTGATCTTATCCTGAAAAGGGTAAAATGTTAGCTAAAACACAAAATTATGTTGCATGATATGTATGATGCAATGAATTGTGTTTCATCAATGTTTATGATATATGAATGTAATGGTTGCGCATGTAAGCTGAGTAACTGTCTTGCTGAGGAAAATAAATCCTTTACAACTGGAGATAATGAAATCTTTGACTGCTGTCGAGGAAAGTAAATCTTTGACCGATGCCGGGGATTCCAAAAATCTTTGATTATTGAAGATGAGAAATCCTTGCTGACTGCTTGGGGACTGAAGATCTCTGATTGTTGAGAATGAGAAATCCTAGGGCCACTGCTGGAGATTGAAAATCCTCGGCGATTTGCGGGGATTAACAAGGTCTTTGACAACTTCTGCGGGGAATGAGAATCCTTTATGACTCTCCTGGGAAATAAGGAAAACTCTGAAAATCTCTATTGGGGAGTTAAAACCTAGAAGGCTTCTGCTTGGAGAAATGAGACTGAGAATCTTCGATCTTGCTGGGAGATAACTCTGCGGGGGAAAGGTTCACTATTTTGGCTCCGCTGGGGATAGGATTTTCAGGGTTTTCGGGCTCCACTGGGGATCTTGAAGCTTAATTCTGATGGGAAATTTGAAACTTAACTCAGCTGGGGGATCAAGTTTTAGAATGCAATGGCTCCACTGAGGATCTTGAAGCTTAACTCTGCTGGGGAAATATACTCCAAATTTTAGCTTTGTTGAGGATTTGAATGACGTATCGTAGGGGATTTCTCCTGAAATGGCATAAAGATAACTTCCTACACCTTCAACCTATCAGTAATTATCCTTTTTCAATTTCGTTTTATTTGAAAGCGGCAATTATATTCAAATGCATATGCCTATTTAACCAAACATTAGACGTTTTTAAATAAAGCATAAGTGTAAAAAGAAAAGAAAGGCAAGCCAATTTCTGCACTTTGAAGTATCTTTGTATTTAATTTTCGTGAGTATCTTTGTACAAAGGAGACATACATCCTAGTAAGAGAACATTGTCGTAAAAATTGAAAATTTTTTATACAAAAGAAAGATGGATATGTGTAATAATTCCATGGGGTTCCCATTCTTCTATAGCCTTCACAACTCTGAATATCTTGTCCATTTGCTGCTTCGTCCGCCGATGACTGGATTGATCAAAAACTCGGAGCTTATTGGTGAAGAGATTGTTCTTAAATTGATCCGACGAGACATAGTCATACGCTTTTATTCCCTAACTTTTGCCTGGACCGCCCTTTCGGGTTTTCGATCCACCGGGAAACCCTTTTTTGCCCAAGTCGCCCTTTCGGGTTTTCAACTTGCCGGGTGTACAAATTTTTTTGTTTTATCCCTAATTTTTGCCTGAACCGCCCTTTCGGGTTTTCGATTCACCAGGATGCCCATTTTTTCCCAAGTCGCCCTTTCGGGTTTTCAACTTGCCGGGTCGTTTTATGCGTAATATCTTTTGACTATGTCTGTGTTCGCAGGGTGCGGCAAATCGTCGCCGTCCATGGTGGTCAGAATCATTGCCCCACCAGAAAATATGCTCTTGATCACAAATGGTCCTTCGTAAGTAGGAGTCCACTTGCCCCTGGGATCACTTTGCGGTAAGATGATCCGTTTGATTACAAGATCTCCGACTTGATATACTTGACGTCTAACTTTCTTGTTGAAAGCCTTGATCATCCGTTTTTGATACGTCTGACCATGACAAACAGCAGTAAGTCGCTTCTCGTCGATCAAATTAAGTTGATCAAGCCGAGTCTGAATCCAATCGTCTTCACTCAAACCAGCGTCTTTCATAATCCTTAAGGAAGGAATCTGAACCTCCATAGGTAAGACAACCTCCATACCATACACCAAAGAAAATGGGGTTGCCCCTGTTGAAGTACGTGCCGTGGTACGATATCCATGCAGAGCAAACAGTAATATCTCATGCCATTCTTTGTAGGTGACTGTCATCTTTTGAATGATTTTCTTGATATTTTTGTTCGCGGCTTCAACAACACCGTTCATCTTCGGCCGATAGGGAGATGAATTATGATGATAAATTTTGAATTGTTCGCATAGAGCGGTGATCATAGTGTTGTTCAAATTTGTACCGTTGTCTGTGATGATCCTGTCAGGGACACCATACCGGCATATGAGGTTCTGCTTGATGAAGCGGGCAACCATATTCTTTGTAACTGAGGCATAGGAAGCTGCTTCGACCCACTTGGTGAAATAATCAATAGCCACCAGGATGAAGCGATGTACATTGGATGCCGTAGGCTTGATCTCTCCAATCATGTCAATGCCCTACATTGCGAATGGCCAAGGAGCTGTCAGAACATTGAGAGGAACAAGAGGAATATGTACCTTGTCGGCATAGACTTGGCATTTGTGGCAGGTACGAGAATGTTGATGGCAGTCAGCTTCCATGGTAGACCAGTAGTAGCCTGCCCTTAGAATCTTCTTAGCCATCGTATGTCCGCTCAAGTGGGTGCCAAATGTGCCACTATGTATTTCGGTCATGATCAACTCTGCTTCAACCTTGTCCACACAACGAAGTAGAACACAATCATGGTTGCGCTTATAAAGGATGCCATTGCTTAGGAAGAACTTGGCAGCAAATCTCCTTAAGAACTTTTTATCATTGACTGAAGCTCCTTCAGGATATCCTCTAGTCTGGAGATACCTTTTGATTTCATGAAACCAGGGTTGTTCCACTACTTCTTCGGTATTAATCTCATGACAGTGCGCAGGTTCGTCCATTCGCTCGATGGTAATTTGGGGAGCTTCGTTATCCCAGTTGAGTTTAAACATGGAAGACATTGTAGCCAGAGCATCTGCTAGATGATTTTCTTCTCGCGGGAAATGCTTGAAGGTAATCTTCTCGAAATGAGGCAACAATGTCAAGACATGTTCTTTGTATGGGATAAGATTAGGATGTTTGGTGTCCCACTCTCCTTTGACTTGACTGATAACCAAAGCCGAGTCCCCAAATACGACCAAAGATTTGATTCCCAAGTCTATAGCAGCCTTGAGACCAAAGATGCAAGCTTCATATTCAGCCATGTTGTTGGTACAACTGAAGCAAAGTCGGGCAGTGAAGGGTGTATGGCAACCTTTCAGAGAAATGATTACCGCATTGATACCGTTGCTGAGTGCATTTGAAGCACCATCAAAGTACAGGGTCCATCGGGATCCTTGTTCAGGTCCGTCTTACGGTCCGTTACCTTCAATGTTGTCCAATGTCATGATGTCCTCGTCAGGGAAGTCAAATCTCATAGATTGGTAATCTTCGACGGCTTGATGAGCTAGATGGTCAGCTAGTACACTCCCCTTTATAGCTTTTTGGGTAGTATACTGGATATCATACTCTGCCAGGATCATTTTCCATCTAGCGATTCTTCCAGATAAAGCAGGCTTCTCGAAGATATACTTGATCGGATCCATCTTGGAAATCAGCAAAGTGGTATGAGTCAACATATACTACCTTAGCCGGCGAGCAGCCCATACCAAAGCGCAGCAAGGTTTCTCGAGCAGTGAGTAGCGAGTCTCACAGTCGGTAAACTTTTTGCTAAGGTAATAAATGGTATGCTCTTTTCATCCAGACTCGTCATGTTGGCCCAGTACGCACCCCATTGAGTTATCCAAAACAGTCAGATACATGATTAACGGCCTTCCTTCGATGGGTGGCATCAAAATAGGAGGTTCTAGCAAATACTCCTTGATCTTATCAAAAGCAAATTGACAATCATTGTTCCATTCGACTACCTGATCTTTCTTCAACAGTTTGAAAATTGGCTCACAGGTAGATGTCAGGTGAGAGATGAACCTTGCGATGTAGTTTAAGCGTCCCAAGAATCCTCTAACCTCCTTTTCAGTGCAGGGGGCATACATTTCTTGTATAGCCTTTACTTTAGCTGGATCAACCTCAATGCCTTTGTTGCTGACAATAAATCCCATAAGTTTACCAGACCTAACTCCAAAGGTGCACTTGCTTGGGTTTAATCTGAGCTTATACTCCTTCAACCTGGCAAACAGCTTTTGCAGATGATCAAGATGTTCTTCTTCTGTCTGGGATCGAGCTATCATATCGTCTATGTAAACTTCGATCTCATGATGTATCATATCATGAAACAAAGCTACCATGGCGCGTTGATAGGTTGCCCCTGCATTCTTCAGTCTGAATGGCATCACTTTGTAGCAGAAGATACCCCATTGCGTGACAAAAGTAGTTTTCTCCATGTCCTCGGGGGCCATTTTGATCTGGTTATATCCCAAGAATCCATCCATGAAGGAAAATACCTTGTGCTGAGCTGTGTTGTCAACCAAGATGTCGATATGTGGCAGTGGAAAATCGTCTTTAGGGCTAGCCCTGTTTAAATCCCGATAGTCCACACACATTCTGACCTTGCCATCCTTCTTTGGCACGGGCACAATGTTAGCAACCCATTGTGGATAGGATGTAACAGCTGGAAAGCCAGCGTTGAATTGCTTCATTACCTCAGCTTTAATCTTCTCAGACATGTCGGGCCTCATTCGGCGGACCTTTTGCTTGATCGGTGGACAGTCTTCTCTTGTAGGGAGACAATGGACCACGATATCTGTGTCTAGTCCCAACATGTCTTCATAAGACCAGGCGAAGATTTCAACATATTCGTTCAACAATTGCACTAAGCATTCCTTGACACTCGGTTCCAGGTTGGCACCCACTTTTACTTCCTTCCTGTCTTCCTCTGTCCCCAAGTTGATGGTTTCTAGCAGCTCTTCATGAGGCAGAATGGCCCTCTCTTCTTGTTGTAGAAGTCTGGCTAACTCTCCCGGCACTTCACAGTCTTCGTCAACTTCATACTCAACATGATTGATCAAATCTTCAGAGTTATAGAAGGCTAAAACAGAATAGTCACCCATGGAATCCGGAGTGGATGGGTACCTGCATTTGTGAGTGTGGGTGTGTGTAAGGGATAGCCATCCTTAAACAAACAAAATGCAAAAGGAAAGAAAATGAACACAACAGTTTATAAATGAAAAACGTCCAATGATTCATTAAAACATGGCATATGATAATGAAGAAGATCAAGCCCTTACAAATGGACCTACATGCCCCGGGCAAGGCATGAGGTGAAAATAGTGTGCAAATTGTTTAGTTATTACAGACCATAAATGGGAAATTGTTCAAATATAAAATTACTGGTTGATAAAGGTGATGGGAATAAAATCCTTTGCTTCCCAGTTGCTCAAACCCCCTTCGACGGTCGGAAAGATCCAATCTTCAAAGTGGCTCTCTTCATCCTCATCTTCTACAATATTGATTCCATAGTGAGAGATCTTGACGGGTGGTCCTCCAACCTTGGAGCGTCGCATAGCCTTTTGTCCTGCAGCAGTAAACCCTAATCCAAACTTGTTTGTCTTATGGGTAAAATTAGGAAATTTCCCCCACACTGTGCTCTTCCCCTCTTTAATTACAGCCTCTGCATCCTTGAGAGATGCCATTCTAGATACATGCTTGGGAACGATAGGCACCTCAACCATTATCTTCGCAACTTCTACCTCAGGAGAAACTTCCTCGAAATGTTGGAAAGGCGTTTCGATGAACTCGCCATCCAACTCCACATAGCGGAAGGAATTGAGATGACTTATTGTTGTACCCCAAAATTTGCCCTTGCATTTTTCCTCAAAGAAATCACAGCTTCAGGCGTTTCCTGATTTTTCAAACTGACTCAAGAATCGGTCAAAACAGACTTTTCTCGTTAGTCAGATAAAATTAGGGTTTCCTTTAGTTTTTGAAGGGTCTGGAACAATTCAAACAGTTTGCTTATGGATTTGGTTGATTTTGGTTCAGCTTTGATCAGGCGGACGTTTCTTTGACGTTTAATCAGGAATTAAGGTTTTCATGCGTGGTTCCTCAGAAAGATTTAATTCTACGGTGCTTTGCAAGTTATTCCGAGATTTAGATTGAATTCGCATTGTTTGACATAATCAGTGAAAAGATGCATTTGGATTGGATTTGCAATGTTTGGTTAAAATCAGTAAAAGGAAAAAACGTCTAGGCAATTGCTGTGATTGACTGTTGTTTTGCTTTGGATGTTGGAAGCGCCAAGTTTAATTGATCAATGCTGAAGCAATGTTTATTTAATTATTTATTATTCTAAGATTAAATAGTTGGAATTTATTTTCAATTATTTTAATTTAAAGAATTATAGATAATAAAGTAAACAATTGAAAAGAGGAAAGGAATTAATTGGATAAAAAAGCTTTTATTTATTTGTATAATTGTTTTTGTTTACAAATTGTTTACAATAATGATTTTACAGTAATTAAGACTATCCTAATTTTTTCTAAATCTTCAATTCTTCATCCTCCATCTTTTGCTATTCCTCTCCATTTAATTTTTATCTGCAAAGAAAAGAAAAAGAAGTCAGAAGCAGATAAATATTTAAAAAGCAGACAATTAATTTAGGCTCATCATTAAAGGCAACTGACTGGAATCAGTTAGCCCTTTCTGCAAATCACGGGATTTCTCCTGGTTCACAAAAAAGGGATGAGTAATGCTTGCTAAAAATGAATGCACAAATTCAAAAATTGCACATTTCAAAATTGTCAAAACTGCATAGTTCAAAGCAAGACAGCATGTGCAAATACAAAGTCCAAATCCAAACTGAACTATGAAGTTCCAAATTCAAACTTTCCACAAGCTGCCAAAAAAGCTGTCAAAGATATCAAAGTATCAAAAGGTACAAGATGCATCACAAAGTATGGAAAAGAGAAGACAAATATGCAGAGTAAACATGTAATGCAAGAAAGCTTCTCATTTCATCATTTCCCAGTGTTGCCTTTTCAGAAAAAAGTACATGATAAACATTATTCAATGTTTTAAGTTGTACTGGAGAGAGAAGAGGAGGGAAAAGAATTGGGCTTACTGGATTTTAGGCTTGAGAAAGAGAAATATAAAACAAACTGCTAACACAGAAGCAAAGGGGGGGAAAATTACAAACAGAAAACAGACCTGTCAAGCATAGGCCTTACGGTTCAAAAACCTCCAACCTGTAAAACTCAACCAAGAGACCTAGCCTGAAACAGCTTTCAACATAAGCATAAGCCTGAAGCCTTTTAAGCTTAATAGCCATAAACTATTAAGACCCTCAAGCGAAAACCAGTTCACTCAAAAACCAGCATAAGCCTGAAGCCTGAAGCATAGCTTCATGAAACACCAACCCTGTCAAAACTAAAAGCCAAAGGTCCTGTATAAGAACCAGAAGCAAAAGTCTATAGCCAGAACCAAAAAGCCCTGCAAAATCCAATCAAGCCTAAACAATACCCTGTCAAGCCTTACCATCAAAAGCACAAGCAGAAGCCACAAAGCAAAAAGATTTCAAAGTCCATCAAACCTTGAACCAAAGCTCAACCCTTCCAAGCCAAGACCATAATCTATCAAACCAAAAACCAGTTCACAGAAAACACTAAGAAGCCATTAACCAACCAAAGAAAAAATAACCAAATATTCGAACCAGCAGGCCCACCTCAGAACATCGTTCATCATTGGGGCAGGAACCTCAAAGCCAAACATACCCACCAACACAAGGCAAACGCACTCAAGGCAATACAGGGTAAGACTACGAGCCCTCAGAGTTTCCTCATCACCGGGCTATCATACAGGTACAAGGCAACGTAAGCATACATAAGCAGAAGCGAAGAGAAGAAGAAAGAAGGGATATCAAAAGTAGGTTTTCAAATTCATCATCAAACCTAAAGGCAAAAATACAAAGGTACCGGGAAGAGCTAGCTTCATCATCACGCGTTTCCCCGCCGTCAAGCCTCCAAACGCCTCCAAACTCCTTTCTCTTTTGTCTCCCAAAAGGTAGTACAATTTCTTTTCATCCTTTTTCACGACCTCGTTAACAAACAATAATGAACATAACATCAGAATACAAAATCATAACATGCAAAACATAAAGCCCTAACGAGATTGAGATGAATCACTACCTTGTTTAACTGTTGCCTGAGCGATCTGTGGGGAGAAGAGAATGGATGGTGGCGCTGTTGGCTTGGGCGAGAAAGGTGTTGTTCAAACAGCCATGGCCAAGAGAACGAAAAGGAACGAAAGATGAACAAAGACGAAGATGAACAAATGGCGCGCCTCTGTCAAACCCTAGAAGTCCCCAAAATGAAATAAACGATTAAACCCCTCTGCAAAACGTTTTGGCTCAGAATGTGGGCCTGGCCCTCTTCTAAAATGCCTAAAAGCCCACTCTTTTAAGACTAAAGACCTTTTTTTATCTTAACATCTTTTATACCTTAATCCAATACATCAATTTTTGTTTTCTTTATAATTCTAATTTTGTATAGAGATATTAATTAAAACAAACTTGAAATATTAATCTTCTTAAAAAAAACATTTTTTCTTTTCCTTTTACACATAAAAAGATTAAGTAAGATACATTAATAAAGAATACTTTTCTTTAAAGGCATTAATATATAGAATTTGAACTTTCTCTTTTCTTAAAATACATTAATTTGTACATAATTACATAATTTCTCCTTTAAAAGTTAATATTTTTCTTTCCTTAAAATTAGAACTTTTGATTTGTACATAATTAATTAAATGTATTATTTTTTCTAATATCTAAAAAAAATAGAATTTAAAGACATTTTCCTTTCTTTTAATTAAAATACTTTTTTGTACATAATACAAAAACATATAATACATACTTAATAGTTACATTAAAATTCACATCTCAAACTTGTAAATACATACACTTACACATTTACAATACACAAATGCATTTACATTGCTCTTATACACATTTGCTTATCTTATACTTTACTATACATTGATTACATTTGATTGCAATTCAATTTGGCTGTAATTATTTAAGTCTCACCCCCATTTGTGAATTTGTACCCCCACTCCCGGATACCATTTGTAATAGCGTAGACTTTAAAATTCTCGCAATTTATCGCTTTCGAATTATACCATGGTTAGACCTAGGGTTTGCATGTACATAAAACCAAACGCTAGATAACCTAATACAAGACAAATGCATGAAATCAATACACAATCACACTTGCACCCTCTAGGGTAATCCCACATGTTGCCTTCCAAAATGGGCCATGCTTGCACGTCGAGTTTCTTTAGCAAAACAATCAAACGATCATAAGTCCCTCGATGACGCTTTCGAAAGTCGCCTATCAAAATGATCAAGTCCCTTTAAGCAAATTGCCAAAGACACTTGGCACCATTGCATTCATGGTCCATACGATGACCCGCGCCCGTCCCGCTAAACTTCCTAAACGCAAGATTGTCCACCAAATTCAATGGTGGAACAAAATTGTAAAAAAGGGTTGAAAACATAGAGAAAACCTTTGAGTATAATAGGGGTAGACAACTCTTAGCTACTTGAGATCAACTTGCAAAAACACTTGCCTCCTTTTCAAAAATCATACTTCACAAACACTTTCAAAACAAATTCTCAAAAACTCTTTGAAACATCTTTTCGAAAAGATACACACTTTTGTAAAACACTCAAACACGAGTCAATTACATTGGTTGCCTAAGACAAGGCATCTCTTCAAAAACATTTTCAAAATACACACACACACACCACAATTTCAAACAATCGAAAATCAAGGCAAGTGATCTCAAAAAAACCAAGTAACTAAGAGCCCATGGATAACCATGGATGAAAAGGGTGCTAATACCTTCCCTTTTCATAATCTACCCCCCGAACCCACGAAACATCTGAAAAGGATTTTGCTGTGCTTTTTAACCTTTC
This sequence comes from Vicia faba, assembly GCA_948472305.1. NCBI lineage: Eukaryota > Viridiplantae > Streptophyta > Magnoliopsida > Fabales > Fabaceae > Vicia > Vicia faba. The sequence goes on from OX451741.1 coordinate 260,342,860, forward strand.
CTTAGGATAAAATAAAAAGTCGGTGGCGACTCTTTCTCAACCGAACAAGTGCGAATACAAACACAAAACTCAAGTCAGTTCTCCCACCGTATCACAGAACTGGCGACTCTGCTGGGGACTATTTTAAAAGTGGGGTTACCTTAGGGTTTAGATCACCTTTGTTTTCAATTGATTGCTTTGTTTGCTTTTACATTTGTGGGTTTTGCATCGGAGTTTCATAGATCCTAACCCGGATCTGGGGAATACCTTTTTTAGGTAGCATAAGCTGTGAGGGACCTGTCCGGGGTATACCGACATGGGTGAAGCAGTGGCTACGTTGGTGTGGCACCTTGGTCTGTACCGATATCCCTTGTGTTGAAACGGGGAGAATATGGGTCTTCCAAGGAGTCATTAAGCACCAACCGACCTTAGAACCCTAAATTGACCCAACTTGGCCATTAGAACAGTAGCAGTATGCTACACTCGTTGAGGCTAAACTCTCGCGATGGTTCCGACCGCAAGAAAAGATAGCGATGCTGGAGTTATGATCGATTGAGGGTAGTCAGTGATATTGAGATCCTCTATAACCCAGTTACTTTTAATAGGACAGGTTTTAACCAACGAAACTGAAAGAGGGTAGTACCTGAACCTCATGCAAGCCTAAACCTAAGGACTTGTTTGCTTTGTGTGAATATGTTTGTCTGTATATACACTCACTTGCTTTTTGCATACATGTACATCATAAAATCATACTATAGCATTTTCAATAACCTTTTCAAGGATCTTGAGGGTCTGTTGATGCAGGGATACGTTGAACCAGGAGTCTACCAAGGGGAAAGAGGTTTCTCCTCTAACCAATGCCAATCAAAGATCAAGTACAACAACTTGAATCAGTGGCTATGACCCACTTGACATGGTGAGCTTGATTCTCGTGGAAAGACATCCACCGGTGCAAAGTTCTCTAATCCAAGAGCAAAGTTCAACCTCTAACATTCTCTTGTGTTTACCCCAAGAGATCCTTGAAAACATTGCATATATATCACACATATCATTGCATAACAGGTTTCTCCCATACAGGTCTCCTTATTCTTCCTACTGTTTATTTCAGTAAGATGGATATAGAACAAACAGTGAAAGATCTTCAAGCTCAAAATGCTCAATTCCAACAAATGTTGCTGGCTATGGGTAAAGGGCAAGAGGATCTGACAACTCTTCTTCTCGAAGACAAGAAGAAGAAGTCCAAGAAGGCAGTCCGCATCCTGAACTTGAGGAGAAGACCTAAGACCCAAGACCTTGCAACTCCATCCAACACAGGAGGTAGTCTTGAAGAAGACCACAATGTGGAGATTGTTGAAGAAGAAGCTGACTACTCTGAGGGGCAATATCCTCTCGTTGATGACAAGTACAAAGAGTTGGAGGATCGCCTCAGTGCTATGGAGATCCAACAAATACCTGGCTTGGATCTAGGAGACATGGGCCTAGTTCCTGGATTGGTCATCCCTTCAAAGTTCAAAGTTCCTACCTTTGCTCTGTACGACGGAGTCTCTTGCCCTAAGATGCATCTAAAGTCTTATGTCTGCAAGATTCAACCATACACAGCTGATAAGAGGCTTTGGATCCATTTCTTCCAAGAAAGTCTAGTAGGGGCTCAACTCGAGTGGTTCTATCAATTGGAGAGTTCTCGCATCCACACCTGGGAAGATCTAGCCAGGGCTTTTTACGAATAATATCAGTACAATGCTGATCTCGCACCAACTCGAGTGCAATTGTAGAGCATGACCATGGGTTCTGACGAGAGCTTCAAGGTATACGCCCAAAAGTGGAGGGATCTGGCTGGTAGGGTGCAACCCCCTTTAACTGACAGAGAGCTGATTGACATCTTCATGGGAACTTTGACATGGCCTTTCTTCAAGCACTTAATTGGAAGCTCCTCAGCTGGGTTCACCGAGCTAATACTGACCGGCGAAAGGGTCGAAGCTGGCATCAAAAGTGGAAAGATCCAAGGAGCTACAACCTCCGATACTCGGATAATTCCCTACAACGGAAAGAAAGAGTCCAATGCCGCGAGCAGTCAAAAGGGTCGTCTTGATCAACACGTAGGAGCGGTCGTGATCTCTAACCCTACACCTGCTCAGCAAAGACAGGGGCATCAACATAAGGAGGTCGCACCTAAGAGGCAATTCACCAAGATCAACATGTCATTGTCTCAAGCACTGCAACACTTGTTGAAGAGGGATCTGATTACATTGAGGGTTCCTCTCTGGAACCCAAACACTCATGCTCCTACTTATCACCCCAATGAAAGATGTGAATACCACTCTGATAGCCCAGAGCATGACACCAACAACTGTTGGCCTCTGAAGAACAAGATCCAAGACATGATCGATGCCAAGGAGATTGAGTTTGGTCCCCCAGAGACCCCAGCATGATCACTCCTCCTATGCCAAATCATTGAGTTTGTTTTTGTTTCGTTCGAATTTTCAAGTTGTAACTTCTTGTATTATTCAAACAATTATCTTTTAATGTCAAACTCTGTTTCATTAATGCATTGCATATGTTTGTCTTGAATTCATTCATTCGCTTTCATTACTCTTATGATTTCTTTTTGACATTTAACTCTTGATAAAAAGCTGCAAGCCTTTAGAGGGAGGATGACGAAACAATACCATAATCTCATACAATATGCTTTTGAACAGACCTTGCTGATGATGTACATGCATTTCTTTCAATTCCCAAACACTGGAGTTATAAGGAAGATAATCCCTAGTCAACCCCTTCGAGCCAAAGAAGTAGGAGTTTTCTGTTCTAAACAATCAAAACCTTTGATATAAACCTGGGGCAGGGTAGTATCTCAGTTAATTCAAAGAAAATGCGCATTGAAGTCGCAAACTCTCAGTTCGTAATACAACGAACGATGTCAAAGAAAAAGCATTCCTTTGGAATCAAAAGACAAGGGTGGTTCCCTATCACATAGGCAGTCAATCTCTCAAAAGAGAAAAGCCCACTAAGTCAAAACCTGAAAAGGAGGCTTAAGAAAGCTGGGGCATCCCACTGACTGTAATCTCGAAAATGGGAACAGTCAGGCAAAAGTCAGGGATAACAAATCAAAATCAAAATAGTGAGGTCATTACAAACCCTCAACAACATGAAAAAATGTTGAAAAAGAAAAAGGAGATGATGACTGTCTCCCCAAATTCAACTGGTGAACCATCGCCCAAAAGTCGTTCCAAACTCAAAACAGAGTGCGACGCACAATTAACTGAGCTTAGGTATGAAGAATATCACGAAGAGCGGGTGGGTACAAATATACTTTGAGCCTTTATCCTTTGTTTCTTAAACCGTGAACCAAGCCACGTTACAACCTTTCAAAAGTCCTAATTGAAGCATGGGTTAGTTCGAAAGCATACTGTTTCAAAAGGTATCCTGACTCCTGTAAGGCTTTGCTCTAAATCTTGTGTTGACTTGTCTTATAAAAATTTTTCTGCTAAAAAACGCATTTTGCAAAACTTCGAGACAAACATAAACTTTGCATTGATTGAATATCACTGTCTGCATTTGACTATTTGATTGACAGCGAAGAAATTCATACAGCGAAGGTTCGAAGGAACGAAAACTCTCTCAGTGAACAAAATCACTTCAAAAGGATGACACTTCCAACGACAAATATCCTATCAACAAGGGGCATGACATGTCACCATCCAATTAACCTGGGGCAGTCCAGTCAAGGTCCAACAGATCTTCCAAAGTTCAGTTAACCTGGGGCAGTCCAGTCAAGATTTCAAGAAATCTCTCAATCTGCAGAGTAATCTGATTCAAGACTCCTTCAATCATCACTTGGGGCATTCGAATGTCAAAGGTGTTCAACAATTCCATCATCACCTCAGAAGATTGGTATACTCCCAATTTCTGACCCACAACAAAATCAAGATCCAGATATAGTTCAAGATGTGACCCACGATTTGGCGACATTCTATAACTCATTCATATTTTCATCCAGATATAGTTCAAGATGTGACCCACGATTTGGCGACATTCTATAACTCATTCAGATTTTCTTTCAGATATAGTTCAAGATGTGACCCACGATTTGGCGACATTCTATAACTCATTCAGATTTTCTTCCAGATATAGTTCAAGATGTGACCCAGATTTTGGCGACATTCTATAACTCATTCAGACTTGCATCCAGATATAGTTTCAGATGTGACCCAAGTTTGGCGACATTCTATAACTCATTCAGATTTTCATTCCAGATATAGTTCAAGATGTGACCCAAGTTTGGCGACATTCTATAACTCATTCAGACTTCCTTCTAGATATAGTTCAAGATGTGACCCAGATTTGGCGACATTCTATAACTCATTCGAGATTCCTTCATGATATAGTTCAAGATGTGACCCAAGTTTGGCGACATTCTATAACTCATTCCAGATTCCTTCATGATATAGTTCAAGATGTGACCCAAGTTTGGCGACATTCTATAACTCATTCAGATTTTCATTCCAGATATAGTTCAAGATGTGACCCAAGAGTTGGCGACATTCTATAACTCATTCAGACTTGCATCCAGATATAGTTCAAGATGTGACCCAAGAGTTGACGACATTCTATAACTCATTCAAATTTCTTCCAGATATAGTTCCAGATGTGACCCAGAGATGGCGACATTCTATAACTCATTCAAATTTGCATCCAGATATAGTTCAAGATGTGACCCAAGATTTGGTGACATTCTATAACTCATTCAGACTTGCTTCCAGAAATAGTTCAGATGTGACCCTGATTTGGCGACATTCCGCAACTTATTTTCATTCATGATATAGTTCAAATGTGACCCTAATTCGGCGACATTCCGCAACTTATTCAGATTTTCATTCATGATATAGTTCAGATGTGACCCTGATTCGGCGACATTCCGTAACTTATTCAAGATTTCATTCCAGATATAGTTCCAAATGTGACCCAGAGATGGCGACATTCCGCAACTTATTCAGATCTTCTTCCAGATATAGTTCAAGATGTGACCCAGAGATGGCGACATTCTATAACTCATTCAAATTTGCATCCAAATGTAGTTCAAGATGTGACCCAAGATTTGGTGACATTCTATAACTCATTTAGACTTGCTTCCAGAAATAGTTCAGATGTGACCCACGATTTGGCGACATTCTATAACTTATTCAGATTTGTTTCTAGAGATAGTTCAAGATGTGACCCAGAGATGGCGATGTTCAGTAACTTATTCCAGACCAACACCTGCAGCAATCAGAGGACTCTCGCAATCCCCAGCCAGAGAACCTTCCGGAAGCTAACTCCACTCAGAGTCAAGTTTCATTATCCCCAGCGAAGCTATAACTTCCAACTATCAATCCCCAAGCAGATTGAAGACTCTCATTCTCAGTTCCCCACAGAATATTCGAATATTCTCCAGTGAAGATCTCCTTAAGACAGGAATTCCCCAGTAGTTTGGCATACAACCCAAGCTTCTGATTTCCCCAACAGTGGTCCCAAGACTTCGCATTTTTAACAATCAAAGATTCTTGCCCTCCACCGCAGCAGCCAAGGAATTGTTCTCCCCGGCAGCAGTCAAGATTCTTTTATCTTCAGTCATCCAAGATTCATCTATCCTCAGCAAGATATCTCATCAGCTTACATACGCATTCATCACATTCATATCATAAACATTGGTTTAACATACATTGCATCATGCATCATGACATTGCATACAGCTAACTCTTTACCTTTTCAGGTAAGATCAGTCGACAGGCAAAGATCATCTTCCGAGATTCATCCAGAAATAGTTCAGATGTGACCCAGACGTGGCGAAATTCTGATACTTATTCCAGATTCACTCAGAGACAGTTCAGATGTGACCCAGACACGGCGAAATTCTGATACTTGTTCCAGATTCATCCAGATGCAGTTTTACACGGACTCATCATCAGGAAACCCTACACCGGTTCCTCCTTCAGACTTCTGAAAATAGTTCACAGATTCTTCCCAACACCGGATGTTAATCTATCACTTGTTCAGATGCAACTTCTTCACGGACGCTTCCCAACAACGAATGCTACTTTAACCCCTGAAAACAGTTCACGGATTCTCCAAACACGGATGTCAATCTATTGCTGGCTCAGACCCCCAGTTCAGAGATGTTCCAAAACATGGATACCTTTCTGATACTCGTCCACTCACCATTGACATACAGTTCAACATTTTCAGATGGCATCTATAAGCCCATCCTCCTATCAGCAGTCATCAGATGGCATCTTTAAGCCCATCACCAAATGGAATCTTTAAGCCTATTCCCTCTACCATCACATTACCAAGTGCAAATTTTCTGGGCACTTTAGTGTCCAATCTCCTTTTACCTTCGAGTCGCGAAAGGCAAACTTGCCAATATAACTCTTCAGGTTCAAGAAGATTGAACAGGGGCAACTGTTGTACCCCAAAATTTGCCCTCGCATTTTTCCTCAAAGAAATCACAGCTTCAGGCGTTTCCTGATTTTTCAAACTGACTCAAGAATCGGTCAAAACAGACTTTTCTCGTCAGTCAGATAAAATTAGGGTTTCCTTTAGTTTTTGAAGGGTCTGGAACAATTCAAACAGTTTGCTTAGGGATTTGGTTGATTTTGGTTCAGCTTCGATCAGGCGGACGTTTCTTTGACGTTTAATCAGGAATTAGGGTTTTCATGCGTGGTTCCTCAGAAAGATTTAATTCTACGGTGCTTTGCAAGTTATTCCGAGATTTGGATTGAATTCGCATTGTTTGACTTAATCAGTGAAAAGATGCATTTGGATTGGATTTGCAATGTTTGGTTAAAATCAGTAAAAGGAAAAAACGTCTGGGCAATTGCTGTGATTGACTGTTGTTTTGCTTTAGATGTTGGAAGCGCCAAGTTTAATTGATCAATGCTGAAGCAATGTTTATTTAATTATTTATTATTCTAAGATTAAATAGTTGGAATTTATTTTCAATTATTTTAATTTAAAGAATTATAGATAATAAAGTAAACAATTGAAAAGAGGAAAGGAATTAATTGGATAAAAAAGCTTTTATTTATTTGTATAATTGTTTTTGTTTACAAATTGTTTACAATAATGATTTTACAGTAATTAAGACTATCCTAATTTTTTCTAAATCTTCAATTCTTCATCCTCCATCTTTTGCTATTCCTCTCCATTTAATTTTTATCTGCAAAGAAAAGAAAAAGAAGTCAGAAGCAGATAAATATTTAAAAAGCAGACAATTAATTTAGGCTCATCATTAAAGGCAACTGACTGGAATCAGTTAGCCCTTTCTGCAAATCACGGGATTTCTCCCGGTTCACAAAAAAAGGGATGAGTAATGCTTGCTAAAAATGAATGCACAAAGTCAAAAATTGCACATTTCAAAATTGTCAAAACTGCATAGTTCAAAGCAAGACAGCATGTGCAAATACAAAGTCCAAATCCAAACTGAACTATGAAGTTCCAAATTCAAACTTTCCACAAGCTGCCAAAAAAGCTGTCAAAGATATCAAAGTATCAAAAGGTACAAGATGCAGCACAAAGTATGGAAAAGAGAAGACAAATATGCAGAGTAAACATGTAATGCAAGCAAGCTTCTCATTTCATCATTTCCCAGTGTTGCCTTTTCAGAAAAAAGTACATGATAAACATTATTCAATGTTTTAAGTTGTACTGGAGAGAGAAGAGGAGGGAAAAGAATCGGGCTTACTGGATTTTAGGCTTGAGAAAGAGAAATATAAAACAAACTGCTAACACAGAAGCAAAGGGGGGAAACCACAAACAGAAAACAGACCTGTCAAGCATAGGCCTTACAGTTCAAAAACCTCCAACCTGTAAAACTCAACCAAGAGCCCTAGCCTGAAACAGCTTTCAACATAAGCATAATCCTGAAGCCTTTTAAGCTTAATAGCCATAACCTGTTAAGACCCTCAAGCGAAAACCAGTTCACTCAAAAACTAGCATAAGCCTGAAGTCTGAAGCATAGCTTCATGAAACACCAACCCTGTCAAAACTAAAAGCCAAAGGTCCTATATAAGAACCAGAAGCAAAAGTCTATAGCCAGAACCAAAAAGCCATGCAAAATCCAATCAAGCCTAAACAATACCCTATCAAGCCTTACCATAAAAAGCACAAGCAGAAGCCACAAAGCAAAAAGATTTCAAAGTCCATCAAACCTTGAACCAAATCTCAACCCGTCCAAGCCAAGAACATAATCTATCAAACCAAAAACCAGTTCACAGAAAACACTAAGAAGCCATTAACCAACCAAAGCAAAAATAACCAAATATTTGAACCAGCAGGCCCCCCTCAGAACAACGTTCATCATTGGGGCAGGCAACTCAAAGCCAAACATACCCACCAACACAAGGAAAACGCACTCAAGGCAATACAGGGTAAGACTACGAGCCCTCAGAGTTTCCTCATCACCGGGCTATCATACAGGTACAAGACAACGTAAGCATACATAAGCAGAAGCGAAGAGAAGAAGAAAGAAGGGATATCAAAAGTAGGTTTTCAAATTCATCATCAAACCTAAAGGCAAAAATACAAAGGTACCGGGAAGAGCTAGCTTCATCATCACGTGTTTCCCCGTCGTCAAGCCTCCAAACGCCTCCAAACTCCTTTCTCTTCCGTCTCCCAAAAGGTAGTACAATTTCTTTTCATCCTTTTTCACGACCTCGTTAACAAACAATAATGAACATAACATCAGAATACAAAATCATAACATGCAAAACATAAAGCCCTAATGAGATTGAGATGAATCACTACCTTGTTTAACTGTTGCCTGAGCGATCTGTGGGGAGAAGAGAATGGATGGTGGCGCTGTTGACTTGGGTGAGAAAGGTGCTGTTCAAACAGCCATGGCCAAGAGAACGAAAAGGAACGAAAGATGAACGAAGACGAAGATGAACAAACGGCGCGCCTCTGTCAAACCCTAGAAGTCCCCAAAATGAAATAAACGATTAAACCCCTCTGCAAAACGTTTTGGCTCAGAATGTGGGCCTGGCCCTCTTCTAAAATGCCTAAAAGCCCACTCTTTTAAGACTAAAGACCTTTTTTTATCTTAACATCTTTTATACCTTAATCCAATACATCAATTTTTGTTTTCTTTATAATTCTAATTTTGTATAGAGATATTAATTAAAACAAACTTGAAATATTAATCTTCTTAAAAAAAACATTTTTTCTTTTCCTTTTACACATAAAAAGATTAAGTAAGATACATTAATAAAGAATACTTTTCTTTAAAGGCATTAATATATAGAATTTGAACTTTCTCTTTTCTTAAAATACATTAATTTGTACATAATTACATAATTTCTCCTTTAAAAGTTAATATTTTTCTTTCCTTAAAATTAGAACTTTTGATTTGTACATAATTAATTAAATGTATTATTTTTTTCTAATATCTAAAAAAAATAGAATTTAAAGACATTTTCCTTTCTTTTAATTAAAATACTTTTTTGTACATAATACAAAAACATATGATACATACTTAATAGTTACATTAAAATTCACATCTCAAACTTGTAAATACATACACTTACACATTTACAATACACAAATACATTTACATTGCTCTTATACACATTTGCTTATCTTATACTTTGCTATACATTGATTACATTTGATTGCAATTCAATTTGGTTGTAATTATTTAAGTCTCACCCCCATTTGTGAATTTGTACCCCCACTCCCGGATACCATTTGTAATAGCGTAGACTTTAAAATTCTCGCAATTTATCGCTTTCGAATTATACCATGGTTAGACCTAGGGTTTGCATGTACATAAAACTAAATGCTAGATAACCTAATACAAGACAAATGCATGAAATCAATACACAATCACACTTGCACCCTCTAGGGTAATCCCACATGTTGCCTTCCAAAATGGGCCATGCTTGCACGTCGAGTTTCTTTGGCAAAACAATCAAACGATCATAAGTCCCTCGATGATGCTTTCGAAAGTCGCCTATCAAAATGATCAAGTCCCTTTAAGCAAATTGCCAAAGACACTTGGCACCATTGCATTCATGGTCCATACGATGACCCGCGCCCGTCCCGTTAAACTTCCTAAACGCAAGATTGTCCACCAAATTCAATGGTGGAACAAAATTGTAAAAAGGGGTTGAAAACATAGAGAAAACCTTTGAGTATAATAGGGGTAGACAACTCTTAGCTACTTGAGATCAACTTGCAAAAACACTTGCCTCCTTTTCAAAAATCATACTTCACAAACACTTTCAAAACAAATTCTCAAAAACTCTTTGAAACATCTTTTCGAAAAGATACACACTTTTGTAAAACACTCAAACACGAGTCAATTACATTGGTTGCCTAAGACAAGGCATCTCTTCAAAAACATTTTCAAAACACACACACACACACACCACAATTTCAAACAATCGAAAATCAAGGCAAGTGATCTAAAAAAAAACCAAGTAACTAAGAGCCCATGGATAACCATGGATGAAAAGGGTGCTAATACCTTCCCTTTTCATAATCTACCCCCCGAACCCACGAAACATCTCAAAAGGTTTTTGCTGTGCTTTTTAACCTTTCCTTAGGATAAAATAAAAAGTCGGTGGCGACTCTTGCTCAACCGAACAAGTGCGAATACAAATGCAAAACTCAAGTCAGTTCTCCCACCGTATCACACTTATCATGTACTCTTCCTCGCCGTGCACTGTTATAATCTTACCCTTAACAGGATATTTCAGCATTTGGTGCAAAGAGGAGGTAACTGCCCCGACATAATAGATCCACGATCTTCCTAACAAACATGAATATGATGGACGGATGTCCATCACATAAAAGGTGGAGTTGAAAACTTCTGTGCCTACTTTGATAGGAATATCAACCTCTCCATGAACCATTCTTTGGGAACCATCAAAAGCCCTAACAATGATGTTACTAGGTTTGAGGGTTAATCCTTCGCAGTCCAAACGGTCTAAGGCTTTCTTCGGCAGCACATTCAAGGAAGAACCAGTATCAACTAAGACATGGGCGAGAGTGGTTCCCCGGCATTCAACTGAGACATGTAACACGTCGTTGTTATTCCTTCCTTTGGGAGTTAAGTCAGCATCGGAAAAGCCAAGGCCATTATCAGCAGTAAGACTGGCCACACATTCCTGAAACTGGTCAGCCGAAGTCTCCTGGGGTACATGTGCCGCCTTCAAGAATTTGATTAGGGCCTTAGCATGGGCCTCAGAATAGAGTAGAAAAGCCAACATTGAAATTTTAGAAGGGGTCTGCCCTAACTGTTCCACAACGTCGTATTCACTTTTTCTGATTATTTTCAAGATTTCATCCATTTCTTTCTGAGTGGTTTCGGGGATAACCACAACATGAGCCTTCTTCCTGACAGGCACTTCTAGTATACCCTTACCCTTATTGGTAGTATCAGCAGATGGTCTTACTTCAGGAGTATCCAATTCTTCAATCATCGGGCCTTGCATAGATGGTCCGAGAGGTACAAAAGCTTTCAAGGGTCCAAAAACTGCTCGAGGGGGAGCAATCTCCGGAGAAAAGATCCGGCCACTGCGGGTTATCTTGCTTGTACCCACAATGTTCCCTATATTAGGGTCTTCTTCTTCAGAAATCTCTTGGACTGCCTCAATTTGTTTGATACCATGGTAGAAGATTTCTCCCCCATAATTCCATGGTATTGTTTTGCTTGATTGGTACGGGACAGGTCCCGACATGGTGATCTTTAATGGTACACATTTAGAGTTGGGTGTAATCCTGAAAGGCCTTTTGCAAGCTTTGGGAGGATTGTCAGAAATGGTCATGATTGCAATATCGTTGGTTGAAGTAGCAAAAGTATCAGGAGTAACAGGATTGAAGGTATCAACAGGGGTTTTCTGGAAAAGTATCTCTAGGGTATCCACCAGGCGTTGGACACCTGACTTCAACATTGGGCAATCACCTCGTATGTTCAAACAAAAATAACAGTCTTTACCACAACCAGGAAAGATCTCGGCTCTCATCAAATTTTCTTTAATCATAAGTAACGGCGTCAACAGGTCAACAACATCAGTACCATGAAGGTCCTCCGTAACAGCATGAACATTATTACCGTGCTTGGGCATCGGAGAAAATATCACATTGGGCTTCTCAGGCGCCTCGAATTCTACTTCTTTGGCATCAATCAAGTCCTGGATTTTGTTCTTAAGCGCCCAACAATTATTGGTATCGTGCCCAACATTGTCAGAATGGTAAGCACATTTGGCATTGGAGTGGTAGTATGGAGAGGAGGTGTTAGGATTCTTTGGCGCTTCCTTTAAACTGGTAAGATTCAACTTCAACAAGTGGGGGAGTACTTGAGTTGGCGTCATGTTGATGCGGGTGAACTGCCGTTGTGGCCTTTCTACCCGTTGTTGATTAGGTCTTGACTGATTGTTACGAGGTTGATCATTTGACGATTTTTGAATCATCACAGCCCCTACAGTCGGCCGACGCTTGTTTCTTCCCTGACCTTTCTGAGAATACACAGCAGATGCGTCCTTCTTATCCGGGAAGGGTTTCTTAATAACTGTGGATGCAGAAGCATCCTTTTGAACCTTTCCACTTTTAATACCGGCCTCGACCCTCTCGCCGGTCAAAATTAGTTCAGTAAATCCCGCGGAAGAACTCCCGATTAGATGATTGAAGAAGGGACCAGACAGGGTCCCTAGAAACATGTCAACTAACTCCCTATTTGACAACGGCGGCTGCACCCTTCCAGCCAGATTACACCACTTCTGTGCGTACTCTTTAAACCCTTCATTGGAAGCCATCCCCATACTTTGTAACTGAGTACGAGTGGGCGCTAAATCAGCATTGTATTGATATTGACGATAAAAAGCAGCTGCTAAGTCTTCCCAATTGTGAACCTCTGATCTCTCGAGCTAATAAAACCAATCCAACTGTATGCCAGACAAACTGTCTTGGAAAAGTGTACCCAGAGGTCTTTATTAGATGAGTGGGGTTGGATTTTTTTGACATACGATCTCAGGTGCATCTTTGGGCAAGACAGACCGTCGTACTTGGAAAATATTGGCACCTTGAATTGGGAGGGATAACAATCCCAGCTACCAGCCCTAGTTCTTCAAAATCCAAACCGGGTACCCTCTGCAATTCCATGGCTGCCAGTCTATCTTCAAGATTCTTATATTTGTCATCCGCTGGAGAATACTGTTGTTCGGAGTAGTCTTCGTCTTCTTCCTCTTCAACCTCAGATTCAGAAGGTACAACAGTCCCTTTCCCTTTACCGGCCCCTTTGTCAGACGTTGAGGGGAACTCAAGAACCCTCCTGGCCAGATGCTCAAATATCCTTCCCAAAGTGGCTACTCCAAGTCTCTTTTTCTTTTTCTCTTTATTCTTCTCCAACAGACTTTTGAGGTCCTTTTGACCTTTTGCCAAGGTCATGAGGAGTTGCTGGAATTGTGAATTTTGTGCCTGCAGATCCTTTACTGTCTGCTCCAAATCCATCTTGCTGAAATAAACAACAGAAAGATAAGGAAACCTGGCGTGAAGACCTGTTTATGCATATGGTGAATGGTATGTTATTCATGTAATGCATTCAAGGATTCAGAAATTCAAATTTGTTGCAAAAAAAACGGAACACACATCATATTAAGAAGAAATTGTTAGTACATAAGTGCGTCATGGGCAAAATATTACAAAATTCTTAATGTAAAAAGACATTGCGCATCCTCTTTGGTGCGATGTAAGTGTTGAGAGTTTCCTCCTCATGAAATCGACGGGTGAGCTCCAAAACCTTCTTCTCACTGGCATAAAAGTTGGCTTCAAAAGTATTCTGTTCTTCCTTGAGTTGGATCCAACTCTTTTTCATTTCTTCCCATGATATTGGCATGTCAGGATGTAGGATGGTGTATGGAACCTCTCCTTCTGCAACAGGCTCTTTGATCAAGGGGAGAATGTGAGGATATGGCATCATAAGATTCTGGGCGCGGGTTCGTACCCACTTGAGATAAGGCTCAAGGGGGATGGAATTCTTGTGCCCCAGTGTCTTACTATCCACTTTGTTGGGCATCCTCCAAGCTCTGATGAACCTTTGTCGAAGTCCTTGCACATCGTTGTCGAAGTCAAAAACTAGGTCAGGAATCAGCATGTCATGAGGGCCATCCCTCCGAGCATATCCAAACTGTCTTAGAGCTAAACAGGGGTTGTAGGTAATGCCTCCCCTAATGCCAAGTAGTGGGACATTAGGAAATTCCCCACAATGATCAATGACGATGACATTTTCTCTAGACCGAGAACACCAATGTACATCAGAATGTGTGAGGGTCATCAATCGTTGTGACCACCTTAAACCCTGTTCATTCTTCAAAATTGATTGTGGAAGGTGAGAAATAAACCACCTTGCTAGGAGAGGAGTACAACACATGAGAACACCTCTTTTCCTCATTGTTCGTGTGTAAAATGAGTGTAGGATGTCCCCAAGTAATGTAGGTATAGGATTCCTGGATATGAAAATCTTGACAGCATTCACATCTATAAGCTGATCTGTGTTTGGGAACAAGACCAACCCATAGATGAGGAGTGCCACAATCTCTTCAAAGGCCTGTAAATCAAGAGAATTCCAACAATCTTGTGCCTTCTCAACTAGAAACTTTGCTAAGAAACCCTTGACACCACTTCTGGTTTCCCAGTGCCCCTTGATGTCAGATGGTTGCAAGTGTAATGCTTGAGCAACATCTTCAGGCTTTGGTTCTTTTTCCGTACCGTTGTAGGGTAGTTGATGATGAATAGGAATTCTCAGGAGTTGAGAAAATTCCTCCAAAGTAGGCACCAACTGGTAATCGGGGAATGTGAAACAATGGTGTAGGGGGTCAAAGAACTGGAAGAGAACTTTCACCATGTCTTCTTCAATGTTGGTGTTGACCAAGTTGAGGAGTCTACCATGTCTTTCACTGAAGAGAGAATTCTCTGGAATCCTAGAAGTAAGCTCCTTGAGTTGAGGAGGTATTCTCACAAGGTTGACTTGAATTGTTTTCCTGCGAAGAGATTCCATGACCTGTAAAACAAGAACAAAGATGAAGATCTGAACCCTTAAAATGGTTAGTGGATGCATATGATGCTTTATGATGTTCATGATGTATGCACAAACACATGTACAAGCAAGTCACACAAAACCCTAGTTTTAGGCTTGCATGAGGTTTCATAGGTAAGTACCCTCTTGAGTTTAGTTGGCTCAAACCTGTCCTATAAATAGTAACCGGGTTCTAAGGAGCTCAATATCACTAGATTGTTTTCTATGTTCATTGTTTTGGTTTAGCCACTTAACTAGCAACCACAATATTCTAAGAAAACAACCCTCAATGAGTGTAGTATCGAGTATCTACCAACTTCGAATTGCACCAAAGCCGGTCATATCACTACCCCTAATAAAAGGCCAAGATGGTAAAGTAATGTTCTAAGAGTTCATTAGTGCTTCATGACATCACTCAGCGGCCCCGTATTCTCTTTGATTGACTCAAAGGCTACCAGTACTCACAAATATGTCGCACTAATATAGCTATTGCTTCAACCATGTCAGTATACCCCACATAGTTTCCACAATGTATTGCTATTTACCTATGAATGTTTCCCAAATCCAGGTGGAGGATTTCAAGCCCAAACAAGAGATCCAAATGTAAAGCAATCAAAGCAAACAATATAATCATGCAAAGGGTGATCTAAGCCCTAAGGTTACTCCACTTTTAAAGTTTTCCCCAACAGAGTCTCCAGTTCTGTGATACGGTGGGAGAACTGACTTGGGATTTTGCGTTTGTGTTCGCAAATGTTTCGATTTAGCAAGAGTCACCACCGACTTTTTATTTTATCCTAAGGAAAGGTAAAAAAGCACAGGAAAGACCTTTTAGATGTTTTCTTGGGTTCGGGGAGTAGATTATAGAAAGGGAAGGTATTAGCACCCTTTCTATCCATGGTTATCCATGGGCTCTTAGTTACTTGCTTAAATCACTTGCTTTGCTTTTCAATTGTTTGAAATGGTGCTCTTCAATTGTTTGAAATGGTGCTTTGTGTGTGGTTTTGAAATATGTTTTGAAAAGAGGCCATCGTTGTGGCAACCTTTGTAATGATTCTTGTTTGAATGTATACAAAGGTGTTTTTGTCTTTTGAAAAGTTTTCAATGTTTGAAAGTAGGGTTTTGAAATTGTGTTGTGGAGTGTATTTTTGAAGATAGCAAGGATGTTTTTTTTGCAAGCTTTGATTAAGTAACTAAGAGTTATCTACCCTATTTTACTCAAAGATCTTTCTTATGTTTTTTAACCCTTTTAACAGTGTTGTTTCACCATTGTATTTGGTGAACAACCTTGTGTTAGGATGTTAAACGGGACAAGCACGGGTCATCATATAGACCATGATAACAATTGTGTCAAGTATTTTTGGCAATTTTCTTGAGGGACTTGATCATTTTTGTTTAGGAAACTCAGATAGCGTCATCGAGGGACTATGATCTTTTGTTTTGTTTTTGTTTTTGCCAAAATATTTGACATGCAACCATGGCCCATTTTTGAAGGCAACAAGTGGATTGAAACCCTAAGGGGTGCAAGTGTGCATTGTGTTTGTTTTCATGCATTGTTATCTTGGATTAGGTCAAACTAATTGTTGATTTTATTTTGCATACAAACCCTAGGTCTAATCATGGCATAATTGAAAGCATTTAAAGGTACAAGAATTTAAAGCCTACAATATTACAACATGATATAGGGAGGGGGTACAATTTTGAATGGGGGGTATTTGACAAGAAATGAAACCCTAATTTACTATTACATCCAAATTAAATTTCAAATGCATCAATATTTAAATGTACAATATTTAAATAAACAAAATAAATAAATATTAAATAAAATGCATTATGCCAAAAGGAGTTTATGTATGTAAAGTATTTTCAATATAAAAAAAAGTATAAAGAAATAAATAAATAATAAAAAAAAGGATTAATTTTGTTTGCCCTTAGGGTAAAAACCCTAATTTCTTTAAGAGAATAAATATTATATATTATTTATGTACAAAATAAAATAAATATGTGCAAAAGTGAAATATACTTAAAAAAAGTATTTTTTAGTATAAACAATAATAAAAATAAAAATGTAATATTTTTGTATTTTTATTCTAAGCATTCAATAAAATAAAAGTATATATATATATATATATATATATATATATATATATATATATATATATATATATATATATATATATATATATATATATATATATATATATATATATATATATATATATATATATATATATATATATATATATATATATATATATATATATATATATATATATATATATATATATATATATATATATATATATATATATATATATATATATATATATATATATATATATTAAATGTATTAAATATGTATAATATAAAATAAAATATGTACAAAAATAAATTATATTTTTAATAATATTTTCAGCGTGAATAAAAATAAGAAATAAAAAATAAAAGTATAAATTGTAAATATTTTTCAAGTTTAAATAAATAATATAAAAGTATTCAAAATGTTTTCTAATTAGAAAAATTAAAATAAAATGCCAAATAAATGTAAAACAATAATAAAATATTTTTTAAGAATTTTTTATAATTGGAAATAAAATAACAAAGTCAGAAAAGAAAACAAAAATTCAAAAATGCAAAAATATAAGAAATTGGGCCAGGGGGTGTGAAACTGAAAAAGGGGTGTTAGAAGCAAAACTGGCCAGGCCCAGCCCAAACCAACTTCATCTTCTTCCTCCAGACAAAAGACGCGCGCTTGCCCTGTTCAAATGCTACATCCTGTATACATGATCTTTTGCCAAAACTCACAACATCAAACTTGTAGAGAATTTCAATACGATTCTAACCATATAAAGTATTAATCCTAACTCTCAAAGACCAGAGAGAATTTCTCTGGCCCTAAAATCTGACCTAGCTTTTTTCACATGTTCATGGACGAAATTCTCCTAGCACACTTAATATAAATGAAAGCTGAGCATATATATGGCTTCCTAGCAATGAATACTACATTTTTCATTCACAAACCTAAGGCTAAATGTTCCTAAATAGAGAGGTAGAAAGTGACAAAAAACCTGTTTCTGTTGGATTCGAGTAGTGCAATGCAGTGCTTCTCAACAATTTTTGAGGTGTCTGGTAGCTTGCCTGAACTTCACTTGATCTTTTCCAATAGCTAGCTTGCCTTGAATGTCCCTGAATCAGCCTCTAGAAGTCAACCTGCACAAGCTTGAAATGAAAATGGTGAACACTGTAAATGGAGTTACAGTTGGCAATGGAGGTTTGGGATAGCTTGAGTGAGTTGAATGGGATGTGTTTGAAGCAAAAAGGGGAAAAACGCACGAGCCAAATGAGCTGGAGCACTCAAGTTGCAGCACCTGCCCTGTTTTGCCAAAGAAGAGTGATTTCTGGCTATGGGGGGTTATGAGACTATAGAACTCATGTTTCTTGCTCAAAGGGTTGTGTGAAATATGTTTGTGATGTTTGTTTTAGCTAACAATGACTGGTTCTCAAGTTGGGAGGATTTTGGACAATTTCTTGTTTTTGAAGCAAGAATGTGTTACTTTGTAATACAGGCCTGTAATCCCTATCTTGTATGATGCATATTTTTCCCTTGATACTTGCAATTTATGGATTTGATCTTGCCTCAGAGATATGGCCCCATGCCTCAAAGATCTTGGTTTGACATAAAGTGTAACTTTTCAAAAATGGCATTATACCTTTTTCCAAATAGGGATTAGTTTTGCATGCAATGTCCAAATGGCCAAGATAATGCATTAGCTCAGTGGATTTGCATTCAATTAAGGAGTGTAAAATGGTTTAGAGGCCTGCAAGCTAGTACAAAGCATGCTGATTTGAAAATGCAAGTTGTATGAACATGTATTGGCCATGGATCAAAGTGAGTTTTTGCCAACTTCAAGCATTCGATTCTCCCTAACCACAAAGGTGTTTGAGGAGTTCTTGGAGAATTTGGAAATCTTGCAACATGTACTAAAATCCATCTTTGAAATGCAACTTGAAACTCCAAGTGGAACTATGTGAAAAATGGCCAAGAAGATGGGTCAAAATCCTGCCTAAACTAGGGCAAAATTTCTCTAAGTTAAAAGTTTTAGGTACCCTTGTTCCAAAAATCATAACTTGAGATACAAGCTTCTTTTGAGAAAACTTTGTGAATCAAAGTTGTATACTTTGTGATGGAATACAACTTTCATGTTTCAAGTTTTGTTTGAATCCATTTTCATCTTGGTGAAAAAATGGGACAAAGTTAGGAAAAAATAAGAAAATTTCATAACTTAGAAAATTTCTGTGTTATGAAAATTTTCCATTTTAAACGCTAATTTGCATTTTTGGGTTTCTTGATGAATAATTTTCATAATTTGACATGTCTTTATGAAAAATGATCCTTGGCACTTGATTTTGACCAAAGAGTCAAAGTTTAACTTTTCAGTATACAGTCAAATTTTGATCAGTTGACTGAAAAATTCATCTGTCAATCTTATGCATTTGAGATATTTTGAACTTGTTGAATGGGTCAACACAATGCCATTGAGTCCTTGAGTCCATGGTTGATCTTGATTTTCCATTGGCTAGGTCAAACAGTCAAAAATTTCCCTTGTACAGTCAAAACCCTAAAAATGACCATTTTGCCCTTTTGGTGATCTGATCAAATTTCTTGTGGAATTGTGATCCAAACTTGATCAAATGCTTCATATGAGTTCATGATGTTGATGTGGGTCAAAATTCATGAGGTTTGACTGTCAATTGACCACAGTTGACTTTTTCCCCAATACAACTGATTTCTATGTCAACTGTCCAATTGACTGGGCAAAAATTTGAATCAAGGCTTGGAACTTGGTATGGACAAACTTATGAGTCCAATATGAAGTATGAAAGTCATTTTAGGCATTGTTGGTCAAAACATCACTGTGCAAACTCAAACCCTAATTTAGGTCAACAGTGCAAGGAGGTGTCTTGAGCAGAGCAAACCCTAGCTTGATCTTGAATTCCTAGAGTCTTGTGATGAAAAATGTTGATGAAATGAGAGGGAAAATTTTGGGGTACAACACATGACAAGAACAAAAACAAAGCAAAATAGAAAACCCTAAATACAAGACAAAAGCATGAAAATAATACACTTTGCACACAAGCACCCCTAGGGTTTCTCCCACTTGGTTGCCTAAAATAAAATGGCCATGTTACGCATGCGAAGTATCTTGGCAAAACAAAAACAAATATAAGATCATAATCCCTCGATGACGCTATTCAAAGGTTGCCTAAACAAAATGATCTTGGTCCCTCAAAAATACTAAGATACTTTGCAAACATTGCTAATCATGGTTATACGATGACCCACGCCTGTCCCGTTTACATCCAAAGATAGGGTTGCTTACCAAATAAATGGTAAGTCAACAATGTCAAAGGAATAGAAAATGCACAAGAAAGAAATTTGAGTAGGTAGATAGATTCTAAGTTACTTTCTCCTTTTCAAACAATCCTTGCTATTTTCAAAAACGAACACACACATTTCAAAACATCTTACAAAACATTGAAAACATTTTCAAAAGACAAACATCTTTGTATACATTCTTACGAACGAGAATCATTACAAAGATTTCCTAAACAAATGGCCTCTTTTACAAAATACTTTCAAAATCACACCAAACACCATTTCAAATAAACCAAAGCAAGTGATCTAAACAAGTAACTAAGAGCCCATGGAAAACCATGGATGAAAAGGGTGCTAGCACCTTCCCTTTTCATAATCTACCCCCTAACTCAAGAAAACATCTCAAAGGTCTTTCCTGTGCTTTTTCACCTTTCCTTTTGGATAAAAGAAAAGTCAGTGGCGACTCTTGCTAACCGCGACATTTGCAAACACAAACGCAAAAATCTCAAGTTAGTTCTCCCACCGTATTGTAGAACTGGCGACTTTGCTGGGGAGAATACTAAAAGTGGGGTTATCCTAGGGTTTAGATCACCTTTATTTGCTTACACTGTTTGAATTTTTTGCTTTACATTTTGGTTCTATTGTTTAGGTTTGAATCCTCCACCCGGATTTGGGAAACATTATAGGTAAATAACAATATGTTGTGGAAACTGTGCGGGGTATACCGACACGGTCTAAGCAATAGCTATGTTAGTGTGACATATTTATGGGTACCGGTAGCCTTTGAGTCAATCAAAGAGAATACGGGGCCGCTGAGTGATGTCATGAAGCACTAATTAACTTCTAGAACCCTTTCTTGACCAACTTGGCCTTTTAGGATGTAGTGAGATGACCAGCTTTGGTGCAGTCCAAAGTTGGTAGATACTCGATACTACACTCATTGAGGGTTGATTTCTTGGGATATTTTGGTCGCCAGTAAAGAGGCTTGAACTGAAACAATGAACAAGGAAACAATCCAGTGATATTGAGCTCCTTAGAACCCGATTACTATTACTAGGACAGGTTGAGCCAACTAAACTTCAAGAGGGTACCTACCTATGAAACACCTTGCAAGCATAAACTAGGAACTTGTTTGATTTGCTTATATATACTTGTGCATAACATCATGGACATCATGAACATCATATGCATTCACTAACCATTTCAAGGATTTTGGAGATTCATCTTTGTTCTTGTTTTGTAGGATATGGATTCACTTCGCAGGAAAACTATCCAAGTCAACCTTATAAGAATTCCTCCACAACTCAAGGATCTAGCTTCAAGGATCCCTTAGAACTCTCCATTCACTGAGAGACATGGTCGTCTACTTAACTTGGTCACCTCCAACACAGAGGAAGACATGATGAAGGTTCTCTTCCAGTTCTTTGACCCTTTGCATCATTGCTTCACATTTCCTGACTATCAACTTGTGCCCACTTTGGAAGAATTCTCTCAACTCTTGAGGATTCCAATTCTCAATCAACTACCTTTCAATGGTACAGAAAGAGATCCAAAGCCAGAAGAGATTGCTCAAGCCCTGCACTTGCACTCATCTGATGTCACAACCCATTGGGAAACTAGAAGTGGTGTCAAAGGCTTCTTGGCAAAGTTCTTGTTTGAGAAGGCCCAAAGTTGTTGGAACTCCTTGGACTTGCAAGATTTTGAGGAGATTGTGGCTCTTCTCATATATGGTATGGTCTTGTTCCCTAATCCTGACCAACTCATAGATGTAAGCGCTGTCAAAATCTTCATGTCACGCAATCCGGTGCCTACATTGCTTGGAGATATCTTACACTCTTTTCACACTCGTACAATGAGGAAAAGAGGTGTTCTTATGTGTTGCACTCCTCTCATGGAAAGATGGTTTATTTCTCATCTTCCCCAATCAGTCTTGAAGAATGAGCAAGGTTTGAGGTGGTCACAAAGGTTGATGACACTTAAACATTTAGATATTCATTGGTGTTCTCGATCCAAAGAGAATGTTATCATTGTTGACCGTTGTGGGGAATTCCCTAATGTCCCTCTACTTGGAATTAGGGGAGGCATCACCTATAACCCGTGCTTGGCTCTAAGACAGTTTGGTTATGCCCTAAGGGATGGCCCACATGATATGCTGATTCAAGGCTTGGTTTTCAACTACGATAACAACAATCAAGGAATTCGCCAAAGATTCATCCGAGGTTGGAGGATGCTAAACAAGGTGGATAGCAAGACTTTGGGACACAAGAATTCCATCCCTCTTGAGCCTTACCTCAAGTGGGTACAAACCCGCGCTCAAAGTCTTATGATGCCTTATCCTTCCATTCTCCCAGTGATTATTGAGCCTGCTAAGGAGGGAGAAGTTCCATACACTATCCTACATCCTGACATGCTGACATCACTCGAATACCTATAAAGGGATTGGATATAGCTCAAAGGAGAGCGCGATACTTTCGAAGCCCAATTCTACGCAAGCAAGAAGAAGGTTTTGGAACTCACTCGGCTACTTCATGAGGAGCAGACTCTCAATACCTACATTGCACCAAAGAGGATGAGCAATGTCTTTTTATCTTAGAATTTTGTATTATTTTGCCCAAGGGGCATTGATGTACTCAAATTCTATCTTATTAATATGACGTGTGTTTCTTTTTTGTTTAAAACAAATTTGAATTTTTAAATCCTTGAAAGCATTGCATGAATACATATCATTCATCATAAACATAAACAGGTCTTTGCAACAAGTTTCCTCATCCCTCTACTGTTTATTTTAGCAAGATGGATCTCGAACAGACGGTTAAAGACCTTAAAGCTCAGAACACGCAATTTCAACAGTTACTCATGACCTTATCCAAGGGGCAAGAGGAGCTGAAGACTCTGCAAGAGAAAGAGAAAAAGAAGAAGAAGCCAATTGGTGTGGTAATCATGGGCAGAAGGTTTCAAGGACAAGCCAGAAGGACCTTAGATTTTCCAACAACATCTGATGAAGGGGAAAGAAAAGGAAAAGAAACGGCAGTACTGTCAGATTCTGAAGAAGAAGAGGAAGAGGAGGACTACTCTGAACAACAATACCCTCCGGCTGATGACAAGTACAAACACCTGGAAGAGCGTCTAACCGCTATGGAAATACAGAGAGTACCGAGTCTAGATTTTGAGGAGTTAGGGATGGTGTCAGGAATTGTAATCCCGCCAAAGTTTAAAGTACCACTATTTACCAAGTATGATGGGGTGTCTCGTCCTAAAATGCACCTCCAATCGTATGTCAGGAAGATTCATCCACACTCTGCTGACAAAGACTTGTGGGTCCATTTCTTCCAAGACAGTTTATCAAGAATGCAACTTGATTGGTTCTACCAGTTGGAAAGGGCTGATGTTCACAATTGGGAAGACTTGGCCGCAGCTTTCTATAAACAATATTAATACAACACCGATTTGGCGCCTACCTGTACTCAACTTCAGAGTATGGCTATGGTTTCCAATGAGGGCTTTAAAGATTACGCTCAGAAGTGGAGAGATCTAGCCGGAAGAGTGCAACCCCCTCTGTCTGAAAGAGAGTTGGTGGACATGTTCTTGGGAACTCTATTAGGCCATTTCTTCAATCATCTGATTGGAAGTTCCTCTGCAGGGTTTACCGAATTGATTTTAACCGGCGAGAGGGTGGAAGCTGGTATAAGAAGTAGGAAGATTCAAAAGGACGCGTCTGCCTCTACAGCTGTGAAAAAGACCTTCACTGGAAGGAAGGAAGTATCTAATGTCTATTCATACAGGAATCAAGGAAGAACTGAACGCCTACCAACGGTGGGGGCCGTTATGATTCCAAAGCCTGCATCAGACCAGCCAAGAAATAACCAGCCAAGAACTAATCAGCCGAGAGTGGAAAGGCCAGTTTGGAAATTCACCAAAATTAACATGACTCCTGCCCAGGTTCTACCACATCTTCTGAAATTGAATCTGGAGATTTTAAAAGAGGCCCCAAAGAATTCCAATACCGCGTCTCCACATTACCATCCGAATGCCAGATGCGCATACCATTCTGAAAGTCCAGGGCACGACACCAACAACTGTTGGGCTCTGAAGAACAAAATTCAAGACCTGATAGATGAAAGAACAAGATTAGTTCTGACCTATCTCAAGAGTTTTGATGATAACTAAATTATATTTAAGATAAATTATGCTCTGATAAATGTGTTTTGAATGTCTTAGTTAATGTTCTGACAGAAAACATTCTAAAGTACTAAGCAAAGATTATGAAGAAGTTCTTTGATAAAAGAACCTTTTATTCAAACGCATATGCTGACTATGGTAAGAACCTTTATTTGTTAAATATATCTTCTAACTTCTAGCAGGCTCCTTGTTCAGAAGATAACTTGAAAGCAAGCGCTGTTCAAAGTTCTTAGCAAGCAACGCACTGCCCAGAAGTTGAATGAAGCATGTTCTGACTTAAAGACATTGGAAGCAAATTCTGAAACAAAGTTTAAACCATCTTGTCTTGTCAAAGCAAAGGAAACATGTTCTTACATTCTGACGTTTGCTCATTAATGCAAAGACGGCTGAAAGCACTCAAGTGCCTACAACTAGTTTCTTGGAAAATGGAATATTGCAAGGATACACGCAAAGCATTTAATGCTCTCCATCTTTTCTGAAGGCAGCAACAGTTTTATTATTCCTACTATAAATAGAAGGACATTTATTGCAAGCCAACAACTTTTGATGTGAACCAAGAAAACCAATCAAATTTTCAAAAGAAGTAAGAAACTACGTGAAAGATCCAAAAGCTCACAAACTCATTGTTCATACAATTTTTGTATTATATTCTAAGTGAAAAATCACAGTTGTGATATAGCTTGATTAGAAGCAAACTCTATTTCATTATCTGTAAATATTAAACTCCTGTATTTTGTTCCTTGAGAGACCAAGTTTGGTCAGATTTCTCAAGCAGACTAGGACTAGATTTAAGTCTTAGTGGTGTTAGTCACTTGTAAGTTTACCTGTGCATTGTTAGTCACAACAGTTGTTGTGTGATTGTAATCAGTTGATTATAGTTAATTAAGTCCTTGTTGAGAAAGGCGAAATCACCTTGGCGGGTGGACTGGAGTAGTTTGAGTTCAAACGAACCAGGATAAAAATAACTGTGTTATTCCATTATTGTTTGAGCTTTGTTTTGAAACTAAAAAAAGAGTCATTATTCAACCCCCCCCCCCCCCCCTTCTAAGTGTTTTCTTACCCCTTCAATTGGTATCAGAGCTTGACTCTGAGCACAACACTTAACCGTGTTAAGAAAAGATCCAGAAGAAAACACAATGGCCGCTGAACAAAACAATCATAGTTACAACAAACCTCCAGTGTTTGATGGAGAAGATTTTGAGTACTGGAAAGATAGACTAGAAAGTTTCTTTCTAGGTCATGATAGTGATCTTTGGGATATAGTCTTGGATGGTTACAAACATCCTATAGATTCAGAAGGAAATAAAGTGGATAGAAAAAATATGGATAGACAACAAAAAGCTGATTTTAAAAATTATCACAGAGCTAGAAATATTTTTTTAAATGCTATCTCTAAAGTAGAATATGAAAAAATCACTAATAGAGATACAACACATGATATGTTTGAGTCTCTCAAAATGACTCATGAAGGAAACACTCAAGGTAAGGAGTCTAAAGCTCTGGCTTTAGTTCAAAAGTATGAAGCCTTCAAAGTTGAAGAGAGTGAGTCTATAGAAGCAGTGTTCTCTAGGTTTCAAACTCTGATCGCTGGTCTGAGAGTTTTGAATAGAGGATATACCAAAGCATATCATGTGAAAAGATCATCAGAAGCTTACCCAGAAGATGGGCACCAATGGTCACTGTCTTCAAGGTGTCAAAAGATCTGAACAATATGTCTCTGGAGGAACTCATCAGCGCTCTCAGAAGTCATGAGATTGAACTGGATGAGCATGAGCCTCAGAAGAAAGGTAAGTCTGTAGCTCTTAAATCAATTTAGAAATTTGATACTAACGCTTTTCAGGCTGAAGAAGAAAACTCTGAAGAATCAGCTTCAGAAGAAGATGAACTATCTTTGCTCTCCAAAAGGATCAATCATCTATGGAAGCACAGACAAAAGAAGTTCAGGAACTTCAAGAAGTCAGAAGATAAAACAGAATCCTATGGACACAAAAAGTCAAACAGAAGAGAGATCACCTCTTATGAATGCAAAGAACCTGGTCACTTCAAAAGTGATTGTCCAAAGCTTCAAAAAGAAAAACAAAATAAGAGATTTGGAAAGAAAAAAGGAATGATGGCAACCTGGGATGACTCAGATTCTTCTGAAGATGAATCTGGTTATGAAGATGAAAATGCCAACCTAGCTCTAATGGCTATCATAGAAGATGACTCAGACTGTGAGTCTGAACAAAGAGAGGTACTTTCTGAATTTTCTAGAGAAGAACTTGCTGATAGTTTATAAGAACTTATTGAAAACTATAGTAAGCTCAAAATCAAATACAAGAAACTCAAGAAGAGTCTTGCATCTGATTTTGAGAAACTTGAAACAGAAAAATTTGAACTTTTAGAAAACAATTTTAAACTTAAAAAGGAAATTCAAATTGTTCAAAAGAATTTTAGTTCAGAGTCTGTGTCTAGTTCAAAAGATATTCTGAAAGAATATGACTATAGCTTTCAATCTTTTCTTGCTAAAGGCATAGACAAAAGCAAAATGGCTTCTGTGATACAATGGGAAAGAACTGACTGTTTTTTGGAATGCTGGTTTGTGTTTTGCGTTTGTGTTTGCAAAATGTCGCGGTAAGCAAGAGTCGCCACCATCTTTTATTTTATCCAACAAGGAAAGGAAAAAAGCACAGAAAAATTCCTTTTTCGAGATGTTTCTCGGGTTCGGGGGGTAGATTATAGAAAGGAAAGGTGTTAGCACCCTTTCTATCCGTGGTTATCCACGGGCTCTTAGGTACTTGCTCATATTGTTTTCAAAATTTTCTTTCTTTGTGCTTGTGGGTTTGAAAAGAGTTTTTTGTTTTGAAAAGGAGTGTAAGTGTGAAAATTTGTTTTATTTTTGAAGGAGCAAGTACTTAAGAACTATCTACCTACTCGAAAAAGGAATCAATCTGTGCTAATGTCCTTTAGACAATGCTATCCAACTATTGATGAGTAGGTAGCATCGTCGTTGGAGTTTAAGGGTCAATTCGAATTGAGGGACGTGTGGTCACTAAAGCAATGTTAGGACACCTTAGCGGTAACCCTAATGTCTTAGATCATTTTTTCCGAGGCAACCATTTCGAGGCGACTATGATCTTTGGACAAGAGGGCGACCTCTAAAGTGACCTATACTTAATGACTGCGTACGAAGGCAACCAAGTGGGGTGTACCCTAAGAGTGCGCATGTGCAAGTGTGTCATTTTCAGTTAATTTTGTCTTTGTACATGTTAATGGTGATCTAAGTTGATCTTAGGTTTTAAACGATTAATCTTGTCATGCATCCATATTATCAAACATCTAACAGTTTATAAGTTGCGGAAATTAAATTGCAGAAATTAAGCTAACTATTACAAGGCGTCGGGTATTTTACATCGCCAAAAGCAACCCTTGAAATTAAAATGTAGAAAATAAATAAAGCGATAAAGTAGTAAAGTCCTATTAAGCTATTACATTCCGGAAACAAATAAAATATTGAAATAAAATGGATCGCATGCGGGAAATTAAATCGGGCGCAAGTTTTTAGGGTTTTGACCCTTTAATTGTTAAAGAAAGGATTTTTGGTTTGTTTTTGAATTAAAAAAGAAATTAAACTAAGTGAATTATTAAATTAATAAATAAATTAATTAATAAAAATATTTTTGGGTTTTTTATATTTAAAGAAATAAAAATAAATTTAATCAATGTTAATAAAACCTAATTGTCTAAGTTAATTTTAATTATTGCAAAATATATTAAAAGTTATTCCTAATTAAAACTAAATTAATTAAATTAAAATTTATTAACAAAAATAAAATATTGAAAATTAATTTAATAAACAAAATATTTTTTGGTTTTTAATTTTATGGAGAAAAATATTTAATTGGTTAGTTAATAATAAAAATAATAACAATAAATAATTAAAGGAAATAATAAAAAAAATAGAAAGAGTTAGGAGGTGGGCCTGATTAGGGGGGTCTGATTAGCTGTTTTGTGGCCCAATTGTGCAGGCCTGGTTGACTTTTTCTGCTTCCCCATGCGCCCATTGACTCAATCCCATGGTGGACATTCAACTTAAATCACCAGATCTGGCCTTGGGCCATCTGGTGCTTTGATATTTGAGGACATATGATAGGCTTCAAGCGTAGGTTTGTACCTGATTACATGATAAAATAAAGGAAAATGCAAAGCACTGGAGGCAGGGATCGAACCCCTGACCTCCAGCCAACAACGCCTTGAGAGCACTCCCCATGACCACTGGATCACTTCGCTTCAATCGTTAATAAAACACAAACTAAATATAATATATAAAAACGCGTCATTATGCCAGAAAAAAAAAAAATGCGCCAAGTTTGAATCGTCCAAGCTGGGGGAGACATGTCTTCGTCTTCTTCCTTCAACCCTGTACATTTACCTGCGGATTTATATCCGCAGCTAAATTCGTAGAGGCATCCTAAAATCCATTCTAGTCCATGAAAATTGATTCCAAGCACATGGTTAAATTCGTCTAGGCTTCCTGAACAAACCTATATCCTTCTTGAGTCTTGATTTCCCTTAAAAAGAAATACCCCAAAACACGAACGAAGAACCCTAGATATGGGGGTTCTTCATCTAGGCTAGAAAAATGCAATTGGCTAATGCATAATGCTTGTAAATTGAACGAGGATTAGGAATATGCCAATAGTTTATGCAAAAGATGCAAGAAATAAGAGTTGTGAATTCAAGAGAAGGACGGTTTTTTGAGATACTTATAGAGCTTTTGGGCGTGTATGGAGATTGGTTTTGGGTTGGTTCTGCTTCAATGATCCTCCAGCAAGCGATTGGTGTTGAGTTTTGCTTTTGAAAATGCCTCTAAGTGTGATTTTGGTTTCACACTTTTTCCATCTTTTTTCAAGTTTTGTTCTTGGTATTCTTGCAGCCTCTAGGCCTCAAATTCGTGTGCCTTGGATTGTATATGTATGCTGCAATGTATTAGGTCAACAAATTGGTCTTGAATCTTTCCACATCAATGCCTTGAGATTGGATTTGATCCACCATTGATAACTTGCCTAATTTGCCAAAAATCCAATCTTTTTGCACATGGAATGCTTGATACGAGTTTGATCATGACATTGATGATGATTAGGTCCTGAAAATAGAAAAAGATCTCATGTAATCAAGTTTTGGGATTTTATTTGATTTAAAATGAAATAATTCAATAAAAATCAAATAAAAATAGAAAAAATTGATAAATGGACACAAGGCTGAATCTAGGACACGTGTTGAATGTGGCAAGTTCAAATCAAGTGGAAAAGAATGGGCCCATTTGACAAAATTTGAAGTTTTGGGGATAGTTGACTTTTGGCAATTTTGCAAAAATGCCCAACTTCAACAATGCATAACTTCTTCAATTTTGAACTTTTGGAAGTGTTCTTTGACTTTTTAGAAAGCTTGAGATGTCCTCTCACCAGCACTTTTTGTGTCATCTCATTTTGATATTCCATGCGTAAGTAATAAGCTTTGGAAAAAAAGGAGTTTTTGTTGACTTTCAAAAATGACCTATAATGTCCAAATTTGTAACTTCTTGTGAGTGCATTTTCTGATCTTGGGGTATGAATATGGATTGTAGGAAATTGCATCCTCTTCAAAATGAGATTTGGATGGGTCATTTCTCATAAAGTATGAGAAAGTTATGCTTGGCCAAAGTTGAGTTGACTTTCCCTACAAAACCCTAATTTAGCAACTTTTGAGTCTTGATGAATTTGAGCAATCCTTGATGAATCATGATCAGCCCTTGATAAAATGATGAAATATCCTTCAAAATGAGAATGTTGACAAAAAATCTTGAGGTTTGACTGTCTATAGGTCACAATTGACTTTTGCCCTAGCACGGTCGATTTTTGGACCCTTTGAGCAATTGACTGAGCATACTTCCTCTGCAAGGCTTGAAATTTGACATGGATGACCTTGAGAACATATTAAGACATTGGGGAGAAATTGAGGTCATTTGGACTCAAGGATCTTGATGCAACACAAAACCCTAATTTGGGGTTGACTGCCTTAGGAGATAGCTTGTCTGTCCAACCCTTGAGCAAGCTTGAGCCACTTGGAGACTTTTATTGCAATGTTTTGAGAAATATGAGAGGGAAAATTTTGGGTACAACAGCTTCCCCTGTTCAATCTTCTTAAACCTAAGGATGTAGATTGGCTTTCGTGCCTTTCGTGATCCGAAGGTGGAAGATGATTGAACACTAGAGTGCCCAGAAATTTGAACTCGCATGAAGTGGTATCAGCCTTGTGATGTCGGGAATGGGATTACAGATGCAATTTGGAGACTGTTGATAGGAGGTCTGAACTTCGACTCGAATAAGAATCAGGGAGATCTTAGCGTCGATCTGACTGAACCAGAGAAGGTCTTAGATTAACTTTGATTGGATAAGAATCAGAAAAATCTTAGGATCGACTTAACTGAACCAGACGAAAGTCTTGGAATATCTTCAACTGGAATACGAATCAGGGAGATCTTAGGGTCGATATGACTGAACCAGAGAAGGTCTTGGATTAACTTTGACTGGATAAGAATCAGAAAAATCTTAGGATCAATTTAACTGCACCAGACGAAAGTCTTGGAATGTCCTCAACTGGAATATGAATCAGGGAGATCTTAGGGTCGATCTGACTGAACCAGAGAAGGTCTTGGATTAACTTTGACTGGATAAGAATTAGAAAAATCTTAGGGTCGATTTAACTGAACCAGATGAAAGTCTTAGAATATCTTCAACTGGAATACGAATCAGGGAGATATTAGGGTCGATCTGACTAAACCAGAGAAGGTCTTGGATTAACTTTGACTGGATAAGAATAAAAAAAATCTTAGGGTCGATTTAACTACACCAGACAAAAGTCTTGGAATATCTTCAACTGTAATACGAATCAATGAGATCTTTGGGTCGATCTGACTGAACCAGAGAAGGTCTTGGATTAACTTTGACTGGATAAGAATCAGAAAAATCTTAGGGTCGATTTAACTGAACCAGACGAAAGTCTTGGAATATCTTCAACTAGAATACGAATCAGGGAGATCTTAGGGTCGATCTGACTGAACCAGAGAAGGTCTTGGATTAACTTTGACTGGATAAGAATCAGAAAAATCTTAGGGTCGATTTAACTGAACCAGACGAAAGTCTTGGAATATCTTCAACTGGAATACAAATCAGGGAGATCTTAGGGTCGATCTGACTGAACCAGAGAAGGTCTTGGATTAACTTTGACTGGATAAGAATCAGAAAAATCTTAGGGTCGATTTAACTGAACCAGACAAAAGTCTTGGAATATCTTCAACTGGAATACGAATCAGGGAGATCTTAGGGTCGATCTGACTGAACCAGAGAAGGTATTGGATTAACTCTGACTGGATAAGAATCAAAAAAATATTAGGGTCGATTTAACTGAACCAGACGAAAGTCTTGGAATATCTTCAACTGTAATACGAATCAGGGAGATCTTAGGGTCGATCTGACTGAACTAGAGAAGGTCTTGGATTAAATTTGACTGAATAAGAATCAGAAAAATCTTAGGGTCGATTTAACTGAACTAGACAAATGTCTTTGAATATCTTCAACTGGAATACGAATCAGGGAGATCTTAGGGTCGATCTGAATGAACCAGAGAAGGTCTTGGATTAACTTTGACTGGATAAGAATCAGAAAAATCTTAGGATCGATTTAACTGAACCAGACGAAAGTCTTGGAATGTCCTCAACTGGAATACGAATCAGGGAGATCTTAGGGTCAATCTGACTGAACCAGAGAAGGTCTTGGATTAACTTTGACTGGATAAGAATCAGAAAAATCTTAGGGTCGATTTAACTGAACCAGACGAAAGTCTTAGAATATCTTCAACTGGAATACGAATCAGGGAGATCTTAGGGTCGATCTGACTGAACCAGAGAAGGTCTTGGATTAACTTTGACTGGATAAGAATCAAAAAAATCTTAGGGTCCATTTAACTAAACCAGACGAAAGTCTTGGAATATCTTCAACTGTAATACGAATCAAGGAGATCTTTGGGTCGATCTGACTGAACCAGAGAAGGTCTTGGATTAACTTTGACTGGATAAGAATCAGAAAAATCTTAGGGTCGATTTAACTTAACCAGACGAAAGTCTTGGAATATCTTCAACTAGAATACGAATCAGGGAGATCTTAGGGTCGATCTGACTGAACCAGAGAAGGTCTTGGATTAACTTTGACTGGATAAGAATCAGAAAAATCTTAGGGTCGATTTAACTGAACAAGACGAAAGTCTTGGAATATCTTCAACTGGAATACGAATCAGGGAGATCTTAGGGTCGATCTGACTGAACCAGAGAAGGTATTGGATTAACTTTGACTGGATAAGAATCAGAAAAATATTAGGGTCGATTTAACTGAACCAGACGAAAGTCTTGGAATATCTTCAACTGGAATACGAATCAGGGAGATCTTAGGGTCGATCTGACTGAACCAGAGAAGGTCTTGGATTAACTTTGACTGGATAAGAATCAGAAAAATCTTAGGGTCGATTTAACTGAACCAGACAAAAGTCTTGGAATATCTTCAACTGGAATACGAATCAGGGAGATCTTAGGGTCGATCTGACTAAACCAGAGAAGGTATTGGATTAACTTTGACTGGATAAGAATCAGAAAAATATTAGGGTCGATTTAACTGAACCAGACGAAAGTCTTGGAATATCTTCAACTGGAATACGAATCAGGGAGATCTTAGGGTCAATCTAACTGAACCAGAGAAGGTCTTGGATTAACTTTGACTGGATAAGAATTAGAAAAATCTTAGGGTCGATTTAACTGAACCAAACGAAAGTCTTGGAATATCTTCAACTGGAATACGAAACAGGGAGATCTTAGGGTCAATCTGACTGAACCAAAGAAGGTCTTGGATTAACTTTGACTGGATAAGAATCAGAAAAATCTTAGGGTCGATTTAACCGAACCGGACAAAAGTCTTGGAATATCTTCAACTGGAATACAAATCAGGGAAATCTTAGCGTCGATCTGACTGAACCAGAGAAGGTCTTGGATTAACTTTGACTAGATAAGAATCAGAAAAATCTTAGGGTCGATTTAACTGAACCAGACGAAAGTCTTGGAATATCTTCAACTGGAATACGAATCAGGGAGATCTTAGGGTCGATCTGACTGAACCAAAGAAGGTCTTGGATTAACTTTGACTGGATAAGAATCAAAAAAATCTTAGGGTCGATTTAACTTAACCAGACGAAAGTCTTCCATAGATGTAGTTTTTCTTTTGAGGGGACTACTAGGTCATATGAGTAGTCAGCGGTGTTTACTAATTCGTCTTTCCCTGAAACGGTAAAGAGTCAGTCATATGCAATGTCATGATGTATGAAATGCATGATATATATCAAGCAATGATGCTCTCAACATAAATGAGATTGTATGGTATGATGCGTATATGCATGTATCATGATGTATGGAAATGTAATGTTTCTAGCTGGAGAAAATAAATCCCAGATAGCTGCTGGGGAATAGAGTTGAATTCTTTGTTTTCGCTGGGGATGTCGAACGAAGATGATTGTGAGAATAGACCTGCAGGAGAGGATAACTCCGTTGGGGAATATACTGATGAGGAGATTACTCTGTGGGGAAGAGATGCTCTGCTGAGGATTCCACTGAAAAATTCCATTGGGGACGAATCCGTTGCTGGTGATATTGAATCTGTTGAGGATTGAATTCCTGTTTGTGAAAGGAAAGAACTCCGTTGGGGACGATCTTTCAGTTGCGACTTCATTGGGGATAATCTGTTAGACTTTTGTGGGGATAATCCTTGGAACTCGGCCGGGGAGATTTATTTTTGTACTCCGTTGGGGATAAACTTCCAGAGTCTACTGGGGATGATGCTTCAACTCCGTTGGGGAAGCTTTTTTCAGACTGCACTGGGAAAATTTTAACTCCACTGGGGGTATCTTGTACCCTGCCGGGGAACATTCTTATACTTCGTTGGGGAACATTCTTATATTCCGCTAGGGAATATTAAGACTGCCGGGGATATCAAGCCTTTTTAGTATTGATGATAGATCAACTCTGCTTGGGGAGAGCATTGCTGATTCATTCACAGTTGTAAGTCTCAGCTGGGGGAGAGCTACCATTACTGTCTTACTCTGCGGGGAGTGAAAGTATCTTAGCCATTTTCTTCAGCTGAATTTACCCGGTACCTGGTGGACAAAGCAACTATATAGTTTGGACAATTTTTATTGCCCCTGTTTCTGATATTACCCGTAATCGTCTTTTGTTTAGCATGTAAATATTCATGAGCAGCAATTAATGTCAAATGCATATATCAAAAATGAACATTGGACGTTCTTTGCAAAATAAAAAAGATAAAGAAGAACAGTTTGAAATTTCTTTGAAAATGAATTGTATTGATTTTGAAGTTTGGCCTGTAAATATGCATTTTTTGTACAAGAGGCTGACGTTGCCGAGTAGATAGAATTTACACAAATTGTGAAAAACAAAACAACTATATGAACAATCCCACCGGGTTCCAACTCTGCTATTGCCTTTATATCCTCGAGCATCTCATCACTTTGCTACTTGGTTGAAGTTAGATCAGATTGATTAGTGTCGTCCGAGCTTAATAGTTGATACCGAAGCCTGGATGCAAGGTGATCCAATGAGACATAGTGTTACGCTTTGATCCCTAATTTTTGCTTGGACCGCCCTTTCGGGTTTTCAGTCCACCGGGATACCCTTTTTTGCCCAAGCCGCCTTTTCAGGTTTTCGACTTGCCGGGTGTACAGATTTTTTCATTTTCGTCCCTTATTTTTGCCCGAACCCTTTTTGTTCGTCGGAAAGCCCTTATTTATGCCTAGGCCAGTCAACCTAGCGGGTCTTTGATTATGCATAGTACCTTTTCACTATGTCCGCATTGACGGGGTGAGGAAGGTCGTCACCATCCATGGTAGTTAGAATCATAGCTCCTCCTGAGAAAATATTCTTAACCACAAATGACCCTTCGTAAGTAGGGGTCCATTTGCCCCTGGGATCACCTTGAGGTAGGATAATGCGCTTGATTACCAGGTCCCCAACTTGATACTCTTGTCGTCTGACTTTCTTGTTAAATGCCTTGATCATCCGCTTTTGGTACGTCTGACTATGACAAATAGCAGTAAGTCTCTTTTTGTCGATTAGGTTTAGCTGATCAAGCCGGGTCTGAATCCAGTCATCTTCACTCAAACCTGCATCCTTCATGATTCAGAGAGAGGGTATATGAACTTCGATGGGCAAGACAGCCTCCATACCATATACCAAGGAATAGGGTGTTGCCCCTGTTGATGTCCATGCTGAGGTACAGTACCTATGAAGAGCAAACGGTAACATCTCGTGCCAGTCTTTGTATGTCACTGTCATATTCTGCACAATCTTCTTAATGTTCTTATTAGCCGCTTCAACAGCCCCATTCATCTTCGGCCAGTAAGGAGAAGAGTTGTGATGCTGTATCTTAAACTGCTCACAGAGCTCAGTGATCATCTTATTATTGAGATTGGTACCATTGTCTGTAATAATCCTCTCTGGTACACTGTATCGATAGATCAGGTTGTGCCGAATAAACCGTGCCACAACGTTCTTGGTTACGGTATCAAAGGAAGCTGCTTCAACCCATTTCGTAAAGTAATCAATTGCTACCAGAATGAAGCGATGCCTGCTAGATGTTGTAGGTATGATCTTGCCGATCATATAAATGCCCCACATTGAAAAAGGCCAAGGTGCCGTCAAGATGTTCAGAGGAACTGGAGGTATGTGCACCTTATCAACATAGACTTGGCACTTGTGACATGTCCGAGAATGCTGATAATAGTCAGCTTCCATTGTGGACCAATAATATCCTGCCCGTAGGATCTTCTTTGCCATGGTGTGTCCACTAGAATGAGTTCCGAAAGTACCTTCATGTAACTCTGTCATGATTCTATCTTCCTCGCTCTTATCCATACATCGCAGTAAGGTCGAATCATGGTTACGCTTGTAAAGAATACCATTGCTGATGAAGAACTTCGCTGCGAACCTCCTCAGAAATTTCTTGTCATTAACAGATGCACCCTCGGGGTATTCCTGAGCCTTAAGGTATCTCTTCACCTCATGAAACCAGGGTTTATCCGCTACCTCTTCAGTCTCAAGATCACATCAATGTGCAGGTTCGTCCAATCTTTCAATGATAATCCGGGGAGCTTCGTTGTCCCAATTGACTTTGAACATAGAAGACATCGTAGCCAGTGCGTCCGCCAACTGATTCTCCTCTCTTGGGAAGTGTTCAAAGGTTATCTCCTCGAAATGTGGGAGCAACGTCAACATATACTCCTTGTAAGGAATAAGATTTGGGTTTTTCGTATCCCACTCGCCCTTGATCTGACTGATCACAAGAGCGGAATCTCCGAAGACACTCAGAAACTTAATCCTTAGGTCAATTGTTGCTCGAAGACCCATGATGCACGCTTCATACTCCGCCATGTTGTTGGTGCAGTTGAAACATAGTCGGGAGGTAAACGGAGTGTGAGAGCCTTTAGGAGATATAATCACGGCACCAATGCCGTTACCCAAAGCGTTCGAAGCTCCATCAAAGTACATAGACCATCGGGATCCTTCCTCAGGTCCTTCATCCGGTCCAGGTGTCTCACAATTAGTTACCAACATGATATTCTCATCCGGGAATTCAAAGTTCATAGACTGGTAATCATCCGCTGCTTGATGTGCCAAATGGTCTGCCAACACACTTCCCTTAATTGCCTTTTGGGCCGTATACTGGATGTCATACTCAGTAAAGATCATCTGCCATCTCGCTATTCTTCCGGATAAGGCAGGCTTCTCGAAGATATACTTGATTGGATCCATCTTCGATATCAATAAAGTAGTGTGAGTCAGCATATACTGTCTCAGTCGGCGAGCAGCTCATGCCAAAGCGCAACAAGTTTTCTCAAGTAACGAGTATCGGGTCTCGCAGTCGGTAAACTTTTTGCTAAGGTAATAAATAGCATGCTCTTTTCGGCCAGACTCGTCATGCTGACCTAGCACACACCCCATTGAGTTGTCGAGTACTGTCAAGTATAAGATCAAAGGTCTCCCTTCAACTGGAGGCATCAGAATAGGTGGCTCTTGGAGATACTCTTTGATTCTTTCGAATGCGGCCTGGCATTCATCATTCCAACGTACTACTTGATCTTTCTTCAGTAGCTTGAAGATTGGCTCACAAGTAGCAGTTAGGTGCGAGATGAATCGGGAAATGTAGTTTAGTCGTCCCAGAAAGCCTCTGACTTCTTTCTCTGTTTGAGGAGCTGGCATATCTTGTATGGCCTTTACCTTTTCTAGATCCACTTGAATACCTTTATCGCTTACAATGAAACCCAGCAACTTACCAGATCTCACCCCGAAGGTGAACTTGTTCGGGTTTAACCTCAGCTTGTACAATTTCAACCTGTCAAATAACTTTTGCAGATGGTCAAGGTGTTCTTCCTCAGTCTGGGACCTTGCAATCATATCGTCGACGTATACTTCAATCTCATGATGGATCATGCCATGAAACAAAGCAACCATGGCACGCTGATACGTTTCCCCAACATTTTTCAATCCAAAAGGCATGACCTTGTAGCAAAAGGTATCCTACTGAGTAATAAAAGTTGTCTTCTCCATGTCTTCGGGAGCCATTTTAATCTGATTATAACCAGAGAAACCATCCATAAAGGAGAATACCTTGTGTTGAGCGGTGTTGTCAACCAGAACATCGATATGAGGTAGAGGAAAATCATCCTTGGGACTCGCCCTGTTTAGATCCCTGTAGTCAACACACATTTGAACCTTACCATCTTTCTTCGGCATAGGAACCACATTGGCGACCCACTGAGGGTAAGAAGTAACTGCTAGAAAACCGGCGTCAAACTGTTTCATAACTTCAGCCTTGATTTTCTCAGACATCTCTGGGCGTATTCGGCGGACCTTCTGTTTTACTGGAGGACAATCTTCCTTGGTAGGCAATCGGTGAACCACAATATCGGTATCCAACCCAGGCATATCTTCATAAGACCAGGCAAAGATCTCAACATAGTCATGCAGTATTTGAATCAACCGTTGCTTCACACTAGGCTCTAGATTTACACCAATCTTGACCTCTTTCTTGTCTACCTCTGTACCCAAATTTACTGATTCCACCAGCTCTTCGTGTGGCTGAATGGCCCTCTCCTCTTGGAGTAGCAGTCTTGCAAGTTCACCAGGAACTTCGCAATCATCTTCACCTACGTCTTCGTCTAAGTTGATCGGGTTTTTGAAGTCATAACTGGCAGTAGCAGAGTCGTTACCAGTGAGATCCAGAGTGGATGTAGACATGTATATGTGAGTGTGTGTAAAATAGCTGTTTTGCAATATATAATAAAAGAAAAACAAGGAGCGCAAAATTTGAAATGCAAGAAAACGTCCAATGCTTTTATTAATGATATATGAAAATGACACACATAAAGCCCTCACAAATGAAGCCACAGTGCCCCGGGTAAGACACCGGGCCATAAAGTTTAAAACATTGTCTGTTACAAATTCAAAACAAAAGTCTCATTATCGGGTGATAATTGAAACATCCATAGAATCCTTCGCTGTCCAGTTGCTTAATCCACCATCGGCAGTTAGGTATATCCAGCTGTCAATATCAAACTCTTCATCATCGTCATCCCCGATAGCGTTCACCCCTGCATCTTGTTTAGGCTTTTCTGGTGCTCCGAACTCAATCTCCTTCGCATCAATCAAGTCTTATACCTTGTTCTTCAAGACCCAACAATCATCTGTATCATGCCCCGGGCTATCAGAGTGAAAGGCACAACGGGCATTAGGGTTGTACTTTGGTGATGTTGTGTTGGGATTCTTCGGGGCTTCCCTTGGAATCACAAGATTGGTCTTTAATAACTGTGGCAGAATCTGGGATAAAGTCATGTTGAGCTGAGTGAATTGCCTTCGCGGTCTCTCGGCCTTTGGCTGATTGTTGTGCTGAGGAGCACCAGCAGGTCTTGAAATAACAACCGCATTAACAGCTTGGCGGCGTTCAGGTCTATTCTGGCTTTTCGAACTGTAGACAACACTGGACTCTTTCTTAAAAGGCTTTTTCTCGGTGCTTGATGAAGCACCCTTTTGTATCTTACCAACCTTAATACCAGCCTCAATCCTCTCACCAGTCATAATTAGCTCTGTAAACCCAAACGAAGAGCTTCCAATCAGGTGGTTGAAAACTGGACCAGAGAAGGTCCCCAGAAACATATCCACAAGCTCCCGATCAGCCAAGGGTGGTTGCACTCTTCCGGCGAGGTCCCTCCACTTCTGATCATATTCTTTGAAACCTTCACCCGTTCCCATAGACATACCCTGGAGCTGGGTACGCGTGGGAGCGAGGTCGGCATTGTATTGGTACTGCCTGTAGAAAGCAGCAGCCAAATCTTCCCAACTACGGATACTGGCTCCGTCTAACTGGTAAAACCATTCAAGCTGAGTCCCTGAGAGACTGTCTTGAAAGAAGTGGATCCATAGGTTCTTATCAGCAGTGTACGGCTGAATATTCCTTACATATGACCAGAGGTGTAGCTTCGAGCAAGAAACTCCTTCATACTTAGCAAAGGCTGGTGCTTTGAACTTGTGGGGAATTACCACCCCAGATGATAGACCTAGATCACCAAAGTCCAGACCAAGCACTTTCTGTACCTCCATCGCACTCAACCGGTCTTCCAGTTGTTTGTATCTATCCTCGGCCGGAGGATACTGGTCTTCGTCGAAGTCCGTCTCATTGTCTGAGACCACAGGGCTAGGAGCCCTCCTTTCTTCCTGACTATCTTTCCCTCCAGATGAGGTGGTCAAATCAACTTCATCCCGTAGCCTGTTTCCAAACCTGTGACCTGTGTTAAACAAGATTGTCCTCTTCTTTTTCTTCTTCTTCTCTTTCAGAATCAGGGTCTTCAGATCTTGCTGACCCTTAGCTAGATTCATGAACAACTCTTGAAATTGGGCATTTTGAGCCTGTAGGGCCTTGATTGCTTGCTCAGTTGATGGTTCAGCTAACATGATTAGTGCTGAAATAAACAACGAAGAAGATAAGACACCTGTAATGGTACCTGTTATGAAGTGCATGGAATGAAATGCGTATGCTATGATTTCAAAGACATCGAGAGATTCAAATTCGTAAACAAGAAAGGAAACACACTTTTATTAGATAAACTTTGAAATTAATTGTTCAACAAATTGCCCTTAAGGCGTTACAAGAAAGGAAATACTGAAAAGGAAATAAAAATTGGAAAGGAAATAATCAAAGGACAGTCAGTGCTCCCATGGTCGCTTCTTGTCGATGCGGACATAGTCATTGAGGATCCTCTCGTTCTCCAGCTGTCTTGTCAACTTATGAATCTTCTGCTCTTGCTCGTTAAACTTTTCTCGGTAAGCGTCCCGCTCTTCTCTCAGCTGCATCCAAGACCTTTTTAGTGCCCCAATGTCAGTGGGCATGTAAGGGTGGAGGATGGTAGGAGGAACCCCCTCTTCATTAGCAACTTCAACAATGATAGGCAAGACGGCTTCATACGGTATTCCCAGCTTTTGGGCACGGATACAAACCCATCTGAGATATGGCTCTATTGGAAGGGAAGTCTTTGGACCCAGCTCGTGTGGATCAGATCTGTAAACTTTATCCTAAGCCCTAATGAATCTGCGGCGTTGCTCGTTGCTATCCCCTTGAAAATCAAAGATGATACTAGGCACTAGCAGCTCATGAGGTCCTTCTCTTCTGGCTCGCCCAAACTGACGTAAGGCCAGGCATGGATTGTAAGAAATTCCTCCGTTGGTTCCTATCAGGGGAACATTGGGGTACTCCCCACATCGATCAATAATAGCCACCTCGTCCATACCCTTGATAGTCCAGATAATATCATTATGAGAGAGAGACATAACCCTATAGGGCCAACCCATGCCTTCTTTGTTCTTCAGCACTGATTTGGGGAGGTGCGAAATAAATCACCTCGCCAATAATGGAGCACAGCACATCAAGTTTCCCCGCTTCCGAGCAGTACGGGCATAAAGCTGATGAAGAATGTCACCCAAGAGAGTGGGTACAAGATTACGGGAGATGAAGATTTTCACCGCATTCACATCAACAAAGGAGTCAGGATTCGGAAACAATACCAAGCCATATATCAGAAGAGCCAGAATATCTTTGAATGCCTTTAAGTCTAGACTATCCCAGAAATAATTAGCCTTACCAACCGAGAACTTAGTCAGAAAGCCCTTTGCTCCACTTCTAGTCTCCCAATTAGCCATTACCTCATCCTTGGTCATATGAAGGGCTGAAGTAATCTCTTCTGGCCTAAGGATCTTCTCCCAACCAGTAAACGGGGTCTGCTCTAGAATAGAGATACCGAGCAGATCAGAGAACTCTTCTAAGGTGGGAACCAGCTGGTAGTCCTGAAAAGTAAAGCAATGGTACAGTGGATCATAGAATTGGACCAAAACACTCATCATCTGCTCGTCCAATTTGGAGGTAACCAAACTGAGAAGATATCCATGTCTTCTGATGAAGGAGGTAGTATCAAGCATCTTTGCAATCAATTCTTTAAGCACAGTGGGAACCTGGACAAAGTTGATCCGGATGGTATTCCTACGCATGGGCATCATGACCTACAAAACAGAACAAAGATGAATCCCTCCTGTCTTTGAAATAGGTTAGTCCAATGCAAGATGTATGCAATGTTATGATGTCATGATAGAAAGCACACCACAAGTATCCACAAATAGCAAACATGGTAAAGTCACACAAGTTACACAGAGAGCCCTTAGATTTTAGGTTGGCAAGGAGCTTAGGTACTACCCTCTTTCAGTTCAGTTGGTTTAAACTTGTCCTAAAAATAGTAACCGGGTTCTAGAGGATCTCAATATCACTGACTACCCTCGATCGGTCATAATTCCAATTTAGCAACCTTTTCTTGTGGCCGGAATCATCGCGA
This sequence comes from Vicia faba, assembly GCA_948472305.1. Lineage (NCBI taxonomy): Eukaryota > Viridiplantae > Streptophyta > Magnoliopsida > Fabales > Fabaceae > Vicia > Vicia faba. The sequence continues at coordinate 260,385,444 of OX451741.1, forward strand.
GAGTTTAGTCTCAATGAGTGTAGCATACTGCTATTGTTCTATGGCCAAGTTGGTCAATTTAAAGGTTCTAAGGTCAGTTGGTGCTTAATGACCCCTTAGCAGACCCATATTCTCCTTGTTCCAACACAAGGGATATCGGTACATACTAAAGTGCCACACCAATGTAGCTACTACTTCAACCATATTGGTCTATGCCGTACAGTTCCCTCACAGTTTATTGCTACTTACCTAAATGGTATTCCCCAGATCCGGGCTAGGATCTATAGTGACTTCGATTCAAACCACAAAGATAAAGCATACAAAGAAAACAATTGAAAACACAATGATCTAATCCTAAGGTACACCCCACTTATTAAGCGTCCCCAGCAGAGTCGTCATTTCTGTGATACGGTGGGAAAGAACTGACTGTTTTTTGGAATGCTGGTTTGCGTTTTGCTTTTGTGTTTGCAAAATGTCGCGGTAAGCAAGAGTCGCCACCGTCTTTTATTTTATCCAACAAGGAAAGGAAAAAAGCACAGAAAAATTCCTTTTTCGAGATGTTTCTCGGGTTCGGGGGGTAGATTATAGAAAGGGAAGGTGTTAGCACCCTTTCTATCCGTGGTTATCCACGGGCTCTTAGGTACTTGCTCATATTGTTTTCAAAATTTGCTTTCTTTGTGCTTGTGGGTTTGAAAAGAGTTTTTTGTTTTGAAAAGGAGTGTAAGTGTGAAAATTTGTTTTATTTTTGAAGGAGCAAGTACTTAAGAACTATCTACCTACTCGAAAAAGGAATCAATCTGTGCTAATATCCTTTAGACAATGCTATCCCACTATTGATGAGTAGGTAGCATCGTCGTTGGAGTTTAAGGGTCAATTAGAATTGAGGGACGTGTGGTCACTAAAGCAATGTTAGGACGCCTTAGCGGTAACCCTAATGTCTTAGATCATTTTTTCCGAGGCAACCGTTTCGAGGCGACTATGATCTTTGGACAAGAGGGCGACCTCTAAAGTGACCTATACTTAATGACGGCGTACGAAGGCAACCAAGTGGGGTGTACCCTAAGAGTGCGCATGTGCGAGTGTGTCGTTTTCAGTTAATTTTGTCTTTGTACATGTTAATGGTGATCTAAGTTGATTTTAGGTTTTAAACGATTAATCTTGTCATGCATCCCTATTATCAAACATCTAACAGTTTATAAGTTGCGGAAATTAAATTGCGGAAATTAAGCTAACTATTACAAGGCGTCGGGTATTTTACATCGCCAAAAGCAACCCTTGAAATTAAAATGCGAAAAATAAATAAAGCGATAAAATAGTAAAGTCCTATTAAGCTATTACATTCCAGAAACAAATACAATATTGAAATAAAATGGATCGCGTGCGGGAAATTAAATCGGGCGCAAGTTTTTAGGGTTTTGACCCTTTAATTGTTAAAGAAAGGATTTTTGGTTTGTTTTTGAATTAAAAAAGAAATTAAACTAAGTTAATTATTAAATTAATAAATAAATTAATTAGTAAAAATATTTTTGGGTTTTTTATAATTAAAGAAATAAAAATAAATTTAATCAATGTTAATAAAACCTAACTATCTAAGTTAATTTTAATTATTGCAAAATATATTAAAAGTTATTCCTAATTAAAACTAAATTAATTAAATTAAAATTTATTAACAAAAATAAAATATTGAAAATTAATTTAATAAACAAAATATTTTTTGGTTTTTAATTTTATGGAGAAAAGGATTTAATTGGTTAGTTAATAATAAAAATAATAACAATAAATAATTAAAGGAAATAATAAAAAAAAATAGAAAGAGTTAGGAGGTGGGCCTGATTAGGGGGGTCTGATTAGCAGTTTTGTGGCCCAATTGTGCAAGCCTGGTTGACTTTTCCTGCTACCCCATGCACCCATTGACTCAATCCCATGGTGGACATTCAACTTGAATCACCAGATCTGGCCTTGGGCCATCTGGTGCTTTGATATTTGAGGACATATGATAGGCTTCAAGCGTTGGTTTGCACCTAATTACATGATAAAATAAAGGAAAATGCAAAGCGCTGGAGGCAGGGATCGAACCCCTGACCTCCAGCCAACAACGCCTTGAGAGCACTCCCCTTGACCACTGGATCACTTCGCTTCAATCGTTAATAAAACACAAACTAAATATAATATATAAAAACGCGTCATTATGCCAGAAAATAAAAAAAAACGCGCCAAGTTTGAATCGTCCAACCAGGGGGAGACACGTCTTCGTCTTCTTCCTTCAACCCTGTACATTTACCTGCAGATTTATATTCGCAGCTAAATTCGTAGAGGCATCCTAAAATCCATTCCAGTCCATGAAAATTGATTCCAAGCACATGGTTGAATTCGTCTAGACTTCCTGAACAAACCTATATCCTTCTTGAGTCTTGATTTCCTTGAAAAAGAAAAACCCCAAAACACGAACGAAGAACCCTAGATATGGGGGTTCTTCATCTAGGCCAGAAAAATGCAATTGGCTAATGTAGAATGCTTGTAAATTGGACGAGGATTAGGAATATGCCAGTAGTTTATGCAAAAGATGCAAGAAATAAGAGTTGTGAATTCAAGAGAAGGGCGGTTTTTTGAGATACTTACAGAGCTTTTGGGCGTGTATGGAGACTGGTTTTGGGTTGGTTCTGCTTCAATGATCCTCCAGCAAGCGATTGGTGTTGAATTTTGCTTCTGAAAATGCCTCTAAGTGTGATTTTGGTTTCACACTTTTTCAACCTTTTTTCAAGTTTTGTTCTTGGTATTCTTGCAGCCTCTAGGTCTCAAATTCGTGTGCCTTGGATTGTATATGTATGCTGCAATGTATTAGGTCAACAAATTGGTCTTGAATCTTTCCACATCAATGCCTTGAGATTGGATTTGATCCACCATTGATAACTTGCCTAATTTGCCAAAAATCCAATCTTTTTGCACATGAAATGCTTGATACGAGTTTGATCATGACATTGATGATGATTAGGTCCTGAAAATAGAAAAAGATCTCATGTAATCAAGTTTTGGGATTTTATTTAATTTAAATTGATTTAAAATGAAATAATTCAATAAAAATCAAATAAAAATAGAAAAAATTGATAAATGGACATAAGGCTGAATCTAGGACACGTGTGGAATGTGGCAAGTCCAAATCAAGTGGAAAAGAATGGTCCCATTTGACAAAATCTGATGTTTTGGGGATAGTTGACTTTTGGCAATTTTGCAAAAATGCCCAACTTCAACAATGCATAACTTCTTCAATTTTGAACTTTTGGACGTGTTCTTGGACTTTTTAGAAAGCTTGAGATGTCCTATAACCAACCCATTTTGTCTCATCTTATTTTGATATTCCATTCTTAAGTTATAAGCTTTGGAAAAAAAGGTGTTTTTGTTGACTTTCAAAAATGACCTATAATGTCCAAATTTGTAACTTCTTGTGAGTTCATTTTACGATCTTGGGGTATGAATATGGATTGTAGGAAATTGCATCCTCTTCAAAATGAGCTTTGGATGGGTAATTTCTCATAAAGTATGAGAAAGTTATGCTTGGTCAAAGTTGAGTTGACTTTTCCTATATAACCCTAATTTAGCAACTTTTGAGTCTTGATGAATTTGAGCAATCCTTGATGAATCACGATCATCCCTTGATCAAATGATGAAATATCCTTCAAAATGAGAATGTTGACAAAAAATCTCGAGGTTTGACTGTCTATAGGTCACAGTTGACTTTTGCCCTAACATAATCGATTTTTGGACCCTTTTAGCAATTGACTGAGCATACTTCCTCTGCAAGGCTTGAAATTTGACATGGATGACCTTGAGAACATATTAAGACATTGGGGAGCACTTGAGGTCATTTTGACTCAAGGATCTTAATGCAACACAAAACCCTATTTTGGGGTTGACTGCCTTAGGAGATAGCTTGTATGTCCAACCCTTGAGCAAACTTGAGCCACTTGGAGACTTTTCTTGCAATGTTTTGAGAAATATGAGAGGGCAAATTTTGGGGTACAACAGCTTCAATGATCTATGGAGTTAGTGGGAAAAACAGAAGAGGAATTGGATATAAACCTCCAAAAGGAAAGGAGACATACATTCCAAAATCTGTTGCTAAAATGACCTTCACTTACAAACCTCTGAATAAGCAATTCAAGTTTGGACACTCACATGATATAAAATATACATCACATTCTGGAAACTCTTATGCTAACCCAAAAGGACCCAAAAAGATATGGGTACCTAAGGATAAAATAATATTTGTTGCAGATGTCCTTAACAACTCAATTGAAACACCAGTCATGGTACCTGGACTCTGGGTGCTCACGACACATGACGGGAAAAAGGTATATGTTCCAAAGCCTGGAACTTAAAGATGAAGGATAGGTGAAGTTTGGAGGTAATAAGAAAGGGAAGATTATTGGTTCTGGAACCATAGGAAACGGTAACCTTCCTTCTATCTCAAATGTTTTATTAGTAGAAGGATTAACTCATAATCTATTGTCCATAAGTCAATTAAGTGACAATGGCTATGGAATTATCTTCAATCAAAACTCCTGTAAAGCTGTAAGTAAAAAGGATAGATCAATCCTCTTTTCTGGGAAGAGAAAGAACAACATTTACAAAATTGATTTATCAGATCTTAAATCTCAAAACGTCAAATGTCTTTTGTCTGTTAGCAATGAGCAATGGGTATGGCACAGAAGATTGGGACATGTCAGTCTTAGAAAAATCTCTCAACTAAATAAATTAAATTTAGTCAGAGGACTTCCTAATCTGAAGTACAACTCAGAAGCTCTGTGCGAAGCATGTTAAAAAGGAAAATTTTCAAAACCTTCCTTTAAATCTAAAAATGTTGTCTCTTCCTCTAAGCCATTAGAGTTACTTCATATTGATCTGTTTGGGCCAGTTAAAACTGCATCCATCAGAGGCAAGAAGTATGGATTGGTCATCGTTGATGACTTCAGCAGATGGACATGGGTAAAGTTTTTAAAACACAAGGATGAGTCACATTCTGTATTCATTGACTTCTGTACTCAAGTGCAAAATGAAAAAGATTTTAAAATCACAAAAGTTAGAAGTGATCATGGTGGTGAATTTGAAAATCATTATTTTGAAAAATATTTTAAAGAAAATGGTATCGTTCATAATTTTTCTTGTCCTAGAACTCCCCAGCAAAATGGAGTTGTAGAAAGAAAGAATAGAACATTACAAGAGATGGCCATAACCATGATCAATGAAACAAATATGGCTAAGCATTTTTGGGCAGAAGCTGTGAACACAGCGTGTTACATTCAGAATAGAATCTCTATAAGACCTATTCTTGAAAAGACTCCCTATGAATTGTGGAAAAACAGAAAGCCCAACATTTCTTATTTCCATCCTTTTGGATGTACTTTTTTTATTCTAAACACCAAAGAAACTCTGAATAAGTTTGATTCCAAAGCACAAAAGTGTTTCCTGCTTGGATACTCTAAATGCTCAAAAGGCTATAGAGTATACAACACAGAAATTCTGATTGTTGAAGAATCAATCAAAGTCAGGTTTGATGATAAGCTTGGCCAGCAACAGCCAAAGCAAATTGATTTTTCTGTAGGTACAGAAGACCATCCCTCAAACTCTGAAAGTTCAGAAGCAAAAGAAGACGTAGCAGATCATCCTCTTGACAATGCTCTGAACAATCTCAGAATCTCTGACCAACCCACACTGAAAAGGTTTCCTAGAATATCTTCAGCTCACAAAGAAGACGTAATCATTGAAAGAAAAGAAGATCCCATCAGAACAAGATCCTCTCTCAGAATCAATGAAGAATCTTTGTTTGGTTTAGTCTCTCTGATTGAGCCAACTACCATTGATGAAGCCCTGGAAGATAATGATTGGATCTTAGAAATGCAAGAAGAACTAAATCAATTCTCCAAGAATGATGTATGGAATCTAGTTCCAAGACCCAAAGGATTCAATATTATAGGAACCAAATGGGTTTTCAGAAACAAATTGAATGAACAAGGAGAAGTAATCAGAAACAAAGCACGACTGGTTGCACATGGTTATAGTCAACAAGAAGGAATTGATTATAATGAAACCTTTGCCCCAGTCGCCAGGTTAGAATCTATAAGATTATTAATTTCTTTTGCTGTACAAAATAACATTTCATTATATCAAATGGATGTTAAAAGTGCATTTCTAAATGGTTATATTGAAGAAGAAGTATATGTCCATCAACCTCCTGGATTTAATGATTCAAAGCATCCAGAACATGTTTTTAAACTAAAAAAGTCTTTGTACGGTTTAAAACAAGCTCCCAGAGCTTGGTATGATCGTCTGAGTAATTTTCTATTAGAAAAAGATTTTACCAGAGAGAAAGTGGACACAACTATTTTCAGAAAAACATTTAAAAATGATATTTTAATTTGTCAAATTTACGTTGATGATATAATTTTTAGAACCTCTAATTTCTCCCTTGGAAAAGAATTTGCTAAGACCATGCAGGCAAAATTTGAAATGAGCATGATGGGTGAATTGAAATTCTTTCTGGGAATTCAAATTAACTAGACTCTAGAAGGTACTTTCATACATCAGACGAAGTATGTTAAAGAACTTCTGAAGAAATTTCAAATGTCAGAAAGCAAAGATGCCAAGACACCTATGCATCCAACCTGCATTCTAGGTAAAGATGAGGTAAGTATGAAAGTAGATCAGAAGCTCTATAGAGGTATGATTGGATCCCTTCTCTATCTGACTGCATCTAGACCTGATATATTATTTAGCGTGTGCTTGTGTGCTAGATTCCAATCAGATCCTAGAGAATCTCATTTAACAGCTGTTAAGAGAATTCTTAGGTATCTGAAAGGTACTGCTAATCTTCGTCTGTGTTACAGAAGATCACAAGATTACAAACTAGTAGGTTATTGTGATGTTGACTTTGCTGGAGATAGAATTGAAAGAAAAAGCACCTCTGGAAGCTTCCAATTTTTGGGTGACAATCTTATCTCATGGTACAACAAGAAGCAAGCAATAATTGCACTATCAACCACAGAAGATGAATATATATCTGCTGCTGGATGTAGCTCTCAGATGATTTGGATGAAAAGTCAACTAGAAGATTTCAACCTTTATGAAAGTAAGATTCCTATCTTTTGTGACAATACTTCTGCTATTTGTCTTTCTAAAAATCCAATCTTACATTCTAAAGCCAAACATATAGAAATTAAATATCATTTCATAAGGGACTATATTCATAAGGGAATATTAAACTTAATTTTTGTAAAAACAGACCATCAATGGGCTGACATTTTTACCAAACCCCTTTCAGAAGATAGATTTAATTTCATTCTGAAAAATATTTGTATGGAATTATGTCCTGAATAAAATAATATTTATTTTCTGTGACTGACTTCAGAACTTTCTAAAATGAATGCTCTGATCAACAACTCTTCATAAGTTAGAAGAGAAGTTGTAACAGAAGCTATATGAAAAGTTATGGAACATTCTAACGCTTCATGTCCAAGTGTAGTTCAGAAATTCATTAGAACAAACAGCTGTTACATGCATCCTTCAGGAGATGAACACGTGGTGTGTTTCTGAAAGGTCAAGCGTGCAAAACCTACTGATGATGTTCTAGGTAACTGTTGATGATTAGCCATAATCCCACGTTTTCCCTCATTTTTAGAAAATCATTAAATGTAAGTAATGATGCGATTCGTTTTTAAATCTGTTTTAATCTTTATTTTAATTGTGTCTTAAATAATTTTATTTTTAATTCTAAACCTATTTTCTGAAATTAATGCCTATAAATACTTTTTGAAAAACCCTTTTTCATTCTTTACTATCTCTTTGAACTCAAGTTTTTTTTTACTATACTTTTTTCTTAAAACCCTTTTCTTCAATTTCTCATTTCTAAAGAACTTCAATGGCTTCTTCTTCTTCTACCCACTCTGAGCAATACATTATACCTGAAAGGAAAACTCTCATTCCGGTAGAAAGTTTGGAAGTTTTGAGTGAGCTAATGGTAGACTTTGAGAATCTCAGAGAGAATGGATTTGACTTGTTCCCTACTGTGAAGTTTCAAGGTTGGGAAAGCTACTTTGATCGTCTTATTGGTCTAGTCTTTCCATATTTGGTGAAATATTTCTGGATTCACGCTATTGCAACCCCCAAGGTTATTCTCTCCTTTGTAATGGGCAAGGAAATATCCATTACAGAAAATCAAATCAGAAAGTTGCTGGGTTTTAAAGGACTTGGAGTTACAGGAATGCCCAGTGGAAGAATGGAGATGTCTAGGGTATATTCAGAGATTTTTACCAACGGTCAAGGTTCCTCCAAAGTCAGGGATTTGAAAGACAAATATAAGATATGGGCAAGGATTATTCATGGATGTATTCACCACAGGAAAGACACCAGTTCTCCTGATAACATCAACGCTGATCAACAATATTTGCTGTTTTGCCTTGGAACCAATGTCAAAATTTATTTGCCCTACTTGCTTTTTGAACATCTCTGGAACCATGTCAAAGAAACTAAAGAAGCTGAAAGGATGAAGAATCCTAAATCAAAGAGGAATTGGATTCCTATGGGGAGGTTATTATCATACATTTAGACTGAGAATGGTTTGATTGCCACCTAAAAGAAGCAAATCTTCTGGGGGAGCTTGAACCTATCTGTGGTAAGACTATGAATGGAAAGAACTTGCTGAAAAGGAAAATTATTGACAAACTGCTGGTGGAACCCACTCCATATCTGTCAACTGTTGTGAAGAGGAAAAGAATTCCTATTGCTGACTTTCCTATGTTCAACTCAGGGGATCATCCTCGTATGGTTTTGCACTATCTTGAGACCTGCAAAGAAACAGGATCTCCCATTAATCCAGCTTGGCTTCAAGGAAGAAATCAAGCTACTCCTGATGTTGTTCTCCAAGAATATGTGAAGAGAAAAGATGTAGGAGGACCTTCTGACACTCCTCAGAAGAAGAAAAAGAAGACAGGTAATCATGCTGAAACTATACTTGTTCATGATTCTGAAAATGTATCTGCATCTGCTGAACCCTCCCAAACCTTAAGAGACTTAGATGTCGACATTGATCTGACCTTACCATCTGAACCCCTTGCTGACAACCCTCGTAAAAATTAGTTTTCAACAGATTTAAGTGATTCTGACGAACATTCTGACAGCCAATCAGAACCCTCTCAATCAGAACCCCCTGAACCATCTGTTTTTCAACCTATTTCTACTGAACGTTTTTCAAGACCCCCTCCTAGACCTCTATCACCCAGACCCACTGGATGGTATGATGCTGGCTCTTGGAGAATTCCAGGGATAAATGAACCTCTAGCAACCATAAAACCTCCTTTCAACCTACCATCTGAGAATATTTTTGCTATGAATCAACCACAGCCTCAAAATTCCATTCCCACTCCTGCTTATACAATAATAATTTCGCCTGATGTCACTCCACCCACTTCACCACAACATACAACACCACTCTCAACTCCTCAAATTCCAGAACAACAACCTTTTGAACAAACTGAAACTGTTGAACCATCCGTACCTCATGAAATATCAGAACCTCCTATTTGTGTTAACCAACCTGAACCTGAACCTACAAATAATCCTGAACCCAATAGCTTTTTAAGAACTATAGTGGACTTTCAATCTCTACAATTCTTTAAAAACAAAACTTATAGAACGACTGTCCCTAAACCTGTTCAGCCAGATGTAAATACTTTGTTTCAGAATTTTATAACAAATGTTCAAGCATGGTTACAACCGCTGAAAGAAGATTGCTCCAGAAGTGTGAACACAGCAGCAGCAGATCTTCTATGGGAAACCTTCAGAAGAACTTTGGTTGCTGAATCACGGAAGTTACAGGATTTGTGCCATTCTCAGGTGCTGGATAACTTTTCCAAACTTCTGCATGCTTTCAAGACAGAAGCTGCTAACACTTGGAATAAGAAGTCTTCGCTAATGATTGCTGATACACCAGCTGATAATATGGACATATCAGAAGATGAATATGAAGAATCCTCTGAAGATTCAAATCCTCTGGCTATTGTTCTATTGAATCAACCTTCAGTTAAGGCTGGACCTGAACCTGTGCCAACTCTTGCAATGGATCTGGGCACTCTGCTTTCCACCTTTGTGAAGTCTGACTCAACAGTTGCTGCTTCTGAGCCTGTTTCTACTGAAGCTTCATCATCTTCTGCTCCTACCTCACTCATTATGGACACTATGAAAGAGCTAAAGAAGGAGAATGAAGTCTTGAATAAACGCATGGATAAGTAAGATCAAACAAATCTAGAGATCAAGAACTGGATGGAAAAACAAAACGAATCTGCCTCTGAAATCAAGAATCTTCTGATGGCTCTTGTCACTAAGAAATCCTAGTTTCTTTTTGTCTCTTATTTGGATGTTTTGTTTGTACTTCTGGATATCTATTTTTAACCTTTTTTTATGAAATCTTTCAAAATTTCTCATTTATTACACTTTTTGATTATGCCAAAAAGGGGGAGAAAATGTGCATTCTTGAACTAATCACTGTTTAACAGTTATGGGACTAAGTCTCAGACATTCTAACAAATTTGCAAGAATTCCTTCTATGCAAAAGATTTTTTTTTGCAGGTATCACTTTAACTCTGAAAGAATATTCCAGCTAAGATTTATCTTCTTGAAGAAGTTCTGAAGAAATTCAAAAAGGATGTGTATTACTCTGACTAAATAATCTCAGGATGTCTTATGCATAGAAATATTCATTTTAGGGGGAGATTCTTATCTCTTAATCCGTTTCTTTTCTTTATCTAAAATAATTTTTGTCATCATCAAAAAGGGGGAGATTGAAAGAACAAGATTAGTTCTGACCTATCTCAAGAGTTTTGATGATAACTAAATTATATTTAAGATAATTTATGCTCTGATAAATGTGTTTTGAATGTCTTAGTTAATGTTCTGACAGAAAACATTCTAAAGTACTAAGCAAAGATTATGAAGAAGTTCTTTGATAAAAGAACCTTTTATTCAAACGCATCTGTTGACTCTGGTAAGAACCTTTATTTGTTAAATATATCTTCTAACTTCTAGCAGGCTCCTTGTTCAGAAGATAACTTGAAAGCAAGTGTTGTTCAAAGTTCTTAGCAAGCAACGCACTGCCCAGAAGTTGAATGAAGCATGTTATGACTTAAAGACATTGGAAGCAAATTCTGAAACAACGTTTAAACCATCTTGTCTTGTCAAAGCAAAGGAAACACGTTCTTACATTCTGACGTTTGCTCATTAATGCAAAGACGACTGAAAGCACTCAAGTGCCTACAACTAGTTTCTTGGAAAATGGAATATTGCAAGGATACACGCAAAGCATTTAATGCTCTCCATCTTTTCTGAAGGCAGCAACGGTTTTATTATTCCTACTATAAATAGAAGGAAATTTATTGCAAGCCAGCAACTTTTGATATGAACCAAGAAAACCAATCAAATTTTCTAAAGAAGCAAGAAACTACGTGAAAGATCCAAAAGCTCACAAACTCATTGTTCATATAATTTGTGTATTATATTCTAAGTGAAAAATCACAGTTGTGATATAGCTTGATTAGAAGCAAACTCTATTTCATTATCTGTAAAGATTAAACTCATGTATTTTGTTCCTTGAGAGACCAAGTTTGGTCAGATTTCTCAAGCAGACTAGGACTAGATTTAAGTATTAGTGGTGTTAGTCACTTGTAAGTTTACCTGTGCATTGTTAGTCACAACAGTTGTTGTGTGATTATAATCAGTTGATTATAGTGGATTAAGTCCTTGTTGAGAAAGGCGAAATCACCTTGGCGGGTGGACTGGAGTAGTTTGAGTTCAAACAAACTAGGATAAAAATAACTGTGTTATTCCATTATTGTTTGAGCTTTGTTTTGAAACTAAAAAAAGATTCACTTATTCAACCCCCCCTTCTAAGTGTTTTCTTACCCCTTTAGATAGACGCGAAGGAAGTTGAGTTTGAAGCGCCTGAGAAACCGAATGTTATTTTCGCTCCGATGCCTAGGCATGGTCACAATGCCAATGCTGTCGAGGAAGATTTATTTGTTGCCACCGTGGATGAACTGTTAACTCCGCTCCCGATCATTAAGTTGAATTTGTTGAAAGCTGGTATATTCCTGGGTTGTGACAAAGACTGCTATATTTGCCTATCCTCATCATTTGACTGTCCTCTGTTGAAAAAAGGTATCCAACGACTGATTGATAACCAAGAAATTCTGTTTGAGAATGCTCCTATTTCACCCGTTCCAGTTAAAGAAGTTTCAATCATAACTATCTACGCCAATTCTTCCAGGGTCCCTAAAAGACCCGTTAGGATTACATCTACTCCAAAGACTACTCCACTTAAGATTACAGTTCCCGGGCCGGCCCCGTACAAATCAGATAAAACAGTACCATGGAATTATGGTGGAGAAATCTACTACCATGGGATTAAACAGGATGAACTGACTGCCGAAGAAGAAAGCTCCGAAGAGGACAATTACGACATTAGCAATATTGCCGGAACTAGCAAGATTACCCGTAGTGGTAGAATCTTCTCTCCAGAGATTGCCCCTCCAAGGGCAGTCTTTGGACCCGTGGCCGTTCCGAAGATTACCTCTGCACCAGTGATTGTACATGCAAGCGTACCTACCGAAAAAACAATACAATTCATATCCCTACTTCCATTGCTGAGAATAAAGGAAAAAGCGTTCAAGAAGAGCCTGTCCGGACGAAGGCTCAATCACTAGCTATCCCTGAAACATCCAAGAAGGAGATGGAAGAAATCCTGAGGATAATTAAAAAGAGTGATTATGATGTGGTTAAACAGTTGGGGCAAACCCCTTCCAATATTTCTATGCTAGCTCTGCTGCTGTGCTCTGAAGCACATGCAAAAGCTCTGGTAAAATTTCTGAAGACAACTCATGTGCCATAAGAGACGTCTACTGACCAGTTCCAAGACTGTGTGGCCAGTTTAACACCTGATAATGGCTTGGGTTTCTCCGATGCTGATTTGACACCCAGAGGGAGAAAACACAACGAGGAATTACACGTCTCACTGGAGTGTAGAGGAACAACCCTAGCCCATGTCTTGGTGGACACGAGATCATCTTTGAACGTCTTACCAAAGAAAGCCCTTGATAGATTGGATTGCGAAGGGCTGACTTTAAAACCCAGTAATATAATTGTGAGAGCATTTGACGGCTCGAAGAGGATGGTCCACGGGGAGGTGGACATCCCAATAAAGGTGGGAACTCAGACTTTCAGTTCAACCTTCTATGTGATGGACATCCGTCCTTCTTATTCCTGTCTGTTAGGACGCCCCTGGATTCACAATGCCGGTGCTGTCACCTCCATATTGCATCAGATGCTGAAGTACCCGGTCCAAGGAAAGATCATAACTGTCCATGGGGAGGAGGAGTACATGATTAGTCATCTAAATTCTTTCCGATATGTGGAGTTGGATGGCGAGTTCATTGAAACCCCTTTCCAACATTTAGAAGAAGTCTCTTCAGAAGTAGCGGCAACCAAGGCGGTATCCTCGATTCCTAAGATCACAAGACCTCCTCTTCGGATGTCATCTCTAAAGGATGCAAAGGCAGTAGTGGAAGAAGGTGGATGCACCATCTGGGGGCAGCTTCCAGACTTTCCCTACAAATCAGACAAGTTTGGCTTGGGGTTTACTTCAACTGCTCAGAAGGCTGTGCATCGTGCCCGTGCTGGGGGTACACTTGTGAAGATTAGCAACCAAGGGGTCAATGCAGTAGAAGACAATGAAGAGGATGGCAGCTTAGAATATTGGATATTTCCTACTGCTAGTGGAGGAATTTGCAACTGGGAAGCCAGAGACTTTGTCCCAATAACTTTCATCTCTCAGTAATTTATCTTTTACATTTCTGTTGAGCTTGTAATATTCATGAAAAAATCGCACTTTAAAAACCTTGTGTCTTACCCGAGGCACATTGGTCCATTTGTAAGGGTTTTTATTTCATCTTCATATGACATTCAATGAATCATGGACGCTTTTTCATATATAAACCTTTTGTGCTCATTGTCTTTCTTTTACATTTTGTTGTTTTAAGATGGCTATACCCTTACACACACCCACACTCACAAATGTAGGTACCCTTCCATTCCGGATCCCATGGGTAACGATACTGCTATAGCCTTCAGTGACTTTGAAGATCTGATCTACCAAGCCGAATACGAAGGTGAGGAAGATTGTGAAGTGCCAGGGGAATTGGCCAGACTACTACAACAAGAGGAAAGGGCTATTTAGCCTCATGAGGAGCTGTTGGATACAATCAATTAAGGTACCAAGGAAGATAAAAAGGAAATCAAAGTGAGTGCCAATCTAGAGCCGAGTGTCAAGGAGCGCCTAATTAAGCTATTGCGTGATTATGTTGAGATCTTTGCCTGGTCATACGAAGACATGTCGGGGCTCGATACAGACATTGTGGTACATTGTCTACCCACAAGAGAAGACTGTCCACCAGTAAAGTAAAAAGTCCGCCGCATGAGACCTGACATGTCAGAGAAGATCAAAGCGGAAGTCATGAAACAGTTCAATGCTGGATTTATGGTTGTTACTTCCTATCCTCAATGGGTTGCCAACATTGTTCCCGTGCCTAAAAAGGACAGAAAAGTAAGAATATGCGTGGACTATAGATATTTAAACAGGGCCATCCCTAAAGATGATTTTCCACTTCCACACATCGACATCCTGATTGACAATACAGCCCAGCATAAAGTATTTTCTTTCATGGACGGATTCTCAGGCTATAACCAGATCAAAATGGCACCTGAGGACACGGAGAAAACTACATTTGTCACACAGTTGGGTATGTTCTGCTACAAAGTGATGCCATTCAGACTGAAGAATGTCGGGGCAACCTATCAACGCGCCATGGTAGCTTTGTTTCATGATATGATACATCATGAGATAGAGGTCTACATAGATGACATGATAGCCCGATCACAAACTGAAGAGGAACACCTTGATCACTTGCAAAAGCTGTTTGTCAGATTGAAGGAGTACAAACTAAGGTTGAACCCAAACAAGTGCACATTCGGAGTCTGGTCCGGTAAACTCTTAGGTTTCATTGTCAGCAACAAAGGCATCGAGGTTGGTCCTGCCAAGGTTAAAGCGATACAAGAAATGCCTGCTCCTCGCACTGAGAAGGAAGTCAGAGGATTCTTGGGATGCCTAAACTACATTGCCAGATTAATTTCTCACCTAACATCTGCTTGTGAACCAATCTTCAAACTGTTGAAGAAAGATCAAGGAGTCAGATGGAATGATGAATGTCAGATTGCTTTTGACAAAATCAAGGAGTATTTACAAGAGCCTCCTGTCTTGATGCCGCCAGTCGAGGGAAGTCCGCTAATCATGTATCTGACCGTTTTAGAGAACTCAATGGGGTACGTATTGGGGAAGCATGACGAGTCTGGCCGAAAAGAGCATGCTATTTATTACCTGAGCAAAAAGTTTACCGACTGTGAACCAGATATTCACTGCTCGAGAAAACTTGTTGTGCTCTGGTATGGGATGCTCGCCGGCTATGACAATATATGTTGACTCATACCACTTTACTGATATCTAAGATGGATCCAATAAAGTACATCTTCGAAAAGCCTGCTCTGTCTGGGAGGATAGCTAGATGGCAGATGATCCTAACAGAATATGATATACAGTATACTACCCAAAAACCTATAAAGGGCAGTGTGCTAGCTGATCATCTGGCCCATCAAGCTGTAAAAGATTATCAATCCATGAAGTTTGAATTCCCAGACGAAGACATCATGACATTGGACAATGGTGAAGAAATCAGGCCATATGACGGACCTGAACAAGGATCCCGATGGACCCTGTACTTATGGGGCATCCAATGCACTTGGTAACGGTATCGGTGCTGTACTCATATCTCCGGAAGGATGCCATACTCCTTTTACTGCCAGACTTTTCTTCAACTGCACGAACAACATGGCAGAGTACGAAGCATGCATCTTTGTTCTCAAGGCTGCCATAGACTTGGGAATCAAATCTTTGGTTGTGTTTGGGGATTCAACTTTGGTCATCAGTAAGAACAAAGGAGAGTGGGACACTAAGCATACAAACCTTATCCCTTACAAAGAACATGTTTTGACATTGTTACCACATTTCGAGCAGATTACCTTCGAGCATTTCCCGCGAGAAGAAAATCAGCTAGCAGATGCTCTAGCTACAATGTCATCTATGTTTAAACTTAATTGGGATAACAAGGCTCCCCAGATCACCATTGAACGAATGGACGAACCAGCACACTATCACGAGATTAATACTGAAGAAATAGTGGACCAGCCTTGGTTTCACGAAGTCAAAAGGTATCTCGAGGCGCAAGAATATCCAGAAGGAGCTTCAGTCAATGACAAAAAGTTTTTAAGGAGATTCTCAGCTAAGTTCTTCCTAAGTAATGGCATCCTGTACAAACGCAATCATGATTCTGTTCTGCTCCGTTGTGTGGATAAGATTGAAGCTGAAAAGATTATGGATGAATTGCATGAAGGTACCTTTGGCACTCACTCTAGTGGGAATACGATGGCGAAGAAAATCCTACGGGTAGGCTATTATTGGTCTACCATGGAAGCAGACTGCTATCAACACTCCCGGACCTGTCATAAGTGTCAAATCTATGCAGACATGGTGCATGTGCCTCCGGTTCCTCTAAATGTCTTAACAGCTCCTTGGCCCTTCGTTATGTGGGGAATCGATATGATTGGGGAGATCAAGCCTACAGCCTCCAATGGACACCGCTTCATTCTAATGGCCATTGATTATTTCACAAAGTGGGTCGAAGCAGCTTCCTTCGCATTCGTTACTAAGAATGTTGTTGCCCGCTTCATCAAGCAGAATCTTATTTGCTGGTACGGTATCCCTGAAAGTATCATCACTGATAACGGTACAAACCTTAACAATACTATGATCACCTTCTTGTGCAAGCAGTTCAAGATTCAACATCACAATTCATCCCCCTATCGGCAAAAGATGAATGGTGCAGTCGAAGCTGCTAATAAAAACATTAAAAAGATCATATAGAAGATGACAGTCACCTACAAGGACTGGCATGAAATGTTACCGTTTGCTCTCCATGGGTACCGTAGCACGGCTCACACATTAACTGGGGCAACACCCTATTCTTTAGTTTATGGAATGGAGGTTGTCTTGCCTATCGAGGTTCAAATCCCCTCTTTGAGAATTATGAAGGATGCAGGTTTGAGTGAAGATGATTGGATCCAGACCCGACTTGATCAACTAAACTTAATTGATGAAAAGGGACTCACTACTGTTTGCCATGGTCATATGTATCAAAAGCGGATGATCACAGCTTTCAACAAGAAAGTCAGACGCCAAGTATATCAAGTTGGACATCTAGTGATCAAGCACATCATTTTGCCACAAAGTGATCCCAGGGGCAAATGGACTCCTACCTATGAAGGACCATTTGTAATTAAGAACATCTTTTCTGGTGGAGCAATGATCTTAACCACCATGGACGACGACGACCTGCCACACCCTGTGAACGCATACATAGTCAAAAGATACTATGCATAAGAGACCCGCTAGGTTGACACACCTAGGAAAAACAAGGGCATCCCGGCGAACCAAAAGGTTCGGGAAAAAATTAGGGATAAAACAAAAAAATCTGTACACCCGGCAAGTTGAAAACCCGAAAGGGTGACTTGGGCAAAAAAGGGTTTCCCGGTGGAACGAAAACCCGAAAGGGCGGTCCAGGCAAAAGTTAGGGAATTAAAGCGTATGACTATGTCTCGTCAGGATCACTTTGAGGACAATCTCTTCACTGACAAACCCAGAGCTTCTGATCAATTCAATCATCTTCATACGAAGCAACAGATAGACAAGATATTCAGAGATACGGAGGCTATAGCAGAATGGGAACCCCATGGGATTATTACACATATCTATCTTTCCTTGTATAAAGTTTTTCTTATGACACCATCTTCTTACTAGGATGTTTGTCCCTTTTGTACAAAACACTTATTCAAAGTAAATACAAAGATATCTCTTTAAAGTACAAAAAAATATTTGTCCTTTTCTTTTTTACACTTGTGTTTTATTTGCAAAAACATCCAATGATTCATTAATGAACATATGCATTTGAACATAATTACTATTTACAAATAAACAAAATGAAAAAGAATAATTACTAACAGGTTGAAAGAATAAGAAAACGTCTTTAGGCTATTCCATGAGCAATCCCTACAATATGTCATTAAGACCCCCAACGGAGCCAAAACTTCGAACTATCAATCCACAGTGGAAACCATCCAGTTTCTCCAAAATCCCCCAGCAGGTTATCTTGAAGCCCGAAAATCAACCGGATAAAAGTTAACTTATGTTTCTCCCCAACCTGGGATAACTCCCCGGCAGAGTGGCAGACGACCAAAACTCCTGAACTTTTTTCCAAACAGGAATAAGCTTTTTCCCCACAGAGTTTTTATTTGCTCCCCGACAGAACAAAGGCTCCCATTATTATTCCCAGTAGAAGTCATAAAAATTCTCTGGATTCCACCAAGCAGATTACTCAAACAAGTATATGTCATTACTCTCACAACGAAATTATTGTCAATACTATAACTTCAAGACATGAAGAATCCACATATCCTCAGCAATCAAGGATTTATTTTCCTCAGCAATACAGTAAATCAACTTACATGCGCATACATTACATCCATATATCATGAATATTGATAAAACACATATATTGCATCATACGTTTCATGCATCATAACTTTGTGTTCCAGCTAACATTTTACCCTTTTTCAGGATAAGATTAACAGCTACCGATAAACAATGTACAATCAGATACAATACAGATACGCTCCAGATTCCGAAGCCATTCTGATACTCATTCAGATTCAGCTTTCAGATACAGTTCATATACACATCAGATAGGGATGCCATCCTGATACTCATTCAGATTCAGCCTTCAGATACAATTCAGATATGCACCAGATACGGATGCCATCCTGATACTCATTCAGATTCACCTTTTGATACAGTTCAGATACGCTCCAGATACAGATGCCATCCTGATACTCATTCAGATTCAGACTCCAGATACAGTACAGATATGCTCCCGACACGGAATCCATTCTGTTACTCATTCAAATTCAAGTACAGATACAGTTCAGATACGCTCTAGACATGAATGCTATTCTATTTCTCATTCAGATTGCAAGTTCAAGATACAGCTCAGATACGTTCTAGACGCGAACACCATTCTGATACTTATTCTTCTGAATTACAACTTACAATTCAACAAACATTCTTGGATGGCATCTACAAGCCCATCTCTAACAAGATTCTATCACCTCTCTAAATGGCATCTTTAAGCCCATTCCCTCAACTACACTTTGTCGAGTGCAAATTTATGGGCACTCTAGTGTCCAATCATCTTTTACCTTCGAGTCACGAACGACAAAGCTCGCCAATCTAACTCTTCAAGTTCAAGAAGATTGAACAGGGGCAGCTGTTGTACCCCAAAATTTGCCCTCTCATTTATCAAGACTTTTCTCACAAGACTTCTTAGACTCAAGACAAGATTAGGGTTTGAGTTTTCACAAGGATTTTTGGACCACCAATGCTTCATGTGACTTTCATACATCATTTTGGACCCTTAAGATTGCTCATGTTAAGTTTTAATCCTTGAACCACATTTTTGATCAGTCAATTGGACAGTTGACCAAAAAATCAGCTGTATTGGGGAAAAAGTCAACCATGGCCAATTTACAGTCAAACTTCATAATTTTTGATCCACATCAACATTTTATACTCATATGTACCATTTGATCAAGTTTGGATCACAACTCCTCAAGAAATTTGATCAAATCATCAAAAGGGCAAAATGGTCAAAATTAGGGTTTTGACTGAGAAAGGGCAATTTTTTATTCTTAACCTAGCCAATGACCAATTGAGTTAAAACATGATTTCAAGGGTTCAATGGCATCATCTTGACCTAATTACATGGTTCAAAAGATCTCAAGTTCATTGGATTGACAGATGAAATTTGCAGTCAACTGATCAAAAGTCAACTGTATACTGAAAAGTCAAACTTTGACTTTTTGGTCAAAATCAAGTACCAAGGGTCATAGTTCACCAAGATATGTATAAATATTAAACTTGTTCACCAAGAAAACCAAATTTGAAAATTAGGGTTTTAATTTGAAAATTTTCATAACTAGGAATTTTTCTAAGTATAAAAATTTTCTTATTTTTTCCCAACTTTTGACCACTTTTTCACCATGATGCATATTGATTCAAGAAAAGTCCCCAACATTAAAGTTGTAGTCATCCATGAATTATACAACTTTGCTTCACAAACTTTTCCCTAAAGATGCTTGTATCTCAAGTTATGAATTTGTGAATATAGGCCCATGAACCAAATAACTTAGTGAAATTTTGCCCTAATTTAGGCAGGTTTTGGACCCAACTTCATGGCAACTTTTCACCTAGTTCCAAGAGGTATCTCAAAATTCATTTCAAATATGGATTATAAAGCATATTTCAAGCTTTCTAAAATGTCTAAGAACTCTCCAAGATCATTTTTGAGTAGGGAGAATCGAAGAAGGGAAGTTGGCATTTTCTCACTTTTGTTCAAGCCATTTTCACATAGAATCAAGTTGCAAATCAAACCTATGCTGGTTATATCTTGCTTTACAGGTCCTAAGCTTGCTATACACTCCATAATTAAATGCATACTCAGTTTAGAAAGCCTTTATCTTTGCTTTTGAAGCTTTACACAAGATGTATTTCCATTTTGGGCAAAAAGGTTACATTGCCACTTTCATAAAGATGAACTTTTGCAAATTTGTCAATCTTGAGCATTGAACATGTCCCCTTGATGCATACAAACAACACAGCTCTCAAGAAAATTGTACAAGCTCATTTCATCCCTCAAGCAAACTGGTACAAGCATGTGAAGCACGGGTCTTGTCACTTTGCTTGAAGTACAAGAAAATTGGCAAAAGGTCCAAAGCTTGCACAGCTAGTAAGGGCTGACTTTGTATCACTTCTATACATATATACAAACTTGGTACAAGGCATCACACGCTTGGCTTGGACTTGAAACTCTCTAAAACTCAAAAACACCAAAATTCTGCCCAAGCATATAGTTTTCTGCAAAAGCACAGCCAACTCTCATTTAGCTCATGCGTTTTGTGTTTAATCACTTCAAACATCTTATACACTTGATAACTAATCAATCCAAGCCATCACCCTGGTTCTGTAACCCCTGTTTCAGCATCTGCCATTTTCAATTTGGAAGCTTGCAATTGGACTTGGTCAGAGAGTTCCAGCCATCCTCGGAGCCAGATAAGCATTGGAATAGGTTCAGGGAAGTTCAAGGAAGCTTAAACAATCACCAGGCCTCCATTAAAGTCCCTACATTGACCTGCACGATTCCAGCTGAATAAGGTATTTTCTTAAACTCTATCTCTGTATATAGGCAATTTCAAGCCACGATTTATGAAGAAAAAATGTAGCTCTCATCATAACGAATATGTACATATCATTACTTTTCATTTACATTACTTGTGCTAAGAGAATTTGAAGATTGAAAACTCTGAAAAATTTAGGTCACGAATTAGGGATTCCAAAATTCTCTTTGATCTTTAAGAGTTAGGTTACATAATTTATATGGTTGGAATCGTGAGCTCAAATGCCACATGTTTCATGTTATGAGTTTTTGTTTTTATGCAAGCATAAGCAAGGTACAATTTGAACCGGAAAACGTGTGCAGGAAGCTGAACAAAGGACAGGGATGAAGTGCTTCTGGGCTTTTTGGCGCCTGGGCCTTTTTGTTTTTCCTATTTGCACCCCCTGACTTGCTATTGCACCCCCTTGCTAACTTTTTATATTTTTGCATTTTTCTTCATATTTTTATATTTAATACATTTATTTATTTTTCTTAATGATAAAAAAAGTCCTAAAATTGATTTATTTATTTTCACACATTTATTTTATTTTTTTATTATTTTCTCACATGAAAAAATATCTTATTTTGATAAATCGAGTTTATTTTCTTAAATAACTTATAAATATAATTAAAAAATACTTAGTATTTTTATTATACATTTTATAATTACAAATACCAAATTTTACACATATTTAATTTTTAATATTTACATATAATATTATTTATTATTTTCTTATACAAAAAATGTACAAAAAAATAATATGAAACATTTATTTTCTTTTAATTGAAAATTAGGGTTTACCCCTTTCAAAAAGAATTAATATATTTTTTCCTTATAATTTTTAGGTTTAAATTCAATATTTCTTACACAAAAACAAGACATAAAACATTTTTCTAACATAAACATTGCATTGCATTTTAAATATTTGTTTTATATTTATTTAAATTCATGCATATTCGATTTGGTTGTAATAATATATTTAGCTTTATATTTGTGCAAATCCCCATTCAAAATTGTATTCCCCCCTCCCATAAAAATTGTTGTAATAGCTTAGTATATTTACATTACGCAATTTATTGCTTTCATATGCCATGATTAGTAAATTAGGGTTTGCATGACAAGAACAAAAACAAAGCAAAATAGAAAACCCTAAATACAAGACAAAAGCATGAAAGTAATACACTTTGCACACAAGCACCCCTAGGGTTTCTCCCACTTGGTTGCCTAAAATAAAATGACCATGTTACACATGCGAAGTATCTTGGCAAAACAAAAACAAATATAAGATCATAGTCCCTCGATGACGCTATTCAAAGGTTTCTTAAACAAAATAATCTTGGTCCCTCAAAAATACTAAGATACTTTGCAAACATTACTAATCATGGTTATACGATGACCCACGCCCGTCCCGTTTACATCCAAAGATAGGGTTGCTTACCAAATCAATGGTAAGTCAACAATGTCAAAGGAATAGAAAATGCACAAGAAAGACATTTGAGTAGGTAGATAGCTTCTAAGTTACTTGCTCCTTTTCAAACAATTCTTGCTATTTTCAAAAACAAACACACACATTTCAAAACATCTTACAAAACATTGAAAACATTTTCAAAAGACAAACATCTTTGTATACATTCTTACGAACGAGAATCATTACAAAGATTGCCTAAACAAATGGCCTCTTTTACAAAATACTTTCAAAATCACACCAAACACCATTTCAAACAAACCAAAGCAAGTGATCTAAACAAGTAACTAAGAGCCCATGGAAAACCATGGATGAAAAGGGTTCTAGCACCTTACCTTTTTATAATCTACCCCCCTAACTCAAGAAAACATCTCAAAGGTCTTTCCTGTGCTTTTTCACCTTTCCTTTTAGATAAAAGAAAAGTCGGTGGCGACTCTTGCTAACTGCGACATTTGCAAACACAAACGCAAAAACCTCAAGTCAGTTCTCCCACCGTATCACAGCTTCCACTGCGCTATTTATCTTAGGTCTGTATGGACAAGAGTTGTGATGCTTGATCTTGAACTACATGCAGAGTTCAGAGATCATAGAGTTGTTGAGATTGGTACCATTTTCAGTGATGATCCTCTCAGGGATACCATACCGGCAGATGAGGTTATGCTTAATGAATTTGGCCACGACGTTCTTGGTAACTGAAACAAATGAAGATGCTTAAACTCACTTGGTAAAGTAGTCAATGGCGGCGAGAATGAAACGATGACCATTAGAGGCAGTAGGTTTGATTTCTCCAATCATATTGATTCCCCACATTGCAAATGGCAAGGGGAAGTCATGACATTTAAAGGTATTGGAGGCACGTGAACCTTATCAGCATAAATTTGGCCATTATGCCAAGTCCTCGAGTAGAGGTGATAATCGGTTTCCATGGTCAACCAATAGTAGCCAGCTCTCAGAATCTTCTTGGTCATAGCATGTCCACTAGAGTGAGCACCAAAGATGCCTTCGTGCATATCCTCCATAATTTTCTCTGCTTCCTTCTTGTCCATACAACGAAGCAGGGTTGAATCATGGTTGTGCTTGTATAAAATCCCATTGCTCAGGAAGAACTTAGCCGAGAACCTCCGCAGTAATTTCTTGTCGTTGACTGACGCCTCTTCAGGATACTCTTAAGCTTCAAGATATCTTCTCACTTCGTGAAACCAATGTTTCTCCCCTGCTCCATCAGTGTCAATCTTATGGCAGTACGCAGGTTCATCAAATCTTTCGATAGTAATTCTGGGAGCTTCATTGTCCTAATTGACCTTGAACATGGATGACATGGTAGCTAGAGCATCATCCAACTGATTTTATTCCCCCAAAATGTGTTCAAAGGTAATCTCTTCAAATCACATAATCAAGGTTAGCACAAGTTCTTTATAAGGGATAAGATTTGGATGTTTTGTATCCCACTCTCCTTTAACTTGACTGATTACCAAAGCTGAGTCTCCATATACACTTAAGAACTTAATTCTTAGGTCAATAGCAACTTTAAGACCCAAGATGCACACTTCGTATTCAGCCATGTTATTGGTACAATCAAAGCAGAGTCAGGCAGTGAAAGGCGTATGGAAACCTTCAGGGGAAATGATCACAAAACTAATTCTGTTACCCAATACGTTGGAAGCTCCATCAAAAACCACAGTCCATCAAGATCCTTGCTCAGGTCCTTCATACAATCCAGACTTTTCACAATCCGTAACCATCATGATATTCTCGTCCATGAATTCAAAGTTCATATATTAGTAGTCATCTACAACTTGATGCACCAAATGATCTGCCAGTACACTTCCTTTTATTGCTTTTTGAGTAGTGTACTGAATGTCATATTCAGTCAAGATCATTTGCCATCGGGCTACTCTCCCGGAGAGAGCTGGTTTCTCAAATATGTACTTGATGGGGTCCATCTTAGAGATCAGTAGAGTGGTATGAGTTAACATATACTGTCTTAGTCAGCGAGCAGCCCATTCCAAAGCACAATAAGTTTTCTCGAGAAGTGAATATCTTGTTTCACAGTTGGTAAACTTTTTTATAAGGTAGTATATTGAATGCTCTTTTTGACCAGACTCATCATGTTTCCCTAACACATACCCCATTGATTATCTAACACGGTTAAGTACATGATCAAAGGTCTTACTTCGACTGGTGGCATCAAAATTGGAGGTTCTTAAAGATACTCTTTGATCATATCAAAAGATATTTGACAGTCGTCATTCCATTTTAGCACTTGATCTTTCTTCAACAGCTTGAAGAGTGGCTCACAAGTAGCAGTCAAGTGATAGATGAATCAGGCAATGTAGTTGAGTCGTCCTAAGAAACCTTTGACCTCCTTCTCAATATGAGGAGCTGACATTTCTTGGATAGCTTTGACTTTGGCAGGATCGACTTCAATTCCTTTTCCACTAACGACAAAGCCTAAGAGCTTTCCATACCTTACCCCGAAGATGCATTTGCTTAGATTCAGCCTTATCTTGTATTTCTTCAGCCTGTCAAATAGTTTCTGCAAATGAACAAGGTGCTCTTCCTCAGTTTGTGATCTTGCTATCATGTCATCCACATAGACTTCTACCTCATGATGAATCATGTTGTGATGCGGTAGGAGAACTGACTTGAGGTTTTGCGTTTGTGTTCGCAAATGTTTTGGTTTAGCAAGAGTTGCCACCGACTTTTATTTTATCCAAAAGGAAAGGTAAAAAAGAACAGGAAAGACCTTTGAGATTGTTTTTTGGTTCGGGGGGTAGATTATGAAAAGGGAAGGTGCTAGCACTCTTTTCATCCATGGTTTTCCATGGGCTTTTAATTACTTGTTTTAGATCACTTGCTTTTGCTTTTCAATTATTTGAAATGGTGCTTTTGTGTGTGGTTTTGAAAGTATTTTGAAAAGAGGCCATCGTTGTGGCAACCTTTGTAATGATTCTTGTTTGAATGTATACAAAGGTGCTTTGTCTTTTGAAAAATGTTTCAATGTTTGAAAGTTTGTTTTGGGAAATGTTTTGAAATTGTGTTGTGATGTGTTTTTTTGAAAAATAGCAAGGATGTTTGCAAGTTTAATCAAGTAACTAGGAGTTGTCTACCCTACTTACTCAAAGATCTTTCCTACACATTTTTAACCCTTTGACATTATTGTTTTACCATTGCATTTGGTAAACAACCTTGTGTTTGGATGTTAAACGGGACAAGAGCGGGTCATCGTATGGCCATGATAGCAATTGTGCCAAGTATCTTAGCAAGTTTTTGTTTGAGGGACTAGATCATTTTTGTATAGGCAACCAAGATAGCGTCATCGAGGGACTATGATCTTTTGTTTTTTTTTTGTTTTGGCAAGATACCTAACATGCATACCATGGCCATTTTAAAGGCAACAAGTGGATGGAACCCTAGGGGTGCTTGTGTGCATTGTGTTGTCATTTTCATGCATTTTTGTCTTGTATTAGTCAAGCTATTTGTTTGATTTTGGATTTTTGCATACAAACCCTAATCTTTATATCATGCATATTTGAAAGCAATAAAGTGCGTAAAAATAAATCTACGACTATTACAACATGATTATGGGGAGGGGGATACAAGTTTGAATAGGGGGATATTTGCAAGAAAATAAAACCATAAGTCAACTATTACAACCAAATTGAACTCATTGTACAAATGATAAATTGACAAATATTTAAATATGCAACATATTATGAATATGCAAAAAAATGTTTTTGCATTATTTTTATGTATGTAAAAATAAATTATTTAATGTATCAAAAATAAGAAAATAAAAAGATTATTTTTGGAAAGGGTAAAAACCCTAATTTTGATTTAAGAAAATATATATATTATAATTATTTATTTATGTACAAGAAAATAAAATAAAATATATACAAAATGTTAAAAAGTTAAATATGTGAGAAAAATATTATTTAAGTATATAAATAATAAAAATAAAAATATATAATATTTTTGTATTATTTATGAATTTATTTTAAGAAAATAAAAGTATATCATTATTAATAAATTATTTCTATGTCCAAAAAATAATAAAAATAATAAAATAAAATGTGAAAATTTAAGAAAATATTTTTAGTGATTTTTAATATTTGGAGAAAATAAATAAAAATCAGAAACTAAAAAAGAAATGAAAAATATGGAAAAATAAACAAATGTGCCAAAGGGGTGTAAACAGCAAGCTAAGGGGGGTGTCAAAAACAAAGCCAAGTCAGGCCCAACCCATTTCCACGTCATCTGTAACCTCTGATCAAACAAAAAACGCGCGCCCTGTTCAAACCTGGAAATCCTGCATACATGCTCAAAAATAAAAACTTGCAACATGAAAGTTATAGAGCATGATCACACGATTCTAACCATGTAAAAAACTTAATCTAACTCTCAAAGACCGGAGAGAATTTCATTGGCCCTAATTTCTAACTTAGTTTTTTCATAAAGTTAAAACATCAAATACTCCTAGCTCAGTTAACATAAATGAATTTTATGCATATGTACAGCTCAAGGGCAATGAGGACTACATTTTTTATTCACAAACCTAAGCCTAATGTTTCCTAAATAGAGAGATAGAAGTTTGAACTTTACCTGTTTCAGTCAAGCTCGAGTATGGCAATGCAACAACTTTCAGTGAGGCCTGAGGTTCTTTTGAGCTTGCTTGATGTTCCCTGGACCTTTCCCAATTCTTAGCTTGCTTTGAAATGGCCTGGATGTCTCTATAGAACTCAACCTGCAAAGGTTCAAAGCAAAAATGGTGATGTGTGTAAATGGAGTTACAGTTACTTGGGAATGGTTGGGATAGCTTAGGTATGTTGTATGGAGTGTGTTGGAACTGGTTGCAAGCAAAACGCACGAGTGGATTGTGATTTGGCTTATGATTTGCAGATCCTGCATTGTTTTGGCAGAAAATGGGGTTTTTGGTGTACAAGGGTGTTTGAGAGGTTTCTAGCTCTTGTTTCTGGCTTAGTATAATGTGTTCAAGTTGTTTAAAATGTTTACAAAGCTTGGTTATATCAGATTGCAAAGTTCTGGACTTTTGGCAGAATGACTTGGTTTTGAAGCAAAAGGTGATTTTGACAATCCAAAGGCTTGTACAATCTATCTTAGGGTCTGAAAATAGTTGGTATACTTTTCCATATCTTTGTGGATGTGGTTTGCTGCAAAAGATGAAGTCCAATGCTCAAAATAAACAAAAATGCAAAAGTTGTGCTTTATGTAAATGGCATTGTTGCCTTTTTGCCAAAAATGGATTAATTCAATGGGTAATCTTCTAAAGCTCAGAACAAAGCCTTAATCCATTGTGTTTGCATTAAATTTTTGAGTTTGGAAGGCTTTAAGACCTGTAAACTAAGTACAAGCATGGCTGGACAGAATTTGCAACTTGTATCAACATGAAAAATGCCATGGACCAAAGTGATAATTTCCCATTTTCAAACCTTCGATTCTCCCTAACCACAAATGATTTTGGAGAGTTCTTGGACATTTTGGAAAGCTTGTAACATGATCTACAATCCATATTTGAAATGAAATTTGATATTCCACTTGGAAATATGTGAAAAATGTCCATGAAGATAGGTCAAAATCCTGCCTAAACTAGGGCAAAATTTCACTAAAGTTTCATGAACCCTTGTTCATAAAATCATAACTTGAGATACAAGCTTCTTTTGGGAAAACTTTATGAATAAAAGTTGTAGATTTTGTGGAGGAATACAACTTTCATGTTGGAAGTTTTCTTTGAATCCAATTGCATCATGGTGAAAAAGTTAGGCAAAGTTGGGAAAAAATAAGAAAATTTCATAAGTTAGAAAATTTCTAAGTTATGAAATTTTTCAATCTTAAACCCTAATTTCAAAAATTAGGTTTCTTGGTAAACAAGTTTCATGTTTTGACACATCTTGATGAAAAATGACCCTTGGCACTTGATTTTGACCAAAAAGTCAAAGTTTGACTTTTCAGTGTACAATTGATTTTTGATCAGTTGATTGGAAAATTCATCTGTCAATCCAATGCTTTTGAGATCTTTTTAACCTTGTAATTACGTCAAGATTATGTCATTGAGTCCTTAAATCCATGCTTGAACCCAATTTTCCATTGGCTAGGTGAAAAATCAGAAATTGCCCTTCTGCAGTCAAAACCCTAAAAATGACCATTTTCCCCTTTTGATGATCTAATCAAATTTCTTGAGGAGTTGTGGTCCAAACTTGATCAAATGGTTTATATGAGTTTATAATGTTGATATGGATAAAAAATTATGAAGTTTGACTGTAAATTGGCCACAATTGACTTTTTCCCCAATATAGTTGATTTCTAGGTCAACTGTCCAATTGACTGGGCAAAAACTTGATTCAAGGCTTGAAACTTGGTATGGGAAATCTTATAAGTCCAACATGAAATATTAAAGTCACATTAAGCATTGGAAGTCCAAAAATCCCTGTGCAAACTCAAACCCTAATTTCAGGTCATCAGTGCAATGAGATGTCTTGAGCAGAGCAAACCCTAATCCTGTCTGGAGTCCAAAGAGTCTTGTGAGGGCAAATCTTGATAAAATGAGAGGGAAAATTTTGGGGTACAACGGCTTCCCTTGTTCAATCTTCTTGAACCTGAAGAGTTAGATCAGCGAGTTTGTCGTTCGTTGACTCGAAGGTAAAAGAGGATTGGACACTAGAGTGCCCGTAAATTTGCACTCGTCAAAATATAGTTGAGGAAATGGGCTTAAAGATGCCATTTGGAGATGTGATAGAATCTTGCTGGAGATGGGCTTAAAGATGCCATCCAAGAATGTTTGTTGAATTGCCGGAGAATAAACATCAGAATGGTATCCGTATCTGGAACATATCTGAGTTGTATCTGGAGATTGGATCTGTATGAGCAAAGGAATGGCGTCCGCGTCTGGAGCGTATCCAAGCTGTAACTGTATTTGATTCTAGAATGAATAACAGAATGAATGCCGTGTCTGAAGTGTATCTGTATTGTATCCGAATCTGAAATCTGAATAAGCGACAGAATATCATTCGTGTCTGGAGCATCTCTGGGCTGGGGAAAAGGTCTGAATGAGTGACATAATGGCTTTCGTGTCTGGAACATATTTGGACTGTATCTGAAGTTGAGATCTGTATGAGTAGCAGAATGACTTCCGTGTCTGGAGTGTATCTAATCTGTATCTGATTGTTGAAGTCTGAATGAGTGACAGAATGGCTTATGTGTCTGGAGTGTATCTGGACTGTATCTTGACTTTGAATTATGAATGAGTAAAAGAATGACCTCCGTGTCTGGGGTGTATCCATACTATATCTGAATAAGAGACTTGAATGAGTAATAGAATGACTTATGTGTCTGGAGTGTATCCGTACTGTATCTGAAATCTTTGAGTATTTGTTAAAGGTAGCTTTTAATCTTATCCTGAAAAGGGTAAAATGTTAGCTGAAACACAAAGTTATGTTGCATGAAATGTATGATGCAATAAATGTGTTTTATCAATGTTTATGATATATGAATGTAATGTATGTGCATGTAAGCTGATTAGTTGTCTTGCTGAGGAAAATAAATCCTTGATAGCTGGAGATAATGAAATCTTTGACTGCTGCCGGGGAAAATAAACCCTTGACCGCTGTTGGAGATTCAAAATCTTTGGCAACTTGTGGGGATGTGAGAATCCTTCATGACTTTCCTGGGGATAGGGGCCCTTCAAGTCTTCTTGAGAAACCTGCTTGGGGAATCCAGAGAACTTTGATGACTATGGCTAGAGATTACACCATGGGAATCCTTACTCGGCTGGCGAATAAGGAAACTCTAACGAATCTCTACTAGGGATTAGATGAAAGAAAAACCTTGATCTGCTGGAGAATAAGGAAGACTTTGATGGCTTCTGCGGAGAACTAAGAATGAGAAACTTCGATCTTCTGGGGAAATTGAAACCTTGGGAACTTCACTGGAGAAGTGAGAATGAGAATCTTCATTCTGCAAGGGATTAAAAATTCTGACAAATTCATGCCGGGAAGTAATGAAGACCCTGGCAACTTCACTGGGGAATCAAGAATGAGACTCTTCAATCTGCTAGGGAAAATAAATCCCCCGGGACTTCAAGCTGGGGACTTCAAGCTGGGGAGTTAAGAATGAGAATCTTCATTCTGTTGGGGAGTAAAACTCTGTGGGGAGTAGCTATACTGCTGGAGAGTTGCTATCCTGCTGAAAGTAAGTTCAACACTCTGGGGGAAGAGGTTTATTCCTGTATGGAAAAAGTTCAGGAGTTTGGGTTATATGCCAATCTCCTGGGGAATTATCCGGAGGTTGGGGATAAAAGTTAACTGTTATCTGGTTGATTCTCAGACTTTAAGACAATTTGTTTGGGGATCTGGGGAAAACTGAATGGTTTCCATTGTGGATTGGTAGTTGGAAATTTGACTTCACCGGGGAAGAAGGTTTCATCTTTGCTGGGGATTTATGACCCAAAGTTTTTACTCCACTGGGGAATTGGGAGTTTGAAGACTCAAATCTGATGGGAATTAAGGGTTCGAAATATGACTCCGCCGGGGATCGGGAGTTTGAAATTTTGATCTTGCGAGGATTTTGAAATTTAATTCCGCTGGGGATATGTATTTCAAGGTTTTAGCTCCGCTGGGGATCTAGATGATGTACTGTAGGGAATTTCTCTTGGAATAGTCTAAAGACGTTTTCCTATCCTTTCAACCTGTCAGTAATTATTCTTTCACATTTCGTTTATTTGTAAACAGTGATTATATTCAAATGCATATGCTCATTTAATAAACCATTGGACGTTTTCGAATAAAACACAAGTGTAAAGAAAAAGAAAAGGCAAATAGTTTTTCTGCACTTTGAAGTATCTTTGTATTAACTTTGTGTAAGTATTTTGTACAAAGGAGACAGACATCCTAGTAAGAGAATGTTGTCATAAAAATTGAGAAAAATTTACACAAAGAAAGATGGCTATGTGAAAATCCCATGGGGTTCCCATTCTGCTATAGCCTTCGTAACTTTGGGTGTCTTGTCCATTTGTTGCTTCGTCTGAAGATGATTGGACTGATCAGAAGCCAGGAGCTTGTCTGGTGAAGAGATTGTCCTTAAAGTGATCCGACGAGACATAGTCATACGCTTTAATTCCCTAACTTTTGCCTGGACCACCCTTTCGGGTTTTCGATCCACCGGGAAACCCTTTTTTGCCCAAGTCGCCCTTTCGGGTTTTTAACTTACCGGCTGTACAGATTTTTTTATATATTTATCCCTAATTTTTTCCTGAACCGCCCTTTTGGGTTTTCGATTCACCGGGATGCCATTTTTGCTCAAGTCGCCCTTTCGGGTTTTCAACTTGTCGAGTCATTTATGCGTAGTATCTTTTGACTATGTCTGCGTCCGCAGGGTGCGGCAGGTCGTCGCCGTCCATGGTGGTCAGGATCATTGCCCCACCAAAAAAGATGTTTTTGATCACAAATGGTCCTTCATAAGTAGGAGTCCATTTGCCCCTGGGATCACTTTGCAGCAAGATGATCCGCTTGATTACAAGATCCCCGACTTGATATACCTGGAACCTAACTTTCTTGTTAAAAGCCTTAATCATTCGTTTCTGATACGCCTGACCATGGCAAACATCAGTAAGTCGCTTTTCGTCAATAAAGTTAAGTTGATCAAGTTGGGTCTGAATCCAATCGTCTTCACTTAAACCAGCATCCTTCATGATTCTCAAGAAGGGAATCTGAACCTCGATAGGTAAAACAACTTCCATGCCGTATACCAAAGAATAGGGTGTTGCCCCAGTTGATGTTCGTGCCGTGGTACGGTACCCGTGCAGAGAAAATGGTAACATCTCATGCCAGTCCTTGTAGGTGACTGTCATCTTTTGAATGATCTTCTTGATATTTTTGTTCGCAGCTTCAACAACACCGTTCATCTTTGGCCGATAGGGAGATGAATTGTGATGTTGAATCTGGAATTGTTCGCACAGAGCGGTGATCATAGTATTGTTCAAGTTTGTACCGTTGTCCGTGATGATCCTTTCGGGGATACCGTACCGGTAAATGAGGTTCTGCTTAATGAAGCGGGCGACCACATTCTTTGTAACAGATGCGAAGGAAGCAGCTTCAACCCACTTGGTGAAGTAATCAATGGCCACTAGGATGAAACGGTGTCCATTGGATGTTGTAGGCTTGATCTCTCTAATCATGTCGATTCCCCACATAGCGAATGGCCAAGGAGTTGTTAAGACATTGAGAGGAACTGGAGGTATATGTAACTTGTCGGCATAGATTTGACATTTGTAACAAGTACGGGAATGTTGATGGCAGTCAACTTCCATGGTAGACCAGTAATAGCCTGCCCGCAGAATCTTCTTAGCCATCGTATGTCCGCTTGAGTAAGTGCCAAAGGTACCATTGTGCAATTCAGCCATGATCTGTTCAGCTTCAACTTTGTCCACACAACGGAGCAAAATGCAATCATGATTGCACTTGTATAGGATACCATTGCTCAGGACGAACTTAGCTGAAAACCTCCTTAAGAACTTTTTGTCGTTGACTGAAGCTCTTTTAGGGTATTCTTGTGCTTCGAGATACCTTTTGACGTCATGACACCAAGGCCGGTCCACTACTTATTCGGTATTAATCTCGTGACAATGGGCAGGTTCGTCCATCCGTTCAATGGTGATTTGAGGAGCCTCATTATCCCAGTTAAGTTTAAACATGGATGACATTGTAGCTAGCGCATCTGCTAGCTGATTCTCTTCTCGCGGGAAGTGCTCGAAGGTAATCTGATCGAAATGTGGTAACAATGTCAGGACATGTTCTTTGTAAGGGATGAGGTTTGGATGTTTAGTATCTCACTCTCCTTTGATTTGACTGATAACTAAAGCTGAGTCCCCAAATACAATCAAAGATTTTATTCCCAAGTCGATAGCGGCCTTGAGACCAAAAATACAAGCTTCATACTCGGCCATGTTGTTGGTGCAGCTGAAGCAGAGTCTGGCTGTGAAAGGTGTATGGCAACCTTCTGGAGAGATAAGTACTGCGTCGATACCATTGCCAAGTGCATTGGAGGCACCATCAAAGTACAGAGTCCATCGGAATCCTTGTTCAGGTCCGTCATACGGTCAGTTTTCTTCAATGTTGTCCAAGGTCATAATGTCCTCGTCGGGGAAGTCGAATCTCATGGATTGTTAATCTTCGACAGCTTGATGGGCCAGATGATCGGCTAACACACTCCCCTTTATAGCTTTTTGGGTCGTGTACTGTATATCATACTCGGTAAGGATCATCTTCCACCTAGCAATTCTTCTGGATAGAGCAGGCTTTTCAAAGATGTACTTGATCGGATCCATCTTAGAGATCAGCAAAGTGGTATGTGTCAACATATACTGCCTTAGCCGGCGAGCAGCCCATACCAAAGTGCAACAAGTTTTCTCGAGTAGTGAGTATCGGATCTCACAGTCGGTAAACTTTTTGCTAAGGTAATAAATGGCATGCTCTTTTCGGCCAGACTCGTCATGTTGGCCCAATACGCACCCCATTGAATTCTCCAGGACAATCAAATACATGATTAACGGCTTTCCTTCGACGGGTGGCATCAAGGTAGGAGGTTCTAGCAAATATTCCTTGATTTTATCGAAAGCAACTTGACAGTCATCATTCCATTTAACCACCCGATCTTTCTTCAACAGCTTGAAGATTGGTTCACAGGTAGATGTTAGGTGAGAAATGAACCTTGCAATGTAGTTTAGGCGTCCCGAGAAACCTCTGACCTCTTTCTCAGTGCGAGGGGCAGGCATTTCTTGTATATCTTTGACTTTGGCAGGATCAACCTTGATGCCTTTGTTACTGACGATGAAACCCAAGAGTTTATCGGACCTGACTCCGAAAGTGCACTTGTTAGGGTTCAGTCTGAGCTTGTACACCTTCAACCTGACAAACAACTTTTACAGATGGTCGAGGTGTTCTTCTTCAGTTTGTGAGCGGGCTATCATGTCGTCTACGTAGACCTCTATCTCATGATGTATCATATCATGAAACAAAGCTACCATGGCGCGTTGATAGGTTGCCCCGACATTCTACAGTCCGAATGGCATCACTTTATAGCAGAACGTACCCCACTGTGTAACGAAGGTAGTTTTCTCCATGTCTTCGGGGGCCATTTTGATCTGGTTGTACCCTGAAAATCCGTCCATGAAAGAAAATACCTTGTGCTGAGTTGTATTGTCAACCACGATGTCAATGTATGGTAGTGGAAAGTCATCTTTAGGGCTAGCCTTGTTTAAGTCTCTGTAATCCACACACATTCTGACTTTGTCGTCCTTCTTAGGCACGGGCACAATGTTAGCAACCCATTATGGATAGGAAGTAACAACAAGAAATCCAGCATTGAACTACTTCATTACTTCAGCTTTGATCTTTTCATACATGTTGGGCCTCATGCGGCGAACTTTCTGTTTAACTGGTAGACAGTCTTCTCTTGTAGGGAGACGATGAACCACAATATCTGTATTAAATCCCGACATGTCCTCATAGGACCAGGCGAAGATCTCAACATATTCATTCAACAACTGAACTAAGCGCTCTTTGACACTTGGCTCTAGGTTGGCACCCACTCGAACTTCTTTTCTGTCTTCCTCTATACCAAAGTTGATAGTCTCTAACAACTCCTCGTGAGGTAGAATAGCCCTTTCTTCCTGTTGTAGCAGTCTAGCCAATTCTCCAGGCACTTCACAGTCTTCATCACCTTCGTACTCGGCATGGTAGAACAGATCTTCAGAGTCACTGAAGGTCATAGCAGAATTGTTACCCATGGAATCCGGAATGGATGGGTACCTGCATTGGTGAGTGTGGGTGTGTGTAAGGGATAACCACCTTTAAACAAATAAAATGTAAAAAGAAAGAAAATGAACACAAAAGTTTATATATGAAAACGTCCATGATTCATTAAAATGGCATATGAAGATGAAAAATCAAACCCTTACAAATGGTCTTATGTACCTCGGGTAAGGTACAAGGTTAAAAGTGTACGAATTATTTAAGAATTATTACAAACCAACAGAAATGTTTGAAAGATAAATTACTGATTGATGAAAGTAATGGGAATAAAGTCCTTTGCATCCCAATTGCATAATCCTCCTTCAACGGTAGGGAAAATCCAGTCTTCTAGGTTGCTCTCCTCTTCACCATCCTCCAAAGAATTGAATCCATGATGGGTGATCTTCACTGGTTTCCCTCCAGCCCGGGAGCGACGCACAGCCTTTTGAGCAGAAGCAGTGAAACCCAAGCCAAATTTATCAAATTTGAAAGGAAAATCGGGAAGCTTCCCCCAGATTGTGCTTCCTCCTTCTTCAATCACAGCCTTTGCATCTTTGAGTGACGATGTCTGAGGCGGAGGTCGGGTAATCATGGGTACAGAAGGCACTGCCGCAATCTTCTGAGCTACCTCTTCTAAATGCTGAAAGTGGGTTTCGATGAATTAACCATCCAATTCCACACAGCGGAAATAATTAAGATGGCTTATCATGTACTCCTCTTCACCGTGAACCGTCACAATTTTCCCCTGAGCAGGGTACTTGAGCTTTTGATGTAGAGTATAAGTAACGGCTTCAGCATGATGAATCCAGGGTCTTCCCAACAAGCAAGAATAGGAGGGACGGATGTCTATGACATAGAATATGGAGTTGAAGGTTTCAGTACCCACTTTAATCGAGATGTCCACCTCCCCATGGACCATCCGTTTAGAACCGTCAAAGGCTCTGACAATGATGTTGTTGGGCTTCAAAGTTAGACCTTCACAATCTAGCCTATCCAATGCCTTCTTTGGTATGACATTCAGCAAAGAACCAATGTCCACCAGAACGTGTGCAAGAGTAGTCCCTCTGCATTCCACCGAGATATGCAAAGTGTCATTAT
This sequence comes from Vicia faba, assembly GCA_948472305.1. Lineage (NCBI taxonomy): Eukaryota > Viridiplantae > Streptophyta > Magnoliopsida > Fabales > Fabaceae > Vicia > Vicia faba. Next base: position 260,422,263 of record OX451741.1, read on the forward strand.
GTTTTCTTCCTTTGACTGTTAGATCAGCGTCGGAGAATCCTAAACCGTTGTCTGCTGTTAGACTAGCTACACATTCCTGGAACTGGTCCGCGGAGGTTTCCTGGGGCACATGGACCGTCTTCAAGAATTTGATCAAAGCTTTGGCATGAGCTTCTGAACAAAGTAGTAAGGCCAGCATATATATTTTTGAGGGGGTTTTCCCCAGTTGCTCCACAACATTATAATCTCTTCTCTTGATTATTTTCAAAATCTCTTCCATTTCTTTTTGAGAGGTCTCAGGGATGATCAACGGTTGAGCCTTCGTCCTGACAGGCTCTTCTTGGATCCCTTTCCCTCTATCATCAGCAACAGCAGAGGGGGCAACTTTAGGAGTCACAAATTCTTCAATAACTGGAGTTCTCACAGATTTGTTGACCGGTATAGGGGTAACTTCAGGAGCGGCTGAGGGTCCGAAGATTGCCTTTGGAGGCGCAATCTCCGGAGAGAAAATTCTTCCACTACGGGTGATTTTACTCGTTCCAGCAATGTTTCTAATGTCGGAAGTCTCTTCATCAGAACTCTCTTCGGTTGATTCAATTTGCTTAGCACCATGGTAGAATATCTCTCCCCCATAGTTCCACGGTATTGATTTGTTGGACTTGTACGGGATAGGCCCCGACATAGATATCTTCAAAGGTACAATCTTCGGATCGAATGTAATCTTAACAGGTCTTTTGGAGACCTTGGAAAGATTGGCGGATATGGTAATTATCGAAACATCATTGACAGGAGTCGGTGTAACAGGAGTCTTTTCAAAAAGGATTTCTTGATTATCCATTAGGCGCTGGATGCCTAACTTCAACAACGGACAGACAGTTGGTAAGGAGGAACAAAGGTAGCAATCTTCTTTACAACCTGGGAAAATCCCAGCCTTTAGCAAATTCAACTTGATTATCGGTAGCGGAGTTATCAAATCATCAACAGTAGCTACAAAAAGATCTTCTTCAACAGCATGGACATTGTGACCATGTTTTGGCATTGGAGCAAAGATCACGTTAGGCTTTTCAGGGGCGTCGAATTCCACTTCTTTAGCATCTATTAAGTCCTGGATCTTATTTTTGAGGGCCCAACAATTGTTGGTGTCATGCCCCAGGCTATCTGAATGATAAGCACACTTGGCATTTGAATGGTAGTAAGGAGAAGATGTATTCGGATTCTTCGGCGCCTCTTTCAAACTTGCAAGGTTTAACTTCAAAAGATGAGGGAGAACCTGAGCAGGTGTCATGTTGATCCGAGTGAATTGTCGTGCAGGCCTTTCCACCCTTGCTTGGTTGGTTCTGGGTTGATTGCTTCGAGGCTGATCGACTGTAGACTTCTGAATCATTACAGCCCCCACCGCTGGCCGGCGCTCAACTCTTCCTTGACTTCTCTGAGAGTAGACATTTGAGACTTCTTTCTTTGTTGGAAAGGTCTTTTTTATGGCAGCGGAAGCAAATGCATCCTTTTGAATTTTTCCGCTCTTGATGCCGGCTTCAACTCTCTCACCGGTCAGAATCAACTTGGTGAATCCCGCAGACGAACTTCCAATCAGGTGATTGAAAAAGGGGCCTGACAGTGTACCCAAGAACATATCTACCAGCTCCCTCTCAGATAGAGGTGGTTGTACTCGTCCCGCCAAGTCTCTCCATTTCTGGGCATACTCTTTGAAACCTTCATTCGAGACCATGCCCATACTCTGGAATTGAGTACGGGTTGGTGCTAAATCCGCATTATATTGATATTTTCTGTGGAAGGCAGCAGCCAAATCCTCCCAATTGTGCACATCAGATCTCTCTAGCTGGTAAAACCAATCTAACTGCGTCCCTGAAAGACTATCTTGGAAGAAATGAACCCATAGGTCTTTATCAGAAGAATGCGGTTGGATTTTTCTGACGTAAGACCACAAATGCATCTTTGGACAAGACAAACCATCATATTTAGCAAATAGAGGTACTTTGAACTTAGGGGGAATGACAATCCCAACAACCAAACCTAACTCTTCAAAGTCCAGCCCAGGTACTCTTTGTACCTCCATAGCTGCCAGACGCTCTTCCAGATTCTTGTATTTGTCGTCTGCAGGAGGGTACTGCTGCTCAGAATAGTCGTCATCTTCTTCATCTTCTTCTTCCTCAGACTCAGATTGCACGACAGTTCCTTTACCCTTTCCTACCCCTTCATCAGATGTTGAGGGGAAATCCAGGACCCTTCTAGCTTGACCTTCAAATCTTCTACCCAAGGTAGCCACACCAACCCTCTTCTTTTTCTTTTTCTCCTTTTCCTTTTCCAGTAGAATTTTGAGCTCCTCATGACCCTTTGCCAAGGTCATGAGTAGTTGTTAGAACTGTGAATTCTGCGCTTGTAAGTCTTTGACCGTCTGCTCTATATCTATCTTGCTGAAATAAACAACATAGAGATAAGGAAACCTGGTGTGAAGACCTGCTTATGCATATGATGAATGATGTGTATTCATGTAATGCATTCAAGGATTCAAAAATTCAAATTTGTTGCAAACAAAAAAGAACACACGCCATATTAATAAGAAGAATTTGTTAGTACATAAATGCCCCATGGGCAAAATAATAATACAAAATTCTAATGTAAAAAGATGTCGTGCATCCTCTTTGGTGCAATGTAGGTGTTGAGAGTCTGCTCTTTGTGAAGTTGGCGAGTAAGTTCCAAAACCTTCTTCTCACTGGCGTAGAATTGGGCTTCAAAAGTATCGCGTTCTCCCTTGAGCTGTATCCAACTCCTTTGCAAATCTTCAAGTGATGTTGGCATGTCAGGATGTAGGAGGGTGTATGGAACCTCTCCTTCCCTAACGGGCTCTTTGATCACCGGAAGAATGTAGGGGTAAGGCATCATAAGACTTTGGGCGCGGGTTCGTACCCACTTGAGGTAAGGCTCAAGGGGGATGGAATTCTTGTGTCCCAAGGTCTTACTGTCCACTTTGTTGGGCATTCTCCAAGCTCGAATGAACCTTTGTCGAAGTCCTTGATCGTCGTTGTCGAAGTCAAAAACCAAGTCTGGAATCAGCATGTCATGAGGGCCATCCCTTCGGGCATACCCAAATTGTCTCAGAGCCAAGCAGGGGTTATAGGTAATGCCTCACCTAATGCCTAATAGAGGGACATTAGGGAATTCCTCACAACGATCAATGATGATAACATTTTCTCTGGATCCAGAACACCAATGAACATCTGAATGTGTAAGAGTCATCAATCGTTGTGACCACCTCATACCTTGCTCATTTTTCAAGACTGATTGGGGAAGGTGAGAAATAAACCACCTTGCTAGAAGAGAAGTACAACACATGAGAACGCCTCTTTTCCTCATTGTTCGTGTGTGAAATGAGTGGAGGATATCCCCAAGCAATGTAGGCACCGGGTTGCGAGCCATGAAAATTTTGACAGCACTTACATCTATAAGCTGGTCAGGGTTTGGGAACAAGACCATCCCATAGATGATAAGAGCTACAATCTCCTCAAAAGCTTGTAAGTCCAAAGAATTCCAGCAGCTTTGGGCTTTCTCAAATAAGAACTTTGACTAGAAACCCTTGACACCACTTCTGGTTTCACAATAACCTATGATATCAGATGGTTGCAAGTGTAAGGCTTGAGCAACATCTTCAGGCTTTGGATCTCTTTCCGTACCGTTGTAGGGTAGTTGATGGAGAATAGGAATCCTCAGGAGTTGAGAAAATTCCTCCAAACTAGGCACAAGCTGGTAATCAGGAAATGTGAAACAATGGTGTAGGGGGTCAAAGAACTGGAAGAGAACTTTCACCATGTCTTCCTCAGTGTTGGTGTTGACTAAGTTGAGAAGACGACCATGCCTCTCGGTGAATGGAGAGCTCTTAGGAATCTTAGAAGCAAGCTTCTTGAGTTGAGGAGGAATTCTCACAAGGTTGACTTGGATTGTTTTCCTACGAAGTGATTCCATTACCTACAAAACAGGAACAAAGATGAAGATCCAAATCCTTGAAATGGTTAGTGGATGCATATGATGTTTCATGATGTTAATGATGTTATGCACAAGTATATATGTACAAACAAGTCACACAAGATCCTAGTTTCAGGCTTGCATGGGGTTTCATAGGTAATTACCCTCTTGAAGTTTAGTTGGCTCAACCTGTCCTATAAATAGTAACTGGGTTCTAAGGAGCTCAATATCACTGGATTATTTTCTGTGTTCATTGTTTCAGTTTAGCCACTTTACTGGCGACCGAAATATTCCAAGAAAACAACCCTCAATGAGTGTAGTATCGAGTATCTACCAACTTCGGACTGCACCAAAGCCGGTCATCTCACAACCCGTAAAAAGGCCAAGTTGGTCAAGTAAAGGTTCTAAAAGTCCATTAGTGGTTTATGACATCACTCAGTGGCCCCGTATTCTCTTTGATTAACTCAAAGGCTACCGTTACCCACAAATATGTCGCACTAATATAGCTATTGCTTCAACCATGTCGGTATATCCTGCACAGTTTCCACAATGTATTGCTATTTACCTATGAATGTTTCACAAATCCGGGTAGAGGATTCAAACCCAAACAATAGAACCAAATGTAAAGCAATCAAGGCAAACAAGATAAGCATGTAAAGGTGATCTAAAACCTCAAGGTAACCCCACTTTTCTATAATTCCCCAGCAGAGTCGCCAGTTCTGTGATGCGGTGGGAGAACTGACTTGAGGTTTTGCGTTTGTGTTCGCAAATGTTTCGGTTTAGCAAGAGTCGCCTCCGACTTTTATTTTATCCAAAAGGAAAGGTAACAAAGCACAGGAAAGACCTTTGAGATTGTTTTTAGGTTCGGGGGGTAGATTATGAAAAGGGAAGGTGCTAGCACCCTTTTCATCCATGGTTTTCCATGGGCTCTTAGTTACTTATTTTAGATCACTTGCTTTTGCTTTTCAATTGTTTGAAATGGTGCTTTTGTGTGTGGTTTTGAAAGTATTTTGAAAAGAGGCCATCGGTTTGGCAACCTTTGTAATGATTCTTGTTTGAATGTATACAAAGGTTTTTTGTCTTTTGAAAAATGTTTCAATGTTTGAAAGTTTGTTTTGGGAAATGTTTTGAAATTGTGTTGTGATGTGTTTTTTTGAAAAATAGCAAGGATGTGTGCAAGTTTGATCAAGTAACTAGGAGTTGTCTACCCTACTTACTCAAAGATCTTTCCTACACATTTTTAACCCTTTGACATTGTTGTTTTACCATTACATTTGGTAAACAACCTTGTGTTTGGATGTTAAACGGGACAGGCACGGGTCATCGTATGACCATGATAGCAATTGTGCCAAGTATCTTAGCAAGTTTTTATTTGAGGGACTAGATCATTTTTGTATAGGCAACCAAGATAGCGTCATCGAGGGACTATGATCTTTTGTTTTTGTTTTGTTTTGGCAAGATACCTAACATGCATACCATGGCCATTTTAAAGGCAACAAGTGGATGAAACCCTAGGGGTGCTTGTGTGCATTGTGTTGTCATTTTCATGCATTTTTGTCTTGTATTAGTCAAGCTATTTGTTTGATTTTGGATTTTTGCATACAAACCCTAATCTTTCTATCATGCATATTTGAAAGCAATAAAGTGCGTAAAAATAAATATACGACTATTACAACATAATTATGGGGAGGGGGATACAAGTTTGAATAGGGGGATATTTGCAAGAAAATAAAACTCTAAGTCAACTATTACAACCAAATTGATCTCATTGTACAAATGATAAATTGACAAATATTTAAATATGCAACATATTATGAATATGCAAAAAAAATGTTTTTGCATTATTTTTATGTATGTAAAAATAAATTATTTAATGTATCAAAAATAAGAAAATAAAAAGATTATTTTTGGAAAGGGTAAAAACCCTAATTTCTATTTAAGAAAAAATATATATTATAATTATTTATTTATGTACAAGAAAATAAAATAAAATATATACAAAATGTTAAAAAATTAAATGTGTGAGAAAAATATTATTTAAGTATATTAATAATAAAAATAAAAATATATAATATTTTTGTATTATTTATGAATTTATTTTAAGAAAATAAAAGTATATCATTATTAATAAATTATTTCTATGTCCAAAAAATAATAAAAATTATAAAATAAAATGTGAAAATTTAAGAAAATATTTTTAGTGATTTTTAATATTTGGAGAAAATAAATAAAAATCAGAAACTAAAAAAGAAATGAAAAATATGGAAAAATAAACAAATGGGCTAAGGGGGTGTAAACAGCAAGCTAAGGGGGGTGTCAAAAACAAAGCCAAGTCAGGCCCATCCCATTTCCACTTCATCTCTAACCTCTGATCAAACAAAAAACGCGCGCCCTGTTCAAACCTAGAAATCATGCATACGTGCTCAAAAACAAAAACTTGCAACATGAAAGTTATAGAGCATGATCACACGATTCTAACCATGTAAAAAACTTAATCTAACTCTCAAAGACCAGAGAGAATTTCATTGGCCCTAATTTCTAACCTAGTTTTTTCAGAAAGTTCAAACATCAAATACTCCTAGCTCAGTTAACATAAATGAATTATATGCATATGTACAACTCAAGGGCAATGAGGACTACATTTTTTATTCACAAACCTAAGCCTAATGTTTCCTAAATAGAGAGATAGAAGTTTGAACTTTACCTGTTTCAGTCAAGCTCGAGTATGGCAATGCAGCAACTTTCAGTGAGGCCTGAGGTTCTTTTGAGCTTGCTTGATGTTCCCTGGACCTTTCCCAATGCTTAGCTTGCTTTGAAATGGCCTGGATGTCTCTATAGAACTCAACCTGCAAAGCTTCAAAGCAAAAATGGTGATGTGTGTAAATGGAGTTACAATGAATTGGAAATGGTTGGGATAACTTAGGTATGTTGTATGGAGTGTGTTCGAACTGGTTGCAAGCAAAACGCACGAGTGGATTGTGATTTGGCTTATGATTTGTAGATCCTGCCCTGTTTTGGCAGAAAATGGGGTTTTTGGTGTACAAGGGTGTTTGAGAGGTTGCTAGCTCGTGTTTCTGGCTTAGTATAATGTGTTCAAGTTGTTTGAAATGTTTACAAAGCTTGGTTATATCAGATTGCAAAGTTCTGGACTTTTGGCACAATGACTTGGTTTTGAAGTAAAAGGTGATTTTGACAATGCAAAGGCTTGTACAATCTATCTTAGGGTATGCACATAGTTGGTATACTTTTCCCTATCTTTGTGGATATGGTTTTCTGCAAAAGATTAAGTCCAATGCTCAAGACAAACAAAAATGTAAAAGTTGTGCTTTATGTAAATGACATTGTTGCCTTTTTGCCAAAAATGGACTAATTCAATGTGTAATCTTCTAAAGCTCAGACAAAGCCTTAATCCATTGTGTTTCCATTCAATTTTTGAGTTTGGAAAGGTTTAATACCTGTAAACCAAGTACAAGCATGGTTGGACAGAATTTGCAACTTGTATCAACATGAAAAATGCCATGGACCAAAATGATAATTTCCCATTTTCAAACCTTCGATTCTCCCTAACCACAAATGATTTTGGAGAGTTCTTAGACATTTTGGAAATCTTGTAACATTCTATACAATCCATATTTGAAATGAATTTTGATATTCCACTTGGAACAATGTGAAAAATTGCCATGAAGATAGGTCAAAATCCAGCCTAAACTAGGGCAAAATTTCACTAAGTTAAAAGTTTCATGGACCCTTGTTCATAAAATCATAACTTGAGATCCAAGCATCTTTTGGGAAAACTTTATGAATCAAAGTTGTATCTTTTGTGGAGGACTACAACTTTCATGTTGGAAGTTTTCTTTGAATCCAATTGAATCATGGTGAAAAAGTTCGGGAAAGTTGGGAGAAAATAAGAAAATTTCATAACTTAGAAAATTTCTAAGTTATGAAAATTTTCAATCTTAAACCCTAATTTCCAAAATTAGGTTTCTTGGTGAAAAAGTTTCATGTTTTGACACATCTTAATGAAAAATGACCCTTGGCACTTGATTTTGACCAAAAAGTCAAAGTTTGACTTTTCAGTGTACAACTGATTTTTGATCAGTTGACTGGAAAATTCATCTGTCAATCCAATGCTTTTGAGATCTTTTGAACCTTGTGATTAGGTAAAGATGATGTCATTGAGTCCTTGAATACATGCTTGAACCCAATTTGCCATTGGCTAGGTGAAAAATCAGAAATTGCCCTTCTGTAGTCAAAACCCTAAAAATGACCATTTTGCCCTTTTGATGATCTGATCAAATTTCTTGAGGAGTTGTGGTCCAAATTTGATCAAATGGTTCATATGAGTTTATAATGTTGATGTGGATAAAACGCTATGAGGTTTGACTGTAAATTGGCCACAATTGACTTTTTCCCCAATACAGTTGATTTCTAGGTCAACTGTCCAATTGATTGGGAAAAAACTTGATTCAAGGCTTGAAACTTGGTATGGGCAATCTTATAAGTCCAACATGAAATATGAAAGTCACATTAAGCATTGGAAGTCCAAAAATCCCTGTGCAAACTCAAACCCTAATTTCAGGTCATCAGTGCAAGGAGATGTCTTGAGTAGAGCAAACCATAATCCTGTCTAGAGTCCAAAGAGTCTTGTGAGGGGAAATCTTGATAAAATGAGAGGGAAAATTTTGGGGTACAACACATGTCATGAAATAAACCCATCATAGCCCACTGATAAGTTTCTCCTGCATTCTTCAGCCCAAAAGGCATGACCTTATAACATAAGGTGCCCCAATGTGTGACAAAAGTAGTTTTCTCCATGTCTTCATGCGCCATTTTGATTTGGTTGTACCCGGAGAAGCCATCCATGAAGGAGAACACCTTGTGTTGAGCAGTGTTGTCAACCAAGACATCAATATGCGATAGTGAGACGTCATCTTTGGGGCTTGCCCTATTTAAATCCCCGTAGTCTACGCACATATGGACCTTACTGTCTTTCTTCGGTACTGGAACACCATTTGCAACCCATTGGGGATACAACGTTACTTCCAAGAAAAATGCATTGAACTGTTTCATTACCTCATCCTTGATCTTCTCAGAGATATCAAGATGCGTACAATGAACCTTTTGTTTGAATAGAGAACAACCATCTTTCATTGGCAGATGATAAACTACGATATCAGTATCGAGTCTTGACATGTCTTCGTATGACCAAGCAAATACCTCAACATAGTCGTGAAACATCCGAACCAATCTTCTCTTGACACTGCCTTCCAGATTGGCGCTAATCTTGACTTCTTTCTCATCTGCCTCAGTACCCAAGTTTATCACTTCAGTCGGTTCTTCGTGCAGTTGGATAGCCTTTTCCTCTCGTATCAGGAGTCTAGCAAGTTCTCCAGGTATCTCGTAATCTTCTTCACCTTCGTCTTCGGCTTGATAGATTGGATTTTTGAAGTCATAAACGGCAATAGCATAATCCTTGTCAATGAGATCCGGAGTGGATGTAGACCTGTAAATGTGTGTGTCTGTGCATGTAAGGTCACATGGCTATTTTGAAAATGCAGTAAAATAAAAGAAATACAAGGAGCGCAAAATTTGAATGCAAAAGTGTCCAATGTTTTCATTAAATGAGCATATGATATATGAAATGAAAAACCTTAACAAATGGACCATTGTGCCCCGGGAAAGTCACATGGTTTAAAGTTATTGTTTTTAAAGAAATTACAGACAAACTTCTTAAAGCAATAAAAATAGGAAATAGCAATTACTCCTGGCTGAAGGAGATTGAGACAAAGTATTTGGCCTTCCAGTTGTTGAGTCCACTGTTAGTAGTTGGGAATATCCAGTCATCCAAGTCACCATCATTATCAGTGTCCTCCAGAGCATTGACTTCATTGTTGCTAATATGGAGAGGTGGTCCCCCAACACGAACACGACAAACCTCTTTCTGAGTCCTTGAAGTGAAACCTAACCCAAATTTGTTGGATTTGTATGGGATATCAGGAAGTTGTCCCCAAATAGTGCAACCTTCATCTTTTACCATAACCCTTGCATCCTTTAAGGAAGCCATTCTTGGCAGGTTTTTAGATACCTCAGGAATAGTAGATTTAGCAACAACAATCGTCAGAGGGATTACCTCAAATGCTTGACATGGGGTTTCAATGAATTCTCCATCAATTTCAAAATATTTGAAAGAATTCAAATGATTGACTATATATTCTTCCTCTACATAGACTATGACAATCTTTCCTTTCACTGGGTATTTTAACTTTTGATGCAATGTAGAGGTGACCACACCTGCCCCATGAATCCATGGGCGTCCGAACAAGCATGAATAGGCCGGGCGGATATCCATTACATAAAAATTTGAATTGAAGACTTGAGACCCCACCTTGATCGGGAGATCAAACTCTCCATGGACCATCCTTTTTGAACCGTCAAAGGCTCTTACCACAATATCACTAGGTTTCAGCACCAGCCCTTCACAATCCAGTCTATCCAAAGCACCTTTGGGTAAAACATTTAGGGATGACCCATTATCTAATAACACATGCGCCAAAGTGGTGCCTTTGTATTCAATAGAGATGTGCAGAGCTTTGTTATGATTCTTCCCTGCTAGAGTTAGATCTGCATCAGAAAATCCCAAGCCATTATCAACAGTTAGGCTTGCAACATAATTCTAAAATTGATCAGCAGTGGTTTCATGTGGTACATGGGCATTCTTTAGAAATTTTAACAAAGCTTGGGAATGTGCTTCAGAGAATAATAACAAGCACAACATGGATATCTTTGAGGATGTCTTCCCTAGTTGATTAACTATTTTGTAGTCACTTTTTAGGATGATCTTCAGAACTTCTTCCACCTCTTGTCTAGATACGTCTTCAATTGTAACATCTTTGGATGGTGCCTCCATCCGGGAAGGCTCAATCACTTTCTCTTTACCTCGGGTATCAATATTTGGTCTAGAAACAGGAATATGAACAAATGTTGTAGTAGTTGTTAGAGGAAAGATCTCTGGAGAGAAGATCTTTCCTGTCTTAGTGACCTTACTAGTTCCGACAATGTTTGTAATTTCAAGATCTTCACTTTAATTAATCCATGGCTCTTGCTTGACACCGTGATAATAAACTTATGCCCCATAATTCTAGGGCACAACTTTATCAGATGAATAGGGGACTGGCTCCAATGTAGTGATAATCAGGGGAGCCACTCTTGGCTCAATAGGAATCCTTATAGGGCTTTTGAAGGTAATCCTAATATGAGTGTTGGAAATGGTAATTATGGAAACATCTTTAAGTCTCAATTCTTGGGATACATTTTTAGGAAAACTCTTCATGGATGGAGTTTTCTTGAACAAAATTTCATGGCTATCAATCAGCCATTGGATATCTTTCTTCATCCATATACAACCATTGGTTTGGGAAGGCCAATAGTAACAATTTTCAAGGCAGCCCGGAAATAAACCGTCTCTTAACAAATTCTTCTTAACAGTCATCAAGGGAGTAGTTAAATCATTAATGGAGGAGACATAAGAAACATCATCAACAACATTAACACCTTTACCATGACTAGGCATGGGTGCGGTAATCACATTAGGGGTTTGTGGAGGGTCAAACTCAATCACTTTGTTATCAATCAAATCTCGGATCTTGTTTTTCAACGCCTAATAGTTGTTGGTGTTATGGCTATGACTATTTGAATGATAGGCGCATTTCACATTCAAATTATATTTGGGGGAGGCAGTATTGGGATTAGGATGAGGATCTCACAGCGTTACCAAATCGGCTTTCAACATATGTTATAGAGCTTGAGACATTGGCATGTTGATCCTAATGAATTGTCTCCTCGGGGTGTCCGGTCTTTTCTGATTGTTTTATTGTTGTGGTCATTGAACTGAGGTTGGGTTATAAATCAATACTGCTCCTACCAACTGCTGATGATCATTCTTGATACGGCTCCTTTGTCCATAAACAACATTAGTTTCCTTCTTACCAACAAATGGTTTCTTTGCAGCATTATAGGTTGAGGCCATTGGGATCGTTCCACTTTTGATTCCACTTTCAACATGTTCACCAGTTAAAATCAACTCAGTAAACCCGGATGAAGAACTCCCAATAAGAAAATTAAAGAATGAACCAGTCAAGGTGGCCATGAACATGTCCACTAATTCTCTGTCAGTCAAAGAGGGTTACACCCTTCTAGTCAGGTCCTTCCATTTTTGAGCATACTCCTTAAATCCTTCACTTGATCCCATAGTTATATTTTGTAATTGCACGCGAGTTAGTGCAAGATCAGCATTGTATTGGTATTGTCTGTAGAAGGCAGCAGCCAAATCCTCCCATGTGTGGATATTAGTCCCTTCTAGTTGATAGAACCATTCTAGCTGTGTCCCAGCTAAACTCTCTTGGAATAAATGAACCCATAACTTCCTATCGGTGGTGTATAGTTGAATCTTGCATACATAAGACCAAAGTTGTATATTGAGACAGGAGATTCCATCATACTTGGTGAAGATATGAATATTGAATTTATGGCGAACGACCACCCCAGGGACCAAACCTAAATCTCCAAAGTCCAAACCAGGAACTGTTTGGATCTCTTCAGCCTTAATTCGGTCTTCTATCTGTTTGTATTTGTCCTTTGCCGGTGGGTACTGCTCATTGGAGTAGTCTTCATCCTCAGAAATCTGGTTATTTCCACCCCAACCTTGGTGCTCCTAACATCCTCATCTTGATTGTCTTCCTCCTCAGAAAAAGCCTCTTCTATTTGAGCCAGTCGGGCGGGCCCCTTGAACCTTCTTCCCATGTTGAGAATAACAACCCGTTTCTTGGTCTTCTTTTTGGTGGCAAGGAGTGCCATCATTTCTTGCTATCCTTTAGCTAAGTTGAGGAGAGCCTATTGGAACTATGCATGTTGAGCTTGCAGATCTTTGACAGTTTGCTCTAAAGCCATCTTATACTAAAATAAACAGTAAAAAGATGAGGAAACCTGTATCGGAAAACCTACTTATGATATGATGCATACTATGTGGATGCAATGTTTTCAGGGACCTCAAGAGATTTAAATTTGCTAGCTGAAAAGGAAATAGAAACAACAATTGTATTAATAAGTTCAAAAGTTAAAATTGCCCCTTGGGCTTACAATAGGAAAGAAAAAGGGTCTCAAAGAGACAACAAAATGTACTCCTAAAACAAAAGACTCAAGTTTCCCACAGACATTTCCTCTTTGTGTCGAGGCATTCAGGCTTTGCTCCTCATGAAGTTGTTTAATGAGCTCCAACACTTTCTTCTCGCTTGCGTAGAATCGTGCTTTAAAGGTTTCTCGTTCCCCCTTGAGTTGAATCCAAGATCTTTGCAATTCTTCGAGGTCGGTAGACCCTCCAAGATAGAGAATAGTAAAAGGAATATCCCCCTCAGCAACAGGCTCCACAACAATTGGTAAGATAGATGGATATGGCATCATGGGACTTTGAGCACGAGCTCGTACCCATTTGAGATAAGGCTCAAGAGGAATGTAGTTCTTATGCCCTAAAGTCTTGCTATCAACCTTGCTTACCATGCCCCAAGCATGTACAGACCTTCGATTATAACCTTGAACATCGCTCCCGTAGTCGAATACAATACCATGGATAAGTGCATCATGAGGACCATCTCTTCGAGCATAGCCAAATTGTCGTATAGCTAGAGAAGGGTTATAAGTAATACCTCCCCTAATGCCCAAGAGTGGAACATTAGGGAACTCCCCACAACGGTCACTGATAGTAATGTCCTCTTGAGATTGAGAGCACCAATAGATAGCTGTATGAGAAAGCGACATTATCCTTTGCGACCACCTTAAACCTTGATCATTCTTCAATACTGATCGGGGAAGGTGAGAAATAAACCACCTAGACATCCAAGGCAAGAAACACATAAGAGTCCCTCTCTTCTTCATAGTGCGAGTATAAAGAGAGTGCAAAACGTCTCCAAGTAATGTAGGAACAAGGTTACGAGTAAGGAAAATTTTGACAGCATTCACATCTATGAGTTGGTCAGGGTTAGGAAAAAGCACCAACCCATAGATTAGAAGAGCCAAGATCTCTTTAAAAGCTTGTAAATTCATAGCATCCCAAAATAGTCGAGCCTTCTCAATCAGGAATTTAGCCAAAAAGCCTTTAACCCCACTTCTTATCTCCCAATTAGCTACAATGTCAGAACTCTTCAAATGTAAGGCCTTGGCAATAACTTCAGGCTTTGGAGTTTCCTCTAAATCAGTGAATGGTATTTGATCAAGGACTGGTACTCCCAATAGTTGAGATAATTCTTCCATTGTGGGCACTAATTAATAATCGAGAAAGGTGAAATAATGATGTATAGGGTCAAAGAACTGAAAGAGCACCCTCATCATGTCTTCTCCAAAGCTTGAGGTAACCAGATTGAGAATTCGACCATATCTTTTGGTGAACGGAGAATTTTTAGGAACCCTTGATGCTAACTCTTTGAGTTGTGGAGGCACCCTTACGAAGTTGATTCAGATGGTATTTCTGCGAGCGGAAGCCATATCCTACAAAATAGAACAAAGATAAATCCCTAGATCCTTGAAATGGTTAGTAAAATAGCTATGGCATGATGTCATGAACAAATAATCACACATAAACAAAGCACATAAGGTCTTAGGTTTTGGCTTGCATGAGGTTTATAGGTAAGTACCCTCTTGACGTTTTAGTTGGTTCAACCTGTCCTAAAAAAGTAACCGGGTTCTAAGGAATCTGAATATCACTGATCTTTCTTCATCGGGTATTGTTTTAGCTCAAGCATCCAAACTGATCCAGAAATTATCTACTGGAAGAAGTATCAGAATAAATCTATGGTCGATTTAATCTGAGCCAGAAGAGATCTTTGCCTGTCTTTAACTGAGAGAAGTATCAACATAAATCCACACTCGATTTAATCTAAGCCAGAAGATGTCTGTGTCTGTCTTTAACTGAGAGAAGTATCAGAATAAATCTATGATTGATTTAATTTGAGCCAGAAAATGTCTTTTTTAAGAATGATCCTCTGAGGAAATTCCTGAATTAGCCATTTGTCAGATGTAACCCTGGAGAAGAGTTCAGTAAAATTAGTCGTTCATCGCTCTACTAGGGAGTTTAATTCTTATATACCCTGCTTGGGGATAAAAGAGATGGATAACCTTCCGACTCGTCTGGGGAGTTAAATTCTTATATACCCTGACTGAGGATAAAAGATATGGGTAACCTTCTGACTTGTCTGGGGAGTTTAATTCTTATATACCCTGACCGGGGATAAAAGAGATGAATAAACTTCCGACTCGTCTAGGGAGTTTAATTCTTATATACCCTAACTGGGGATAAAAGAGATGGATAACCTTCTGAATGTCTGGGGAGTTTAATTCTTATATACCCTGACTGGGGATAAAAGAGATGGGTAATCTTCTGACTCGTCTGGGGAGTTTAATTCTTATATACCCTTACCGGGGATAAAAGATATGGATAACCTTCCGACTCGTCTGGGAAGGATAAAGTTTATTGATATCTGGTCCGGTTCCAGGTTTTGTAGCAACTCTCTGGGGATAATGGCGACTTCACTGGCGAGAGGAATTTTGCTGGTGATTCGTAGCCATTTGAGGAATAGACTCAAGCTGGGGAGACTGTAATATGTTGGAGAAATAAACCCCGTTGGGGAAATAAACCCTGTTGACGGAGAAATATTCTACTGAGGAAACACCCTTGCTGAGGAAATGAGCTCTACTGGAGAGAAGAGATTTGCAGGGGTTTTTATAGTTTTGGAGGAATAAACTCAGCTGAGGAAGAGATCTTCCATGAATCATACTGATTGGAACTCCGTAGGTTAATGATATTGCCGATAAAGAGATCATACTCCTTTATCTTCCAGAGCGATCTGTCGGGGAAATTACGGGGAATGTATCTTCATTGAAGATGAATTTGTGAAGATTACGCTGTGGGGGATAACCTCATGGAAGTGGCTCTGTGGGGATTTATGGATAGTTTGAATGTCATCCTAATTCTTAGAGTCTTTAGTACATGCTTATTCATGTTCTCATGCATATTGTTAACAATTAATCATGTTCATATGCATATGTTCATTAAATTTTAGTCATTGGACATTTTGTCAAACAAAACAGAAAATTTAAAAAACAAAAAGTTTGAATTTAGGGTGTATTTGTATTGATAGTTTGCCTACAAATAGGCGATTTTGTACAAAGAGACATAAATCCTAGTAAGAGGAAATTGTCATGAAATGAAAAGAGTACAAAAACAAAACATATAACTATGTGGAAATGATATCGTTGGGTTCAAACTCCGCTATATCCCCTATGTCTTCGAACATCTCATCCCTTGCTGTCGGGAGAAGTTGATTGAACTGATCTGTAACATTTGAACTTTTAACTTTGGTAATAAAGCTTACAGTAAGTGATCTAATGGTACATAGTCGTACGCTTTTTATCCATAACTTTTGCCTGGACCGCCTTTTCGGGTTTTCAGTCCACCAGAATACCCTTTCTGGCCCAAGCTGCCTTTTTAGGTTTTCGACTTGTCGGGTGTACAACCTTTGATATATATATATATATATATATATATATATATATATATATATATATATATATATATATATATATATATATATATATATATATATATATATATATATCCCTAATTTTTGTCCAAACCCTTTTAGTTCTCAATGATGCCCTTTTTTTCCCCTAGGCCAGTCAACCTAGCAAGTCATTTTCATGCGTAGTATCTTTTAACTATGTCCACGTTCACAGGGTGCGGGAAATCTTCACCATCCATGATGGTCAGTATCACAACACCACCCGAAAATACTTTCTTGACAACAAATGACCCTTCGTAGGTGGGAGTCCATTTTCCTCTGGGATCACCTTGCGGTAGAATGATCCGCTTTATTACCAAGTCACTAGCCTGATATACCCGATGCTTTATTTTCTTGTTGAACTCCTTGATCATACGCTTCTGATACATCTGACCCTAACAGACAGATGCAAGCCTTTTTTCGTCAATCAAATTCAACTGGTCTATCCTGGTTTGAATCCAATCGTCTTCGTCTAAGTCTGCATCTTTCATAATCCTCAAAGAAGGAATCTGAACTTTGACAGGTAGGAAAACTTCCATACCATAAACTAGAGAGAATGGGGTTACCCCAGTTGATGTTCGTGCTGAAGTGCGACAGACATGAAGAGACAATTGTAACATATCATTCTAGTATTTGTAAGTCACAACCATCTTCTATATGACCTTCTTAATATTCTTGTTAGCGGCTTCCACTGTACCATTCATCTTTGGTTGATACAGAGAAGAGTTGTGGTGGTTGATCTTGAACTGCGTGCAAAGTTTAGTGATCATAGTGTTGTTGAGATTAATACCATTTTATGTAATGAATCTCTCGAGTGTTCAAAGGTACCAGAGGCACATGAACCTTATCAGCATAGATCTGGCACTTATGACAAGTTCTCGAGTGGTGGTGACAGTCGGTTTCCATAGTCGACCAATAGTAACCTGCTCTTAGAATCCTTTTAGCCATAGTATGCTTGCTTGAGTGAGTACTAAAGATGCCTTCATGCATATCCTTCATAATTCTCTCTACTTCCTTTTTGTCTACACAGCGAAGCAAAGTTGAATCATGATTACGCTTGTACAAAATTCCATTGCTCAAGAAGAACTTAGTTGAGAACCTCCATAGGAATTTCTTGTCATTGATTGATGCCCCCTCAAGACATTCTTGAGCTTCAAGGTATCTTTTCACTTCATGAAACCAAGGTTTTTCTTCTACTCCATCAGTGTCAATTTCATAGCAATGTACCGGTTCGTCGAATCTTTTAATGCTAATTTTGGGAGGCTCGTTGTCCCATCCGACCTTGAACATGGATGATATGGTAGCTAATGCGTCCACCAATTGATTCTCTTTACTTGGGATATGCTCAAAGGTAATCTCTTTGAAGTACAGAGTCAAGGTTAGCACATGTCCTCGGTAAGGGATAAGATTCAGATGCTTTGTATCTCATTCTTCCTTGACATGATGGATTACCAAGGATGAATCCCCATATACGCTCATGAATTTGATTCTTAGGTCAATAGCAGTGTAACACGGTGGGAGAACTGACTTAGGTGTTTTGCATTTTATCGCAAATGTTGTGGATAGCAAGAGTCACCACCGAATTTTATTTTATCCAATAAAGGAAAGAGTGAAAATAACATGAAATACCTTTTAAGAAATTTCTTGAGTTCGGGGGGGTAGGTTATGAAAAGGTAAGGTGTTAGCACCCTTTTCATCCGTAGTTATCTACAGGCTCTTAATTTCTAGCTCACTTTGAAATGCTTTGTGTTTGTGTAAGTTTGAAAATATTTTGAAAACGCCTTAGTGCAGCCAAAATATCCCGAAAGTATGATCTCAATGAGCGTAGTATCGAGTATCAACCAACTCTAGTTGTGATACGGTGGGAGAACTGACTAGTGTTTTGCATTCGTATTCGCACTTGTGCGGTTGAGCAAGAGTCGCCACCGACTTTTTATTTTATCCTAATGGAAAGGTTAAAAAAGCACAGCAAAAACCTTTTGAGATATTTCGTGGGTTCGGGGGGTAGATTATGAAAAGGGAAGGTATTAGCACCCTTTTCATCCATGGTTATCCATGGGCTCTTAGTTACTTGGTTTTTTAGATCACTTGCCTTGTTTTTCGATTGCTTTGAAAATGGTGTGTGTGTGGATGCTTTTTGAAAATGTTTTTAGAAAAAGATGCCTTGTTTTAGGCAACCAATGTATTTGACTCGTGTTTGAGTGTTTTACAAAAGTGTGAATCTTTTCGAAAAGATGTTTTCAAATGTTTTTAAGAGTTTGTTTGAAAGTGTTGTGGATTGTGGTTTTTGAAAAGAAGGCAAGTGTTTTTGCAAGTTTGATCTCAAGTAACTAAGAGTTTTGTCTACCCTATTGTACTCAAAGGTTTTTGTCATGTTTTAACCCCTTTTAACAATTTTGTTCCACCATTGAAATTGATGGACAATCTTGCGCTTAGGAAGTTTATTCGGGACGGGCGCGGGTCATCGTATGGACCATGAATGCAATGATGCCAAGTGTCTTTGGCAATTTGTTTTGAAGGGACTATGATCATTCCGTTTAGGCAACTTTCGAAAGCGTCATCGAGGGACTTATGATCATTTGATTTTGTTTTGCCAAAGACATTCGACGTGTAAGCATGGTCCATTTGGAAGGCAACATGTGGGATTACCCTAGGGGGTGCAAGTGTGATTGTGTATTGATTACAGGTATTTGTCTTGTATTAGGTTATCTAGCGTTTTATTTTACGTACATACAAACCCTAGGTCTAACCATGGCATAATTGGAAAACTATAAATTGCGGAATGTAAATCTACGCTATTACACAATAATAGTGTCCGGGAGTGAGGGTATAAATGTACAAGGGGATGAGACTTATAGTACCCAATAATTTACAACCAAATCGAATGTGCGATCAAAATGAATATCAAATATACAAATATAAGATAAAGTGTGTATAGGGCAATATATTGTGTAAGTGCAAATGTATATGTATTGTGTAAATGTAAATATGTACAAGTGCGAAATGTGAAATTGAGCGTATTAGGGTTTTGACCTAGATAATGTTTTTTAGATGAATCTTGATTTTTTGTATGTTTATGTACAAATGAAAAGAAGGGTTTTGATTAAGTGTTTAAGTTTTAATTACAAGAGTATTTTAGTCAAAATGTTTGTGAATTTAAATATTAGAGAAAAATGTATTTAAATGGTTATGTATGAAAAAAGAATGTTAATTAAAAAAAGTTTATGTATAAAAATGTATAATATGTACAAATCAATGTTTTAAAATGTATGCACAAGATATATTGTCTAAAAAATGTCTTAACCTTTTGATAATAAAAAAACATTTTTATTAAGTTAGTATTTTTTCAAGGAATAAAATATTGCTTTTATAAAATAAAAGAATGGCTAGTGTTTTATATATAAAAAATATTGCTTTTATAAAATAAAAGAATGGCTAATGTTTTATATATAAAAAGGTATGTATTGTTTATGTATAGAAAATGAGATTAGAGTTTAATTTTGTTAAGAAAAATAGAAAAAAAATGGTTAGTGTTGTAAAAGAGTAAATATAAAATACAGAAAAGAAAGGTTTAATGTTTGATGAAGTGATTTTCTTATTGGGCTTAGAGGAATTAAAAACGGGTTAAGCCCAAGCTGATCCAAAAATGAGATTTAGGGTTAGGCATGGTTCCAGAACGAAAATTAGGGTTTGCAGCGGCGCCGTGTTCACTTGCATTTCGTCTTCTTCGTTCTAGTCTTCCCTGAGCTTCCTCCGGCCACCAGCGCGTTTCAACGCCTTTCCTCCCTCCAAGGCATGAGCCTAGTGTCTTTGATTTAAGGTATGATGACAACGTTTTATGTTTTCTTTGTGAACAATACGCATCTGTTAATTAGAGTTCTTTATTTTTCGTTTTCATTATGAGGCGAAGGAGAAGAGATAGGGGGCAAGGATTATACTACCTGATATTTGGAGGTGGAGGGAAGGCGGAGAAGTAGCGCTCAGGAGGCCGGAGCGGCGAAGAGAGCTTGCTTTTGAGGCTTTCTGGTACTTTCGTTCTTTTATCTTTTGCTTAGGTTTTTGATGATGAGATTCACTGAGAAACCCTAATGTGCACTTCTTTACCTCTTCTTCTTTATGTCCCTTTGCCTATGATTTGCCCTCTTCTTCTCTTGTTGCTTATGATTTTGCCTCTTTGAAAATTGTTGAGGTTGATAGTTTTCCTTTTTGCCTTGAGATAAATGCGCTTCTGAACTTTACCTATGATGAGCTTCTGAGGGTTCTTGTTGCCTGAGTATGATATGTCTGAGTATTTGCTTGTGTGCTTGATTTGGTTCCGCTTAGAACTGTGGTCTCAAATGTTTTGCCTTTGAGTTTGCCCCATGATGCCTTGAGTGATTTTGAACAAATATTGCCTTGATGTTGCCTTCTGAGATGCCTATGATGAAGTCCCCTTTCTGAGGCTTGGTGTTTGAATGTTCAGTGTTGGAACTTGGCTTTGTGGCTTGGGTTGGTTTTGGTTATGGTTAGATAAGTTTTGACATGAGGTTTGTATGTTTTGTATGAAGGTTGAGACAGGTTTGGGGTGTTTTTGAGTTTTTATGGTTATGGTTATACTGGTGCAGGTTTGGGTATGTGAGGATTATTGTTGTTTTGAGCTTTTAGCTTTTGCCAGTTCAGTAGCCTTTGAGTTTTGGGTTTGAGGATGTTGGTATGGTGAGGTTATGATTTGAACTCAGTTTGGTATCTCCCCTCTTCCTTCCTATCCTGCTATGCTGCCCTCTTCTGAACTGATATTCCTCAACTGTGTTGTATATTTGCTCCTTTTTCTTATGCAGAGTTGTTGTTTGGTTATGGCAGTAGTGGTTTGATGCTTGAGTTTGGATATCAGGTTTTTGTGTTTGGCATAAAGGTTGAGTTTCTGAGTTTGGATATCAGTTTTTTTTGTGGGTTTATGTGTTTTTGTTGTGACAGTAGTGGTTTTTGTTTGGTTCTGGTGAGGCAGGATATTGGTGTTCTTTGACTTAGGCAGGTTGTGATGCTTTTTTGAAGGTTTAGGCTAATGCTGGACTGGTTTTAGTATCTCTCTTTTCTCCTCTCTCACCTGCTATGTTGCTCTCTTCTGAACTGATATTTTGCTCCCCTTTTTACTGTCTACGTTTGCTTCTTTGATTTTGTATCCCCCTCTTTGTCTTGCTGTGAACTGTCTTATTCTGACCTGCTATACTGCTGAACTGTCTTGGCCTTTTGACTTTGTATATCTCTTTTCTGTGACTCTACTGTCTTCTGCTATTGAACTGTCTTGCTGCTGAACTGCTATATCTCTGCTATGCTGCTTTATCTCCTTTCCTTCTCTCTCTTAAAGTACAGTTCAAGAATTTTATATGTTTTTTTATCTGTACTGTTCTGAAGGGGCCCTATGGGAAATGATGAGTTTATCACTTGCATAATACACTACTGCATCTCCTTTTGACAGTTTGTGTAGATTTTCTGCTTTTTGATATCTTTTTCTCAAATCTTTCCATGACAGCTTTTGAGCTTGTGACAGCAAATGTACTTCCTTGATTTTCTTTGAGTGGACTTTGTTTTGGATTTGAAAGTTTGGATTGAACTTTTTCAGTTTAGTTTGGATTTTGAATCTTGAACTTCTATGCAGCTTGAATTTGTAACTTATGCATTTTTTGACATTTGCATTTCATGAAGTAAAAATAATCTTCCCTCTCTGTGAACCGGGAGAAATCCCGTGATTTGCAGAGAGGGCAACTGATCCCAGTCAGTGGCCCCTAATGATGAGCAACTCTTACTGTATTTTAATTAAATGCTTTCTGACTTTTCTTGTTCTTTTTGCAGATGAAAGATGGAATGCCGGAGCGGAGTGAAAAATGAAGAGTATTTAGAAAATAGGATAGTTTTTTTTTCATTCTATTGTAATATTTAAATTAAATGTAAATTATTGTTTGTAACAACAATTTGTAAATAATTTAAATATCAATAAAAATTCAAATTATCCAATTAATTCTAATTTTCTTTATTGCTTATTTATTTATTTAAAATTCTTAGAATTAAAATAATTGAAAAATAAATTCAATCATTTAATTTCAGAATAATAAATAACTAAAATAAAACAACATTGGTCCAATAAACCTGTCTTATCCCACATCCAAAGCAAAGCAGCAATTAACTTAAATGGACTGATCAAATGCAAAAGTACTGTGAATTCAAAACTGCATCTTGTATCTGACTGGCCCAATCAAAACGTACTGAATTCAAAACCAATGTCTCTTTTGCTGATTAAACCAAGATAACGCGAATTTTAATC
This sequence comes from Vicia faba, assembly GCA_948472305.1. Classification (NCBI taxonomy): domain Eukaryota; kingdom Viridiplantae; phylum Streptophyta; class Magnoliopsida; order Fabales; family Fabaceae; genus Vicia; species Vicia faba. The sequence continues at coordinate 260,445,123 of OX451741.1, forward strand.
TGAATCTTGAAATAAACCGCAAAGTGCTGTGGAATTTAAATTCTTCTGAGAACATGCCCATGAAACCCTAATTCCCGATTAAATGCCAAATCGCGCTCGCTTGATCAAAATTGAACCACAAATCAATCAAGCCCTAAGCCCACTGTATGCAACAATTCAAAGCTCTGAAAATTAGTAAAAAATCCTAATTTTGCTTGACTGTCAAAAAAGTCCGTTTGTCCGATTCTTGAGCCAGTTTGGGAAGTCAGGAAATGTTTGAAGCTGAGATTTCTTGTGGAAAAGCGTGAGGGCAAATTTTGGGGTACAACAGTTGCCCCTGTTCAATCTTCTTTGACCTGAAGAGTTAGATTGGCAAGTTTGCCTTTCGCGACTTGAAGGTAAAAGGAGATTGAACACTAATGTGCCCAGAAAATTTGCGCTCGTCGATGTGACGGTGGAGGTGAATGGGCTTAAAGATGCCATTTGGTGATGGGCTTAAAGATGCCATCTGGTGCGAGAGAACTTTGTCGGGGGATGGGCTTAGAGATGCCATCTGAGAATGGGCTTACAGATGCCATTCGGCGACTGCTGGTAGGAGGATGGGCTTATAGATGCCATGTGGTGATGTTGAACTGTACATCAATGGTAAGTGGACGAGCATCAGAAGGGCATCCCTGTTTTGGAATATCTCTGAATTGGGGTCTGAACAAGCAACAGATTGATGTCCGTGTCTGGAGAATCTGTAAACTATTTTCAGGAGTTGTGACTGAACAAGCAATGGAGTAGCATCCGTCGTTGGGAAGCGTCCGTAACCTATTTTCAAAAATTGAGAAGGGTCTGAATCAGTTGGTAGATTGACATCCGTTGTAGGGAAGAATCTGTAAACTGTTTCAGAAAGGTTTGAGAAGAGTCTGAACAAATCGGTAGATTGACATCCGTTGTAGGGAAGAATCCGTAAACTTGTTTCAGAAGTTGAGAAATTGAAGAGGAACCGGTGTAAGGTTTCTGCTGATGCGTCTGAATGAATCTGGAATAAGTATCAAGATGTTGCCGTGTCCGGGTCACCTCTGAACTATTTTTGGATGAATCTCAAGAGATGATCTGTGTCGACTGATCTTTCCTGAAAAGGCAAAGGGTTAGCTGTATGCAATGTTATGATGCATGATGCAATGCATGTGACATTAATGTTTATGATATGAATGTAATGAATGCACATGTAATCTGATGAGCTAATCTTGCCAAGGATATATGATTCCGAGATGGCTGAAGATAAAAGCATCTTGACTGCTGCCGGGGAAAATAAATCCTGGGCTGTTGCTGGGGAAGAGAATCCATGATGACCTCTACTGGGGAGTTCCAACTAGTAAACTCATGCCGGGGAGGTCAGACTTGAGAATCGTCAGCTTGATGGGAGGTAACTCTGGAGACCTCGCTGGGGAACTCAAGATTTGTCCTTCCAAAATTCTGTGGGGAGAAGGTTTAAAAGTCTGACTCCGCTGGGGATTGTCCATTTGAAGCTCTCGATCTACTGGGGATACTGAAGCTTAAACTCTGAGGGGAATTGAGTTCCGGGGAATTTGCTGGCTGGGGATTTGCACAGATAAGTTACTGCTGGGGAATTTTGATGAACTCTGCTGGAGGATAGGGAGAATCCTGGCGAGTGCGATCTTCCGTGGTTGTTAGCTTGAGAAGAATCTGAACAAGTGATAGGTTAACATCCGTTTACTTGGAGAACCCGTGAACTGTTTTCAGAAATCTTGAAGTTGAATCAGTAATAGAGCAGCATCCGTTTACTTGGAGGCTTCTGAATTCAAAGGTGCATCTGAACAAGCTGATAGATTAACATCCGTTACTTGGGAAGAATCCATGAACTGTTTTCAGAAGTCTTGAGAAGAATCTGAACAAGTGATAGGTTAACATCCGTTTACTTGGAGAACCCGTGAACTGTTTTCAGAAATCTTGAGGTTGAATTAGCAATAGAGCAGCATCCGTTGTTGGGAAGCGTCCGTAAACTAAATTCGAAGGTGCATCTGAACAAGCTGATAGATTAACATCCGTTACTTGGGAAGAATCCATGAACTGTTTTCAGAAGTCTTAAGAAGAATCTGAACAAGTGATATGTTAACATCCGTTTACTTGGAGAACCCGTGAACTGTTTTCAGAAATCTTGAATAGGAAGGTGCATCTGAACAAGCTGATAGATTAACATCCGTTACTTGGGAAGAATCCATGAACTGTTTTCAGAAGTCTTGGGAAGAATCTGAACAAGTGATAGGTTAACATCCGTTTACTTGGAGAACCCGTGAACTGTTTTCAGAAATCTTGAAGTTGAATCAGTAATAGAGCAGCATCCGTTGTTGGGAGGCTTCTGAATTCAAAGGTGCATCTGAACAAGCTGATAGATTAACATCCGTTACTTGGGAAGAATCCATGAACTGTTTTCAGAAGTCTTAAGAAGAATCTGAACAAGTGATAGGTTAACATCCGTTTACTTGGAGAACCCGTGAACTGTTTTCAGAAATCTTGAAGAGGAACCGGTGTAGGGCTTCCTGATGATGAGCTTGCGTAAAACCGCATCGGTCTTGAACACTTTTGACATTCGAATGCCCCAAGCGGTGATGTAGATAAATTCCTGGCTTATTACAGGTGTTGGTCTACAATCGGTCGTTCACAGATGTTTCCTGGGTTGCTGCAGGTGTTGATCTGGAATTCTTCAGACATGTCCTGGCTGGATACAGGAGTCGAGTCTGGAAATGTTGTAGTTGATTTGTTGAACACTTTTGACATTCGAATGCCCCAAGTGGTTGTGAAGGAGTCTTGAATCGGATTACCCTGCATATTGAGAGATTTCTTAAAATCTTGACTGGATTGCCCCAGGTTAACTGTTCTTTGAAAGATCTGTTGGACCTTGACTGGACTGCCCCAGGTTAACTGAATTGCGACATGTCATGCCCCTTGTTGATAGGAGATTTGATGGAAGCGTTATCCTCTTGAAGTGATTTTGACTTACTGAGAGAGTTTTCGTTCCTCCGAACATTCGCTGTATGAATTTCTTCGCTGTCAAACGAAAGGGGTTAAATGCAGACAGTGATATTCGAATAATGCAAAGTTTATGTTTGTCTCGAAGTTTTGAAAAATGCGTTTTTTAGCAGAAAACTTTTCACAAGACAAGTTAACACAAGACTTAGAGCAAAGCCCTACAGGAGTCAGGATACCTTTTGTAACAGTATGCTTTCGAACTAACCCATGCTTCAATTAGGACTTTTGAAGGGTTGTAACGTGGCCTGGTTCACGGTTTAAGAAACAAAGGATAAAGGCTCAAAGTATATTTGTACCCACCCGCTCTTCGTGATGTCCTTCAACCTAAGCTCAGTTAACTATGCGTCGCACTCTGTTTTGAGTTTGGAACGACTTTTGGGCGATGGTTCACCAGTTGAATTTTGGGAGACAGTCATCATCTCCTTTTTCTTTTTCAACATTTTTATGTTGTTGAGGGCTTTGTAATGACCTCACTATTTTGATTTTGATTTGTTATCCCTAACTTTTGCCTGACTGTTACCGTTTTCGGGATTACTGTCAGCGGGATGCCCCAGCTTTCTTAAGCCTCCTTCATAGGTTTTGGCTTGGTGGGCTTTTCTCTTTTGAGAGATTGACTGTCTATGTGATAGGGAACCACCCTTGTCTTTTGATTCCGCAGGAATGCTTTCTTTTTCGACGTCGCTCGTTGTATTACGAACCGAGAGTTTGCGACTTCAAAGCGCGTTTTCTTTTGAATTAACTGAGAGACTACCCTGCCCCAGGTTTATATCAAAGGTTTTGATTGTTTAGAACGGGAAACTCCTACTTCTTTGGCTCGAAGGGGTTGACTAGGGATTAACTTCCTTATAACTCCAGTGTTTGGGAATTGAAAGAAATGCCTGTACATCATCAGCAAGGTTTGTTCAAAAGCATACTGTATAAGATCACGGTATTGTTTCTTCATCCTCCCTCTAAAGGCTTGCAGCTTTTTATCAAGAGTCAAATATCATAAAGAAAAGCATAAGAATAGTGAAACGAATGGATGAATTCAAGACAAACATATGCAATGCATTAATGAAAACAGAGTTTAACATCGACAGATATTTGTTTGACAGCAAAAGAAATTACAACTTTGAAAATTCAAAAAGAAGCAAAAGCCTTTCAGTTTCGAGCTTCGTCACTTCAAGCGGAGAACCCTTTAACGGAAGATCTTCATCTCGCCGTCTGGCATGAATTCCAGCACCCCAATGTCGATCAGATCTTGAATCTTGTTCTTCAAGGCCCAACAGTCGTTGGTACTGTGTCCCGGGCTGCAGGAGTGGTAAACACAAAATGCGTCGGGATTAAAGTGAGGAGAGGAGATATTGGGCTTCTGAGGAGGGTCCTTTACAGCAAGCAAATTGACCTCCAACAGGCGCTTCAGTATGAAGAATGATGGTATTTCAATCTCCGTAAACTGTCTTCCCGGCTTTTCTTGTTTACGTCGACTGCCCCGCTGACGCTGGCGAGGTTGTTGATGGGTTTGTGACCCTGAAGCTAGCAAAGGAGCTTTCCCCTTGTCTTCTTGAGTGGATGGAGGCTGAGCGGTGACCTGCTCTTCGACCTCAGATGTTTGCCCCGGCTGGTTGTTTGGAAGCAGTTGGCGGACCAGAACTCCGAGTTCCTCTTGTCTTTGAGATAGGTCTTGGATGAGAGCCATCTGGCCCACCAAATATCCCATCATTTGGGTCCTCAGTGTTGTCAGATCAAACTGTAGCTCCGCAATCTGATCATTCCTGGCATTGTTGGAACTCCCCAAGCCGTTGGTGAGGAGAGCTTTCATCTCTTCTTGCCCCAGAGACAAGTTCAGGAACATCTCCTGCAGCTGAGTAGTCTGGTCTTGGAGGTCTTTGACAGACCGTTCTAGAGCCATCTCTTGCTGAAATAAACAGCAGGAGAGTAAGGAAACCTGAAAAAGGAAAGGTCGTCAAAATGCAATGCATGATATGTGGATGCATGTTTTCAAGGATCTCTTGGGGTAAACACAAGAGAAATGTTAGAGGTTGAGCCCTGCTCCTGGATTGGAGAGCCCTGTACCGGTGGACGTCCTTCTACTAGAATCAAGCTCACCATGTCGAGTGGGTCATAGCCACTGATTCAAGTTGTTGTTCTCGACCTTTGTTTGGAGAGCTTTGTGTTGGTGGATGTCTTTCCACGAGAATCAAGCTCACCATGTCGAGTGGGTCATAGCCATCGATTCAAGTTGTTGCACTTGATCTTTGATTGGAGAACTTTATATCGGCGGATGTCTTTCCACTAGAATCAAGCTCACCATGTCGAGTGGGTCATAGCCACTGATTCAAGTTGTTGCACTTGAACTTTGATTGGATTGGCTAGAGGAGAAACCTCTTGCCCCTTGATAGACGTCTGGCTCAACGTAATCCTACATCAACAGAACCCTCGAGATCCTTGAAATGGTTATTGAAGATGCTAGAATGCTATGGTATGATGTCATGATGTTATGTGCATGTATGCACAAGCAAGTAAGTGTATATACAGGCAGACAATATTCACACAAAGCACAAAAGGCCTTAGGTTTAGGCTTGCATGAGGTCTGGGTATTACCCTCTTTCAGTTTGTTGGTTAAAACCTGTCCTACCAAAAGTAACCGGGTTCTAGAGGTCCCAATATCACTGGATTGCTTTCATTGTTCATCGTTTCGATTTAGCCACTGAACTGGCGACCGAAATATTCCAGGAAAGCAACCCTCAATCAAGTGTAGCATCGAGTATCAACCAACCTTGGACTGCACCAAAGTCAGTTATCTCACTACCCTAAAAAGGCTAAGATGGTCAATTAAGGTTCTAAGGTCAGTTGATGCTTCACGACACCACGCGGCGGCCCCGTACTCTCCTTGACTGAACTCAAGGGTTACCGGTACACACCAAAGTGCCACATCAACGTAGCAGACTGCTTCAACCATGTCGGTATACCCCGCACAGTTCCCTCACAGCCTTGTTGCTACCTAAAAGGGTTTCCCCAGATCCGGGTTAGGATCTATAAAACTCCGATACAAAGCCCACAAATGTAAAGCAAACAAAGCAATCAATTGAAAGTAAAGGTGATCTAAACCCTAAGGTAACCCCACTTTTAGGACAATCCCCAGCAGAGTCGCCAGTTCTGTGATACGGTGGGAGAACTGACTAGTGTTTTGCATTCGTATTCGCACTTGTGCGGTTGAGCAAGAGTCGCCACCGACTTTTTATTTTATCCTAATGGAAAGGTTAAAAAAGCACAGCAAAAACCTTTTGAGATATTTCGTGGGTTCGGGGGGTAGATTATGAAAAGGGAAGGTATTAGCACCCTTTTCATCCATGGTTATCCATGGGCTCTTAGTTACTTGGTTTTTTAGATCACTTGCCTTGTTTTTCGATTGCTTTGAAAATGGTGTGTGTGTGGATGCTTTTTGAAAATGTTTTTAGAAAAAGATGCCTTGTTTTAGGCAACCAATGTATTTGACTCGTGTTTGAGTGTTTTACAAAAGTGTGAATCTTTTCGAAAAGATGTTTTCAAATGTTTTTAAGAGTTTGTTTGAAAGTGTTGTGGATTGTGGTTTTTGAAAAGAAGGCAAGTGTTTTTGCAAGTTTGATCTCAAGTAACTAAGAGTTTTGTCTACCCTATTGTACTCAAAGGTTTTTGTCATGTTTTAACCCCTTTTAACAATTTTGTTCCACCATTGAAATTGATGGACAATCTTGCGCTTAGGAAGTTTATTCGGGACGGGCGCGGGTCATCGTATGGACCATGAATGCAATGATGCCAAGTGTCTTTGGCAATTTGTTTTGAAGGGACTATGATCATTCCGTTTAGGCAACTTTCGAAAGCGTCATCGAGGGACTTATGATCATTTGATTTTGTTTTGCCAAAGACATTCGACGTGTAAGCATGGTCCATTTGGAAGGCAACATGTGGGATTACCCTAGGGGGTGCAAGTGTGATTGTGTATTGATTACAGGTATTTGTCTTGTATTAGGTTATCTAGCGTTTGATTTTACGTACATACAAACCCTAGGTCTAACCATGGCATAATTGGAAAACTATAAATTGCGGAATGTAAATCTACGCTATTACACAATAATAGTGTCCGGGAGTGAGGGTATAAATGTACAAGGGGATGAGACTTATAGTACCCAATAATTTACAACCAAATCGAATGTGCGATCAAAATGAATATCAAATATACAAATATAAGATAAAGTGTGTATAGGGCAATATATTGTGTAAGTGCAAATGTATATGTATTGTGTAAATGTAAATATGTACAAGTGCGAAATGTGAAATTGAGCGTATTAGGGTTTTGACCTAGATAATGTTTTTTAGATGAATCTTGATTTTTTGTATGTTTATGTACAAATGAAAAGAAGGGTTTTGATTAAGTGTTTAAGTTTTAATTACAAGAGTATTTTAGTCAAAATGTTTGTGAATTTAAATATTAGAGAAAAATGTATTTAAATGGTTATGTATGAAAAAAGAATGTTAATTAAAAAAAGTTTATGTATAAAAATGTATAATATGTACAAATCAATGTTTTAAAATGTATGCACAAGATATATTGTCTAAAAAATGTCTTAACCTTTTGATAATAAAAAAACATTTTTATTAAGTTAGTATTTTTTCAAGGAATAAAATATTGCTTTTATAAAATAAAAGAATGGCTAGTGTTTTATATATAAAAAATATTGCTTTTATAAAATAAAAGAATGGCTAATGTTTTATATATAAAAAGGTATGTATTGTTTATGTATAGAAAATGAGATTAGAGTTTAATTTTGTTAAGAAAAATAGAAAAAAAATGGTTAGTGTTGTAAAAGAGTAAATATAAAATACAGAAAAGAAAGGTTTAATGTTTGATGAAGTGATTTTCTTATTGGGCTTAGAGGAATTAAAAACGGGTTAAGCCCAAGCTGATCCAAAAATGAGATTTAGGGTTAGGCATGGTTCCAGAACGAAAATTAGGGTTTGCAGCGGCGCCGTGTTCACTTGCATTTCGTCTTCTTCGTTCTAGTCTTCCCTGAGCTTCCTCCGGCCACCAGCGCGTTTCAACGCCTTTCCTCCCTCCAAGGCATGAGCCTAGTGTCTTTGATTTAAGGTATGATGACAACGTTTTATGTTTTCTTTGTGAACAATACGCATCTGTTAATTAGAGTTCTTTATTTTTCGTTTTCATTATGAGGCGAAGGAGAAGAGATAGGGGGCAAGGATTATACTACCTGATATTTGGAGGTGGAGGGAAGGCGGAGAAGTAGCGCTCAGGAGGCCGGAGCGGCGAAGAGAGCTTGCTTTTGAGGCTTTCTGGTACTTTCGTTCTTTTATCTTTTGCTTAGGTTTTTGATGATGAGATTCACTGAGAAACCCTAATGTGCACTTCTTTACCTCTTCTTCTTTATGTCCCTTTGCCTATGATTTGCCCTCTTCTTCTCTTGTTGCTTATGATTTTGCCTCTTTGAAAATTGTTGAGGTTGATAGTTTTCCTTTTTGCCTTGAGATAAATGCGCTTCTGAACTTTACCTATGATGAGCTTCTGAGGGTTCTTGTTGCCTGAGTATGATATGTCTGAGTATTTGCTTGTGTGCTTGATTTGGTTCCGCTTAGAACTGTGGTCTCAAATGTTTTGCCTTTGAGTTTGCCCCATGATGCCTTGAGTGATTTTGAACAAATATTGCCTTGATGTTGCCTTCTGAGATGCCTATGATGAAGTCCCCTTTCTGAGGCTTGGTGTTTGAATGTTCAGTGTTGGAACTTGGCTTTGTGGCTTGGGTTGGTTTTGGTTATGGTTAGATAAGTTTTGACATGAGGTTTGTATGTTTTGTATGAAGGTTGAGACAGGTTTGGGGTGTTTTTGAGTTTTTATGGTTATGGTTATACTGGTGCAGGTTTGGGTATGTGAGGATTATTGTTGTTTTGAGCTTTTAGCTTTTGCCAGTTCAGTAGCCTTTGAGTTTTGGGTTTGAGGATGTTGGTATGGTGAGGTTATGATTTGAACTCAGTTTGGTATCTCCCCTCTTCCTTCCTATCCTGCTATGCTGCCCTCTTCTGAACTGATATTCCTCAACTGTGTTGTATATTTGCTCCTTTTTCTTATGCAGAGTTGTTGTTTGGTTATGGCAGTAGTGGTTTGATGCTTGAGTTTGGATATCAGGTTTTTGTGTTTGGCATAAAGGTTGAGTTTCTGAGTTTGGATATCAGTTTTTTTTGTGGGTTTATGTGTTTTTGTTGTGACAGTAGTGGTTTTTGTTTGGTTCTGGTGAGGCAGGATATTGGTGTTCTTTGACTTAGGCAGGTTGTGATGCTTTTTTGAAGGTTTAGGCTAATGCTGGACTGGTTTTAGTATCTCTCTTTTCTCCTCTCTCACCTGCTATGTTGCTCTCTTCTGAACTGATATTTTGCTCCCCTTTTTACTGTCTACGTTTGCTTCTTTGATTTTGTATCCCCCTCTTTGTCTTGCTGTGAACTGTCTTATTCTGACCTGCTATACTGCTGAACTGTCTTGGCCTTTTGACTTTGTATATCTCTTTTCTGTGACTCTACTGTCTTCTGCTATTGAACTGTCTTGCTGCTGAACTGCTATATCTCTGCTATGCTGCTTTATCTCCTTTCCTTCTCTCTCTTAAAGTACAGTTCAAGAATTTTATATGTTTTTTTATCTGTACTGTTCTGAAGGGGCCCTATGGGAAATGATGAGTTTATCACTTGCATAATACACTACTGCATCTCCTTTTGACAGTTTGTGTAGATTTTCTGCTTTTTGATATCTTTTTCTCAAATCTTTCCATGACAGCTTTTGAGCTTGTGACAGCAAATGTACTTCCTTGATTTTCTTTGAGTGGACTTTGTTTTGGATTTGAAAGTTTGGATTGAACTTTTTCAGTTTAGTTTGGATTTTGAATCTTGAACTTCTATGCAGCTTGAATTTGTAACTTATGCATTTTTTGACATTTGCATTTCATGAAGTAAAAATAATCTTCCCTCTCTGTGAACCGGGAGAAATCCCGTGATTTGCAGAGAGGGCAACTGATCCCAGTCAGTGGCCCCTAATGATGAGCAACTCTTACTGTATTTTAATTAAATGCTTTCTGACTTTTCTTGTTCTTTTTGCAGATGAAAGATGGAATGTCGGAGCGGAGTGAAAAATGAAGAGTATTTAGAAAATAGGATAGTTTTTTTTTCATTCTATTGTAATATTTAAATTAAATGTAAATTATTGTTTGTAACAACAATTTGTAAATAATTTAAATATCAATAAAAATTCAAATTATCCAATTAATTCTAATTTTCTTTATTGCTTATTTATTTATTTAAAATTCTTAGAATTAAAATAATTGAAAAATAAATTCAATCATTTAATTTCAGAATAATAAATAACTAAAATAAAACAACATTGGTCCAATAAACCTGTCTTATCCCACATCCAAAGCAAAGCAGCAATTAACTTAAATGGACTGATCAAATGCAAAAGTACTGTGAATTCAAAACTGCATCTTGTATCTGACTGGCCCAATCAAAACGTACTGAATTCAAAACCAATGTCTCTTTTGCTGATTAAACCAAGATAACGCGAATTTTAATCTGAATCTTGAAATAAACCGCAAAGTGCTGTGGAATTTAAATTCTTCTGAGAACATGCCCATGAAACCCTAATTCCCGATTAAATGCCAAATCGCGCTCGCTTGATCAAAATTGAACCACAAATCAATCAAGCCCTAAGCCCACTGTATGCAACAATTCAAAGCTCTGAAAATTAGTAAAAAATCCTAATTTTGCTTGACTGTCAAAAAAGTCCGTTTGTCCGATTCTTGAGCCAGTTTGGGAAGTCAGGAAATGTTTGAAGCTGAGATTTCTTGTGGAAAAGCGTGAGGGCAAATTTTGGGGTACAACACTAGTCTTGCACCAAAGCCAGCTATCTCACTACTTTCTAATGGCCAAGTTATTCAACTAAGGTTTTACGGTCAGTTAGTGCTTCATGACACCACACAACGACTCCGTATTCTCCTTGACTGGTCTCAAGGGAAATTGGTACCAACAAATGTGTCACACTAACGTATCCATCACTTCAACCATGTCGGTATTACGCTACATAGTCCCCACAATCTATTTCTACTTACCTAATATGCCCCAGATCCGTGTATAGGATCTATACAAGAAATAAATCCAAGCATAACCCACAAATGTAAAGCAAACAAGGAAAACAAGTAAAGCAAATAAAGGTGATCTAACTCTTAAGGTAACCCCACTTTTAGTAATTCAATTCCCCGGTAGAGTCACCAATTCTATGATACGGTGGGAGAACTGACTTGGGTGTTTTGTGTTTGATCGCAAATGTTACAGATAGCAAGAGTCGCCATAGAATTTTCTTTTGTCCAATAAAGGAAAGGGTGAAAAGAACAGGAAAGACCTTTTGAGAATTTTCTTGAGTTCGGGGGGTAGGTTATAAAAATGGAAGGTGTTAGCACCCTTTCCATCCGTAGTTGTTTACGGGCTGTTAATTTCTTGATAACTTTGAAATGGTTTGTGTTTTGTGTAAGCTTAAAAAATGTTTTGAAAATGTTTTGAAAATGGTAAATTTGTAATAATTCTCGTATCGTTGAGAATGTATACAAAATGTTTATTTTGGAAATATTTTGAAAATGCCTTAGTGCGGAAAACTTTGTAATGATTCTCGTATCATTGAGAATGTATACAAAATGTTTGTTTTAAAAATATTTGTTGAAAGGAGAGTGTTTGTGTTGCACCCCAAAATATTTCCTCCTATTTTTTCTCAAGACATGCTCATTGAGGTTCCCAATTGCTCAAGGATGACCAAGAGTTGACCAGACAGATTCTCCTCATAAGCATTGAACCTCCAATTAGGGTTTCACTTTTCACCAAGACGTGTTAGCTCCAAAGGTCTCAAATTTTATCCATTGTCCTAATATTCCTTCAAGATTGTCCATGCCAAGTTTCATGTTGTGATACGGCGGGAGAACTGACTTGGGTGTTTTGCGTTTGATCGCAAATGTTGCGGATAGCAAGAGTCGCCACTGACTTTTCTTTTATCCAATAAGGAAAGGTGTAAAAGCACAAGAAATACCTTTAGAGATGTTTTCTTGAGTTCGGGGGGGGGGGGGGGGTAGATTATGAAAAGGGAAGGTATTAGAACCCTTTTAATCCATGGTTTTCCATGGGCTCTTAGTTACTTGCTAGATCACTTGCTTTTGTTTGAAATTGTGCTTTGTGTGGTTTTTGAAAGTATTTTGTAAAGAGGCCATCGTTTAGGCAATCTTTGTAATGATTCTCGTTCGTAAGAATGTATATAAAGATGTTTGATCTTTTGAAAATGTTTTCAAGTTTGTAAGATGTGTTTTTGAAATTGATTTTGAAAAGGTGTCTTTGTAATGATTCTCATCTCTATAAGAATGCATACAAAGTGTTGTCTTTTGAAAATGTTTCAAAGTGAGAGTGTTGGTGTATAGAATGCTTTTGTTGTAAGCAAGCAAGCAACTAGGAGCGAATCTACCTGCTCAAAAGGTCTTAGGTGTTCTTTTTCTCCTCCTTTATACGTTGCTATCTTACCATTGTTTTGGTAAGAAGCCCCATCGTTGGATGTGAAGGGACCGGCGCAGGATGTTTGTATAGTCATAGAAGGCAATCTATGGGACGTTTTAGCAATGTCGTTTAGGGACTAGATCGTTTACCGAAGGCAACATCGAGGGTCTTTTGCTAAAATGCCCATGTTCGAGGGACATGACTATTTTTTCTGATAGGCAACAAGTGAGATTACCCTAAGGTGTGCATATGTGCAAAGTGTGTTTGATTGCATACACTTAGTCTTGATTAGGGTTATCTAGCGATTGATTTTTGAATCTTGCCATGCACGCCTAATTACTATACAATATAAGGAAAACAGTAAATTGCGGAAAATAAAATTCTATGCTATTACAAAGTTTTCGGGAATTGGGGTACATATTTACAAATGGGGATTGCAAATAAAATTAAATCCTAAGTTACTATTACAACCATATTGAAATGTACAATGCAAGAGAGAAAAAAGATTTATTTAAAAAATGGTTTTTTTTTTGTCTTAATGAATTAAGAAAAAAGAAATTAATTAATTAATAAAAAGAAAATATTTTTATATCTTTCTATGTTAATAAAAAGGGAGTTAATATTAAAAATGATAAAAAGGAAAATAAATGAAAGATAGAAACAACGTGCTGCTGCAAGCGAAACAACAAGGATCAAAAGTTCTGAAGCCAGGCGCGTGATGACTCAGAAAGGAACGTCTGTGGAATCAGAAGTTCTGGATTGGTACACTCTGAGGTCCTGCAAGACACGTTAGAGGGAAAACATAGAAGTTCTGGGCTGCTATGTGTTGAACTTCTAAGTGTTAGAACAATGAGAAAATCATAGAAGTTCTGTATATTAAAACAATAAAGAGAACTCAGAGGTTAAGTATGTGCTAAGACAGTGAGTGAACATCAGGAGTTCAATGTGTTTTAACAGCGAGTGAATATCACAAGTTCTGGGTTATGCTAAAACCGTGAGTGAACATCAAAATTTCTAGGCCACATTTCAACTCTTAATCAACACATCAGCAATTTATTCAGTTCTTAATAAACAGCAAATCAGAAGGATAACAGCACAACAGTTTATAAAAGTTCTAATCTTAAATCTGAGCCTAGCCTTAATCAAGAAGTTCTGATCCAAAGTTTCCCTACTTATGCAATTATATGGACAACATTAATATTGTGATATTTACATATTTAATGATATTCTGAATGAGAAGATGCAAAGTCAGAAAGACTTACCTTGAATCTGGAGCGTGTGCTTGGAACTTGAACTACTGCCTTCAAATGTCCTGGAGTCAACAAGAGCAACAGGAGAGAAAATGCCAAGTTCTTTGATTCAAAGGGAGGAACAAAGGTTTTGTTTTCTGTTTAGGAATTATGGATTTTTTATGAAGGTTTCACAGTTTTTCTTTTCTCTCTTTTGACAATTTTCTCTCTCAAAAAACCAGCTCCTTGAAAGTGTGATGGAGCAACTTATTTATAGGTGAATTTGTTGTGGTTTTGGGGGAAAAACAAATGGGATTTAAACTTTTTTGGTACACTATTCCATTGCTTTTTTATCACGACTTTTTGTATTTGGTGCAAATATGGGATTTGGGAAAATGCAGGCGTGGACTGGATTAGCTGCTGGTTAGAGTACCGTGTTGTAGCAGTACAGCAGGTTGTTTAAACGAGGTCTTGGGATTTGGTGATGTTCTAATCGCAGAAGAACAAAATGAGACTTGAAGGGTGATGTTCTGACCGAAGCATTAAACATAGCCTTCATATGTTGAAGAATCATGTTCTGACCAAAGAGCATCGCTTCTACATGTTCTGATTGAAGCATCATGTTCTGAACCGTGTTTGCAACTTCTGACTGCACTTGTGTAGAGGCTGGCTCAGAAGTTCTGAAGTATCATATTCTCTTGACACTTAGAAAATTTTCTAAATGTTTAGAAATTTGATTTTTTTCAAAGTAACTTCTGACTTCTGATTTTTTGATGAACCAATTTCATGTCTTGATGAAATATAATTTGTAAGTCTTAGAGTGCCTAAGAGGGGGGGGGGTGAATTAGGTCTATAAAAATTTATTCGGTTTTATGAGAATACTTGAAGTAATTTTTTGGTTAAGTGTTTGAAGGTTTTGATTATATCTTATCTTTTCCTTATTATGGTGATGAAAGCGATAAAAGCGGAAAAGTAAAGAACACGGTGATATATCCTGGTTCCCCTCACAATCCGAGAGTACTCCAGTCCCCTTTCCAACATGAAAGAGATTTCACTATAGTTAGAATGATTGTACAGCCTATGCTTACTATCTAACCTATAGGGTGACCAAAGGTTCTTAACACCTTTAAGATCAATCAAACACTAATGTGAATGAAGAACAATCCTCTTCAAATCACAACACTTACTTCCAACAATCCTGGATAGTAAGGGAATAATTTTTTTAATGTAATACAATGATTTATTTGAAATAGATGGAGAGCTTTATCAATCTTCAATTGATCTTCTTCTTCAAGATATAAACAATTCTCAAACAATGTATATAAATGTTCACAATGTATGTATGAAACTTGTAATGAATTAATGAAAATGTATATGGTAAGTTTCACAAAATTTATGAACACATGAAAGTATGAATTCAAATGTGAATGATGAAAAATTGTTTATTGAAGAAGTATATTTGTTAATTTGAAAATTGAAGCATTGTTTTTTGAAATAAGAAAACCTGCAGCATTTTATAAAGTCACAAGAATCTCTTCATTCATGCCAATTCATATGAAAAGTTGCAATGCATTCATGAAAGGATACCAATTGAAATATGTTAAAAAACCAAAAGAAAAGATGCACTTGTTCGCTAGGAACCGGTTCCGACACTGACAGAACCCGGTTCTTAGTGAACGTTATAAGTCAGATTTCAAAAATATCATGCAGGAACCGGTTCCCCTATTGGTACAACCCGGTTCCTGGTACAAATTCCAGGGACATGTTTTTCAACAAGTTTTGGAACCCGGTTCCCTGTTAGGGAGGAACCGGTTCCTGAAAGTTAATTTTCAAAAATACTTTTTGAAAAAGATTTTAAACAAAGTTTTTCTTAAAATGAAAACATGTTGGATATGTATATGATTATGAATGCATATTTTTGTGAACATCTATATTTAAGATTAAAAATTATTTATACCATTTGACATTTGTTGATTCTTCAATAATTCTTCTTCTAATCTTCAAGACTTTTATATGATGTTAATAAGCTTTTTGCACATCCTTTGAATGTTGATGTCCATGTTGTCTTCATCAAAACAAATGCTTTAAATATGACTTGAGAAGCTTGCAATTACATAATTGTTGAAACTTGACTTTTGATCTAAAAGTCCAAGTTTGACTTTTCAATGTGCTTTTGACCATTTTGCCCTTGTGGACGATTTTCTTGAAGAGTTGTAATTCAAGACTTGGAACCTGATAGAAGAAAACCTGAGAGTCCAGGATGATCTTTTGAGAAATGAGAGGGAAAATTTTGGGGTACAACACATGCCTTACACTACAAGTTTGCTCATTCAAGTGCTCAGATGCTTGAAAATCAATTGTACTAGGTCAAAACTCAATTGTGGCCCACATACAGTCAAACTTCAAGATTTTTGGTCAACATCAACATTTTGAAGTGATATCCATCATTTGATCAAGGGTTGATCATGATTCCTCAAGAAATGCTCCTAAACTATCAAAAGTCAAGAATTGCTAAATTAGGGTTTTTATAGGAAAAGTCAACAGAATTTTGACCAGGCATAACTTTCACATACTTCATCCATTTTTCCCCAACCAAAACTCATTCTTAATAGAATCCAATTCCATATAACTTCTCTTTTGTACTCATGTTCAAGAAATGCACCATTTGAAAGATACAAGCTCATACATTACAGGTCATTTTCAAAAAGTCAACAAAAGGCACTTTTTGTCAAGACCATTTACATCAAGATAAAGTCTTCAAATGAAATTTTTTTCAAAATAGGGATTAAAGTATACATCTTGGGCTTTCTAAAAAGTCTAAGATCATCATCATGAGATAAAAGTTGAGCAAGTTATGGCTTTCCCAAGTTAGAAAACTTTGGAAATTTCAAGAATTGTGCATTGAGCAAACTTAAACTTTTAGGTCAATGGCTTAATTTCTTGGTCTTCAAATATCTTCATAAACTTATAGAGGACCTATAATCTCATTCTTACCATGCCTTGCAATTTCTAGTTATTTTATGCATATTTTATTTCATTTTATTCAAATAAATATAAAATAAAATGCATAAAATAATGGATATTTGTTTTGGGCATGTTGGCTGACATTTTGGATCAGTTTTGAGCCCACAAATTCGTGCAAATGTGACCAGGTTCATCCAGCTTTGAAAATTGCATGAGTTCTCAAGTTATGGCAAGTTTTCAAATGTAGGATCATGGCTTCAATACAAATGATTAAGGCTTTATTCTTTCCTTCTTACCTTGTCCCCTCCATCTCCTCTATATAAGGGTGGTTTTTGCAAGCCAAACTCACGCATGCACACAACCTAGCGAACACCCCAAAAATTGAAAAAAATATCAAAATCGTGAAAATCCAAAACCTGACTCCCAGCCATTTTCAGTCCAATCCAAGTGACTAAGTGTATTCCTAAAGTCTCCAGGGATCATTTCCACCCCTTGCACAAGCCTAACGCCCACAAGAACCACTAGTTTCAGTCACTCCAGTTGGGTATAGTATTGCAATCTCAAACTCTTTCTACATGTAATATAAATTGATTCTCTCTACATATTCACATTATTGTAGTTGCTTGCAAATGTTCTAATGTATTTCATGTGAGTTATAGTGCCCGGATCGTAGGTCACCATTGTTAGGGTTTAATAACGTTCAAGCTTCGGTTTCATTGATACATGGACTTTCAAGACAAACGACCACCACCATTAAACTCGTAGCCTTACATTCTCTCCCTTTTTGATGATGACAACCAAGTCTTGAAAACAATTCTTGAAATGTTTTATGTTGTTTTGTGTAGCAAACATGTTGAGCAAATGCAAGGCTCCCCCTAAATTGTATGCTCCCCCTAAGTCCATGATTCTTTGAATTTTGGAGTGAGTTTGATAGTTATTTTGGCCTGCAATTTCTTTGAAACAAAACAACATATATGCATATTCTTCTCCCCCTTTGTTAACATCAAAAAGGATGGGGAAAAAGAGTGAAACAAATACATTTAAAATTTAAGACAATAAATACACTCATATAAAAGAAGGAGTAGAAGCAGAGTGTACTGAAACATAAATTCTTGAAGAAAAATAAAGACGTGCACCTTATGAGAAACATTTAGATATCACCTTCATCCAAAATACCAAGTTCTCTTCGGATTTTGAAGAATGGTTCTCGAGCAAGCGGTTTTGTGAAGATATCTGCGAGTTGGTTATGAGTATCCATAAAAGTGACTTCGACATCTCCTTTAAGTACATGATCACGGAGAAAATGATGTCGAATATCTATATGTTTGGTTCATGAATGCATGACCGGATTCTTTGTAATATTGATAGCACTTGTATTTTCGCATCGAAGAGGAATGCATCCGAGATCAAGTCCGTAATCACAGAGTTGTTGCTTGAGCCAAAGAATTTGTGCACAACAACTACCTGCTGCTATGTATTCTGCTTCGGCCTTGCTAAGAGCAACACATGCTTTCTTTTTACAAGCCCATGATACTAATTCATTTCCAATAATGTGACAAGTACCACTTGTGCTTTTACGATCAGTTTTACAACCTGCATAATCTGCGTCAGAATAACCAATTAAAGTGCAAATACTACCTTTAGGATACCATAAGCCGACATTGGTTGTTCCTTTTAGATACTTCATGATCCTTTTAACTACCATGAGGTGTGATTCCTTTGGATTTGCTTGAAAGCGAGCACAAAGACATACACTAAACATGATTTCAAGACGGCTTGCCGTCAAATACAATAAGGAACCAATCATACCTCGGTATTTTGTAATATCAATTGGAGTACCGGATTCATCTTGATCAACATATGTACCGGAGCCCATTGGAGTATTCATTGCTTTACAATTGTCCATATCAAACTTTTTCAATAATTCTTTGCAATACTTAGATTGGTTGATGAAGATTCCATCTTCTAGTTGCTTAATTTGTAGTCCAAGAAAGTAGTTCATCTTTCCCATCATAGACATCTCGAATTCTCCTTGCATCATCAATGAGAATTCCTCACACATTTCTTTGTTAGTCGATCCAAAAATGATATCATCAACATAGACTTGAACCAATAAAGTGTTACTTTGGATTTTCTTAATGAACAAAGTTTTATCAACCTTACCCTTTTCGAATCCTTTTTCACACAAAAAATTGCTAAGTCTATCATACCATGCTCTTGGTGCTTGCTTTAAGCCATAAAGAGCCTTTCTCAACTTAAAGACATGTGTAGGATGTTTGAAGTCTTCAAAACCCGGAGGTTGTTTGACATAGACTTCTTCATTGATGTATCCATTCAAGAATGCGCTTTTGACGTCCATTTGAAAAAGCTGAAAATTTAATGAACAAGCATAAGCAAGTAAAAGACGTATAGCTTCTAACCTTGCAACTGGAGCAAATGTTTCTTCAAAGTCGATTCCTTCCTCTTGATTGTAACCTTGGGCAACCAACCTTGCTTTGTTTCGAACAATTAGACCATTCTCATCAAGTTTGTTCTTAAACACCCATCGGGTACCTATGATGTGTTTACCACTTGGTCTAGGAACAAGTTCCCAAACTTGATTTCTCTCGAATTGATTTAATTCTTCTTGCATAGCAATAATCCATTGATCATCTCCTAAAGCTTCATCAACTTTGGTAGGTTAAATTTGAGAAACAAACGCCATATTTAAGCAAGCATCTTTTAGATTCAATCTTGTTGATACTCCTTGGCTAATGTCACCAATAATTTTGTCAATAGGATGGTCTCTATGAGTTCTCCATTCTTTTGGTAGATCATTGATGTTTGAATCTTGTTGTACAATGTTTTCTTGATTTTCCGGTGATTTCACAACTTGATCAATTGAAAGATCTTCCGTGGGTAAATCTATAGGATCATCATCATCACAAACAACTACTTCCTCCTTAGAGGGGTTAGTTTCATCAAAAGATACATGCATAGATTCCTCAATAGTTAAAGTTCTTTTATTATAAATTCTATATGCTTTACTAGAAAGAGAATAACCAAGAAATATACCTTCGTCGGATTTCTCGTCAAACTTACCGAGATTGTCTTTGTCATTGTTAAGAACAAAGCACTTGCATCCAAAAATGTGAAAGTGAGAAATATTTGGCTTTCTTCCTTTGAAGAGTTCATATGGAGTCTTCTTTATTATAGGTCTAATGATAACTCGATTTCCAACATAACATTCCGTACTAACCGCATCCGCCCAAAAATATTTAGGAAGATTTGCATCACTAAGCATTGTTCTTGCAAGTTCCACTAGAAACCTATTCTTTCTTTCAACTACTCCATTTTGTTGTGGAGTTCTAGGTGCTGAAAAATTATGAGAGATACCATGTTCTTCACAAAATTCTTCAAATTGTGCATTTTGGAATTCTCCACCATGATCACTTCTTATGGATACAATCTTTAGTGATTTTTCATTTTGGATTTTCTTAGCATACTTCTTAAAAGCTTTAAAAGCATCACTTTTCTGCACAAGAAACAAAGTCCAAGAATATCTAGAGAAATCATCAATAATAACTAAAGCGTATACATTACCTCCGAAGCTTTTTGTTCTTGATGGACCAAAGAGATCCATGTGTAACAATTGTAGTGGCCTTGTAGTAGACACCACATTCTTAGATTTTAAAGTTGTTTTGGTCTGTTTGCCCTTTTGGCAAGCGATACATAATTTGTCTTTGATAAACTTCATCTTTGGTAGACCAATAACTAAGTCATGCTTAACCAATTTGTTCAAGTGCTCCATGTGAATGTGAGCAATCCTCTTGTGCCATAACCAAGCGTCATTGTTGTTTACCATAAGACATTGTACCTTCATAGACAAATCATCTAAAGTAATCATAAAAATATTGTTAGTTCTTATGCCTTTGAGTTTTACCTCATTGGTTGCCTCATCCATAATAAGACATTCTTCTTTGTTGAATTTGATCTTGAACCCTCTATCGCAAAGTTGACTTATGCTAAGAAGATTATGCTTTAATCCTTCAACATAGAGAACATCCTCAATTTGAATGGATGGAGGTGTGCCAACTATTCCAACGCCAAGAATCTTTCCTTTGGTGTTGTCTCCATAGGTGACATACCCTTTGGCTTTATGTACTAGATATGAAAATTGGTGTACATCTCCTGTCATATGCTTTGAACATCCACTATCAAGATACCAAACATTTGATGTGGATTTCAAGCATACCTACAAAAACAAATTATTCTTTGTTAGGTACCCAAGTTGCCTTGGGTCCTTCATAGTTAGTTCCCTTTTTCACCCACACATAATGCCCACTTGCTATACTAAAGTTTCTAACATAGCAAGCATTAGGTGTATGGCCTTTAATACCACAATAAAAACAAGTAGGTTCAAAGTTACTTCTATATCTAGAAGGATAAGATTTCTTCTTAGGAAATGTTTTCTTTTTGGATATATTAGCCTTTTTCTTTTGATGATTTTGAACAACTTGCTTATTTTCTACTTTCTTGGGATTGGAACTATTACTAGCCTTTACAAAAACAGTGGGATTGTTACTTGGTCTCTTAGAATTCACATAACCAAGACCTCTTTTATCATTTGGATAATGTTGTTGGCTTAGTAATCCTTCCAATCCTATTTGTCCTTTTTCATATCGTTCAATGGCTCTTTTTAATTGAACAATTTGAAAGACATTTGATTCACACTTGGAGCATGCAAAGTTTTCCTTTTCTTTAATAAAATTTTGTTTTTGAAGATCAAAATCTTTAGTCATGGTGTCAATTTTTTCTAGACAAATTAGAAGTTCTTTTTCTTGATTTGACACCTTTTTGTATAAACTTTTTCATTCTTTCAAGAGTTCATCAATAGCACCTTGAACATCATCATCAAAAAGATTAAATTCATTACTAACCTCTTCTTCATCGTCGGAGTGATGTGAAGCCATTAATGCTAGATTTGCACATTCGTCGCTTTCCGAATCGGATGAAGAACTTATCTCATTATCTTCCCAAGCAACATAAGCCTTTTTGTTCTTGAACTCCTTTTTGAATCCATTTTTCTTGGAGAGTTTTGGACAATCCGGCTTTATGTGACCTTGCTTTCCACATTCATAGCATATGACATCTTGTGTTGATGTGGAGGCTTCTTTGTCTTTATGCTTATAGAATTTCTTTCTTTTGACAAAGTTAGCATTATGAAGATTATTTTTATGACCAAAATATTTTCCTAACCATTTTACAAGAAGCAAGATATTTTCATCTTCCTCCGATGCATCTTTATCTTGACTTTCTTTTGAATCAACTTTCAAAGCAATGCCTTTGGATTTCTTCTCATGATTTTCATGTTTTTCAAGTCTTCCAAGTTCCGTCTCATATTCTTGAAGCTTTCCGAAAAGTGTTGCGGAAGTCATAGTTGCTAGGCTTTTCTTTTCGGATATTTCCGTCACTTTTGGTTGCCATTCCCTCGTTAAAGACCTAAGCACTTTAAGATTTAATTCATCGTTTGTTAAAGTCTTACCAAGTGCCTTCAAATGGTTTGTCAAGTGAACGAATCTCTTTTGCAAGTCAAGGATGGATTCTCCGGGCAGCATTCTGAATAATTCATATTCTTGACTCAAGGTGTTCAATCTAGACCTTTTGACTTCGAAGGTTCCTTCATGAGTTTCTACAAGAGTATCCCAAATTTCCTTTGCCGTTGTACATGCCGATACTCGGAAAAATTCATCCATACTAAGAGCACTTTGGAGAATATTGATTGCCTTTTTGCCAAAGAGAACTTTTTTCTTGTCATCGTCAACCCATGATGCTTTAGGTTTTTATGACCCAACACCATTGACAACACACACCGGAGTAAATGGACCATTCTCAACAGCATTCCATATTTCTTCTCCTTGCGCTTCAAGATGAGCCTTCGTGCGAATTTTCCAAAAGTCAAAGTATTCACCACAAAACAATGGAGGCTTGTTGTTACTACCACCATCTTTGAAAACCGAATTTTGATTTGGATTTGCGGAAGCCATTCTGGATCTTTAGGAACAAGTTACCTATAACTTGCTCTGATGCCAATTGTAAGTCTCAGAGTGCCTAAGAGGGGGGGGGGGGGGTGAATTAGGTCTATAAAAATTTATTCGGTTTTATGAGAATACTTGAAGTAATTTTTTGGTTAAGTGTTTGAAGGTTTTGATTATATCTTATCTTTTCCTTATTATGGTGATGAAAGCGATAAAAGCGGAAAAGTAAAGAACACGGTGATATATCCTGGTTCCCCTCACAATCCGAGAGTACTTCAGTCCCCTTTCCAACACGAAAGAGATTTCACTATAGTTAGAATGATTGTACAGCCTATGCTTACTATCTAACCTATAGGGTGACCAAAGGTTATTAACACCTTTAAGATCAATCAAACACTAATGTGAATGAAGAACAATCCTCTTCAAATCACAACACTTACTTCCAACAATCCTGGATAGTAAGGGAATAATTTCTTTAATGTAATACAATGATTTATTTGAAATAGATGGAGAGCTTTATCAATCTTCAATTGATCTTCTTCTTCAAGATATAAACAATTCTCAAACAATGTATATAAATGTTCACAATGTATGTATGAAACTTGTAATGAATTAATGAAAATGTATATGGCAAGTTTCACAAAATTTATGAACACATGAAAGTATGAATTCAAATGTGAATGATGAAAAATTGTTTATTGAAGAAGTATATTTGTTAATTTGAAAATTGAAGCATTGTTTTTTGAAATAAGAAAATCTACAGCATTTTATAAAGTCACAAGAACCTCTTCATTCATGCCAATTCATATGAAAAGTTGCAATGCATTCATGAAAGGATACCAATTGAAATATGTTAAAAAACCAAAAGAAAAGCTGCACTGGTTCGCTAGGAACCGGTTCCAACACTGACAGACCCCGGTTCTTAGTGAACGTTATAAGTCAGATTTCAAAAATATCACGCAGGAACCGGTTCCCCTATTGGTACAACCCGGTTCCTGGTACAAATTCCAGGGACATGTTTTTCAACAAGTTTTGGAACCCGGTTCCCTGTTAGGGAGGAACCGGTTCCTGAAAGTTAATTTTCAAAAATACTTTTTGAAAAAGATTTTAAACAAAGTTTTTCTTAAAATGAAAACATGTTGGATATGTATATGATTATGAATGCATATTTTTGTGAACATCTATATTCAAGATTAAGAATTATTTATACCATTTGACATTTGTTGATTCTTCAATAATTCTTCTTCTAATCTTCAAGACTTTTATATGATGTTGATAAGCTTTTTGCACATCCTTTGAATGTTGATGTCCATTTGTCTTCATCAAAACAAATGCTTTAAATATTACTTGAGAAGCTTGCAATTACATAATTGTTGAAACTTGACTTTTGATCTAAAAGTCCAAGTTTGACTTTTCAATGTGCTTTTGACCATTTTGCCCTTGTGGATGATTTTCTTGAAGAGTTGTAATTCAAGACTTGGAACCTGATAGAAGAAAACCTGAGAGTCCAGGATGATCTTTTGAGAAATGAGAGGGAAAATTTTGGGGTACAACACATGTCTTACACTACAAGTTTGCTCAATCAAGCGCTCAGATGCTTGAAAATCAATTGTACTAGGTCAAAACTCAATTGTGGCCCACATACAGTCAAACTTCAAGATTTTTGGTCAACATCAACATTTTGAAGTGATATCCATCATTTGATCAAGGGTTGATCATGATTCCTCAAGAAATGCTCCTAAACTATCAAAAGTCAAGAATTGCTAAATTAGGGTTTTTATAGGAAAAGTCAACAGAATTTTGACCAGGCATAACTTTCACATACTTCATCCATTTTTCCCCAACCAAAACTCATTCTTAATAGAATCCAATTCCATACAACTTCTCTTCTGTACTCAAGTTCAAGAAATGCACCATTTGAAAGATACAAGATCATACATTACAGGTCATTTTCAAAAAGTCAACAAAAGACACTTTTTGTCAAGACCATTTACATCAAGATAAATCTTCAAATGAAAAATTTATCAAAATAGGGATTAAAGTAGACATCTTGGGCTTTCTAAAAAGTCTAAGATCATCATCATGAGATAAAAATTGAGCAAGTTATGGCTTTCCCAAGTTGGAAAATTTTGGAAATTTCAAGAATTGTGCATTGAGCAAACTTAAACTTTTAGGTCAATGGCTTAATTTCTTGGTCTTCAAATATCTTCATAAACTTATAGAGGACCTATAATCTCATTCTTACCATGCCTTGCAATTTCTAGTTATTTTATGCATATTTTATTTCATTTTATTCAAATAAATATAAAATAAAATGCATAAAATAATGGATATTTGTTTTGGGCATGTTGGCTGACATTTTGGATCAGTTTTGAGCCCACAAATTCATGCAAATGTGACCAGGTTCATCCAACTTTGAAAATTGCATGAGTTCTCAAGTTATGGCAAGTTTTCAAATGTAGGATCATGGCTTCAATACAAATGATTAAGGCTTTATTCTTTCCTTCTTACCTTGTCCCCTCCATCTCCTCTATATAAGGGTGGTTTTTGCAAGCCAAACTCACGCATGCACACAACCTAGAGAACACCCCAAAAATTGAAAAAAATATCAAAATCGTGAAAATCCAAAACCTGACTCCCAGCCATTTTCAGTCCAATCCAAGTGCCTAAGTGTATTCCTAAAGTCTCCAGGGATCATTTCCACCCCTTGCACAAGCCTAACGCCCACAAGAACCACTAGTTTCAGTCACTCCAGTTGGGTATAGTATTGCAATCTCAAACTCTTTCTACATGTAATATAAATTGATTCTCTCTACATATTCACATTATTATAGTTGCTTGCAAATGTTCTAATGTATTTCATGTGAGTTATAGTTCCCGGATCGTAGGTCACCATTGTTAGGGTTTAATAACGATCAAGCTTCGGTTTCATTGATACATGGACTTTAAAGACAAACGACCACCACCATTAAACTCGTAGCATGCGAAATATGGGGTAGCCTTAATCTTGAGCCTTGATTTTGCTTTTTGTAGGTTTTAAGATTTTGATGTGGCCAGAGAGGGTGACTGGAGTTTGACTCTGGAACCCCTGCAAATGGTTGACTTCGATGGAGTCCGTGTGGCAAAATCACATATTTCTATTGGTCGATTTAAATCTGATTGGGCGCACATTTGAAAAATAAAAGAAATTGACTGATTTTGTATATTATATAATCTTGTTGCTTTTATCAACGAATAAACAGATGGTTGAGTGTTAAGGCAGGTGTGTGTGCAGAGGAAGGACCTGGGTTTGATACCCAGGTCGTGCATTTTGATTTTTCTAAGACTTTCTTGCAGGATACCCTGCATTGCATCCCCAAGCGCGCACCATAGGCCATCAGATCCATACCTTTCAATGTCAACGCAGCCAGATCCAACTGCAGCAAATATGCATCCCCATCATGGACATTCAAAGGATCCTCACACTGGATCCATACAGCCCTTGGGCTCCCTCATACATGGGCCTAGAAATTCCAAATCTCACACCCCCATTTCTGCTTCTAATATCAGGCACATGCTACTTTTTTGTTTTAATTGTTTATTCTTTTTTTTAATCTTTTTTAATTATAATCATAAAATCAACAAAATCATAATAATAATAATAATAATAATAATAATAATAATAATAATAATAATAATAGACTTAGGATTTTTTCAATTAATTTAATTTTCATAATTTAATTTAATTAATTATCTTGACTTTATTTTATTAATTTAAAAATCAATTAGACATAGGTTTTTTAATTCAAATATTTTCTTAACAAAAATACAAAAATAGTAGAATTAGCTTTTCTTTTATTAGAGTTAATTTTAATTCATAATAATTTTTTTCTTTTATTTAATGAATTAGAATTATATTTCGCTTTTTTTCTCATTTAATTTAATTTAAGCCTTTTTTCTTAAAATATATAAAAACCAAAAAAAAATATTTTCTTTTATTTATTTTATTTAGGGTTTTTAGACGTTCTTCTCCATTTCGCGCGCATTCAACTTTTTATTTTTTTCATATTTATGTATCTGCTGACAGTATGTAATAGATTAAACTAGGAATTTATCGCTTTCTTTATTTTCCTCCCAACTTTTGGACATGTAAATACCCCCTCCCGAAGCACTGTAATAGCGTAGGATTTACGATTCTCGCACTTTAACTTTCTGCAAAATATCAACTATTAGTAACTAGGCTTGTATGGAAAGACTGAAAACAAAAACGCTAGCAAACCTAATAACAAAGATAAATGAACTGAATTGAATCACTTGCAAATATACACCTCTAGGGTACCCCACTTCGGTTGCCTTCGGAAAATAGTCATAACTCTCGAAACGTGAGAGGTTTTAGTGGCTACCATATAGTTCAAAAAGATCATAAGTCCCTCGATGACCCTCTCGATGTTTCCTCGGTAAAAATGGAGAACCTGGAAATGTAGAAAATGTAAACAAAGAAAACTTGAATTGAAATAGCCGACAAACTTAGATCTGATACATAAATTAAACGGTAGAAATAAATCCTAAAACTAATTTGGTAATAGTCCCCCGATGTGGAGAACTATTACTTTTATATTCTAAGAAATAGCTACGAATGGAAAATGGTGGAAAAATAGACGAGAGAGAGAGAGAGAGCCTTATGGCGGTAACTGCTTTCCAATATATACTCCTCTGATAACTTGTTTTGGTGATAGAAAATAGGAAGACTTGGTGTGGTCACGTGTGGAGAAAAAGTAGGAGGAAGTGGTTTAATTGTTGTAAATGAAGTTACGTGGTTGAAAAAGTCTTGTGACAAGGGGTAAGGCATGTGACGTGGGGAACACATGCATTAAGCATGCCGATCGTCATGGGTAGGTGACGATCGTCACCCTTTTCTTTTGCTCCTACCGATCTCCAAGAGGGTGTGACGTGCGTCACTCCTTGAACGCATGGTCCACACGCCTTTTTTTCTTTGTGGGCCTTGGGTTCTTCGTGGGCTTTTTTATTTTCTTTTATATTTTATGCCTTTTTACTTCATTTCTTCTCATTTTTACTCCTTTTCTCAAGCAAGATTTGTAAACATTAAATTCCTGAAACTGTTGGCTCTTAAATTCGATACCCTTGTTTCATTAATGTCAGCCATTAAAGCTAAAGGTTGTTTTCGATCAGCTGAGTCTGTCGAAATGCCCATCGAAAGATGGCAATGTACCTAGAAGATTTCTTCCAAGAGAGAAGTTGGTTGCCTTCGACGTCGAAGGTGTTTCTCGTCGAAGATGCTTCTCGACGAAGATGTTCGATGGTTCAGAGTGGAACAGTTTGAAATTCAAGCGTTTGGAGGGAAAACGGTTTCTAGCGGTTACCAAGTGCAACGTGCAAAGATCTGGGGCGTCGAACGTTGAGAACGTGCCAAGTGGAATCATCTCGAAGCAGTGTAACTGCCCGACGGTTACTTGGGATGTTTTAGTATAAATAGTAGTAGTTCACGCAGTTTCTCGCGTGTGTTCACAATTATATACAAAGTCACTCATATAGATTCGAGTACCCAGCGTGTGAGAAAGAATTGTTGAGAAATGTATGTGTGAAACACAAACTTTATTAATCAAAGTCATTTACTTTTCCAGAAATTTACTTGCTTTCTTCTTTACTTTCCTGTCGAAATCCTTTACTTTAAGCCTTCATTTATTTTACCAAGCCTACTTCTTCATGCAGTTTACTTAAAGCCTCTTTATTTTATTGCCACTTAATCAATATCCAATTCAATCAAAACCTCAAAAATCAACCTATGTCCTAGGATCAATCTGATCGATCCTGCGAGTAACCAAATAAGTAACCATTTGGAGGATCAGCGGTTGTTTACCAATAACCAAGGTAAACAAATTGGCACACCTGGTGGGACCGTGTGTTGATTTCTGAAAATAATCTCATTCTTTTCGAGGAGCGTTGTATGTTATTGAGAAGTGGTAGAATATACACTAACGATAACAATACTGCCAGAAGAAGGGAAGAGATGGCGAATCCGCCAAACAATAACGAAATCCCACAAACGAATGTGGGAGCAACGGTTATCTCGACCGTAAGTGAAGCGACAACTGCTGGTTCGACACCAGCAGTAACGGTCACAGCAACGGGGCCATTACCTCCGTTCACAGGCCCCAGAGTGCCTTTGGGAACTCCCCCACCAAGGGGAAATTTAGGCACAAGGCCTTTTGTTCCCCCAGGATTTATGACAGGCGGTCATAATCGAGAGCCACTCTATGGCATGCCAACTTCTGACTTGGCTAGCCTGACGAATGCTGCGTCCACTTTTTCAGACCCTTTAGTGAGTGCCTCTTCGCCACTCCAAGGCTCTGGAGTAGGTATAGCGAATAGAAATAGGACCCAACTCTTAGGAGGAACGTCCCAAGTAGCCCATGGCCTTACAAACGCCTCGACAACAGTCTTGAGGCAACAAATGGACGAAAGCAACCATGATATGGTGCAAATGTTGGCACAAACTTTGAGTACAGTGTTAAACCCTCTAATACAAAACACTACTCAATCGAATCAGCAGATGACAGCGCAAATGACGCGTTTGGCTGATTTCTTTGGAGTACCCCAACCTATTCGACAGCCCCAAAGGGCGCAAATAAGGGGAAACCAGGGGATATTCTTAGAGGAAGAAACCACCATCAACCAAGTCCAACAGCCTGTCGAAGAAAACCTTAGGGCACGTTTGGAGCAACCTGTCGAGGAACCCAGGGTAATAACCCCAGAGGTAAGGTTAGTTAACAGAAACCAAAATGCTGACGAAGTAGTTCAGCATATCCAATACCAAAACACGGGTTTGGAAAACAATCTGGCAACCATGATCGAAAGGATCATGACTCAAAATGGGATGAACATGGGCTTTCGAAGGCCCAACTTTACATCCCCATTGTCAGAATACGTGTTACAAACAGACTTACCTCCTAGATGTAAAGTCCCCAAATTTACTAAGTTCTCTGGGGACACGACAGAATCTACTGTCGAACATGTGGCGAGATACTTGATCGAAGCAGGAGATATTTCGAATAACGAAAACCTGAGGATCAAGTACTTCCCAAGTTCTTTAACAAAGAACGCTTTTACTTGGTTTACAACTCTCCCCCCCCAATTCGATCCATCATTGGACCCAGTTGGAAAGATTGTTCCATGAACAATTCTACATGGGGCAAACCAAGATACGCCTGAAAGAATTGGCCAGTGTAAAGAGACGTTTCACTGAACCTATAGACGAATATCTAAATAGGTTTAGGTTGCTCAAGGCGAGATGTTTTACACAAGTGCCGGAACATGAGTTAGTCGAAATAGCCATAGGTGGTTTAGATTATTCCATTAGGAAGAAGCTAGACACCCAGTACCTGAGAGACATGGCCCAACTGGCCGATAGAGTTCGACAGGTAGAATGCCTCAAAGCTGAAAAAGCAAAGGCAACGAAAACTCACAAGAGAGAGAGGATAGCGTATGTTGATATGGATGACGAAGATCCAGAATCCTTCGATGATACTATAACTGTCGAAGAAGGAGAAGTCGATTTAGCGGAACTAAAACAAGGGCCACCATACTCTTGTAAACTGTTAGTCCCCTCAAGTGGGAAAAATCCCATTGGTCCAGAAAGGACCAACGATAGGTTCCCCAAAAAGACTTATAGTTTTGACATCACAAAATGTGATGAGATCTTTGACTTGCTTGTAAAAGATGGCCAAATGATAGTACCCCCAGGGGTAAAAGTGCCTCCTCTTGATCAAAGAAAGAAGAGAGGTTTTTGCAAATATCATAATTTTTTGGGCCATAAAACTTCTCAATGTTTTCTTTTCAGGAATCTTGTGCAAGATGCTATCGAAGAAGGGAGGTTGAAGTTTGCTGACAAGACCCCCATGGCTGTCGACTCAAATCCGTTGCAGGCTGAAGCCCACTATGCTGAGCCTTCTGAGGTGAACGTGATCGAGGCAACCAGGAGCCAGTCGAAGAGGCCAGGAATCACAATGGTCGAAGTCTCAAAGGACCATATCAACATGCCAATCTTTGGCAGTTTTTCTGGGAATTTATCCAGAAAGACAATTGAAGCAATTCAGAAAGCGGTCGAAAGCCCAAGGCTAGAAACCGTTGAAGCACAAAAAACTGGACCAAAACCCAGTTCTCACTTGGCCACAGTTCAAGGCCAGACGGAGAATTTGGAGATTCAAATGAAGCAGTTAAACCTTGCCAACAAAGATACAATGAATATCAACATGGTCAAACTCTCTGACCCAAAAGCATCAGAAGAGGCCATGAGGCAAGAACAAGCTAATAAGACTGCTTTCCCTCGGGAAAATGAAAATCTGGCAGATTTTCTGCAAAGATTCCAGAAAAAGAAATCAGAGGTGATGCTGTGTCCAAGATGCAGTTCGATCTTTGACAAAAAAGCTGCTGAGCACATTCAAGGCGTAAGAGCGGCGAATAAGAGAAGGGAAAATGTTGATCTTCGACATGACCCCAGAAGAGCCTCCCAAAGAGGTTCAAACCAAGAAAAGAGGCCATTGACTTTCAGGCCTCCAACAAATGTGCCGGTAGATACCTGGTACAAAACCTATGGTCGAAAAAGGCCAAGTGAGGAGAGATGGCACTCTTTCGACGTGCCAAGGGGTTTATCTTTAACTCAAAAGAAAGAGCCTCAAGTTGCTGCACCTAAAGTTGCACAAGTGTCAAGCAACTACAAAGGGAAAAATCCCATGTCTCGATCTCAATGGAGGAGATACCAAAGGAGACGAAAAGCTGAGAGGGAGGCTGCCAATGAACCAAAGGCAGAAACCAGTTCAAATGTCCCTCTAAGGAAGCAAAGGAAACCTCTAGAGAGAGATCCAGGAACCAACAGGCTAGTTTGGCCTAACCAAGGTGAAGTCGAGGACGAAGACGATTCTGAGTCTGATGATACTTTGGACATAATGGTGAATATAGTCTCAGTGCTGCCCAGAGAATTCAACCGACAGGTGGAGGTCGAAGCAAGTGACTGGGAAGTGGAGCAAGAAATGGCCAAACATAGGCCAGTGTGCTACTTCGTCATGGACAATGGCACCACTGAGGAACAAAATGGATTCTTCGAACCACCCACAGAGGCGATGAAAAATCACCTCAAGCCTTTATTTGTAAGGGCCAAACTCGAAGAAACTACAGTGAATAAAATATTGGTGGATTGTGGGGCAACCATCAACATTATTCCTCACTCTATGCTAAGGAAAATTGGCAAAAGGGATGAGGACATTAAGCCTCACAACATGGTCCTGTCGAACTATGAGGGCGGCATAGGGACCACTATGGGAGTGATCCAGCTAGATATCAAAGTAGGGTCTATCCTTCGACCAACAATGTTTATGGTCATATCGGCCAAACCTAACTACAATCTTTTGTTGGGCCGTGAATGGATTCATGGTGTTGGAGCTGTGCCATCATCAATGCACCAGAGGCTGCTCCTATGGCGTCCAGATGGGATGGTCGAAAACATAGAGGCAGATCAAAGCTATTACCTAGGCGAAGTGAATCACCTAGGGTTGGCAGATTTCGACAAGAACTTGGCTCACATAGGGCCATGTCCAACACCTGACTTCGACTTGGCGCCAGCGCCAAATACTTTTTGTTCCCTATACCTGCATCCTGAGCATGGTTTCCAATGGGACAGAGAAGACTTGTCCCACATAGACTTCAGTGGGTTAACTGATATCCAACCAACTGGTTGGGGAAGTGAATTCAGTGATAATGACTGAGTCACAATCTTTGAAGCGAATTTCGGCTTATGTAGCCGAAACTAAGATGATAACGGCTCTCGAAGCCGAAGTGAAGTACATGGCCACACAGGCCAATGATCAACAATTATCTGTTGCAGGTCCAAGAAAGGATTTCGATCCAGAACCCCCTGATATCATGCTAGAAGAAATGCAGGAACAGAGGCTCGACGCCATCTATGACGATGAGCCTTTGGGCTTCGAAAAGGACCCCTTGGCGAACAACATTAAAATGTTAGCGCAAGATCCTTTAGAAGAAATCAACTTAGGCGAAGGGTCAGAGAAAAGGCCAACTTACATCAGCGCCAAAATTGACCCATAACTTAGGTTGGAAGTAATCCAATTGTTGAAAGAGTTCAAGGACTGTTTTGCATGGGATTACGACGAAATGCCTGGTCTCGACAGAGGATTGGTAGAACTTCAGTTGCCAATCAAACCTGGGAAGAAGCCAATCAAGCAAAGTCCAAGACGCTTCGCTCCAGAAATACTGTCGAAGATCAAAACGGAAGTCGAAAGACTGCTGAAATGCAAATTCATACGCGTTACAAGGTATGTCGAATGGATTGCAAACATTGTGCCAGTAATTAAGAAAAATGGTACATTAAGGGTGTGCATAGATTTCAGAGATTTGAATGCTGCTACGCCCAAAGATGAATATCCTATGCCTGTGGCGGAAATGCTAGTCGATTCTGCCGCTGGCTATGAATACCTGAGTATGCTCGATGGTTATTCAGGATATAATCAAATATTCATTGCTGAAGAGGATGTGTCGAAAACAGCTTTTCGATGCCCTGGGGCCCTAGGCACTTACGAATGGGTAGTGATGCCTTTTGGCCTAAAGAACGCTGGGGCAACATACCAGCGAGCGATGAATACTATCTTCCATGATTTTATTAACACTTTTATGCAAGTATATATTGATGACATTGTTATAAAATCTGTTTCCAGGAAGAATCATATTGACCACCTTCGACAATCATTCGAAAGAATGAGAGAACATGGTCTGAAGATGAACCCTTTGAAGTGTGCATTCTGTGTGAAAGCTGGAGATTTCTTGGGCTTCGTTGTCCACAAGAAAGGAATCGAAATCAACCAGAACAAGACGAAGGCAATTCTGGAAGCGAAAGCGCCATCGAATAAGAAGGAACTGCAATCTCTGTTAGGCAAGATAAATTTCTTAAGGAGATTTATATCTAACCTAAGTGGTAAAGCTCAGGCCTTTTCACCCTTACTTCGGCTGAATAAAGAGGGGTTCGAATGGGGGCAAGAACAACAAGAAGCCTTCGACAAAATCAAAGGGTACCTCACTAAGCCACCTATTTTGGTGCCTCCTTGTAGCAATAGGAGTATGAGATTGTACATAGCTGCATCCGACAAAACCTTGGGAAGCATGTTAGCCCAAGAAGATGAGAATGGAGTCGAAAGACCCATTTACTATCTTAGTAGAGTTTTGAACGATGCAGAAACTAGATATAGTGAAGTTGAAAAATTGTGTCTATGTCTGTATTTCTCTTGTACAAAACTCAAGCAATATATAAAACCAGTTGATGTGTATGTTTCGTCTCATTTTGATGTTTTCAAGTATATGTTGTCGAAACCTATCTTGCATAGTCGAATTGGCAAGTGGGCATTAGCATTAACTGAATACTCCTTGACCTTTATGCCTCTTAAGGCAGTGAAAGGGCAAGTGGTTGCAGACTTTATAGTCGACCACTCAATTCAAGTTGAGGGTATTAATTATGTGGAGATAGAGCCTTGGAAATTCTACTTCGATGGTTCCAGCCATAAAGATGGAACAGGGGTAGGAGTCTTGATCATTTCTCCAGAAAAAATTCCAACAACATTCAAGTACAAGATATCAGGTTCTTGTTCGAACAATGAGGCTGAGTATGAAGCTCTAATTACTGGCCTTGAGATATTGTTGGAATTGGGGGCAACTCGAGTCGAAATAATGGGAGACTCAGAGTTAGTCATTAAGCAAGTCACAAAGGAATATAAATGCATAAGAGAAAATCTCATTATGTACTTTGTGATAGCAAATCGTTTATTGAAAAAATTTGAAATGGTCAATATTCGACACATACCCAGAGTGGAAAATCAAATAGCCAACGACTTGGCACAAATTGCATATGGGTATAAGATTTCAAAAACGAGATTACAAAGAGCAATCGAAGTTCGAGAAAAGATAAAAGCAACTTGTCTATCACCAACAGACTTGGAATCGACGAGACTAGGATATGCTGATCAAAGTAACTTCGAAATTTCGTTCATAGATAATTTGTCAGAACAAGATTGGAGGAAACCCATTGTGGATTATCTTCAAAATCCAGGAGCTTCGACAGAACAACAAACAAAGTACAGGGCGTTGAGTTATGTACTCATGGGTAATGAGTTATTCAAGAAGACGCCTGAAGGGGTATTGCTAAAATGCTTAAGTGAAACTGAGGCATACATAGCCCTTTCGACTACTCACGCTGGAGCATGTGGGGCTCACCAAGCAGGCCATAAGATGAAATGGTTGTTGTTTCAACAAGGACTATACTGGCCCACTATGCTGAAGGATTGTGTTGAGTTCGCCAAAGGTTGCCAAGAATGTCAAGTCCATACAGGCATCCAGCATGTACCAGCAAGCGAACTTCACTCGATAGTGAAACCTTGGCCCTTTAGAGGATGGGCGTTGGTCCTCATTGGTGAGATTCGACCAGCATCATCAAAGAGTCAGAAGTATATACTGGTAGGCATTGATTATTTTACTAAGTGGATCGAAGCTATCCCTTTAGTCAATGTAGACCAAGAAAATGTCATTGAATTTATTCAAAAGAACATTATCTTTAGGTATGGAATCCCTGAGACTATAACAACTGATCAAGGATCAGTTTTCACTGGTCGAAAGATGCAGGAATTCACTCAGGAAACAGGTTTCAAACTCCTAACATCAACGCCTTATTATGCACAGGCAAATGGTCAAGTCGAAGTAGCAAACAAAGTAGTGATTGGCTTGATAAAAAAGCATGTTGGGAAGAAACCAAAAAATTGGCATAAGACGTTAGACCAGATTTTGTGCGCTTGTCGAACGTCCCCAAAAGAAGCCATAGGTACAACACCATACAGGCTAACCTTTGGTCATGACGCAGTGTTGCCAGCAGAAATTTGTCTTCAATCTGCAAGGGTTCAGAGACATTATGATATTCCCTCTGAAATTTATTGGAATATGATGTTAGACGAACTAGTGGATTTAGACGAAGAAAGATTGCGCGCTCTTGACCTACTCAGGCTTCAGAAGAAAAGAGTAGAAGACTCTTATAATAAAAAGGTGAAACCTAAGGTATTTTCACCTGAAGAACTAGTTTGGAAGGTGATTCTTCCCATGGATCGAAGGGATCGAAGCATGGGAAAATGGTCACCCAAATGGGAAGGACCATTCAGAGTTATCCAGACTTTTTCTGGTGGAGCCTATGAAGTCGAAGAGCTAGGTGAAGATAAAAGGCTCTTGAGAGTAAATGGTAAATATTTGAAAAAATACAAACCTACACTCCAAGAAATAAAAATAAAATAACAAGTAATGACTAAATTAACCATAAAAGAGCCAAGATGGAAAATTTTTTATAATTTGGCCAAGATGGCAATGTTGTCGAATACATATTACAAAATATGGTTAAAAAGCTGAATCAATCAGAAGGGAATGGAGTCTTTGAGTCGAAGGTATTTGATTTGCTGTAGCTCCAATCTTTTGTTGCACCAGGCATTCGCCTGCACAAGCTTGGCAATCTGATCGTCGAAGCCTTGGGCTTTCTCAGCAAATTCTAGGCCTTGTTTGATTTCAGTTTGACTTTCGGTGTCTGGGACGGTCGAGAGAAGTTCCTCCTTGCGCTTAGTATTGGAATTTATCTTAGCCTCTATTTCTTCGATTTGTGCCCTGAAGGAAGCATTCTCTCGATCGATGGCATCAACTTCTTCTTGTTTAGATGCTTTTTGCTTCGACAACTCCGCAATTCGAGAAGTTGTCTCCGAAACAGCAGTCCATGCAGAAGAGCTTTTGCCATATAACACTTCAAGCTGGCTATTAAAGCCCCTTTGTCGCCGATAATCTGCTGAGACTTGATCAATAATGGAGTGTAACTCCATGATAAAGCCTGAGACTTCTGGAGGCACAGCTAACAAGTCTACGGCATTCAAAACAGCCCCCAAATATGATGGAGCAGTAGGGTCCCCCTCCAAAGCTTTCATCAAGTCCTTCTTGAAGAACTGAGCCTTAACCTTCGTCAAAGCCTCATCGAGAGGAGAAGTTTCAGTGGACTTCCCCGACAGGGTAGGAACCTCCTGACTAGCATCAGACGAACTCTTGCTCTCGATGATGGCGTTCAGATAACTAACAGGATCAGTTTGCTTCAAGAGTTCTAAGTCCTCTTTCGACCTGTGCTTTGTTGAGGTAACAGCCCTTGCAACAGCATTGTCTTGGGTTTGAGGCTGTTGAGTGATAGTTTCCTCAGCTTGATTTCCTTCGACTCGGACTGTGACAGTACCAGCGTCATCATGGTGCCCTTCGCCAGCGTCACCTTGGTTCTCTTCGCCAGCGGCACCTTGATCCTCTTCTCCAGCGTTGCCGTGGTCCCCTTCGTCACGATTCTCTTCCGACAGATCCACCACCTGAATCTCTTTTGGCTGTTGCTCTTCTGTTTGAGGATCTTCTGCTGGTTTTTCTGCCGTCTCAGCATTGGCCTCATTTATTTCAGTATGGGCTTCATCGTTCGCCAAGTCTTTTTCTTGTGGCCTGCTGAGTTCAGCAGACTCCAATGTTTCAGAATTCCTTGGCGGTGAGCTTTCAGTGGTGTCCGGAAAAGAGAAGAAGAAGAATCTTCAAGATTCGAAAGAGACATAGTCGAATGTAGGTATCTACACCTGAGTTATAAAGAGGTCTAAGAGATTACCTGTAAATTAGCTTCAGCCCCAGGGCTGGAATTGTCGCTTTCGACAGGCTTATTGAGAAGAACGTTTAATTCCTCCTCCGTTGGCTCCTCAATGATTACTGGAGGTGGCCTGGGCTTTCTCCCAGCAACCTTTATTCTAATTGTTCGACCCTCAGGAGCAGGAACGTCCTTCGTCAGCTTTCGCCTTTTTAGAGGAGCAGGGGGAGAATCATCTTCTTCGTCGCTCCCGGATTTGACCATCAGTGCTGGCCGTTTCTTGGGCGAAGGTGCCTAAAAAACCAATGGGAATTCGATTTAGCAGTTGCATCGAAAGTTAAAAAATTAAAGCCAGAAGAGGATAATGAAAGTCTGGTTACCGATGCAGAAGCCTTTTTCGAAGGGCCTTCCCCCTGATGGTTTGTTGTTGTCTTCGCCGGCGCTATAGTCTTCGTCGGCGGTGGAGGTTTTGTTAAGGGGCCTCCTCCCTGTTGGCCTTCTGTAGCCTTCTTGGCCGCAGGCTTTCGAACAACTGAAAGCAAATAAAATAGTTAACAGGCTAGCAGTCGAAAGATAAAGACAAAGTAATTTGAAAGGATGAACTTACATTTCTTTATTTTGTCCAAGACGAGGACAAAAGATTTCTGAAGCTCATCCACGAAGTCCTTCTCGTCGAAAAACTCCTCAGCGTAGTAACTTTTCCACCACTCCTCGAAGGATGGTGAGCAAAGAAAGTTAAGCTGGTAGTCAAACAACGAAAGAACTGTTCGACCAGCATATCTTCCGATATGTTTAGTGGCAGCTTCTTCGGTGTAGTCGTTGCAGAAGTATAACATAGACTTCTCCCTTGGAAAAATTGGAGAAGGTAGTGTTTGAATAATACCAAACTGGCGAGACACCAGGTTTGGTTGATATGCAATCAGACTCAAGTGAGTCTTAGAGCTCCTGAATCGAAGAGGCATGATTCTTGGTGTGAGGAACGCCTCCCACATTGTTGTATGTTCGTCAACCTGAGGACCACTCGACGTCCTAGGATGTGGCCTTGTGAAGCACTCTGGGCCAACCTTCCGTCGAGCAAACGGAGCCATAGTCGAAGCAAACTCTTTCCTTCTAGCAAACATCAGAACGAAGTTTGTGAAAGTTTGCTGAAGCTCCAGTCCATCTTCCATCGGAGTCAACAGAGCCAGTCTGGTTCCTTCGACACGTCTGTTCGCTATCTCTAGAGCCTGCTCATTTATTTGAATCTTCTTAGGCAAGAAAGATTCGAAGGTGGCGTTGAGCCACAGTTGGAGCAGCCAAAAAGGTCCACCAAGCAGCAAACTGGACCTGTTCTCGATAATCTTCAGAAGAGTCGCTCCATTACTAATCGACTCATACAGGCTGGCCAAAATCAATTCTGCCAAATAGATATTTTGGCCATGATGGAGTTGAGTGGCGAGAGTGACCATCTTCTTGGTCACCTGTAAGGACTTGGAGCAAAACACAAAGCGTGTCAGCCATAAGGCTAGAAACGCAATGTGTTCGACATCCGACACAGCATCTGTCGACCTGTCGTGGTAGTGATTGAAGAAGGTGGTGTAGGTTGGTTTTGTGGCAGAGAATCCAATTTGATCCTCCGACATTTCTTCCGGGTCGAAGTAGTCCCCAGTAGGTCGAAGGCCAGTGATGGCGGCCACATCGAAGAGTGTGGGAGTCAGCATTCCACAGGGAAGATGGAAGGTGAAGTGGGAGTAGTCCCAGAAGAGTAGAGAAGCTATCAACATCTCTGGGGAATAGTTAAGACCTGTCTTCGACAGCATAACCAGGTCAAAAATCCCCATGTCTTTCCAGATCGAAGCTTGGCGTTTCTCCATTTTTTCCAGCCAAGCACTGTAATCAGGAGTAAGGCTAGGGCCAGACCTGAAAGCCCTAACACCTTTGTTGAAGAAACGGAGGTCGATTTTCTCTTTAGCAGGGTCTTCATTATCCTCTGCATCTTTCTTTGAACATGCAACCGGTTTGAGTCTCTCAACTACCGGAAAATAACTCTTGATCTTCATGGCCTCAGAAATGCTTGGGTACAATGGGCCAGACATAGCAAAGATCTGGTTGGAATATCCAACCGGGATCATAAGGTGACGTGAGTAAGCATCACGTACAGTGATATCCAAAGGTTCAGGGACCCTTCGTTGGCCCGTGGGAGTTACTACTGGAGCGGTGGCGAAAACCCTAGGTTTGACGTTTCCAGATGGTGCGTTGGCGCTAGGAGCATTGGAAGAACCAGATGCCATTGTTAGTGGTGAGGTTGAAGACGAAGTGAAGAAAAGAGGTTTGCAAAGTTGACAAGTTTGTATGCAAATGGAGAAGTCTGAAAGCTAGATAGCGTAAAAAGTCCCACAATGGGTACTTACTGCTATTTATAGTAGTGGGGGAAAATCCCCAAAATCGAGGACATTAAATGCCATTTAATGTTGCAGAAGGTAGTGGGACACGTGGCGTCTCCCTGTTGTTTTAGCCGTTCTGCAGAAATGGAGGGGTGCAGCGTGCGCCCTCGTTTTTTGGAATTGTCATGATGACAATTTGTGAAATGACGTTTGGCACACTGCACGCCGTACTGAGGTGACGTCTTAGGTACGGATAAATGATGGTTTTTCTTGGGATTGTCAGTGGTTGGTAGAAGACAGCAAAAAGTGCACAATTTAATTTGTGACTAAGAATGAAAAGACAGGTGTCGAATGGCGTTTCAAAGAATGCATTTTTCTTTCAGAGTCGAAATAAGGCATTCTTGGGGGGCAATTTGATGGCTCTTAAATTCGACACCCTTGTTTCATTAATGTCAGCCATTAAAGCTGAAGGTTGTTTTCGATCAGCTGAGTCTGTCGAAATGCCCATTGAAAGATGGCAATGTACCTAGAAGATTTCTTCCAAGAGAGAAGTTGGTTGCCTTCGACGTCGAAGGTGTTTCTCGTCGAAGATGCTTCTCGACGAAGATGTTTGATGGTTCAGAGTGGAACGGTTTGAAATTCAAGCGTTTGGAGGGAAAACGGTTTCTAGCGGTTACCAAGTGCAACGTGCAAAGATTTGGGGCATCGAACGTTGAGAACATGCCAAGTGGAATCATCTCGAAGCAGTGTAACTGCCCGACGGTTACTTGGGATGTTTTAGTATAAATAGTAGTAGTTCACGCAGTTTCTCGCGTGTGTTCACAATTATATACAAAGTCACTCATATAGATTCGAGTACCCAGCGTGTGAGAAAGAATTGTTGAGAAATGTATGTGTGAAACACCAACTTTATTAATCAAAGTCATTTACTTTTCCAGAAATTTACTTGCTTTCTTCTTTACTTTCCTGTCGAAATCCTTTACTTTAAGCCTTCATTTATTTTACCAAGCCTACTTCTTCATGCAGTTTACTTAAAGCCTCTTTATTTTATTGCCACTTAATCAATATCCAATTCAATCAAAACCTCAAAAATCAACCTATGTCCTAGGATCAATCTGATCGATCCTGCGAGTAACCAAATAAGTAACCATTTGGAGGATCAGCGGTTGTTTACCAATAACCAAGGTAAACAGAAACACATTAAAATACTAGCATGATACAAAACATAAAGAAACATAATTAAAATAAAATAGACACCATAATTTATGTTAATCAAGCCAAATATACTATACATTTTTGTGTTATCAAACTCCCCCACACTTAGACCATTGCTTGTCCTCAAGAAATCAACCAACACGGTAAAAGAAATGATTAAGTGTGAATTCGATCAAGAGCATGACACACACTCCTAATCATACATGTCTTCTAGGCTAATGTTAGATTTATAGGTACTAAGTATTCAATACTGTTGTACCCCAAAATTTTCCCTCCCATTTTTCATGAAAGATACTATCCTAGGGTTTCTCGTATACTCAATTTGGCTCAAAGGTTTATCAGACAAATTCTCTTCCTAAGCAGGCAAATCAATAATTAGGGTTTGGTATTTCTCAGAGAAAATTGAGTTTTCAAAGTCTCAAATGGTCTTCCTATCTCTTCAAGGGTGTTTAGGCCTGTTTTCAAACTTTACATTACAAGTTTTCTCAGTCGTTTGGCTCAGATAACTGAAAACGATTACATTGACCCAAAAATCGACCTTTTGCGAGAGCAAGTTCAAACGATTGTAACTTCTTCATTATTTGATATTTTGAGCGGTTCTTTTTGCGTATGATTCTCCTTGATGTCACCTCCATTTATCTTCACAAATCAAGAGCTGATCACGTGTAGTAGATCGCCAAAATTCGAATACATTAGAAGTCGCATCATGGACTTTGACCTAATTTTAAGTAATTGTCGTCTGATTTCTAAGAATTGTGATTTCCTCAAATTACAAGGTCTTGAGACGATCATCTCTGTGTATGGTCATAAGTAGTGTCGATCATGAGTCTATCTTCAAAGATCAAAAGAAAATTATGTATGGAAGACTTTGAAAGTTATCGATTCGTCACAAGTTATTTGTTTGATTTCAAATGTTCTTAACCATAATTTGCTAAAGTTTGTTAATTCTACAAAATTGATGAATGGTCTTACAGCATGTTTGTTAGACAATGAAGTCCCATTTTAATCAAGCGTGGCGTGCGAACTCAGTTTAATTACCAATTTGACTTGGACAAGAGGTGAAGATTAGGACTGTCATTTGGATAACCATGGCTTTGGGTTTGAGTTAACCAATTTGGAGTTGGATTCTTAGAAATTTATTTTGTTTAAGAATTTTATTGGAGTACAAGGCGCATGTTTTATTTGATCACTTTGTGATTGCTTGAAATTCAAGAAACCAAATCATATTCTTCTTGCAAGTGGCCATATCTATTTGGAATCAAAATTCAAAGATGAAAAGTTTCCATTTGACATTAATAAATCTTAAATGACCATAAAGTTTCATACTTGTTCCAAGTGGTCTAAAGATTTATTAATTGTATTACCAAAGGGAAATACTACAAGACTTCATATTTTATTCCAAAGAAGTGACAAAGTCATACATGTTCAACTACAAAAATAAAACAAATTACAACTTTCATATTTCTTTCCTATACAAAGAAAAAAGGAATTCTTCATTATTCTTACTCCTTCAAATATTCCACATTCTTCAAGTCCTCCTTCACCACCTTTCCAAACTCATAAAACATGAAACAAAAAAGGAAAAAGAGTTAGTAAATCAAGCAATTAAAAGTGAATAAAGAATTGAAAGATTGCTAAACTCATCATTAGGGTGGTTTTTAAGAATCAGAAAAGAAGGGTTTGGTGTTCTAAAGCCTCAAACAAATTCAGTTTTATCATAGGCCAAGTTCATATTGTAAATCTCAAAGTAATTGGTTCACAATAGACAAAAAGGTGCAATTAGAATTTCAAGTCCAACACAAGTTCAAGCCCAACAAATTTCAGCCCAACATGAACAAAAAGCCTCATACAATTCTTGTTTAATCATTGGCCTGGGAATTTGCTGTTTGCAAATCACAAAGTACAAGTTTGGTTCACAAACAAGACAAACTAGAATTTT
Source organism: Vicia faba (assembly GCA_948472305.1). Lineage (NCBI taxonomy): Eukaryota > Viridiplantae > Streptophyta > Magnoliopsida > Fabales > Fabaceae > Vicia > Vicia faba. The sequence goes on from OX451741.1 coordinate 260,488,088, forward strand.
AAAAGAATCAGTGTTTTGAAAATCACCAAGTGGGTTCCCAAAAAATAAAGAGGAAATTAGAAAATATCAAATCAGGAAGCAAAAAGCATCATGTTGCTTCATGTCAAGAAAACTCAGAAAGTATTCATCAAAGTACCAAAACTGATACAACAAACAAAAAGCCTCATACAGAACATACATCATTGGCTAAAATAAAATCATGTTCCCAAGTTTACGGCAAAATCAAACTGTTCACGGTAAAGATAAAGAGAAAGTACAACAGGTGCAGTCCCCAAAAACCAGCAAAGCCACAAAATTAGTAAAGGCAACAGGAAACAATAAAGCCAGCTTCTATCACAAATAAATGAAAGGCCCATCAAGAAAAAATTCATACAAGCATCAACTACAGCAAATACGGCCTCAAGGCAAGCAAAGTCGGCCAAGTACAAAAGCAAACAACTACAAAGTTGAATAAAAGCAAAAGTCAGCATCAATGTTCTTACAAAAAATAAGGTGAAATGGACAGAAAAGCCATAGTATAAGAAGAAGAGCCACGATTCACAGGGGAGAGGATTTGGTCACCATAAAAAATATATACAAACAGAAATACAAATCGCAGCAAGCCAACAAACCCTCTGTTCAAAACATCTGTTCATATCAAAATATACAAACAAATATCAAAAAACAAATCACACATAACCCTTCTCTAAAACTCTATTCATCATCATTTTCATAAAAATCCAACCCTTCAGAATTAGAGAAGAGATAAAGAGGAGAGACATCACCATTTTGGACTCAGAAGAAGTGTCTCCGCCATCAGCCACGTCATCTTTACCAGATTTTGTCATATAAGCACCTAGGGTTTCGTCCCTTCCCATCAAGATCTACGAAAAACCATCGAGCATCTGTAAAAATCAGTCACAGATTTAGATAGAGGAGAGAAAGGCGAAGCAAATAATATAAAAAAATTCATGATTGAAGCTACGCCGCCGCTGCCGCCGCCGTGGTCGATTTCCAGTGAAGACTCCGACCGGCTCTTGAACAGAGAGAGTGGAGAGAGAATGAAGGGAAGAAACATTTGTTTCTCTATCTGAATTTTTCGAAATAAACATTTAAATTAGGTTTTTTTTTTCTTTTAATTCTTTTTTGTATGTTTTGTTTTTTTTAGTATCAAATGGGCCTCAACCAAACAATAGCTCCCAAGCCCATCCCTCTTCTCCTGGCGCACTCCCCATTCCTGCCCACACCCCTTGCTAATAGACAATCAACAAGGGCAAGGCCCAAACTTCTTGCCCACTCGCACACCCCCATGTTTATATTTATACCACCTTTTGCTTCACCAAGGCCCAAAACAACATTTTTTTTACGAAACCACTTCAAATTATTTTACACCCCCTCCTGATTTTATTTTATAAATTTACTTTATTTTCCATTTCTTATTTTATTATTATTAATATTATTATTATTATTATTTTTACCCACTAAAATACCAAAAGAATATTCTATGTTTATTATTTAAAATTTAGTATATTTTATTTTAATTTCTTTCAAAAAATAAAAGACTTAAAAATATTTTCTTAAACAAATTTCTTTTCTTATCTAGTTTAATTTAGACTTAGTCTCTTTTTAATTAATTTAGAACTTAAGATTTTAATTAACATTTTCTCATTCATTTTAGCTTGACTAATTAATTTTAAAACCTTTTCCTTAAAAAACCCTAAAATCATTTTTTAACTTAATTTCTTTCTTAATTAGTTTAAACTTAATTTTGTTTAATTTTCATCAATCATTAATTTTATCAAGACTAAACCCTTTTCATAAAAAACAACAAAAAAAATTTTCTTTTTCCATTTACATTTGTACATTATTTATTCAATTCTTGTACAAACTCAATATGGTTGTAATAGATAATTAGGCTTTTATTTTCTTGCAATCCCCATTTATAATTTGTACACCCCCTCCCACAAGTATTGTAATAGCGTAGTAATTTCAAATTCCGTAATTTATCGCTTTATATACAAATGCTAGTAATTAGGGTTTGTATGGAAAGACTAAAACCAATCAGTTAGAAAACCCTAATCAAAGACCAAACCAAGCATGAAAAATAATACTCTTGCACACAAGCACCCCAAGGGTAAATCCACTTGGTTGCCTTACAAAATGGCCATATTACGCATGTGAGGTATCTTAGAAAAAACAAGCAAAATATAAGATCATAGTCCCTCAATGATGCTATCTATGTTGCCTTTAAAATGATCTTAGTCCCTAAAAGAGAATGCTAAGATACCTTGCAACATTTCTAATCATGGTTATACGATGACCCACGCCCATCCCGTTTACATCCAAAGATAGGGTTACTTATCAAAACAATGGTAAGATAACAATGTCAAAGGAAAAGAAAATGAACAAGAAAGATTTTTGAGTAGGTATATTGCTCCTAATTACTTGCTAAATTTCAAAACAAAACATCCTTTCTATTTTCAAAACAAACACCTACACTTTCAAAACATCTTACAAACTTGAAAACATTTCCAAAAGATCAACATCTTTGTATACATTCTTATGAACGAGAATCATTACAAAGTTTGCCTAAACAATAGCCTCTTTACAAAATATTTTCAAAAACCACACAAAGCACAATTTCAAACAAAAGCAAGCGATCTAGAAAGTAACCAAGAGCCCATGAAAAACCATAGATGAAAAGGGTGCTAATACCTTCCCTTTTCATATTCTACCCCCCGAACTCAAGAAATAATCTCAAAGGTCTTTCTCGTGCTTTTTCACCTTTCCTTTTGGATAAAAGAAAATTCGGTGGCGACTCTTGCTAATCGTAATATTTGCGATAAAATGCAAAACTTTCAAGTTAGTTCCCCCACCGTATCACAGAACTGGCGACTCTTCTGGGGATAATTCTAAAAATGGGGTTACCTTAGGGTTATATCACATTTACTTGCTTTCATTGTTTGACTTGTATGCTTTACATTATGGTTCTTTGTTTGGGTTTGAATCCTCTACCCGGATTTGGGGATACCTTATAGGTAAGTAGCAATACATTGTGGAAACTGTGTGGGGTATATCGACATGGTCTAAGGAATAGCTACGTTAGTGCGACATATTTGTGGGTACCGGTAGCCCTTGAGTTAATCAAGGAGAATACGAGGACACTGAGTGATGTCATGAAGCACTAATGAACTTTTAGAACCTTTACTTGACCAACTTGGCCATTAGGATGTAGTGAGATGACCGGCTTTGGTGCAGTCCGAAGTTGGTAGATACTAGATACTACACTCATTGAGGTTTGGTTTTTTGGGATATTTTGGTCACCATTAAAGAGGCTTATGCTGAAACAATGACCAAGGAAATAAACCAGTGATATTGAGCTCCTTAGAACCCGATTACTATTGCAAAGACAGGTTGAGCCAACTAAACTTCAAGAGGGTACTCATCTACAAACCCCATGCAAGCCTGAACCTAAGGACTTGTCTGCTTTGTGTGTATATGATTATTTGTATATAAACTTGCTTACTTTGCATACTTGTACATAACATCATGACATCATACCATAAGCATTGAACCATAGAATTTCAAGTATCTCGAGGGTTTTTTATGCAGGGTCACATTGAACCAGACGTCTATCAAGGGGAAAGAGGATTTATTTTCTTCTAACCAAGCACCGTCAAATATCAAGTACAACAACTTGAGTCAAAGGCTATGACCCACTCGACATGGTGAACTTTATTTTCGTGGAAGGACATCCACCGACACAAAGTTTTCCAATTAAAGTTGTAATTGACTATTAACATTTACCCCGTGAGATCCTTGAAAACATTTGCAAGTCATATATGTCATTGCATAACAGGTAGTTTACAGTACCGGTCTCTCATGTTCTAGCTGTTTATTTCAACAATGGCTCTACAACAAGACAACGAAGATTTTCAAACTCAAGAAGCTCAGTTCAGGGAAATTTTCCTTAACCTATCCAAGGGGGTGGAAGAATTGAAAGCACTCCTCATTGGGAATCTGATCAAGAAACATCCTGATAACAACAAGGATGACCAGGTTGAACAGCTGCACGTTAAGATGGAAGCAATGAGAATCCAAATGATGGGGCAGATGGCTCTTATTCAAAGCCTATCCCGGGGACAAGAAGAGCTGAGGACCATTGTCAACAAGCTCCATCAAGACGAATGCAACCGTAAAACAAATATTTGAAGTTGTGGACCAAGTCGTTGGTCAAACTCCAAGAAGACAAGAGGCCAGACCTCCTTAAATTTCTACTACCTCACGGGTCAAACAACGACCTCGCCAACAACAACAGGGTAATTGGCATAAGCGGAATACATCTGAAAAATGCTTCACCAAAGTCAATACGTCATTAGATCAAGCACTGCAATACATGTTGGAGGCCAAGCTGATTACGTTAAAAGACCCTCCTCAGAATCCCAACACAGCCTCTCCAGGGTACAATTCTAACGCCAAGTGTGCTTATCATTCTGAAAGTCCTGGACATGATACAACCGATTGTTGGACGCCGAAGTACAAGATTCAAAACTTGATAGACAAAGGAGCTTTGGAGTTCACACAAGACGGTCAATTGGAGATTTTTCTATCACCTTTCAAAGGCTCACCACCTAAAGTGACAATTTCAGACAAAGAGGCTTCTGTTCATTTGAATTTTCAATTGTAATCTCTTTTATTGTTCAAACAATTATCTATTAATGTCAAACTTTGTTTCATTAATGCATTGCATATGTTTGTCTTGAATTCATCCATTCGTTTTCTCTATATTTAAACTATGCTTTTTACTCTCTCTATGACATTCAACTCTTGCTAAAAGTTACAAGCCTTTAGAGGGAGGATGACTAAAACCATGCCATAAATCTCATACAGTATGCTTTTGAACAGACTTTGCTGACGATGTACAGGCGTTCTTTCAAATCCTAAACACTGGAGTTATAAGGAAGATAATCCCTAGTCAACCCCTTCGAGCCAAAGAACTAGAAGTTTTCCTTTTTTCGCAAAATTGAAACCTTTAATCAAAAACCTGGGGCAGGGTAGTCTCTCAGTTAATTCAAATGCGCGTTCAAATCGCAAACTCTCATCTCGTGAATACAAGGAATGGCATCAAAAAATTCCTCTGGAATCAAAAGATGGTGATGGTTCCCTATCACATAGGCAATCATTATCTCTCAAAAAAGAAAAGCCCACTAAGTCAAAACCTATAAAGGAGACTTAAGAAAAACTGGGGCATCCCACTGACCGTAATCTCAAAACAAGAACAGTCAGGAAAAAATTAGGGATAACAAATCAAAAGAAAGAAGTCACTACAAATCCTCAACAACATGAAAAAAATGTTGTAAAAATGGCTGCCTTCCGACAAACTTTACTTGCCTGAACCATCACCAAACCGTCATTCCAGACTCAATTGGAGTACAAACGTACGATTAACTGAGTTTAGGACTGAAGAACATCACGAAGAGCGGGTGGGTATAAATACATTTTTAGCCTTTATCCTTTGTTTCTTAAACCGTGAACCAAGCCACGTTATAACCCTTCAAAAGTCCTAATTGAAGCATGGGTTAGTTCGATAGCATATTGTTACAAAAGGTATCCTGACTCCTGTAGGGCTTTACTCTAAATCCTGAGTTGAATTTTTCTTACAAAATTTCTTTACTTGCTAAAACGCATTTTCAAAAAAAATTCAAGACAAACATAAACTTTGCATTACTTGAATATCACTGTTCGCATATGGTTATTTGTTTGATAGCAAAGAAATTCACACAACAAATATCCAGTGAACGAAAGCTCTCTCAGTGAACAAAATCACTTCAATTGGAAAGACACTTCCAATGACAAATCTCTCATGATCAAGGGGCATAGCATGACCCATGTCCGACATATCTGGGGAAGTCAAGTCAAGATTCAAAGAATCTCTCAAAGAATTGTTGAAATAACCAGAGGCAAATCTCCATATGTATCACTCAAGGGGCAATGTTACATTGATCAGGGGTTTTAACAAAATCCACTTTGAAGACTTTCAGTTGCCACCAATTTGCTCGTCTGTGCCAGTAGTATTAGATGGTGTCAGTATCATGTCTTCAGATCCTCCCATGACAGTTCTTAGAAAATTCTGAGACTTGACCAAAGATCTTGGGTACCACCAATTTGCTCGTCTGTGCCAGTAGTATCAGATGGTGTCAGTATCAAGTCTTCATTTTCTTCCACAACAGTCTTAGAAAACATCTCTAGGACGTTCAGGGCCACCAGAAATGTAATCAAAATCTCAAGCGTCGAGGTGCACCAGATTAACACTGAGGGAAAACAGGCTCCCACATAAAGGGTCATGTGCGACCAAGCAAACATTTTCTAACCTTACTACAACACTTGCTACTAAGGGCAATGACAAACCTCTCCAAGATCCTTCTCATAGGATGGCTCCCAACCAGAGTTTCGTTCTCTGAAAACTTCTCACCAGCTGAGACGACCTCAAGAACCCTCGAGGGTTATCCCCAGTGAAGAAGACACCTCTCCAACGGACCGACTACGAGGTTTATTTCCCCAAAGAACTACAGATTCCCCAGTTCGAGTTTGCCTCTCCAACTACTATAAATCAAAGGACCACAACTCCTCTTTCCCAATAGACTACTCTACATCATGTTATTGTAAAGCTTGGACCCGACCAGATATCAATTCAACTTCAACTCCCCAGTATAGCAACGAATAACTGAGACTCCTAAACTCTTTTTCCCCAAGCAAGAATCAACACTCCCCACAGGGTTTTCAACATTCCTCAGCAGAGCTTTCCTCAAACAACAAGACAGGGAATCCTTGGCAGAAGTTATTCTAAGCAAAACATGAAGACTTACGCTCCATATCCATAACAGTAGTCAGGGATTTTATTTTCCCTAATCCAACAGTGTTACAGTAGTATCACTTACATGCCCGTACATCGCATTCATGCGCCATAACATTGGCAACACGAATGCATACAACATAATCTCATTATACAATGCATTTCATACATCATGACATTGCATATAACCAATCTTTTACCTCTTCAGGAAAGATCAGTCAGCAGATGGCTGTCATCAGTAATTTACAAAGGTCAGAGATTGATACTTGAGACAAGCCAGGACAATTATCTACACGACCAGCTGAAGCAACCCAGCATGGGTCCTTCAGATTAAACTTTCAGATACAGTTCAGATACGCTCGAGATACAGGTGCCATTCTGATACTCATTCAGATTCAGCTTTCAGATACAGTTCAGATACGCTCCAGATACGAATGCCATTCTGATACTCATTCAGATTTAGCTTTCAGATACGGTTCAGATACGCTCTAGATGCGGATGCCATCCTGATACTCATTCAGATTCAGCTTTCAAATATAGTTCAGATACACTCCAGATACAGATGCCATCTTGATACTCGTTCAGATTCAACTTTCAGATACAATTCAGATATGCTCCAGATACAGATGTCATTCTGATACTCATTCAGATTCAGCTTTCAGATACAGTTCAGAAACACTCCAGATACGGATGCCATCTTGATACTCATTCATATTCAGCTTTCATATACAGTTCAGATACGCTCCAGATACGGATGCCATCCTGATACTCATTCAGATTCAGCTTTTAGATACAGTTCAGATACGCTCCAGATACGGATGCCATCATGATACCCATTCAGATTCAGCTTTTAGATACAGTTCAAATACGCTCCAGATACGGATGCTATCCTGTTGTACCCCAAAATTTTCCCTCTCATTTTATCAAGATTCTCCCCACAATACCTCTTAGACTCCAGACAGGATTAGGGTTTGCTCAGCTCAAGACATTTCCTTGCACCGATGACCTGAAATTAGGGTTTGAGTTTGCACAGGGATTTTTGGACTTACAATGCCTCATGTGACTTTCATGCTTCATTTTGGACCCCTAAGATTTATCATACCAAATTTCAAGCCTTGAATCAAATTTTTGCCTAATCAATTGGACAGTTGACCTAAAAATCAGCTGTATTGGGGAAAAAGTCAACTATGGCCAATTTACAGTCAAACCTCATAATTTTTAATCCATATCAACATTATAGACTCATATGAACCATTTGATCAAGTTTGGACCACAACTCCTCAGGAAATTTGATTAGATCATCAAAAGGGCAAAATGGTCAAAATTAGGGTTTTTGACTGTAGAAGGGCAATTTCTGATTTTTAACCTAGCCAATGGAAAATTTGGTTCAATAATGGTTTCAAGGACTCAATTGAATCATATTGACCTAATCACAAGGTTCAAAAGATCTCAAAAGCATTGGATTGATAGATGAATTTTCCAGTCAACTGATCAAAAATCAACTGTACACTGAAAAGTCAAACTTTGACTATTTGGTCAAAATCAAGTGCCAAGGGTCATTTTTCATCAAGATGTGTCAAAACATGAAACTTGGTCACCAAGAAACCTAATTTTGGAAATTAGGGTTTAAGTTTGAAAGATTTCATAACTTAGAATTTTTCGAAGTTATGAAAATTTCTTATTTTTTCCCAACTTTTCCCAACTTTTTCACCATGATGCAATTGGATTAAAAGAAAACTTCCAACATTAAAGTTGTAGTCCTCCATAAATTCTACAACTTTTATTCACAAAGTTTTCCCAAAAGATGCTTGGATTTCAAGTTATGATTTTGTGAATAAGGGTCCATAAACTTTTTAACTTAGTGAAATTTTGCCCTAGTTTAGACAGATTTTTGACCTAACTTCATGGAAACTTTTCACCTAGTTCCAAGTGGAATATCAAGATGCATTTCAAAGATGGATTGTAGAGAATGTTACAAGCTTTCAAAAATGTCAAGGAACTCTCCAAGATCATTTATGGTTAGGGACAATCGAAGAAAAGAAAATGGAAATTTCTCACTTTTGTCCATGGCATTTTTCACATTGATACAAGTTGCAAATTTGTCCTAAGCACGCTTGTACTTGTTTTACAGGTATTAAACCTTTCCACACTCCTTAATTTAATGCAAATACATTGGACAATGGCTTTGTTCTGAGCTATGGAACTTTGCACAATGAATTAACCCATTTATGGCATAAAGGTAACAATACCATTTCCATAAAGCTTGCTTTTTTGCAACTTTGTATTCCTTGAGCATTGAACCTGATCTTTGGCCACAAACAAGATCCACAAACTTGAGGCAAAGTACACCAACTATGCTCAGACCTCAAGCTAGCATGTACAGGCTTTGAGCTTTGTCAACTCACTTTTGCTTCAAAAGCAAGTAAGCTTGCAAAAAGTCCATAACTTGAGTATCTGTTAAAACCAAGTCTTGGAATCATTTCAAACAGGTTAAACACATTGTCTCAAGCCATAAACACGAATTGCCAAGATCTCAAACACCCTAAAACACAAAATCACAAGTTCTTGCCCAAATAGGGCATCTTCTGCAGAACCACTTCCAAAACATATTCCACTCGTGCGTTTTGCTTGGAACCACTTCAAACACATTCCCTACAACACACCTGAACTATCCAAGCCCCTGTCCAGCAACTGTAACCTCATTTTCACACTTCACCATTTTCATTTTGAAGCTTTGCAGGTTAACTTCTACAGGGACATTTAAGCCATTTCAAAGCAAGCTGAGCCTTGGGAAAGGTTGAGGGACCTTCAAGCAAGCTCACACGACCTTCAGGCCTCACTCAAAACTCCTACATTGCCATAGCCAAACTCAACTGAACAAGGTAATTTTCAAAGTTCTATCTCCTTATTTAGGCATCATTAGGCTTAGGTTTGTGAAGCCAAAATGTAGTCCTTAATGTCCTTGAGTTGTACATATGCATAGTTCTTATTTATATTAACTGAGCTAGGAGAATTTGGATGATGAACATGCTGAAAATTTTAGGTTAAAATTTAGGGCCATTAAAATTCTCTCTGTCCATTGAGAGTTAGGTCACAAAATGGATATGGTTGGAATCGTGATTGAAAATGCTATAACTTTCATGTTGTAAATTTTTGATTTCATGCAAGCAATAGAGAGAACAGGATTTACATGGCAGAAGCGCGCGCGTGGCTGTCCCAAGGACAGGGACAAAGTGAGAGTGGGCCTGGGCCTGGCTTGTCTGACTATTCACACCACCCTTTTACTTTCTACACCCCCTTGGCCCATTTTCTATATTTTTGTATATTTTTTCATTTCTTTTATATTTTCTGACTTTATTTATTTTTTCTAAACAAATAAAAATCTCAAAAATATTTTCATTATTTTTTGCATTTTATTTTATTATTTTCATTATTTTTTGGGCATAAAAATAGTTTATTAATAATAATATAACTTATTTTTCTAAATAAAATTTGTAAATAATACAAAAATATTATATATTTTTATTTTTATTATTTATACACTTAAATTAATATTTTCATACAATATTTAATTTTTTAACATCTTTGTATATATTATTATTATTATTCTTAAACAGAAAATGAATAAATAAATAATATAAAGCATATTTTCCTTTAAACCAAAATTAGGGTTTTCACCCTTTCAAAAAATAATCATTTTATTTTCTTATTTTGAAGACATAAATAAATTCATTGTTACATACATAAAAATCAATACAAAAACATTTTTTGCATATTTACATTTTATTACATATTTAAATAATTGTTTATTTATTTATTGTTGTATAAATTCAATTGGGTTGTAATAGTATTAGGGTTTTTATTTTGTGCAAATACCCCCTATTCAAACTTGTATCCCCCTCCCTATAATAATGTTGTAATAGTCTAGATTTATTTTACGCATTTTATTGCTTTTATATGCATGTTTAGTAAATTAGGATTTTGTATGCAAAGACCAAAAATCAAACAAATAGCATGACTTAATACAAGACAAAAATGCATGAAAAATGACAACACATTGCACACAAGCACCCCTAGGGTTTCATCCACTTTGTTGCCTTAAAATGGCCATGGTATGCTGGCTAGGTATCTTGGCAAAATCAAACAAAACAAAAAGATCATAGTCCCTCGATGACGCTAGACAAGTTACCTAAAACAAAATGATCTTAGTCCTTAAAACTTGCTAAGATACTTGGCACCATTGCTATCATGGTCATACGATGACCCACGCCCGTCCCGTTTAACATCCAAAGATAGGGTTGTTTACCAAATACAATGGTAAAACAACCATGTCAAAGGGTTAAAATGCACAAGAAATACTTTTGATTAGGGTAGACAACTCCTAGTTACTTGATCAATTTGCAAACATCCTTGCTATTTTCAAACAAACACACACAATTTCAAAACAATTCCCAAAACAAACTTTCAAACATTGAAATATTTTTCAAAAGATAAACATCTTTGTATACATTCTTCAAACAAGAATCATTACAAAGATTGCCAAAACGATGGCTTCTTTTTCAAAATACTTTCAAAACCATACTTGCAAGCCTAAAACTAGGAACTTGTGTGATTTGTTTGTACATATATACTTGTGCATAACACCATAACATCATGAAGCATCATATGCATCCACTAACCATTTCAAGGATTTGGATTTTCATCTTTGTTCCTGTTTTGTAGGTAATGGATTCACTTTGCAGGAAAACTATCCAAGTCAACCTTGTAAGAATTCCTCCTCAAATCAAGGAGCTAGCTTCAAGGATTCCTGAGAATTCTCCATTCACCGAGAGGCATGGTCGTCTTCTCAACTTAGTCACTGCCAACACTGAGGAGGATATGATGAAAGTTCTCTTCCAGTTCTTTAACCCTTTGCATCATTGCTTTACATTTCCTGACTACCAACTTGTGCATACTTTGGAGGAATTTTCTCAACTCTTGAGGATTCCTATTCTCAACCAACTACCCTTCAACGGTACAGAAAGAGATCCAAAGCCTGAAGATGTTGCTCGAGCCCTACACTTACAACCATCTGATATCATAGGCCATTGGGAAACTAGAAGTGGTGTCAAAGGTTTCTTGTCAAAGTTTCTATTTGAGAAGGCCCAAAGATGCTGGAATTCATTGGACTTACAAGCTTTTGAGGAGATTGTATCTCTTCTCATCTATGGGATGGTCTTGTTCCCTAACCCTGACCAACTTATAGATGTAAGTGCTGTCAAAATCTTCATGGCTCGCAACCCGGTGCCTACATTGCTTGGGGATATCCTCCACTCTTTTCACACTCGAACAATGAGGAAAAGAGGTGTTCTCATGTGTTGCACTCCTCTACTGGCAAGATGGTTTATTTCTCATCTTCCCCAATCAGTCTTGAAGAATGAGCAAGGTTTGAGGTGGTCACAACGATTGATAACTCTTACACATTCAGATGTTTATTGGTGTTCTCGATCCAGAGAAAATGTTATCATCATTGACCGTTGTGGGGAATTCCCTAATGTCCCTCTACTAGGAATTAGGGGAGGCATCACCTACAACCCCTGCTTGGCTCTGAGACAGTTTGGGTATGCCCGAAGGGATGGCCCACATGACATGATGATTCCAGACTTGGTTTTTAACTTCGACAACAACGATCAAGGACTTCGACAAAGGTTCATCCGAGCTTGGAGGATGCCCAACAAGGTGGACAATAGGACCTTGGGACACAAGAATTCCATCCCTCTTGAGCCTTACCTCAAGTGGGTACGAACCCGCGCCCAAAGTATTATGATTCCTTACCCCTACATTCTCCCTGTGATTATAGAACCTATTATGGAAGGAGAGGTTCCATACACCCTCCTACATCCTGACATGCCAACATCACTCAAAGATTTACAAAGGAGTTGGATACAGCTCAAGGGAGAACGAGATACTTTTGAAGCCTAATTCTTCGCAAGCGAGAAGAAGGTTTTGGAACTCACTCGTCAACTTCACGAAGAGCAGACTCTCAACACCTACATTGCACCAAAGAGGATGCGCAACGTCTTTTTACCTTAGAATTTTGTATTATTTTGGGGCATTTATGTACTAATAAATTCTATCTTATTAATATGACATGTGTTCCTTTTTTGTTTAAATTTTTTTTGAATTTATGAATCCTTGAATGCATTACATGAATACATATCATTCATCATATGCATAAGCAGGTCTTCACACCAAGTTTCCTCATCTCTCTGCTATTTATTTCAGCAAGATGGATATTGAACAGACAGTCAAAGACTTGCAAGCGCAGAATTCACAGTTCCAACAGCTACTTCTGACCTTGGCTAAGGGGAAGGAGGAGCTCAAGACTCTACTGGAAAAGGAAAAATAGAAAAAGAAGAAGAAGAGGGCTGGTATGGCTACCATGGGTAGAATATTTGAAGGTCAAGCCAGAAGGGTCCAGGATTTCCCCTCAACATTTGATGAAGGAGTAAGAAAGGGAAAAGAGACTGCAGTGCCATCTGACTCTGAGGAAGAAGAAGAACAAGAGGATGAAGACTATTATGAACAGCAGTACCCTCCTGCAGATGACAAATACAAGAACTTGGAAGAACGTCTAGCTGCCATGGAGATACAGAGAGTGTCTGGGCTGGACTTTGAAGAGTTAGGGATGGTTTCTGGAATAGTAATCCCTCCCAAGTTTAAAGTACCTCTGTTTGCTAAGTACGATGTATTTTCTTGTCCCAAGATGTACCTACGATCTTATGTCAGGAAAATCCAACCACATTCTTCTAACAAAGACCTGTGGGTCCATTTTTTTCAGGACAGTCTTTCGGGGACGCAGCTGGATTGGTTTTACCAGTTGGAGAGGTCTGATGTGCATAATTGGGAGGATTTGGCAGCCGCCTTCTACAAATAGTATCAATATAATGCAGACTTAGCACCAACCCGTACTCAATTACAGAGTATGGGTGTGGTCTCAAATGAAGGTTTCAAAGAGTATGCCTAGAAATGGAGAGAATTGGCGGGACAAGTACAACCACCTCTATCTGAGAGAGAGCTAGTAGATATGTTCTTGGGGACTCTGTCAGGTCCTTTCTTCAATCACTTGATTGAAAGTTCGTCTGCGGCGTTCACCGAGTTGATTCTAACTGGTGAGAGAGTTGAAGCTAGCATAAAGAGAGGGAAAATTCAAAAGGATGCATCTACTTCCGCTGCCATCAAAAAGACTTTTACAGCAAAGAAGGAAGTATCAATTTTCTACTCCCAAAGAGGTCAAGGAAGAGTTGAGCGCCGGCCAGCAGTGAGGGCCATAATGATTCAGAAGTCTGCAGCTGATCAGCCCAGAAACAATCAACCCAGAACCAACCAAGCAAGGGTGGAAAGGCCTGTACAGCAATTCACCCAGATAAACATGACTCCTGCTCAGGTTCTACCCCATCTCTTGAAGTTAAACCTTGCCAGTCTGAAAGAGGCCCCGAAGAATCCGAGTATAACTTCTCCTTTCTACCATTCGAACTCCGAGTGTGCTTATCATTCAGGGAGTATAGGGCACGACACCAACAATTGTTGGGCCCTAAAGAATAAGATTCAGGATTTGATAGATGGTAAAGAAGTTTAATTCTACGCCCCTGAAAAGCCGAATGTGATCTCTGCCAAGGCATGGCCACAATGCCCATGCTGTTGAAGAGGATCTTTTTGTTGTTACTATTGATGATTTGATGACTCCGCTACCGATAATCAAGTTGAATTTGTTGAAGGCTGGGATTTTCCCAGGTTGTGAAGAAGATTGTTGCCTTTGTTCATCCTTACCAACCGACTGTCCATTGTTGAAGTTAGGCATCCAGCGCCTAATGGATAACCAAGAAATCCTTTTTGAAAAGACGCCTGTTACACCGACTCTTGTCAATGATATTTCAATAATTACCATATCCGCCAATCTTTCCAAGGTCTCCAAAAGACCTGTTAAGATTACATCCAATCCGAAGATTGCACCTTTGAAGATAACCATGTCGGGGCCCGTCCCATACAAGTCCGACAAATCAGTACCGTGGAACTATGGTGGAGAAATCTACTACCACGGTATTAAACAAATTGAATCAACTGAAGAGAGTTCTGATGAAGAGACTTCCGACATTGAAAACATTGCTGGAACGAGCAAAATCACCCGCAGTGGAAGAATTTTCTCTCCAGAGATTTCCCCTCCAAAGGCAATCTTTGGACCCTCAGCTGCTCCTAAGGTTACCCCTGCACCGGTAAACATATCTGCGAGAACTCCAATTATTGAAGAAGTTTTGACTCCTGTGGTTGTCCCCTCTGCTGCTGCTGATGATAGAGGGAAAGGGATCCAAGAAGAGCCCGTCAGGACGAGGGCTCAGCCATTGGTTATCCCTGAAACCTCTCAAAAAGAAATGGAAGAGATTTTGAAAATAATCAAGAAAAGCGATTATGATGTTGTGGAACAACTGGGGCAAACCCCCTCAAAGATTTCTATGTTGGCCCTGCTGCTTTGTTCATAAGCTCATGCTAAAGCTTTGATAAGATTCTTGAAGACGGCCCACGTGCCATAGGAAACCTCTGCGGATCAGTTCCAGGAATGTGTAGCTAGCTTAACAGCTGACAATGGTATAGGATTCTCCGATGCTGATCTAACGATCAAAGGGAGAAAACATAATGACGCTTTGCATGTCTCGGTGGAATACAGAGAGACTACTCTAGCACACATTCTGGTAGACACTGGTTCTTCGCTGAACGTCTTGCCAAAGAAAGCCTTGGATAGACTAGATTGTGAAGGTTTAACCTTGAAGCCCAGAAATATAATTGTCAAAGCTTTTGATGGTTCTAAGAGGATGGTCCACGGGGAGGTGGACATCCCGATTAAAGTGGGAACTGAAACCTTCAACTCCATATTCTACGTGATGGACATCCGTCCTTCCTACTCTTTCCTGTTGGGAAGACCTTGGATTCACCATGCTGGAGCTGTTACTTCCACTTTGCATCAAAAGCTCAAGTACCCTATCCAGGGGAAAATTATAACTGTTCATGGCGAAGAGGAATACATGATAAGCCATCTAAATTCTTTCCGCTATGTAGAATTGGATGGCGAATTCATCGAAACCCCTTTTCAGAACTTTGAGGAGGTAGCCCAGGAGATTGCGGAAACCAAGACAATGTCTTCTGTACCCATGATTAGCAGACCTCCGCCTCGGATGTCGTCTCTCAAAGATGCAAAGGTTGTGATTGAAGAAGGAGGAAGCACAATCTAGGGGCAGCTTCCCGACTTTCCTTTCAAATCAGATAAATTCAGCTTGGGATTCACTTCTTCTGCTCAAAAGGTTGTACGCTGCTCCCGTGCTGGAGGGCCACCAGTGAAGATCACCCATCATGGAGTCAATGCTTTGGAGGATAGTGAAGAGGATAACAACTTGGAAGATTGGATTTTCCCTACTGTTTACGGAGGACTGTGCAACTGGGAAGCAAAAGACTTTATTCCGATTACTTTCATACCGCAGTAATTTATCTTTCAAACATTTCTGTTGGTTTGTAATAATTCTCAAACAATTCGTACACTTTTAACCTTGTTCCTTACCCGAGGAACATAGGTCCATTTGTAAGGGTTTGATTTTTCATCTTCATATGCTATTTTAATGAATCATGGACGTTTTCACATATAAACTTTTGTGTTCATTGTCTTTCTTTACATTTTATTTGTTTAAAGATGGCTATCCCTTACACACACCCACACTCACCAATGCAGGTACCCTTCCGTTCCGGATTCCATGGGTAACAATTCTGCTATGACTTTTAGTGACCCTGAAGATCTGGTCTACCATGCCGAATACGAAGGTGAGGAAGATTGTGAGGTGCCGGGAGAATTGGCTAGGTTGCTACAACAGGAAGAAAGGGATATTCTACCTCACAAGGAGCTGTTAGAGACAATCAACTTGGGTATTGAGGAAGACAGAAAAGAAGTCAAAGTGGGTGCCAACCTAGAGCCAAGTGTCAAGGAACGCTTAATTCAGCTGTTGAATGAATATGTTGAGATCTTCGCCTGGTCATACGAAGACATGCCAGGACTTGATACAGACATTGTGGTACACCGTCTACCCACAAGAGAAGACTGTTCGCCAGTTAAATAGAAAGTCCTCCGCATGAGGCCCGGCATGTCTGAAAAGATCAAAGCAGAAGTTATGAAGCAGTTCAATGTTGGATTTCTTATTGTTACTTCCTATCCACAATGGGTTGCTAACATTGTGCCCGTGCCTAAGAAGGACGGCAAAGTGAGAATGTGCGTGGATTATAGAGACTTAAATAGGGCCAGCCCTAAAGATGACTTTCCACTTCCACACATTAACATCTTGGTTGACAACACAACTCAACACAAGGTATTTTCTTTCATGGACGGATTCTCAGGCTATAACCAGATCAAAATGGCCCCTGAGGACATGGAGAAAACTACTTTTGTTACACAGTGGGGTATGTTCTGCTACAAAGTGATGCCATTCGAACTGAAGAATGTCGGGGCAACCTATCAACGCGCCATGATAGCTTTGTTTCATGATATGATACATCATGAGATAGAGGTCTACGTAGATGACATGATAGCCCATTCAAAAACTGAAGAAGAACACCTCGACCATATGCAAAAGCTGTTTGTCAGGTTGAAAGATTAAAAGCTCAGACTGAACCCTAACAAGTGTACATTTGGAGTCCGATCCTGTAAACTTCTAGGTTTCATTTTCAGCAACAAAGGCATCGAGGTTGATCCTGCCAAAGTCAAAGCTATACAAGAAATGCCCGCTCCTTGCACTAAGAAGGAGGTCAGAGGTTTCTTGGGACGCCTAAACTACATTGCTAGGTTCATTTCTCACCTAACATCTACTTGTGAACCAATCTTCAAGCTGTTGAAGAAATATCATGTGGTTAAATGGAATGATGATTGTCAAATTGCTTTCGATAAAATCAAGGAGTATTTGCTAGAACCTCCTATCTTGATGCCACCTGTCGAAGGAAGGCCGCTAATCATGTATCTGACTGTCCTAGAGAATTCAATGGGGTGTGTACTGGGCCAACATGACGAGTCTGGCCGAAAAGAGCATGCCATTTATTACCTTAGCAAAAAGTTTACTGAATGTGAGACTCGATACTCACTGCTCGAGAAAACTTGTTGCGCTTTGGTATGGGTTGCTCGCCGGCTAAGGCAGTATATGTTGACTCATACCACTTTGCTGATATCTAAGATGGATCCGATCAAGTACATCTTTGAGAAGCCCGCTCTATCTGGAAGAATCGCTAGATGGCAGATGATCCTAACGGAATACGATATACAGTACACGACCCAAAAAGCTATAAAGGGGAGAGTGATGGCTGACCATCTGGCCCATCAAGCTGTCGAAGATTACCAATCCATGAGGTTCAACTTCCCCGACGAGGATATCATGAGTTTGGACAACATTGAAGAGAACATACCATATGACGGACCTGAACAAGGATCCCGATGGACCCTGTACTTTGATGGGGCCTCCAATGCACTTGGCAACGGTATCAGCACGGTACCCATCTCCCCAGAAGGTTGCCATACACCTTTCACAGCCAGACTTTGCTTTAACTGCACCAACAACATGGCAGAGTATGAAGCTTGTATCTTTGGTCTCAAGGCTGCAATAGACTTGGGAATCAAATCTTTGATTGTGTTTGGGGAATCAGCTTTGGTCATCAGTTAGATCAAAGGAGAGTGGGACACTAAACATCCAAACCTCGTCCCTTACAAAGAACATGTCTTGACATTGTAACCACATTTCGAGTAGATTACCTTCGAGCACTTCTCGCGAGAAGAAAATCAGCTAGCAGATGCTCTAGCTACAATATCATCCATGTTTAAACTTAACTGGGATAATGAGGCTCCCCAAATCACCATTGAGCAGATGGACGAACCTGCACATTGTCACGAGATTAATACTAAAGAAGTAGTGGACCGACCGTGGTTTCACGAATTCAAAAGGTATCTCGAGGAACAAGAATACCCTGAAGGAGCTTCAGTCAACGACAAAAAGTTCT
The DNA here is from genome assembly GCA_948472305.1 of Vicia faba. Classification (NCBI taxonomy): domain Eukaryota; kingdom Viridiplantae; phylum Streptophyta; class Magnoliopsida; order Fabales; family Fabaceae; genus Vicia; species Vicia faba. The sequence continues at coordinate 260,506,974 of OX451741.1, forward strand.
TGAGGAGATTCTCAGCTAAGTTCTTCCTGAGCAATGGTATCCTGTACAAGCATAATCATGATTGCATTCTACTCTGTTGTGTGGACAAGGTTGAAGACTGAGCAAATCATGGTTGAACTGCACAATGGTACCTTTGGCACTCACTCTAGCGGACATACGATGGCTAAGAAGATTCTACGGGCAGGCTATTACTGGTCTACCATGGAAGCTGACTGCTATCAACATTCTCGCACTTGTCACAAATGTCAAATCTATGCAGACAAGGTACATATACCTCCAGTTCCTCTCAATGTCTTAACAGCTCCTTGGCCATTCGCTATGTGGGGAATCGACATGATTGGAGAGGTCAAGCCTACAACATCCAATGGACACTGCTTCATCCTGGTGGCCATTGATTACTTTACCAAATGGGTCAAAGCAGCGTCCTTCGCATCCGTCACAAAGAATGTTGTTGCCCGGTTCATCAAGCAGAACCTCATTTGTCGGTACGGCATCCCCGAAAGGATCATCACTGACAACAGTACAAACCTTAACAATACTATGATCACCGCTTTGTGCGAACAGTTCCAGATTTAACATCACAATTCATCTCCCTATCGGCCAAAGATGTACGGTGTTGTCGAAGCTGCGAACACAAATATCAAGAAGATCATACAAAAAATGACAGTCACCTACAAGGACTGGCATGAGATGTTACCGTTTTCTCTTCACGGGTACCGTACCACGGCACGCACATCAACTGGGGTAACACCCTATTCTTTGGTATACGGCATGGAATCTGTTTTGCCTATCGAGGTTCAGATTCCCTCCTTGAGAATCATGAAAGATGTTGGTTTGAGTGAAGACGATTGGATTCAGACCCGGCTTGATCAACTTAACTTGATTGATAAAAAGTGACTTGCTTCTGTTTGCCACGGTCAGACGTATCAAAAACGGATGATCAAGGCATTCAACAAGAAATTCAGACGTCAGGTATATCAAGTCGGGGATCTTGTAATCAAGCGGATCATCTTGCCGCAAAGTGATCCCAGGGGCAAATGGACTCCTACCTACGAAGGACCATTTGTGATCAAAAACATCTTTTCTGGTGGAGCAATGATATTAACCACCATGGACGGCGACGACCTGCCGCACCCTGCGAACGCAAACATAGTTAAAAGATACTACGCATAAATGACCCGCTAGGTTGACACACCTAGGCAAAAAAAGGGCATCCCAGTGAATCGAAAACCTGAAAGGGAAGTTCAGGCAAAAGTTAGGGATAAACAAAAAAATCTGTACACCCGGCAAGTTGAAAACCCGAAAGGGCGACTTGGGCAAAAAAGGGTTTCTGGGTGGATCGAAAACCAGAAAGGGCGGTCCAGGAAAAAATTAGGGAATTAAAGCATATGACTATGTCTCGTCAGATCACTTTAAGGATAATCTCTTCATGGACAAGCTCTGGGCTTCTGATCAATTCAATCATCTTCAGACGAAGCAACGAATGGACAAGATATTCAGAGTTACGAAGGCTATAACAGAATGGGAACCCCATGGAATTTGTACACATAGCCATCTTTCTTTGTATAAAATTTTCTCATTTTTATGACAACATTCCCTTACCAGGATGTCTGTCTCCTTTGTACAAAATACTTACACAAAGTTAATACAAAGATACTTCAAAGTGCAGAAAAACTATTTGCCTTTTCTTCTTTTTTACACTTGTGTTTTATTTGAAAACGTCTAATGATTTGTTAATGAGCATATGCATTTGAATATAATCACTGTTTACAAATAAACGAAATGGGAAAGAATAATTACTGACAGGTTGAAAGTATAGGGAAACGTCTTTAGGCTATTCTAGGAGAAATCCCCTGCAGTACATCATCTAGATCCCCAGCGGAGCTAAAACCTTGAAATACATATCCCCGATGGAGTTATAATTTCAAACCCTTAATTCCCATCAGAGTTAAAACTTCAAACTCCCAATCCCCAGCAGAATAAAAAACTTTGAACTACAGACCCTCAGCGGAGATGAAACCTTCTTCCCTAGACGAGTCAAATTTCCAACTATCAATCCCAGCGGAAACCATCCAATTTCCTCAACAAGTTGTCTTAAAGTCTGAGAATCAACCAGATAACAATTAACTTTTATCACTGACCTAGGATAACTCCCCAGTAGAATGGCATACAACCCATACTCCTGAACTTTTTTCCAAACGGGAATAAGCTTTTTCCCCCAGAGACTTGAACTTGCTCTCCAACAGTAAGCCTTCTTCCCCACAGAGTTTTAACTCCCCAACAGAATGAAGATTCTCATTCTTGATTCCCCAGTGAAGTTTCCAGGGTCTTCATTACTCCCCAACACGAATTTTTCAGAATTTTTAATCCCCTGCAGATCGAAGATTCTCACTACTTGACTCCTCAGCATGAAGTCACCAAAGTTTTTATTGCTCCTCAATAGAATGAAGATTCTCATTCTTAGTTCCCCGCAGAAGCCATCAGAGTCTTCCTTATTCTCCAGCAGATCAAGGTTTTCCTTTTATTGATCCCCAGTAGAGATCGTCAGAGTTTTCCTTATTCCCCAGCCGAGTAAGGATTTCCTTTGTGTAACCCCCAGTAGAAGTCATCAAAGTTCTCTGGATTTTCCAAGCAGATTTCTCAAGCAGTTTGACATTACTCTCACAACAGAATTTTGTCAATACTCCAACTTCAAGACATGAAGGATCCTTACATCCCCACAGAAGTTGTCAAGGATTTTCCATCCTCAACAGTCACCAAGGATTTCTCATCCTCAGCAATCAAAGATTTTGAATCTCCAGCAGCGGTCAAGGATTTATTTTCCCCAGCAACAATCAAGGGTTTTATTATCTCCAACTATCAAGGATTTATTTTCCTCAGCAAGACAACAAATCAGCTTACATGCGCATACATTACACTCATATATCATAAACATTGATAAAACACATTTATTGCGTCATACATTTCATGCAACATAACTCTTTTTCAGCTAACATTTTACCCTTTTCAGGATAAGATTAACAACTATCTTTAACAAATATTCAAAGATTTCAGATTCAAGTACGGATACACTCCAGACACGGAAGTCATTCTGTTACTCATTCAAATCTCTTATTCAGATACAGTATGGATACACTCCAGACACAGAAGTCATTCTGTTACTCATTCAAATCTCTTATTCAGATATAGTACGGATACACTCTAGACACGGAAGTCATTCTGTTATTCATTCAAAATTCAAAGTCAAGATACAGTCCAGATACGCTCCAGACACGGTTGCCATTCTGTCACTCATTCTGATTTTCCCCAGCTCAGATACACTCTAAACATGGAAGTCATTCTGTCACCTATTCAAGATACATCCCAGAGACGCTCCAGACACGGATGCCATTCTGTCGCTTATTCAAATTTCAGATTCAGATACACTCCAGACACAGAAGTCATTCTGTTATTCATTCAGATTCAAATACAGTTACAGCTCAGATACGCTCCAGACACGGACGCCATTCCATTGCTCATACAGATTCAGTCTCCAGATACAGTTCAGATACGTTTCAAATACGGACACCATTCTGATACTCATTCTTTTGACTTACAACTTGCAGTTCAACAAACAGTCTTGGATGGCATCTTTAAGCCCATCTCCAATAAGATTCTACCATCTCCAAATGGCATCTTTAAGCCCATTTCCTCAACTACATTTTGACGAGTGCAAATTTATGGGCACTCTAGTGTCCAATCATCTTTTACCTTCGAGTCACGAACGGTAAACTCGCAAATCTAACTCTTCAGGTTCAAGAAGATTGAACAGGGGCAGCTGTTGTACCCCAAAATTTGCCCTCTCATTTTATCAAGATTCTCCTCACAAGACCTCTTGGACTCCAGACAGGATTAAGGTTTGCTCAGCTCAAGACATTTCCTTGCACTGATGACCTGAAATTAGGTTTGAGTTTGCACAGGGATTTTTGGACTTCCAATGCCTCATGTGACTTTCATGCTTCATGTTGGACCCCTAAGATTTCTCATACCAAGTTTCAAGCCTTGAATCAAATTTTTGCCCAGACAATTGGACAATTGACCTAAAAATCAACTGTATTGGGGAAAAAGTCAAATATGGCCAATTTACAGTCAAACCTCATAATTTTTTATCCACATCAACATTATAGACTCATATGAACCATTTGATCAAGTTTGGACCACAACTCCTCAGGAAATTTGATCAGATCATCAAAAGGGCAAAATGGTCAAAATTAGGGTTTTTGACTGTAGAAGGGCAATTTCTGATTTTTAACCTAGCCAATGGCAAATTGGGTTAAAGCATGGTTTCAAGGACTCAATGGAATCATCTTGACCGAATCACAAGGTTCAAAAGATCTCAAAAGCATTGGATTGACAAATGAATTTTCCAGTCAACTGATCAAAAATCAACTGTACACTAAAAAGTCAAACTTTGACTTTTTGGTCAAAATCAAGTGCCAAGGGTCATTTTTCATCAAGATGTGTCAAAACATGAAACTTGGTCACCAAGAAACCTAATTTTAGAAATTAGGGTTTAAGTTTGAAAGATTTCATAACTTAGAATTTTTCTAAGTTATGAAAATTTCTTATTTTTTCCCAACTTTTCCCAACTTTTTCACCATGATGCAATTGGATTCAAAGAAAACTTCCAACATGAAAGTTGTAGTCCTCCACAAAATCTACAACTTTGACACAAATTTTTCCCAAAAGATGCTTAGATCTCAAGTTATGATTTTGTGACTAAGGGTCCATAAACTTTTTAACTTAGTGAAATTTTGCCCTAGTTTAGGCAGATTTTTGACCTAACTTCATGGAAACTTTTCACCTAGTTATAAGTGGAATCTCAAGATGCATTTCAAAGATGGATTATAGAGAATGTTACAAGCTTTCCAAAATGTCCAAGAACTTTCCAAGATCATTTATGGTTAGGGATAATCGAAGAAAAGAAAATGGAAATTTCTCACTTTTGTCCATGGCATTTTTCACATTGATACAAGTTACAAATTTGTCCTAAGCACGCTTGTACTTGTTTTACAGACCTTAAACCTTTCCACGCTCCTTAATTTAACGCAAATACATTGGACAATGGCTTTGTTCTGAGCTATGGAACTTTGCACAATGAATTAACCCATTTATGGCATAAAGGTAACAATACCATTTCCATAAAGCTTGCTTTTTTGCAATTTTGTATTCCTTGAGCATTGAACCTGATCTTTGGCCACAAAAAAGATCCACAAACTTGAGGCAAAGTACACAAACTATGCTCAGACCTCAAGCTAGCCTGTACAAGCTTTGAGCTTTGTCAACTCACTTTTGCTTCAAAAGCAAGTAAGCTTGCAAAAAGTCCATAACTTGAGTATCTGTTAAAACCAAGTCTTGGCATCATTTCAAACAGGTTAAACACATTGTCTCAAGCCAGAAACACGAATTGCCAAGCTCTCAAACACCCTAAAACACAAAATCACAAGTTCTTGCCCAAACAGGGAATCTTCTGCAGAACCACTTCCAAAACATATTCCACTCGTGCGTTTTTCTTGGAACCACTTCAAACACATTCCCTATAACACACCTGAACTATCCAAGCCCCTGTCCAGCAACTGTAACCTCATTTTCACACTTCACCATTTTCATTTTGAAGCTTTATAGGTTGACTTCTACAGGGACATTTAAGCCATTTCAAAGCAAGCTGGGCATTGGGAAAGGTTGAGGGAACTTCAAGCAAGCTCACATGACCTTCAGGCCTCACTCAAAACTCCTACATTATTGTGATACGGTGGGAAGAACTGACTGTTTTTGGAATGTTGGTTTGCGTTTTGCGTTTGTGTTTGCAAAATGTCGCGGTAAGCAAGAGTCGCCATCGACTTTTATTTTATCCAACAAGGAAAGGAAAAAGCACAGAAAAATTCCTTTTTCGAGATTATTTCTCGTTTTCGGGGGGTAGATTATAGAAAGGGAAGGTGTTAGTACCCTTTCTATCCGTGGTTATCCACGGGCTCTTAGGTACTTGCTCAATTGTTTTCAAAATTGTTTTCTTTTTGCTTGTGGGTTTGAAAAGTTTTTGTTTGAAACTTCGATTTAACTCTTGCTTCTATCCTCAAGAGTGTAATGAAGTGTTTTTGAAAACTTTGTTTGAAAAGGAGTGTAAGTGTGAAAAAGATTTTGTTTTTTGAAAAAGAAAGTACTTAAGAACCATCTACCTACTCGAAAAAGGAATCATTCTATGCTATCTTCCTTTAGACAATGCTATCCCACTATTAGTGAGTGGGTAGCACCGTCGTTGGAGTTTAAGGGTCAATTCGAAAGGGACATACGGTCACTAAAGCAACGTTAGGACGTCTTAGCGGTAACCCTAATGTCTTAGATCATTTATCTGAGGCAACAATATCTGAGGCGACCTTTCCGAGGCAACTTATGATCTTTTAGACAAGAGGGCGACCTCTAAAGCGACCCATACTCAATGACCGTGTACGAAGGCAACCAAGTGGGGTGTACCCTAAGAGTGAGCATGTGCGAGTGTGTCGTTTTCAGTTATTTTTTTCTTTGTACATGTTAATGGTGATCTAGGTTGATTTTATGTTAAAACATTCAGTCTTGTCATGCCATCCTATTATCAAACATCTAACAGTTGTAATTGCGGAAATAGAATGCGGAATTTAAATTACAAGGCGTCGGGTATTTACATCGCCAAAGACAAACCCTTTAAAAAATAAATAAAGCGATAAAAAATAAATAAAAGTCCTATTAAGCTATTACAATCCGGGAGCAAGTACATTATTGGGTAAAATAAATGAATCGCGTGCGGGAAATTAAATCGAGTGCAAGATTAGGGTTTTGACCCTTTTTGTTAAAGAAAAGATTTTTTTGTGGTTTTTATTTTAAGAAAGAAAATGAAATTAAACCTAAATTAATTACTAAATTAAATTAATTAAATTAATTATTAAAAATAAATAATTTTTGGATTTTTGATATTTTAAGAAAGAAATAAAAATAATTAAGTTAGTAATTAAAACCTAATTATGTCTAGTTAATTTTAATTATTTACAAAAAAAGTTAAAATTAATCTAATTAACCTAAATTAATTTAATTAGTATTTATTAATAAAAATAAAAGTTAAAGTTTAATGTGATAAAAAAAATGTTTTTGGTGATTTTATTTTATGAAGAAAATAATTTTTGATTGGTTAATAATTAAATAGAAATAATAAAATAAATAATTAAAACAAAATAAATAAAATAGAGAGAGGGGGTATGGGCCTAATTTAGGGTGTTGGAACAGCAAATGAGAAGCCCAATTGCATTAGCCCTTTGTTGACTTTGTGGAATCAGGTGAGCGCTTGTTGACTGGATCTATGATGGACCCTTAGCTCTTGGCCACTAGATTTTGCCTTTGGCCATCTGGCCATTGGATAGATGATGGTGTATGATGCACTGCAAGTCCTCATAAGCATTGGAACACCTGAAGAAAAAATATAACAAAGAAGTGGAAGACTTGGGATTCGAACCCAGGTCCTGAAGTTGATTGGATGCACGCTTGCCACTAGGATGTTTGGTTTTCATTGTTAGTAATATACGAATAAAATATAATATATTAAAACAAATCCATAGCTAGAAAAAACAAAAAATAACGCGCGCGATTTGAATAGTGCAATGGGTAGGCGCCACGTCTTCATCTTCTTTGTTGAATCGTGGCTAAAACAAAACAGGCCTTTACCAACGGACAACAGTCCGTAGCTATAAATCAAGCATCTCTAAAATCCTATAGGCGCCATGGAAATGTATTCTGAACCCATGGTTGCGTTCGTCTTCCTCTTCTGGTCACGTCTATAGCCATCATTGAGGCTAATTTTATCTGAAACAAAAACCCTAAACCAAGATGCAAAATCCTAATAATGGTGATTCTTTATACAGGTTAGATGAATGAAATTAAATAATGCAAAAGGCTGGGAAATGATCTGGTGATTACAAATATGCCATTAGTTTATTTAAAGGATGCCAAAATAATGAGTTGCGATTTCAAGAAGAAGGCGGATTCGTGAGGTACTTACAATGCTTTTGAAGGCTTGAGGACGCGTGCTTTTAATCCAGGAAGGTTGTGTGATCACCCAGGAATCGATTGGGACCGGTCTAAGCTTCTGAAATTGCCTCTAAGTATGGATTCGATTCCACACTTTTTAGTGAATTTTGCTACTTTTGTTCTGCCTGTTCTTGTAGCCTCTAACCCTTGTCTCGATTTGTTGAGCTTGCTTATGTATGGTATAATGTGCTAGGGTAACAAATATGGCCTGAATCCTTCCACATCAATGCCTTGAAATTTGATTTGATTCACCATTACTAAACCTTCCAAATTTTCCAAAACTCAATCTTTTTCAACATGGATTGCTTGATACGAATTTGATGGTGTTAAAGATTGCAATCAAAGCCTGAAACAACAAAAAAATCTCATGTAATCAAAGTTTTGGATTTTATTTGATTTAATTTGATTAAAAATGAATAAATTTAAATAAAAATCAAATTAAATAATAAAATTGATAAATGGACACATGGCAGAAGCTGAGGCACGTGGACAATGATGCAAGCTAAAATCAAGTGGAAATGAATGGGCCTATTTGACAAAATTTGAAGTTTTGGGGATGGTTGACTTTTGGCAATTTTGCAAAATTGTCCAACTTCAACAATGCATAACTTCTTCAATTTTAAACTTTTTGAGGTGTTCTTGGACTTTTTAGAAAGCTTGAGGTGTCCTTTAACCAACCCTTTTGGTCTCATCGCATTTTGATGTTCCATGCTCAAGTTATAATCTTTCGGAAAAAAAAGGTGTTTTTGTTGACTTTCAAAAATGACCTATAATGTCCAAATTTATAACTTCTTGTGAGTGCATTTTTTGATCTTTGGGTATGAAGATGGATTGTAGGAAATCGCATCCTCTTAAAAATGAGCTTTGGATGGGTAATTTCTCATAAAGTATGAGAAAGTTATGCTTGGTCAAATTTGAGTTGACTTTTTCTGCAAAACCCTAATTTAGCAACTTTTGAATCTTGATGAATTTTGAGCAATCCTTGATGAATCATGTCAACCCTTGATCAAATGATGAAATATCCTTCAAAATGAGAATGTTGACAAAAATCTTGAAGTTTGACTGTTTATAGGTCACAGTTGACTTTTGCCCTAGCATAGTCGATTTTTGGACCTTTTGAGCAATTGAATGAGCAAACTTCCTCCGCAAGGCTTGAAACTTGACATGGATGACCTTGAGAACATATTAGGACATTGGGGAGCACTTGAGGTCATTTGGACTCAGGGATCTTGATGCAACACAAAACCCTAATTTGGGGTTGACTGTCTTAGGAGATAGCTTATGTGTCCAACCCTTGAGCAAACTTGAGCAACTTGGAGATTTTTCTTGCAATATTTTGAGAAATATGAGAGGGAAAATTTTTGGGTACAACAGCTTCCCCTGTTCAATCTTCTTAAACCTGAGGATGTAGATTGGCTTTCGTGCCTTTCGTGATCCAAAGGTGGAAGATGATTGAACACTAGAGTGCCCAGAAATTTGCACTCGCATGAAGTGGTATCAGCCTTGTGATGTCGAGAATGGGCTTGTAGATGTCATTTGGAGATTGCTGGAGGGAGGATGGGCTTAAAGATGCCATCTGCAGGAGTGTCGATCGCATAAGAGATTCCTTAGCGAGAACTTGCATATCTGTTGTTGTGGAAGATTCCGCTGGGGGAAGTCTGTCGAGATTTAGAACCTTATCTATTATTCAACCGAGGATAATTCAGTTGAGATTTAAGAACCGGTCAGGTCTTCGACTGAGGGAAACATCTTCATCAAGATCTAGGACTGTCTGGTCTTCAACGGAGGATAATTCTGTTGAGATTTTAGAACTCGTCCACACTTCGACGGAGGAAAATTGTCGAGATTGAGAACCTTATCTGTAATTCAACTGAGAATAATTCAGTTGAGATTTAAGAACCGGTCAGGTCTTCGAAATAGGGAAACATCTTCATCAAGATCTAGGACTGTCTGGTCTTTAACGAAGGATAATTTTGTTGAGATTTTAGAACTCGTCCACACTTCGATGGAGGAAAATTATCGATACTGAGAACCTTATCTGTAATTCAACCGAGAATAATTCAGTTGAGATTTAAGAACCGGTCAGGTCTTCGACATAGGGAAACATCTTCATCAAGATCTAGGACTGTCTGGTCTTCAACAGAGGATAATTCTGTTGAGATTTTAGAACTCGTCCACACTTTGACGGAGGAAAATTGTCGAGATTGAGAACCTTATCTGTAATTCAACCGAGAATAATTCAGTTGAGATTTAAGAACCAGTCAGGTCTTCGATTGAGGGAAACATCTTCATTAAGATCTAGGATTGTCTGGTCTTCAATGAAGGATAATTCTGTTGAGATTTTAGAACTCGTCCACACTACGACGGAGGAAATTATCGAGATTGAGAACCTTATCTGTAATTCAACCGAGAATAATTCAGTTGAGATTTAAGAACCGATCAGGTCTTCAACTGAGGGAAACATCTTCATCAAGATCTAGGACTGTCTGGTCTTCAACGGAGGATAATTCTGTTGAGATTTTAGAACTCGTCCACACTTTGACGGAGGAAAATTGTCGAGATTGAGAACCTTATCTGTAATTCAACCGAGAATAATTCAGTTGAGGTTTAAGAATCGGTCAGGTCTTCGACTGAGGGAAACATCTTCATCAAGATCTAGGACTGTCTGGTCTTCAACGGAGGATAATTCTGTTGAGATTTTAGAACTCGTCCACACTACGATGGAGGAAATTGTCGAGATTGAGAACCTTATCTGTAATTCAACCGAGAATAATTCAGTTGAGATTTAAGAACCGGTTAGGTCTTCGACTGAGGGAAACATCTTCATCAAGATCTAGGACTGTCTGGTCTTCAACGGAGGATAATTCTGTTGAGATTTTAGAACTCGTCCACACTTTGACGGAGGAAAATTGACGAGATTGAGAACCTTATCTGTAATTCAACCGAGAATAATTCAGTTGAGGTTTAAGAACCGGTCAGGTCTTCCACTGAGGGAAACATCTTCATCAAGATCTAGGACTGTCTGGTCTTTAACGGAGGATAATTCTGTTAAGATTTTAGAACTCGTCCATACTTCGACAGAAGAAAATTGTCGAGATTGAGAACCTTATCTGTAATTCAACCGAGAATAATTCAGTTGAGATTTAAGAACCGGTTAGGTCTTCGACTGAGGGAAACATCTTCATCAAGATCTAGGACTGTCTGGTCTTCAACGGAGGATAATTCTGTTGAGATTTTAGAACTCGTCCACACTTTGACGGAGGAAAATTGACGAGATTGAGAACCTTATCTGTAATTCAACCGAGAATAATTCAGTTGAGGTTTAAGAACCGGTCAGGTCTTCCACTGAGGGAAACATCTTCATCAAGATCTAGGACTGTCTGGTCTTCAACGGAGGATAATTCTGTTAAGATTTTAGAACTCGTCCATACTTCGACAGAAGAAAATTGTCGAGATTGAGAACCTTATCTGTAATTCAACCGAGAATAATTCAGTTGAGATTTAAGAACCGGTCAGGTCTTCGACATAGCTGAGAACTTAACTGCATCCTTCTTGAAAGGTAAAGGTCAGTCATATACAATGCATGATATGGATCAAGCAATGATGTTCTCAAAATAAATGAGATTGTGTTGTATGATGCATATATGCACGTATCATGATGTATGGAAATGTAATATTTTTAGCTGGGGAAAATAAATCCCGGATAGCTGTTGGAGAATAGAGTTGGATTCTTCGTTTCCGCTGGGGATGGCGAACGAAGATGATTGTGAGAATAGACCTACATGAGAGGATAACTCTGTTGGGGAATAAACTGATGAGGAGATTACTCTGTGGGGAAGAGATGCTCCGCTGAGGATTCCGCTGATAAACTCCGTTGGGGATGAATTACCGTTGCTGGTGATACTGAATCCTGTTGGGGATTGACTTCTTGTTTGTGAAAGGAAAGAACTTCGCTGGGGATGATATTTCAGTTGTGACTTCACTAGGGATAACATTTTAGACTCTAATGGGGATAATCCTTTGAGCTTTGCTGGGGACAATCTTCCTTTGAACTCGGCTGGGGATATTTATTTTTATACTCCGCCGGGGACGAACTTCTAGAGTCTATTGGGGATGATTCTTCAACTCCAATGGGGAAGCTTTTTCAGACTGCGCTGGGAAAATTTTAACTCCACTGGGGATATCTTGTATTCTGCCGGGGAGTATTCTTATACTCTGTTGGGGAATATTAACACTGTCGGGGATATTAAGCCTTTTCAATGTTGATGGTAGATAAACTCTGCTTGGGAGAGAATATTACCGATTCATTCATAGTTGCAAGTCTCAGATGGGGAGGGCTATCATTACTGTCTTACTCTGCAGGGAGTGAAAGTATCTTAGCCATATTCTTCAGCTGAATTTACCGTTGTACCTGGTGGATAGAGCAACTGTACAATTTGGACAATTTTACTGCCCCTGTTTATGATATTACCAGTAATCGTCTTTTGTTTCACATGTAAATATTTGTGAGCAGCAATTAATGTCAAGTGCATATATCAAAAATGAACATTGGACATTTTTGCAAAACAAAATAGATAAAGGAAAAATAGTTTGAAATTTCTCCGAAAATGAATTGTATTGATTTTGAAGTTTGGGCCTGTAAATAGGCGTTTTTTGTACAAGAGGCTGATGTCCTAGTAAGAGAACGCCGCCGAACAAATATAATTTATACAATTTGGGAAAATAAAACAAAACAGTTATGTGAACAATCCCATTGGGTTCCAACTCTGCTATTGCCTTTATGTCCTTGAGCATCTCATCACTTTGCTACTTGGTTGAAGATGAATCAGATTGATTAGTGTCGTCTGAGCTTGATAGTCGATACCGAAGTCTGGTCGCAAGGTGATTCAATGAGACATAGTGTTATGCTTTGATCCCTAAGTTTTTCCTGGACCGCCCTTTCGAGTTTTCAGTCCACCGGGATACCCTTTTTTGCCCAAGCCGCCTTTTCAGGTTTTCAACTTGCCGGGTGTACAGTCTTTTTTTAAATTTTCATCCCTTATTTTTGCCCGAACCCTTTTGGTTCGCCGGGAAGCCCTTATTTTTGCCTAGGTGTGTCAACCTAGCGGGTCATTGATTATGCATAGTATTTTTTCACTATGTCTGCATTGACGGGGTGAGGGAGGTCATCATCATCCATGGTGGTTAGTATCATAGCTCCTCTCGAGAAAATGTTCTTAACCACAAATGGCCCTTCATAAGTAGGGGTCCATTTTCCCCTGGGATCACCTTGAGGTAAGATAATGCGCTTGATTACCAGATCCCCAACTTGATACTCTTGTCGTCTAACTTTCTTGTTAAATGCCTTGATCATCCGCTTTTGATACGTCTGACCATGACTAATAGAAGTAAGTCTCTTTTCGTCGATCAAGTTCAGCTGATCAAGTCGAGTCTGGATCCAGTCGTCCTCGCTCAAACCTGTATCCTTCATAATCCGAAGAGAGGGTATTTGGACCTCAATGGGTAAGACTGCTTCCATGCCATACACCAAAGAGTAGGGTGTTGCCCCTGTTGAAGTCCGTGCTGAGGTTCGGTACCCATGAAGAGCAAATGGTAACATGTTGTGCCAGTCTTTGTATGTCACTGTCTTCTTCTGCACAATCTTCTTAATGTTCTTATTAGTCGCTTCTACAGCCCCATTCATCTTCGGTCGGTAGGGAGAAGAGTTTTAATGCTGTATCTTGAACTGCTTGCAGAGTTCGGTGATTATCTTATTGTTGAGATTTGTACCATTATCCATAATGATCCTCTCTGGTACACCGTATCGACATATCAGATTGTGCCGAATAAACCGTGCCACGACGTTCTTAGTTACAGTAGCAAAGGAAGCTGCTTCAACCCACTTTGTAAAGTAATCAATAGCTACCAGGATGAAACGATGCCCGTTGGATGCCGTAGGTCTGATCTCGCCGATCATATCAATGCCCCACATTGAAAAAGGCCAAGGTGTCGTCAAGACATTTAGAGGAACTGGAGGTATGTGCACCTTATCAGAATAGACTTGGCACTTGTGACATGTCCGAGAATGCTGATAACAGTCGGCTTCCATCGTGGACCAATAGTATCCTGCCCGAAGGATTTTCTTTGCCATGGTATGCCCACTGGAATGAGTACCGAAAGTACCTTCATGTAAATCTGCCATGATCCTTTCTACCTCGTTCTTATCCACACATCGCAATAAGGTCGAATCATGGTTGCGCTTGTAAAGGACATCATTACTGATGAAGAACTTTTCCGCGAACCTTCTCAGAAACTTCTTCTCATTAACAGATGCACCCTCGGGGTATTCTTGAGCCTCAAGATACCTCTTCACCTCATGAAACCAGGGTTTTTATGTTACTTCTTCATTCTCAATGTTGCAACAATGTGCAGGTTCGTCCAACTTTTCAATGATAATCCGGGGAGCTTCGTTGTCCCAATTGACTTTGAACATAGAAGACATCATAGCCAGCGCGTCCGCTAACTGATTCTCCTCTCTAGGGAAGTGTTCAAAGGTTATCTCTTCGAAGTGTGGAAGCAACGTCAATACATACTCCTTGTAAGGAATAAGATTTGGGTGTTTCGTATCCCACTCGCCTTTGATCTGACTGATCACGAGAGCGGAATCTCCAAAGACACTCAGAAACTTAATCCTTAGGTCAATAGTTGCTCAAAGACCCATGATGCACGCTTCATACTCCGCCATATTGTTGGTGCAGTTGAAACATAGTCGGGCGGTAAACGGAGTATGAGAGCCTTTAGGAGATATGATTACGGCGCCAATGCCATTGCCCAAAGCGTTTGAAGCTCCATCAAAGTACATAAACCATCGGGATCCTTCCTCAGGTCCTTCATCCGGTCCAGGTGTTTCACAGTCAGTCACTATCATGATACTCTCATCCAGAAATTCGAAGTTCATAGACTGGTAATCGTCCACTGCCTGATGTGCCAAATGATCCGCCAACACACTTCCCTTGATTGCTTTTTGAGTCGTGTACTGGATGTCATATTCAGTCAAGATCATCTGCCATCTTGCTATTCTTCTGGATAAGGCAGGCTTCTCGAAGATATACTTGATTGGATCCATCTTTGATATCAATAGAGTAGTGTGAGTCAGCATATACTGTCTCAGCCGGCGAGCAGCCCATGCCAAAGCGCAACAAGTTTTCTCAAGCAACGAGTATCGGGTCTCGCAGTCGGTAAACTTTTTGCTAAGGTAATAAATAGCATGCTCTTTTTGGCCAGACTCGTCATGCTGACCCAACACACACCCCATTGAGTTGTCGAGTACTGTCAAGTATAAGATCAAAGGTCTCCCTTCAACTGGAGGCATCAGAATAGGTGGCTATTGGAGATACTCTTTGATTCTTTTGAAAGCGGCCTGACATTCATCGTTCCATCTTACCACTTGATCTTTCTTCAGTAGCTTGAAGATTGGCTCACAAGTAGCAGTCAAGTGCGAGATGAATCGGACAATATAGTTCAGATGTCCCAGAAATCCTCTGACTTCTTTCTTTGTTCGAGGAGCTAGCATTTATTGTATAGCCTTCACCTTCGCAGGATCCACTTGAATACCTTTATCGCTTACGACAAAACCTAGCCGCTTACCAGATCTCACCTCGAAGGTGCATTTGTTCGGGTTTAACCTCAGCTTGTACAACTTCAACCTGTCAAATAACTTATGAAGGTGGTCCAGATGTTCTTCTTCAGTCTGTGATCTGGAAATCATGTCGTCAACGTATACCTCAATCTCATGATGGATCATGTCATGGAACAAAGTGACCATGGCACGCTGATACGTTTCCCCAGCATTCTTCAGTCCAAAAGGCATGACCTTGTAGCAAAAGGTACCGCATTGAGTAACAAATGTTGTTTTCTCCATGTCTTCGGGAGACATTTTATTCTGACTATAACCGGAGAAACCATCCATGAAGGAGAAAACCTTATGTTGAGCAGTGTTGTCAACCAGAACGTCAATATGAGGCAGAGGAAAATCATCCTTGGGGCTTGCCCTGTTCAGATCCCTATAGTCAACACACATTCGAACTTTACCTTCCTTCTTCGGCACGGGAACCACGTTGGCCACCCACTGTGGGTAAGAAGTAACTGCTAGAAAACCAGCGTCAAACTCTTTCATAACTTCAGCCTTGATTTTCTCAGACATCTCTGGGCGCATTCGGCGGACCTTCTGTTTCACTGGAGGACAATCTTCCTTGGTAGGCAATCAGTGAACCACAATATCCGTATCCAACCAAGGCATATCTTCATAAGACCAGGCAAAGATCTCAACATAGTCACGCATCATCTGAATCAACTGTTGCTTCACACTAAGCTCCAGATTTGCACCGACCTTGACCTCCTTCTTGTCTACTTCTGTACCCAGATTTACTGATTCCACGGGCTCTTCATGCGGCTGGATAACCATCTCTTCCTGAAGTAACAGTCTAGCAAGTTCACCAGGAACTTCGCAATCATCTTCACCTTCGTCTTCGGCTAAGTTGATCGGAATTTCGAAGTCATAACTGACAGTAACAGAGTCGTTACCAGTGAGATCCAGAGTGGATGTGTCCTGTATATGTGAGTGTGTGTAAAATAGCTGTTTTGCAATATGTAATAAAAGAAAGACAAGGAGCGCAAAATTTGAAATGCAAGAAACGTCCAATGCTTTTATTAATGATATATGTAGATGACACACATAAGTCCCTCACAAATGAAGCCACGGTGCCCCGGGTAAGACACCGGGCCATAAAGTTTAAAACATTATCTGTTACAAATTCAAACAAAAAGTCTCATTACTGGGTGATAACTGAAACAGGCATAGAGTCCTTCGTTGTCCAGTTGCTTAATCCACCATCGGCAGTTGGGTATATCCAGCTGTCAATATCAAACTCTTCATCATCGTCATCCCCGATAGCATTCACCCCCACGTCTTGTTTAGGCTTTTCTGGTGCTCCGAACTCGATCTCCTTAGCATCAATCAAGTCTTGTACTTTGTTCTTCAAAACCCAACAATCATATGTATCATGCCCCGAGCTATCAGAGTGAAAGGCACAACGAGCATTAGGGTTGTACTTCAGTGATGTTGTATTTGGACTCTTCGGGGCCTCCCTCGGAATCACCAAGTTGGTTTTCAATAACTGCGGCAGAATCTGACATAATGTCATGTTGATCTGAGTGAACTGTCTTCGAGGTCTCTCGGCCCTTGACTGATTGTTGTGCTAAGGAGAGACAGCAGGTCTTGAAATAACCACCGCATTAACAGCTTGGCGGCGTTCAGGTCTAATCTAGCTTTTCGAACTGTAAACAACACTGGACTCCTTCTTAAAAGGCTTCTTCTCGGTGCCTGATGAAGTACCCTTCTGTATTTTACCAGATTTGATACCAGCCTCAATTCTCTCCCCAATCATAATCAGCTCTGTAAACCCGGATGAAGAACTTCCAATCAGATGGTTGAAATACGGACCAAACAAAGTCCCCAAAAACATATCCACTAGTTCCCTATCAGCCAAGGGTGGTTGCACTCTTCCAGCGAGGTCCCTCCACTTCTGAGCATAATCTTTGAAACCTTCGCCCACACCCATTGACATACCCTGAAGTTGGGTACGCGTAGGCGCAAGGTCGGCATTGTATTGGTACTGCTTGTAGAAAGCAACAACCAAGTCTTCCCAATTACGGATACTTGCTCCTTCCAGCTGGTAAAACCATTCAAGCTGAGTCCCTGAGAGACTGTCTTGAAAGAAGTGGATCTAGAGGTTTTTATCAGCAGTGTACGACTGAATCTTCCTAACATACGAACGGAGGTGCAGCTTTGGGCAAGAAACTCTGCCGTACTTAGCAAAGGCTGGTGCTTTGAACTTGTGGGGAATCACCACCCCAGATGACAGACCCAAGTCTCCAAAGTCCAGACCAGGCACTTTCTGAACTTCCATCGCACTCAACCGGTCTTCCAGTTGCTTGTATCTATCCTCGGCCGGAGGATACTGGTCTTCGTCAAAGTCAGTCTCGTTGTCTGAAACCACAGGGCTAGGAGCCCTTCTATCTTCCTGATTATCCTTCCCTCCAGATAAGGGGGTCAAATCAACCTCTTCTCACAAATCGTTTCCAAACCTGTGACCCATATTAAATAAGACCGTCTTCTTCTTCTTCTTCTTCTTCTTCTTCTTCTCTTTCAGGATAAGGGTCTTTAGATCTTGCTGACCCTTAGCCAGATTCATGAACAATTCTTGGAATTGGGCGTTTTGAGCCTGTAGAGCCTTGATTGCTTGTTCAATTGATGGTTCAGAAGACATGATGCTGAAATAAACAGCGAAGAAGATGAGAAAACCTGTAAGGGTACCTGTTATGAGGTGCATGGGAATGATATGCGCATGATATGATTTCAAAGACGTCGAGAGATTCAAATTCGTAAACAAGAAATGAAACACACTTTTATTAGATAAACTTGAAATCAATTGTTCAACAGATGCCTTTAAGGCGTTACAAGAAAGGAAATACTGAAAAGTAAACCAAAACTAAAAACAATCAAAAGACGATCAATGCTCCCATGGTCGCTTCTTGTCGGTGCGGACACAATCATTGAGGATCCACTCGTTCTCCAGCTGCCTTGTCAACTTCTGGATCTTTTGTTCTTGCTCGTGATACTTTTCTCGGTAAGTATCCCGTTCTTCTCTCAGCTGCATCCAGGACCTCTTCAATGCCCCTATGTCAGTAGGCATGTAAGGGTGTAGGATGATAGGAGGAACCCCTCTTCATCAGCAACTTCAACAATTATAGGCAAGACAACTTCGTAGGGCATTCCCAGCGTTTGGGCGCGTATGTGAACCCATCAGAGATATGGTTCCATTGGTAGAGAAGTCTTCGCACCCAACTCGTGTGGATCAGACCTGTGTACTCTATCCCAAGCTCTTATGAATCTGCGGCGTTGCTCATCACTATCCCTCTGGAAATCAAAGACAATACTAGGAATTAGCAACTCATGAGGTCCTTCTCTCCTAGCACGCCCAAACTGACGTAAGGCCAAGCACAGATTATAAGTGATTCCTCCATTGGTCCCTATCAGTGGAACATTTAGGGTATTCCCCACAGCGATCAATAATAGTCACCTCGTCCATGCCCTTGATAGTCCAAATGATGTCATTATGGGAGAGAGGCATAAACCTATAGGCCCAACCCATGCCTTCCTTGTTCTTCAACACTGATTTGGGGAGGTGAGAAATAAACCACCTCGCCAACAACGAAGCACAACACATAAGGGTTCCCCGCCTCTGAGCAGTACGGGCATAAAGAGAATGACGAATGTCATCCAAGAGGGTGGGCACAAGGTTACCGGATATGAAGATCTTTATCTCATTCACGTCAACAAAGGAATTGGAGTTAGGAAACAATACCAAACCATATATCAGAAGAGCCAAAATGTCTTCAAATGCCTGGAAGTCTAGGCTGTCCCAGAACTGATTAGCTTTACCAACCAAGAATTTAGTCAAAAAGCCCTTTGCTCCACTACGAGTTTCCCAGTTTGACATTACCTCAACCTTTGTCAGATGAAGGGCTGAAGCAATCTCTTCCGGCCTAAGGATCTTCTCCCAACCAGTGAACGGGGTTCGCTCCAGAATGGGGATACCCAGTAGATCAGAGAACTCTTCCAAGGTAGGGACCAGTTGGTAGTTCGGAAAAGTAAAGCAATGGTACAGTGGATCAAATAACTGGACTAAGACTCTCATCATCTGTTCATCCATCTTGGAGGTGACCAAACCAAGAAGGTGCCCGTGTCTTTTGATGAAGGAGGTAGTATCTGGAATCTTTGCAACCAATTCTTTAAGCAGAGTGGGAATCTGGACAAAGTTGATCTGAATGGTGTTTCTACGCATGGGTGCCATGACTTATAAAACAAAACAAAGATGAATCCCCTCTGTCTTTGAAATAGGTTAGTCCAATGCAAGATGCATGCAATGTTATGATGTCATGATAGAAAGCACACCACAAGTATCCACAAATAGCAAACATGGTAAAGGAACACAAGTCACACAGATAGCCCTTAGATTTCAGGCTGGCAAGGAGTCTAGGTACTACCCTCTTTCAGTTCAGTTGGTTCAAACCTGTCCTAAAAAATAGTAACTGGGTTCTAGAGGATCTCAATATCACCGACTATCCTCGATCGGTCATAACTCCAGTTTAGCAACCTTTTCTTGCGGCCGGAATCATCGCGAGAGTTTAGTCTCAATGAGTGTAGCATACTACTATTGTTCTATGGCAAAGTTGGTCAATTAAAGGTTCTAAGGTCAGTTGGTGCTTAATGACCCCTTAGTAGACCCATATTCTCCTTGTTGCGCCACAAGGGATATCGGTACAAACTAAAGTGTCACACCAACGTAGCTACTACTTCAATCGTATCGGTCTACACCGTACAGTTCCCTCACAGTTTATTACTACTTACCTAAAGGGTATCCCCCAGATCCGGGTTAGGATCTATAGTAACTCTGATTCAAACCCACAAAGATAAAGCATACAAATCAAGCAATTGAAAACATTATGATGAACTATTCCTAAGTTACACCCCACTTATAAGCATCCCCAGCAGAGTCGCCAGTTCTGTGATACGGTGGGAAGAACTGACTTTTTTTGGAATGCTGGTTTGCATTTTGCGTTTGTGTTTGCAAAATGTCGCGGTAAGCAAGATTCGTCACCGACTTTTATTTTATCCAACAAGGAAAGGAAAAAAGCACAGAAAAATTCCTTTTTCGAGATTATTTCTCGGGTTCGGGGGGTAGATTATAGAAAGGGAAGGTGTTAGCACCCTTTATATCCGTGGTTATCCACGAGCTCTTAGGTACTTGCTTAATTATTTTCAAAATTGTTTTCTTTGTGCTTGTGGGTTTGAAAAGTTTTTGTTTGAAACTTCGATTTAACTCTTGCTTCTGTCCTCAAGAGTGTAATGAAGTGTTTTTGAAAACTTTGTTTGAAAAGGAGTGTAAGTGTGAAAAAGATTTTGTTTTTTGAAAGAGAAAGTACTTAAGAACCATATACCTACTCGAAAAAGGAATCGTTCTATGCTATCTTCCTTTAGACAATGCTATCCCACTATTAGTGAGTGGGTAGCACCGTCGTTGGAGTTTAAGGGTCAATTCGAAAGGGGCATACGGTCACTAAAGCAACGTTAGGACGTCTTAGCGGCAACCCTAATGTCTTAGATCATTTATCCGAGGAAATATTATCCGAGGCAACCTTTCTGAGGCAACTTATGATCTTTTAGACAAGAGGGCAACCTCTAAAGCGACCTATACTCAATGACCAAGTGGGGTGTACCCTAAGAGTGCACATGTGTGAGTGTGTCGTTTTCAGTTATTTTTTGTCTTTGTACATGTTAATGGTGATCTAGGTTGATTTTATGTTAAAACATTCAGTCTTGTCATGCCATCCTATTATCAAACATCTAACAGTTATA
Organism: Vicia faba; assembly: GCA_948472305.1. Classification (NCBI taxonomy): domain Eukaryota; kingdom Viridiplantae; phylum Streptophyta; class Magnoliopsida; order Fabales; family Fabaceae; genus Vicia; species Vicia faba. The sequence continues at coordinate 260,528,524 of OX451741.1, forward strand.
ATTGCGGAAATAGAATGCGGAATTTAAATTACAAGGCGTCGGGTATTTACATCGCCAAAGACAAACCCTTTAAAAAATAAATAAAGCGATAAAAAATAAATAAAAGTCCTATTAAGCTATTACAATCCGGGAGCAAGTACATTAATGGATAAAATAAATAAATCGCGTGCGGGAAATTAAATCGAGTGCAAGATTAGGGTTTTGACCCTTTTTGTTAAAGAAAATATTTTTTTGTGGTTTTTATTTTAAGAAAGAAAATGAAATTAAACCTAAATTAATTACTAAATTAAATTAATTAAATTAATTAATAAAAAAAAATTATTTTTGGATTTTTGGTATTTTAAGAAAGAAATAAAAATAATTAAGTTAGTAATTAAAACTTAATTATGTCTAGTTAATTTTAATTATTTACAAAAAAAGTTAAAATTAATCTAATTAACCTAAATTAATTTAATTAGTATTTATTAATAAAAATAAAAGTTAAAGTTTAATGTGATAAAAAAATGTTTTTGGTGATTTTATTTTATGAAGAAAATAATTTTTGATTGGTTAATAATTAAATAAAAATAATAAAATAAATAATTAAAACAAAATAAATAAAATAGAGAGAGAGAGTGGGTATGGGCCTGATTTAGGGTGTTGGAACAGCAAATGAGAAGCCCAATTGCATTAGCCCTTTGTTGACTTTCTAGAATCAGGTGAGCGCTTGTTGACTGGATCTATGATGGACCCTCAGCTCTTGGCCACTAGATTTGGCCTTTGGCCATCTGGCCATTGGATATATGATGGTGTATGATGCACTGCAAGTCCTCATAAGCATTGGAACACCTAAAGAAAAAATATATCAAAGAATTGGAGGACCTGGGATTCGAACCCAGGTCCTGAAGTTGATTGGATGCACGCTTGCCACTAGGCTGTTTGGTTTTCATTGTTAGTAATATACGAATAAAATATAATATATTAAAACAAATCCATAGCCAGAAAAGACAAAAAATAACGCGCGCGATTTGAATGGTGCAATGGGTAGGCGCCACGTCTTCATCTTCTTTGTTGAACCGTGGCTAAAACAAAACAGGCATATACCAATGGACAACAGTCCGTAGCTATAAATCAAGCATCTCTAAAATCCTATAGGCGCCATGGAAATGTATTCTGAACCCATGGTTGAGTTCGTCTTCCTCTTCCGGTCACGTCTATAGCCATCATTGAGGCTAATTTTATCTGAAACAAAAAACTCTAAACTAAGATGAAAAACCCTAACAATGGTGATACTTTATACAAGTTAGATGAATGAAATTAAATAATGCAAAAGGCTGGGAAATGATCTGGTGGTTAGAAATATGCCATTAGTTTATTTAAAGGATGCCAAAATAATGAGTTGCGATTTCAAGAATAAGGCGGATCCGTGAGGTACTTATAGCGCTTTTGAAGGCTTGAGGACGCGTGCTTTTGATCCAGGAAGGTTGTGTGATCACCCAGGAATCGATTGGGATCGGTCTAAGCTTCTGAAATTGCCTCTAAGTATGGATTCGATTCCACACTTTTTAGTGAATTTTGCAACTTTTGTTCTGCCTATTCTTGCAGCCTCTAACCCTTGTCTCGATTTGTTTAGCTTGCTTATGTATGGTACAATGTGCTAGGGTAACAAATATGGCCTGAATCCTTCCACATCAATGCCTTGAAATTTGATTTGATTCACCATTACTAAACCTTCCAAATTTGCCAAAACTCAATCTTTTTGCACATGGATTGCTTGATACGAATTTGATGGTGTTAAAGATTGCAATCAAAGCCTGAAACAACAAAAAAATCTCATGTAATCAAAGTTTTGGATTTAATTTGATTTAATTTGATTAAAAATGAATAAATTCAAATAAAAATCAAATTAAATAATAAAGTTGATAAATGGACACATGGCTGAAGCTGAGACACGTGGACAATGATGCAAGCTCAAATCAAGTGGAAAAGAATGGGCCCATTTGACAAAATTTGAAGTTTTGGGGATGGTTGACTTTTGGCAATTTTGGAAAAATGTCCAACTTCAACAATGCATAACTTCTTAAATTTTAAACTTTTGGAGGTGTTCTTGGACTTTTTAGAAAGCTTGAGATGTTCTCTAACCAACCCTTTTTGTCTCATCGCATTTTTATGTTCCATTCTCAAGTTATAAGCTTTCGCAAAAAATGTGTCTTTGTTGACTTTCAAAAATGACCTATAATGTCCAAATTTATAACTTCTTGTGAGTGAATTTTTTGATCTTTGGGTATGAAGATGGATTGTAGGAAATTTCATCCTCTTAAATGTGAGATTTGGATGTGTCATTTCTCATAAAGTATGAGAAAGTTATGCTTGGTCAAAGTTGAGTTGACTTTTCCTACAAAACCCTAATTTAGCAACTTTTGAATCTTGATGAATTTTTAGCAATCCTTGATGAATCATGATCAACACTTGATCAAATGATGAAATATCCTTCAAAATGAGAATGTTGACAAAAGATCTTGAAGTTTGACTGTTTATAGGTCACAGTTGACTTTTGCCCTAGCACAGTCGATTTTTGGACCTTTTGAGCAATTGAATGAGCAAACTTCCTCTACAAGGCTTGAAACTTGACATGGATGACCTTGAAAACATATTAGGACATTGGGGAGCACTTGAGGTCATTTGGACTCAGGGATCTTGATGCAACACAAAACCCTAATTTGGGGTTGACTGCCTTAGGAGATAGCTTATCTGTCCAACCCTTGAGCAAACTTGAGCAACTTGGAGATTTTTCTTGCAATGTTTTGAGAATATATGAGAGGGAAAATTTTTGGGTACAAAAATTTCCATAGCCAAACTCAACTGATCAAGGTAATTTTCAAAGTTCTATCTCCCTATTTAGGCATAATTAGGCTTAGGTTTGTGAAGCAAAAATATAGTCCTTAATGTCCTTGAGCTGTACATATGCATAGTTCTTATTTATATTAACTGAGCTAGGAGAATTTGGATGATGAACATGCTAAAAAATTTAGGTTAAAATTTAGGGCCATTATAATTCTCTCTGTCCTTTGAGAGTTAGGTCACAAAATGGATATGGTTGGAATCGTGATTGAAAATGCTATAACTTTCATGTTGTAAATTTTTGATTTCATGCAAGCAATAGAGAGAACAGGATTTACATGGCAAAAGCGCGCGCGCGGCTGTCCTTAGGACAGTGACGGAGTGAGAGTGGGCCTGGGCCTGGCTTGTCTGACTATTCACACCACCCTTTTACTTTCTACACCCCCTTGGCCCATTTTCTATATTTTTGTATATTTTTTCATTTCTTTTATATTTTCTGACTTTATTTATTTTTTCTAAACAAATAAAAATCTCAAAAATATTTTCATTATTTTTTGCATTTTATTTTATTATTTTCATTATTTTTTGGGCATAAAAATAGTTTATTAATAATAATATAACTTATTTTTCTAAATAAAATTTGTAAATAATACAAAAATATTATATATTTTTATTTTTATTATTTATACACTTAAATTAATATTTTCATACAATATTTAATTTTTTAACATCTTTGTATATATTATTATTATTTTTCTTAAACAAAAAATGAATAAATAAATAATATAAAGCATATTTTCCTTTAAACCAAAATTAGGGTTTTCACCCTTTCAAAAAATAATCATTTTATTTTCTTATTTTGAAGACATAAATAAATTCATTGTTACATACATAAAAATCAATACAAAAACATTTTTTGCATATTTACATTTTATTACATATTTAAATAATTGTTTATTTATTTATTGTTGTATAAATTCAATTGGGTTGTAATAGTATTAGGGTTTTTATTTTGTGCAAATACCCCCTATTCAAACTTGTATCCCCCTTCTCATAATAATGTTGTAATAGTCTAGATTTATTTTACGTATTTTATTGCTTTTATATGCATGTTTAGTAAATTAGGGTTTTGTATGCAAAGACCAAAAATAAAACAAATAGCATGACTTAATACAAGACAAAAATGCATGAAAAATGACAACACGTTGCACATAAGCACCCCTAGGGTTTCATCCACTTTGTTACCTTAAAATGGCCATGGTATGCATGCTAGGTATCTTGGCAAAATCAAACAAAACAAAAAGATCATAGTCCCTCGATGACGCTAGACAAGTTACCTAAAACAAAATGATCTTAGTCCCTAAAACTTGCTAAGATACTTGGCACCATTGCTATCATGGTCATACGATGACTCACGCCCGTCCCGTTTAACATCCAAAGATAGGATTGTTTACCAAATACAATGGTAAAACAACCATGTCAAAGGGTTAAAAATGCACAAGAAAGACTTTTGATTAGGGTAGAAAACTCCTAGTTACTTGATCAATTTGCAAACATCCTTGCTATTTTCAAACAAACACACACAATTTCAAAACAATTCCCAAAACAAACTTTCAAACATTGAAACATTTTTCAAAAGACAAACATCTTTGTATACATTCTTAAAACAAGAATCATTACAAAGATTGCCAAAACGATGGCTTCTTTTTCAAAATACTTTCAAAACCACACAAAGCACCATTTCAAACAATTGGAAAAGCAAAGCAAGTGATCTAAACAAGTAACTAAGAGCCCATGGAAAACCATGGATGAAAATGGTGCTAGCACCTTCCATTTTCCTAATCTACCCCCCGAACTCAAGAAAACATCTCAAAGGTCTTTCCTGTGCTTTTTGACCTTTCCTTTGGATAAAATAAAAAGTCGGTGGCGACTCTTGCTAAATCGGAACATTTGCAAACACAAACGCAAAAACTCAAGTCAGTTCTCCCACCGCATCACACATCCTGATACTCATTTAGATTCGGCTTTCAGACACAGTTCATATATGCTCCAAATACGGGTGCCATTCTGATACTCATTCAAATTTAGCTTCCAGATACAGTTTAGATACGCTCCAGATACGGATGCCATCGTGATACTCATTCAGATTCAGCTTTCAGATACAGTTCAGATATGCTCCAGATACGGATGCCATCCTGATACTCATTCAGATCCAACATTTAGATACAGTTCAAATACGCTCCAGATATGGATGCCATCCTGATACTCATTCAGATCCATCTTTCAGATACAGTTCAGATACGCTCCAGATACGTATTCCATCCTGATACTCATTCAGATTCAGCTTTCAGATACAATTCAGAGACGATCCAGATTCGGATATCATTATGTCACTCCTTCAAATACAGTCCAGATAGGATCTAGATACGGATGTGATTCTGAATCTCATTCAGTACATATCTCAGATACGAGTCAGATACAATTCATTTATGAATATTATTCTGTTGCTCATTTAAGACCTCTTTTGGTTCAGTTTAAAGCTCTCAACGGTTTATGTTGATACTTTCCAAATGAACATTTCTGGTTCAGATAAATCTCTCAACGATTATTCTGATTCTTTCCTAGTAGGTACTTTTTCTGTTTCAGATAAATTACTCCAAAGATTTATTCTGATTCGTTCCCAGTTGAAATCAAGTTCAGACTTAGTCCATTGTCTGTCAACAGTCACCCTTGGATTGCATCTACAAGCCCATCTCCGACAACTATCCATAATTTCATCCAATGGCATCTTTAAGCCCATTCCCGATACAATAGATCCAAGGCATTACTTTGTTCACCAGCGAGTGTAAATTTTTGGGCACTCTAATGTTCAATCATCTTCCACTTTCAAGCTACAAACAGAAAGAATTCCAATCTCACTTTTAATGCTTAAGAAGATTGAACAGGGGCAGCTGTTGTACCCCAAAATTTCCCCTCCCATTTTTCATGAAAGATACTATCCCAGGGTTTCTCGTATACTCAATTTGGCTCAAAGGTTGATCAGACCGATTCTCTTCCTAGGCAGGCAAATCAACAATTAGGGTTTGGTATTTCTCAGAGAAAATTGAGTTTTCAAGGTTTCAAATGGTCTTCCTATCTCTTCAAGGATGTTTAGGCCAGTTTTCAAACTTTACATTTCAAGTTTGCTCAGTCGTTTGCCTTAGATAACTGAAAATGATTACATTGACCCAAAAACCGACCTTTTGCGAGAGCAAGTTCAAACGATTGTAACTTCTTCATTATTCATATTTTTGAGCGGTTCTTTTTGCGTATGATTCTCCTTGATGTCACCTCCATTTTCTCTTCACAAATCAAGAGATGATCACGTCTAGAAGATCGCCAATGTATATGGAATATGTGTCATTAATTAATAGTCTTTTAACTTAGTTTCTTAGTGATGAAGTAACCTAAAATTTGGTGATGGAGAAGAAGAAAAATATTGAAATTGTTTACATCTATTATATCATAATACAATATGATTATGGTGAATAAATAGACTATCGAGACTCATTATATAATTTGAATTATTTCGAATGTATAGGGAATCTGTGTCATTAATTAATAGTCTTTTAACTTAGTTTCTTAGTGATGAAGTAACCTAAAATTTGGTGATGGAGAAGGAGAAAAATATTGAAATTGTTTACATCTATTATACCATAATACAATATGAATATAGTGAATAAATATACTATAGAGACTCATTATATAATTTAAATTATTTCCAATGTATATGGAATATGTGTCATTAATTAATAGTCTTTTAACTTAGTTTCTTGGTGAAGAAGTAACCTAAAATTTGGTGATGGAGAAAAAGAAAAATACTTAAATTGTTTACATTTATTATACCATAACACAATATGAATATGGTAAATAAATATACTATCGAGACTCATTCCATATTTTTAATTATTTCTAATGTATATGAAATATGTGTCATTAATTAATAGTCTTTTAACTTAGTTTCTTATTGATAAAGTAACCTAAAATTTGGTGATGGAGAAGAAGAAAAATATTGAAATTGTTTACATCTAATATATCATAATACAATATGAATATGGTGAATAAATATACTATCGAAGCTCATTATATAATTTGAATTATTTCCAATGTATATGAAATATGTGTTATTAATTAATAGTCTTTTAACTTAGTTTCTTGGTGAAGAAGTAACCTAAAATTTGGTGATGGAGAAGAAGAAAAATATTGAAATTATTTATATCTATTATACCATAACACAATATGAATATGGTGAATAAATATACTATCGAGACTCATTATATATTTTTAATTATTTCTAATGTATATGAAATATGTGTCATTAATTAATAGTCTTTTAACTTAGTTTCTTATTGATGAAGTAACCTAAAATTTGGTGATGGAGAAGAAGAAAAATATTGAAATTGTTTACATCTATTATATCATAATACAATATAAATATGTTGAATAAATATACTATCGAGACTCATTATATAATTTGAATTATTTTCAATGTATATGAAATATGTGTTATTAATTAATAGTCTTTTAACTTAGTTTCTTGGTGAAGAAGTAACCTAAAATTTGGTGATGGAGAAGAAGAAAAATATTGAAATTGTTTAGATCTATTATACCATAATACAATATGAATATGGTTAATAAATATACTATCGCGACTCAATATATAATTTGAATTATATCCAATGTATATGGAATATGTGTCATTAATTAATAGTCATTTACCTTAGTTTCTTGGTGAAGGAGTAACCTAAAATTTGGGGATGGAGAAGAAGAAAAATATTGAAATTGTTTACATCAATTATACCATAATACAATATGAATATGGTGAATAAATATATTGTCGGACCTCATTATATAATTTGAATAATTACCAATGTATATGAAATATGTGTCATTAATTAATAGTTTTTTAACTTAGTTTCTTGGTGAAGAAGTAACCTAAAATTTGGTGATGGAGAATAAGAAAAATATTGAACTTATTTAAATCTATTATACCATAATACAATATGAATATGGTGAATCAATATACTATCGAGACTCATTATATATTTTGAATTATTTCCAATGTATATGGAATATGTGTCATTAATTAATAGTCTTTTAACTTAGTTTCTTGGTGATAAAGTAACATAAAATTTGGTGATGAAGAAGAAGAAAAATATTGAAATTGTTTACATCTAATATATCATAATACAATATGAATATGGTGAATAAATATACTATCGAAGCTCATTATATAATTTGAATTATTTCCAATGTATATGAAATATGTGTTGTTAATTAATAGTCTTTTAACTTAGTTTCTTGGTGAAGAAGTAACCTAAAATTTGGTGATGGAGAAGAAGAAAAATATTGAAATTATTTACATCTATTATACCATAACACAATATGAATATGGTGAATAAATATACTATCGAGACTCATTATATATTTTTAATTATTTCTAATGTATATGAAATATGTGTCATTAATTAATAGTCTTTTAACTTAGTTTCTTATTGATGAAGTAACCTAAAATTTGGTGATGGAGAAGAAGAAAAATATTGAAATTGTTTACATCTATTATATCATAATACAATATAAATATGTTGAATAAATATACTATCGAGACTCATTATATAATTTGAATTATTTCCAATGTATATGAAATATGTGTTATTAATTAATTAATAGTCTTTTAACTTAGTTTCTTGGTGAAGAAGTAACCTAAAATTTGGTGATGGAGAAGAAGAAAAATAATGAAATTGTTTAGATCTATTATACCATAATACAATATGAATATGGTTAATAAATATACTATCGCGACTCAATATATAATTTGAATTATATCCAATGTATATGAAATATGTGTCATTAATTAATAGTCATTTACCTTAGTTTCTTGGTGAAGGAGTAACCTAAAATTTGGTGATGGAGAAGAAGAAAAATATTGAAATTGTTTACATCAATTATACCATAATACAATATGAATATGGTGAATAAATATATTGTCGGACCTCATTATATAATTTGAATAATTACCAATGTATATGAAATATGTGTCATTAATTAATAGTTTTTAAACTTAGTTTCTTGGTGAAGAAGTAACCTAAAATTTGGTGACGGAGAATAAGAAAAATATTGAAATTATTTAAATCTATTATACCATAATACAATATGAATATGGTGAATCAATATACTATCGAGACTCATTATATATTTTGAATTATTTCTAATGTATATGGAATATGTGTCATTAATTAATAGTCTTTTAACTTAGTTTCTTGGTGATAAAGTAACATAAAATTTGGTGATGAAGAAGAAGAAAAATATTGAAATTGTTTACATCTATTATATCATGATACAATATGAATATGGTGAATAAATATACTATCGAGACTCATTATATAATTTGAATTATTTCCAATATATATGGAATACGTGTCATTAATTAATATTCTTTTAACTTAGTTTCTTGGTGAAGAAGTAACCTAAAATTTGGTGTAGAGAAGAAGAAAAATATTCAAATTATTTACATCTATTATACCATAATACAATATGAATATGGTGAATAAATATTCTACCGAGACTCATTATATAATTTGAATTATATCCAATGTATATGAAATACGTGTCATTAATTATTAGTCTTTTAACTTAGTTTCTTGGTGAAGGAGTAACCTAAAATTTGGTGATGGAGAAGAAGAAAAATATTGAAATTGTTTACATAAATTATACCATAATACAATATGAATATGGTGAATAAATATACTATCGGGCCTCATTATATTATTTGAATTATTACCAATATATATGAAATACGTGTCATTAATTCATAGTTTTTTAACTTAGTTTCTTGGTGAAAAAGTTAACTAAAATTTGGTGATGGAGAATAAGAAAAATACTGAAATTATTTACATCTATTATACCATAATACAATATGAATATGGTGAATAAATATACTATCAAGACTCTTTATATATTTTGAATTATTTCCAATGTATATGGAATATGTGTCATTAATTAATAGTCTTTTAACTTAGTTTCTTAGTGATGAAGTAACCTAAAATTTGGTGATGGAGAAGAAGAAAAATATTGAAATTGTTTACATCTATTATATCATAATACAATATGATTATGGTGAATAAATATACTATCGAGACTCATTATATAATTTGAATTATTTCAAATATATAGGGAATATGTGTCATTAATTAATAGTCTTTTAACTTAGTTTCTTAGTGATGAAGTAACCTAAAGTTTGGTGACGGAGAAGGAGAAAAATATTGAAATTGTTTACATCTATTATACCATAATAAATATGAATATGGTTAATAAATATACTATCGCGACTCATTATATAATTTGAATTATTTCCAATGTATATGAAATATGGGTTATTAATTAATAGTCTTTTAACTTTGTTTCTTGGTGAAGAAGTAACCTAAAATTTGGTGATGGAGAAGAAGAAAAATATTTAAATTATTTACATCTATTGTACCATTATATAATATGATTATGGTGAATAAATATACTATCGGGACTCATTATATAATTTGAATTATTTCTAATGTATATGGAATATGTGTCATTAATTAATAGTCTTTTAACTTAGTTTCTTAGTGATGAAGTAACCTAAAATTTGGTGATGGGGAAGGAGAAAAATATTGAAATTGTTTACATCTGTTATACCATAATACAATATGAATATAGTGAATAAATATACTATAGAGACTCATTATATAATTTGAATTATTACCAATGTATATGGAATATGTGTCTGTGATACGGTGGGAGAACTGACTTGAGGTTTTACGTTTTGTGTTTGCAAATGTATCGGTTTTGCAAGAGTCGCCACCGACTTTTTATTTTATCCAAAGAAAAGGTCAAAAAGCACAGGAAAGACCTTTTCAGATGTTTTCTTGGGTTCAGGGGGTAGATTATGAAAAGGGAAGGTGCAAGCACCCTTTTCATCCATGGTTATCCATGGGCTCTTAGTTACTTGTTTAGATCACTTGCTTTGCTTTTCCAATTATTTGAAATGGTGCTTTGTGTGTGGTTTTGAAAGATGTTTTGAAAAGAGGCCATCGTTGTGGCAACCTTTGTAATTATTCTTGTTTGAATATATACAAAGGCGTATTGTCTTTTGAAAAGATTTTTCAATGTTTGATTGTTTGAAAGTTTGCTTTTGGGAAATGTTTTGAAATTGTGTTGTGAAGTGTGTTTGAAAATAGCAAGGATGTTTTTGCAAGTTTTGATCAAGTAACTAAGAGTGTTCTACTCTATTTTACTCAAAGGTATTTCCTACACATTTTAAACCCTTTTGACAATGTTGTTTTACCATTGCATTTGGTAAATAACCTTGTATTAGGATGTTAAACGAGACAGGCGCGGGTCATCGTATTGACTATGATAGCAATATTGCCAAGTATCTTTAGCAATTTTTGAGGGACTAGATCATTTTTGTATAGGCAACCAAGATAGCGTCATTGAGGGACTATGATCTTTTGTTTTGTTTTTGTTTTGCCAAAGTACTCAACATGCATAACATGGCCCTTTTTTAAAGGCAACAAGTGGATGAAACCCTAGGGGTGCAAGTGTGCATTGTGTTGTCAATTTTCATGCTTTTTGTCTTTGTATTAGTCAAGCTATTTGTTTGATTTTGGATTTTTTGCATACAAACCCTAATCTCTAACATGGCATAATTAAAAGCATAAATGCGTAAAATAACTCTACATTATTACAACATTTGATATGGGAAGGGGGATACAATTTTTTTGAATGGGGGATATTTGCAAGAAAATAAAACCCTAATATTACTATTACATCCAAATTGAACAATTGGTACCAATAATAAATGAACAAGATTTAAATAAACAAATTAAATAAATATGAAAAATATTATGAATATGCAAAAGATGTTTTGTTTATTTTTATATATGTAAAAATATAATGATTGATAAAAAAAGATTATTATCATTTTTTATTAAGGGCAAAAACCCTAATTTTCTTTTAAGAAAGTAAATATATATTATATATTTTCTATGTACAATAAAATAAAATACTATATATACAAAAATAAAATATATTTAGAAAAAATATTATTTAAGTATAAATGATAAAAAATAAAGGTACAATATTTTTATGTTTTTATTCTCAAGTTTTCATGAAATAAAAGTATATATATATATATATATATATATATATATATATATATATATATATATATATATATATATATATATATATATATATATATATATATATATATATATATATATATATATATATATATATATATATATATATATATATATTAATTACATTAGTCATGTACAATAAAAATAAAATAAAATATATATAAGACAAAAATATATTTAGAACAATATTTTTTGAGTATAAATAAAATAAAGAATAAAAATAAAGGTATAATATAATTATATATTATTTTCAAGTTTTTATTAAATAAAAGTATATACTAATTAAATTATTTTCATGTTAGAAAAAATAAAATTAAAATACAAAATAAATGTGAAAATTTATAAAATATTTTTTGATATTTTTTTTATGTTTGAAAAATAAGAAAATAACTCAGAAATGAAAATAAATACCAAAAATATGAAAATATGAAGAAATGGGCCAGGGGGTGCAGTCAGTAATGCAGGGGGGTGTCAATAGTGAGCCAGAACCAAGCCCAACCCACCAGACTTCATCTTCAACCTTTGTCTCAAAATTGCGTGCGCCCTGTACAAAATGCTAGATCCTGCATACGTGCTCTAATGCAAAAACTCAAAACATCAAAGTTGTAGCATTTTTCAAGACGAATCCAACCATGTAAAGAACTCATTCTAACTCTAAAAAACCAGAGAGAATTTCTCTGGCCCTAAGTCCTAACCTAATTTTTTCAGGAAGTTCATGGATCAAATTCTCTTAACACACTTAACTTAAATGAAAACTGAGCATATGTACAACTTCATGGCTATGAATACTACATTTTTTATTCACAAACCCAAGCCTAATGATTCCTAAATAAAGAGATAGGAAGTTGACAAAAACCTGTTTCAGTTGACTTCGTGTATGGCAATGTGGAGCTTTTTAGTGAGACCTGAGGTGTTTGGGAGCTTGCTTGTACTTCCCCTGACCTTCCCCAATGCCTAGCTTGCCTTGAATATGCTTGAACAAGCCTGCAGAACTCAACCTGCACAAGCTGAAATAAAAAATGGCAAACCTTGTAAAGGGAGTTACAGTCAGTGTTTAAGGGTTGGGATAACTTGGATAGGTTGTATGGAAGGTGTTTGAACAGGTTTGGGGAAAAACGCACGAGCAACTTGCGAGATAGAACTCAAGATGCAGAAGCTGCCCTGTTTTGTCAATGGAAGGTAATTTTGTGCTATGGGAGGTTTCAGGACTCAAAGGCTCGTGTTTTAGGTTCAATACAATGTGTGAAACTTGTCTCAAAGGCTTGCAAAAGTTGGTTCTTTCTGATGTTCAAGTTGTGTGAATTTTGACATGTTTCTTGTATATGAAGCAAAAAGCAAAACCATGATGCAAGACAAGCCTGTACAGGCTCTACCAGCCTGCACCTTATTCTTTTGGCCCCTCAAGTTTGTGGATTTGATTTGCTTCACAAGATATGGTTCAATGCTCAAGGGATGTGGTTTGACATAAAGCAATGTTTTGACAAAAATGGCAAAGTTGCCTTTTTCTATTTAAGGATTAATCTTGTGTGCAATCCTCTAATGACCAAAACAAAGCCTTAGACCAATGGATTTGCATTTAATTATTGAGTATGGAAGGGTTTTGAGACCTGTAATCTAGTGCAAACAAGGCTGATTAGAGTTTGCAACTTGTATCAATATGAACATGCCATGGATCAAAAGTGAGTTTTTGCCAACTTCAAGCCTTCGATTCTCCCTAACCACAAATGATTTTGGAGAGTTCTTGGACATTTTTGAAATCTTGCAACATGATCTACAATCCATCTTTGAAATGAAATTTGAGATTCCAAGTGGAACTATGTCAAAAATGGTCATGAAGATAGGCCAAAATCCTGCCTAAACTAGGGCAAAATTTCACTAAGTTAAAAGTTTCATGGACCCTTGTTCCAAAAATCATAACTTGAGATCCAAGCTTCTTTTGGGAAAACTTTATGAATACAATTTGTAGACTTTGTGGAGGAATGCAACTTTAATGTTGGAAGTTTTGTTTGAATCCAATTGCATCACAGTGAAAAAGTTGGGCAAAGTTGGGAAAAATTAAGAAAATTTCATAACTTTGAAAAATTCTAAGTTATGAAAATTTTCAAACTTAAACCCTAATTTGCAAAATTGGGTTTCTTGATTAACAAGTTTCATGTTTTGACACATCTTGATGAAAAATGACCCTTGGAACTTGATTTTGACAAAAAAGTCAAAGTTTGACTTTTCAGTGTACAGTCAAATTTTGATCAGTTGACTGAAAAATTCATCTGTCAATCCAATGCAATTGAGATCTTTTGAACCTTGTGAATAGGTCAAGATGATGCCATTTAGTCCTTGAGTCCATGCTTGAACCCACTTTTCCATTGGCTAGGTCAAAAATCAGAAATTTCCCTTGTGCAATCAAAACCCTAAAAATGACCATTTTGCCCTTTTGATGATCTGATCAAATTTCTTGAGGAGTTGTGGTCCAAAATTGGTCAAATGGTTCATATGAGTCTATAATGTTGATGCGGATCAAAATTTATGAGGTTTGACTGTAAATTGGCCATAGTTGACTTTTTCCCCATTACAGCTGATTTTTAGGTCAACTGTCCAATTGACTGGGCAAAAATTTGATTCAAGGCTTGAAACTTGGTAGAGGAAATCTTGGGGATCCAAGATGAAGTATGAAAGTAATTTTGAGCATTGAAAGTCCAAAAATCCCTGTGCAAACTCAAACCCTAATTTAGGTCAACAGTGCAAGGAGATGTCTTGAGCAATGCAAAACCCTAATCTGGTCTTGAGTTCAAAAAGTCTTGTGATGAGAAATCTTGATAAAATGAGAGGGAAAATTTTGGGGTACAATTGCTTCCCCTGTTCAATCTTCTTGAACCTGATGAGTTAGATTGGCGAGTTTGCCTTTCGTGACTCGAAGGTAAAAGAGGATTGGACATTAGAGTGCCCGTAAATTTGCGCTCGTCAGAGTATAGCTGAGGGAATAGGCTTAAAGATGCCATTTGGAGACGTGACATAATCTTTTCGGAGATGGGCTTAAAAGATGCCATCCAAGAAAATTGATCGCACCAGAGATTCGTTTGCGAGAGCCCGTACACCTGTTGTTGACGAGTACTATACCGGGGAATGCTGGTCTCTGTCGTGGTAGAAATAGAACTTCAGTCGTCTGTTATTCTACTGGGAAGTCATCTTTTGGTTTAAGAGGTGACAGTGAACTGCTATATGGTCAACATCCAGGCTTTACAGTCTTGTATTGCTATCTGGTCAACATCCAGGCTTCACAGTCTTTACTTCCTATCTGGTCAACATCCAGGCTTCAGAAGGAAATCAAGTGGTTATCCGGTCGCCTCCGGTTTTCCCTTTTAATTTTGGGGCCTACTAATATCTGGTTGAATCCGGGCTTCAAAGTAATTGGCCGAGTAAACTGTTATTTGGTCAACATCCAAGTTTCACAGTATACTTTACTGCTATCAGGTCAACATCCAGGCTTCACGATACCTTGCTTCCTATTTGGTCAACGTCCAGTCTTCAGAAGGATATCAAATGGTTATCCGATCAACATCTGGGTTTTCCTTTTGATCTCGGGGCCTACTAACATCCGGTTGAATTCGGGTTTCAAAGTAATTGGCCGAGTAAACTGTTATTTGGTCAACATCCAAGTTTCACAGTATACTTTACTGCTATCTGGTCAACGTCCAGGCTCCATAGTCTTGTATTGCTATCTGGTCAACATCCAGGCTTCACGATACTTCACTTCTTATCTGGTTAACATCCATGCTTCAGAAGAACTTGCATGGGATTCTACTATTTTCCGGTCGGTCTTCGAGCTTCAGTATAGTCAAGATAAAATCTGGTCGAATCCAGGCTTCATAACTGGAACAGGAATCTGCCCCTTGATTTGAATAAGCAAACAGGAGAGCATCCATGTCTGGAGCCTCTCTAAGCCGTTTTCTGAGCTTTGAACATCTATTTTAGATAGCTATTGATTTATCCTGAAAAGGGTAGAATGTTAGCTGAAAACACAAAGTTATGTTGCATGAAATGTATGATGCAATAAGATGTGTTTTATTAATGTTTATGATTTATGAATGTAATGTATGTGCATGTAAGCTGATTAGCTGTTTTGCTGAGGAAAATAAATCCTAGATAGCTGGAGATAATAAAATCTTTGACTGCTGTCGGGGAAAATAAATCCATGACCACTGTTAGAGATTTAAAATCTTTGGCAACCTCTGTGGGGAGAAGCTATACCACTGGGGAGATCAGGAATTTGGGTTGTATGCCAATCTAATAGGGACCTCGAGAATCTCTGTTCTAATGGGTGTATCAGGGGAAAACTGAATGGCTTCCGCTGGGGATCTTAATGACGTGTTGATTTGATCGTGACGACTTCACTGGGGAAGAATAACTCTCTGGGGAATTATCTGGTTTTAAAGTGACTTTTCAGGGACAATGGAGGAAATTGGATGGTCTCCACTGGGGTTTAAGGGTTAAAGCTTTGGACTCCTCTTGGGGAAGAAAGTTTCATCCTTACCGAGGGTTTGTAGTTTAAAGTTTTTCTCTATTGGGGATTCTTGAAACCTAACTCCGCTGGGGATATGCCTTTCAAGGCTTTAGCTCCGTCGAGGATCTGGATGATGTATTGCAGTGGATTTCTCCTGGAATAGCCTAAATATATTTTCCTATACTTTCATCCTATCAGTAATTATTCTTTCTCATTCTGTTTTATTTGTAAGCAGTGATTATATTCAAATGCATATGCTCATTTAATAAATCATTGGACGTTTTCAAATAAAACACAAGTGTAAAAAAGAAAGAAAAGGCAAACAATTTTCGGCACTTTGAAGTATCTTTGTATTAACTTTGTGTAAGTATTTTGTACAAAGGAGACAGACATCCTAGTAAGATAATGTTGTCAGAAAATTGAGAAATTTTTTATACAAAGCAAGATGGCTATGTGTAACAATTCCATGGGGTTCCCATTCCGCTATAGCCTTCGTAACTCTGAGTATCTTGTCCATTCGTTGCTTCGTCCGCAGATGATTGGATTGATTAGAAGCTTGGAGCTTGTCCGTGAAGATGTTGTCTTTAAAGTGATCTGACGAGACATAGTCATACACTATATTTCCCTAACTTTTGCCTGGATCACCCTTTCGGGTTTTCGATCCACCGGGAAACCCTTTTTTGCCCAAGTCCCCCTTTCGGGTTTTCAACTTGCCGGGTGTACATATTTTTTTAATTTTTATTTATCCCTAATTTTTGCCTGAACCGCCCTTTCGGGTTTTCGATTCACCGGGATGCCCACTTTTGCCCAAGTCGCCCTTTCGGGTTTTCAACTTGCCGGGTCATTTATGCGTAGTATATTTTGACTATGTCTGCGTTCGCAGGGTGCGGCAGGTCATCGCCGTCTATGGTGGTCAGAATCATTGCCCCACCAGAAAAGATGTTTTTGATCACAAATGGTCCTTCGTAAGTAGGAGTCCACTTGTCCCTAGGATCACTTTGCGGTAAGATGATCCGCTTGATTACAAGGTCCCCGACTTGATATACTTGCCTCTTAACTTTCTTGTTGAAGGCCTTAATCATACGTTTCTGATATGCCTGACCATGGAAAACAGCAGTAAGTCGCTTCTCGTCAATCAAGTTAAGTTGATCAAGCCGGGTCTGAATCCAATCGTCTTCATTCAAACCAACATCCTTCATGATTCTCAAGGAGGAAATCTGAACTTCCATAGGTAAAACAACTTCCATGCCATATACCAAAGAAAAAGGGGTTGCCCCAGTTGAGGTGCGTGTCGTGGTTCGGTACCCGTGTAGAGAAAACGGTAATATCTCATGCCAATCCTAGTAGGTGACTGTCATCTTTTGAATGATCTTCTTGATATTTTTGTTCGCAGCTTCGGCAGCACCGTTCATCTTAGGCCGATATGGGGATGAATTGTGATGTTGAATCTTGAACTGCTCGCACAGAGCGGTGATCATAGTGTTATTCAAATTTGTATCGTTGTCAGTGATGATCCTGTCGGGGATACCATACCGGCATATGAGGTTCTGCTTGATGAAGCGGGCAACCACATTCTTTGTAACAGAGGCGAAGGAAGCTGCTTCGACCCACTTGGTAAAGTAATCAATGGCCACCAGGATGAAACGGTGTCCATTGGATGCTGTAGGCTTGATCTCTCCAATCATGTTGATTCCCCACATCGTGAATGGCCAAGGAGATGTTAGGACATTGAGAGGAACCAGAGGAATATGTACTTTATCAGCATAGATTTGGCATTTGTGACGAGTACGAGAATGTTGATGACAATCAGCTTCTATGGTAGACCAGTAGTAGCCTGCCCGTAGAATGTTCTTAGCCATCGTATGACCGCTTGAGTGGGTGCCAAAGGTGCCATTATGTAGTTCGGCCATGATCTGCTCAGCTTCAACCTTGTCCACACACCGGAGTAGGACACAATCAAGATTGCGCTTGTATAGGATACCATTGCTCATAAAGAACTTGGCCACGAACCTTCTTAAGAACTTTTTGTCATTGACTGAAGCTCCTTCAGGGTATTCTTGTGCTTAGAGATACCTTTTGACGTCATGAAACCACGGTCGGCCCACTACTTCCTCGGTATTAATCTCGTGACAATGTGCCGGTTCATTCATTCGTTCGATGGTGATTTGAGGTGCCTCATTATACCAGTTAAGTTTAAACATGGAGGACATTGTAGCTAGCGCATCTGTTAGCTGATTCTCTTCTCGCGGGAAGTACTCGAAGGTAATCTGCTCGAAATGTGGTAACAATGTCAGGACATGTTCTTTGTAAGGGATGTGGTTTGGATGTTTAGTATCCCACTTAAACCCTAATTTGCAAAATTGGGTTTTTTGATTAACAAGTTTCATGTTTTGACACATCTTGATGAAAAATGACCCTTGGCACTTGATTTTGACCAAAAAGTCAAAGTTTGACTTTTCAGTGTACAGTCAAATTTTGATCAGTTGACTGAAAAATTCATTTGTCAATCAATGCAATTGAGATCTTTTGAATCTTGTGAATAGGTCAAGATGATGCCATTGAGACCTTGAGTCCATGCTTGAACCCACTTTGTCATTGGCTAGGTGAAAAATCAGAAATTGCCCTTGTGCAGTCAAAACCCTAAAAATGACCATTTTGCCCTTTTGATGATCTGATCAGATTTCTTGAGGAGTTATGGTCCAAACTTGATCAAATGGTTCATATGAGTCTATAATGTTGATGTGGATCAAAATTTATGAGGTTTGATTGCAAATTGGCCATAGTTGACTTTTTCCCCATTACAGTTGATTTTTAGGTCAACTGTCCAATTGACTGGGCAAAAATTTGATTCAAGGCTTGAAACTTGGTAGAGGAAATCTTGGGGATCCAAGATGAAGTATGAAAGTCATTTTGAGCATTGAAGGTCCAAAAATCCCTATGCAAACTCAAACCCTAATTCAGGTCAACAGTGCAAAGAGATGTCTTAAGCAGTGCAAAACCCTAATCTGGTCTTGAAAGAGTCTTGTGATGAGAAATCTTGATAAAATGAGAGGGCAAATTTTTGGGTACAACAGTTTCATTAATTAATAGTTTTTAACTTAGTTTATTGGTGAAGAAGTAACCTAAAATTTGGTGATGGAGAAGAAGAAAATAATGAAATTGTTTACATCTATTATACCATAACACAATATGAATATGGTGAATGAATATACTATCGAGACTCATTATATATTTTTAACTATTTCTAATGTATATGGAATATGTGTCATTAATTAATAGTCTTTTAACTTAGTTTCTTATTGATGAAGTAACCTAAAATTTGGTGATGGAGAAGAAGAAAAATATTGAAATTATTTACATCTATTATATCATAATACAATATGAATATGGTGAATAAATATACTATCGAGACTCATTATATAATTTGAATTATTTCCAATGTATATGAAATATGTGTTATTAAATAATAGTCTTTAACTTAGTTTCTTGGTGAAGAAGTAACCTAAAATTTGGTGATGGAGAAGAAGAAAAAAATTGAAATTGTTTACATCTATTATACCATAATACAATATGAATATGGTTAATAAATATACTATCGCGACTCAATATATAATTTGAATTATATCCAATGTATATGTGATATTTGTCATTAATTAATAGTCATTTACCTTAGTTTCTTGGTGAAGGAGTAACCTAAAATTTGGTGATGGAGAAGAAGAAAAATATTGAAATTGTTTACATCAATTATACCATAATACAATATGAATATGGTGAATAAATATACTATAAGGCCTCATTATATAATTTGAATTATTACCAATGTATATGAAATATGTGTCATTAATTAATAATTTTTTAACTTAGTTTCTTGGTGAAGAAGTAACCTAAAATTTGGTGATGGAGAATAAGAAAAATACTAAAATTATTTACATCTATTATACCATAATACAATATGAATATGGTGAATATATATACTATCGAGACTCATTATATATTTTGAATTATTTCCAATGTATATGGAATATGTGTCATTAATTAATAGTCTTTTAACTTAGTTTCTTGGTGAAGGAGTAACCTAGAATTTGGTGATGGAGAAGAAGAAAAATACTGAAATTGTTTACATAAATTATACCATAATACAATATGAATATGGTGAATAAATATACTATCGGGCCTTATTATATTATTTGAATTATTAACAATGTATATGAAATACGTGTTATTAATTAATAGTTTTTTAACTTAGTTTCTTGGTGAACAAGTTACCTAAAATTTTGTGATGGCGAATAAGAAAAATACTGAAATTATTTACATATGTTATACCAAAATACAATATGAATATGGTGAATAAATATACTATCGAGACTCATTATATAATTTGAATTATTTCGAATGTATAGGGAATATGTGTCATTAATTAATAGTCTTTTAACTTAGTTTCTTAGTGATGAAGTAAACTAAAATTTGGTGATGGAGAAGAAGAAAAATATTGAAATTGTTTACATGTATTATATCATAATACAATATGATTATGGTGAATAAATATACTATCGAGACTCATTATATAATTTGAATTATTACCAATGTATAGGGAATATGTGTCATTAATTAATAGTCTTTTAACTTAGTTTCTTGGTGAAGAAGTAACCTAAAATTTGGTGATGGAGAAGGAGAAAAATATTGAAATTGTTTACATCTATTATACCATAACACAATATGAATGCGGTGAATAAATATACTATCGAGACTCATTACATATTTTTAATTATTTCCAATGTATATGAAATATAGGTTATTAATTAATAGTCTTTTAACTTAGTTTCTTGGTTAAGAATTAACCTAAAATTTGGTGATGGAGAAGAAGAAAAATATTGAAATTGTTTACATCTATTATATCATAATACAATATGAATATGGTGAATAAATATACTATCGAGACTCATTATATAATTTGAATTATTTCCAATGTATATGAAATATGTGTTATTAATTAATAGTCTTTTAACTTAGTTTCTTGGTGAAGAAGTAACCTAAAATTTGGTGATGGAGAAGAAGAAAAAAATAGAAATTGTTTACATCTATTATACCATAATACAATATGAATAAGGTTAATAAATATACTATCGCGACTCAATATATAATTTGAATTATATCCAATGTATATGTGATATTTGTCATTAATTAACAGTCATTTACCTTAGTTTCTTGGTGAAGGAGTAACCTAAAATTTGGTGATGGAGAAGAAGAAAAATATTTAAATTGTTTACACAATTATACCATAATACAATATGAATATGGTGAATAAATATACTATCGGGCCTCATTATATAATTTGAATTATTACCAATGTATATGAAATATGTGTCATTAATTAATAATTTTTTAACTTAGTTTCTTGGTGAAGAAGTAACCTAAAATTTGGTGATGGAGAATAAGAAATATACTAAAATTATTTACATCTATTATACCATAATACAATATAAATATGGTGAATAAATATACTATCGAGACTCATTATATATTTTGAATTATTTCCAATGTATATGGAATACGTGTCATTAATTAATAGTCTTTTAACTTAGTTTCTTGGTGAAGGAGTAACCTAGAATTTGGTGATGGAGAAGAAGAAAAATACTGAAATTGTTTACATAAATTATACCATAATACAATATGAATATGGTGAATAAATATACTATCGGGCCTCATTATATTACTTGAATTATTAACAATGTATATGAAATACATGTCATTAATTAATAGTTTTTTAACTTAGTTTCTTGGTGAACAAGTTACCTAAAATTTTGTGATGGCGAATAAGAAAAATACTGAAATTATTTACATATGTTATACCAAAATACAATATAAATATGGTGAATAAATATACTATCGAGACTCATTATATAATTTGAATTATTTCGAATGTAGGGAATATGTGTCATTAATTAATAGTCTCTTAACTTAGTTTCTTAGTGATGAAGTAACCTAAAATTTGGTGATGGAGAAGAAGAATAATATTGAAATTGTTTACATCTATTATATCATAATACAATATGATTATGGTGAATAAATATACTATCGAGACTCATTATATAATTTGAATTATTACCAATGTATAGGGAATATGTGTCATTAATTAATAGTCTTTTAACTTAGTTTCTTGGTGAAGAAGTAACCTAAAATTTGGTGATGGAGAAGGAGAAATATATTGAAATTGTTTACATCTATTATACCATAACACAATATGAATGTAGTGAATAAATATACTATCGAGACTCATTATATATTTTTAATTATTTCCAATGTATATGAAATATGGGTTATTAATTAATAGTCTTTTAACTTAGTTTCTTGGTGAAGAAGTAACCTAAAATTTGGTGATGGAGAAGAAGAAAAATATTGAAATTGTTTACATCTATTATATCATAATACAATATGAATATGGTGAATAAATATACTATCGAGACTCATTATATAATTTGAATTATTTCCAATGTATATGAAATATGTGTTATTAATTAATAGTCTTTTAACTTAGTTTCTTGGTGAAGAAGTAACCTAAAATTTGGTGATGGAGAAGAAGAAAAAAATAGAAATTGTTTAAATCTATTATACCATAACACAATATGAATATGGTGAATAAATATACTATCGAGACTCATTATATATTTTTAATTATTTCTAATGTATATAGAATATGTGTCATTAATTAATAGTCTTTTGACTTAGTTTCTTATTGATGAAGTAACCTAAGATTTGGTGATTGAGAAGAAGAAAAATATTGAAATTGTTTACATCTATTATATCATAATACAATATGATTATGTTGAATAAATATACTATCGAGACTCATTATATAATTTGAATTATTTCGAATATATAGGGAATATGTGTCATTAATTAATAGTCTTTTAAGTTATTTTCTTAGTGATGAAGTAACCTAAAATTTGGTGATGGAGAAGGAGAAAAATATTAAAATGGTTTACATCTATTATATAATAATACAATATGAATATGGTGAATAAATATATACTATTGAGACTCATTATATAATTTGAATTATTTCCAATATATATGAAATATGTGTCATTAATTAATAGTCTTTTAACTTAGTTTCTTGGTGAAGAAGTAACCTAAAATTTTGTGATGGAGAAGAAGAAAAATATTGAAATTATTTACATCTATTATACCATAATACAATATGAGTATGGTGAATAAATATTCTATCGAGACTCATTATATAATTAGAATTAGATCCAATGTATATGAAATACGTGTCATTAATTAATAGTCTTTTAACTTAGTTTCTTGGTGAAGGAGTAACCTAAAATTTGGTGATGGAGAAGAAGAAAATTATTAAAATTGTTTACATAAATTATACCATAATACAATATTAATATGGTGAATAAATATACTATTGGGCCTAATTATATTATTTAAATTATTACCAATGTATATGGAATATGTGTCATTAATTAATAGTCTTTTAACTTAGTTTCTTGGTGAAGAAGTAACCTAAAATTTGGTGATGGAGAAGAAGAAAAATACTGAAATTGTTTACATCTATTATACCATAACACAATATGAATATGGTGAATAAATATACTATCGAGACTCATTATATATGTTCAATTATTTCTAATGTATATGTAATATGTGTCATTAATTAATAGTCTTTTAACTTAATTTCTTATTGATGAAGTAACCTAAAATTTGGTGATGGAGAAGAAGAAAAATATTGAAATTGTTTACATCTATTATATCATAATACAATATGAATATGGTGAATAAATATACTATCGAGACTCATTATATAATTTGAATTATTTCCAATGTATATGAAATATGTGTTATTAATTAATAGTCTTTTAACTTAGTTTCTTGGTGAAGAAGTAACCTAAAATTTGGTGATGCAGAAGAAGAAAAATATTGAAATTGTTTACATCTATTATACCATAATACAATATGAATATGGTTAATAAATATACTATCGTGACTCAATATATAATTTGAATTATATCCAATGTATATGAAATATGTGTCATTAATTAATAGTCATTTACCTTAGTTTCTTGGTGAAGGAGTAACCTAAAATTTGGTGATGGAGAAGAAGAAAAATATTGAAATTGTTTACATCAATTATACCATAATACAATATGAATATTATTGTACCCAAAAATTTTCCCCCTCATTTTTATCAAGACTTCCCCTCACAAGACTCTTTGAACTCCAGACAGGATTAGGGTTGGCTCTGCTCAAGACATCTCCTTGCACTGATGACCTAAATTAGGGTTTGAGTTTGCACAGGGATTTTTGGACTTTCAATGCTCAAAGTGACTTTCATACTTCATGTTGTACTTATAAGATTTCCTCTACCAAGTTTCAAGCCTTGAATCAAATTTTTGCCCAGTCAATTGGATAGTTGACCTAGAAATCAACTGTATTGAGGAAAAAGTCAACTGTGGCCAATTTATAGTCAAACACTCACAATTTTTGATCCACATCAACATTATAGGCTCATATGAACCATTTTATCAAGTTTCGACCACAACTCCTCAAGAAATTTGATCAGATCATCAAAAGGGCAAAATGGTCATTTTTAGGGTTTTGACTGCACAAGGGCAATTTCTGATTTTTAACCTAGTCAATGGCAAATTGGGTTCAAGAATGTATTCAAGGACTCAATGGAATCATCTTGACCTATTCACAAGGTTCAAAAGATCTCAAATGCATTGGATTGACAGATGAATTTTTCAGTCAACTGATCAAAATTTGACTGTATACTGAAAAGTCAAACTTTGAATTTTTGGTCAAAATCAAGTGCCAAGGGTCATTTTTCATCAAGATGTGTCAAAAAATGAAACTTGTTTATCAAGAAACCTAATTTTGCAAATTAGGGTTTAAGATTGAAAAATTTCATAACTTAGAATTTTTTGAAGTTATGAAATTTTCTTATTTTTTCCCAACTTTGCCCAACATTTTCACCATGATGCAATTTGATTCAAACAAAACTTCCAACATGAAAGTTGTAGTCCTCCACAAAGTCTACAACTTTGGTTCACAAAGTTTTCCCAAACGAAGCTTTGATATCAAGTTATGATATTTGGAACAAGGGTCCATGAAACTTTTAACTTAGTGAAATTTTGCCCTAGTTTAGGCAGGATTTTTACCTATCTTCATGACCATTTTTCACATAGTTCCACTTGGAATATCAAAATTCATTTCAATGATGTATTGTATAGCATATTACAAGCTTTCCAAAATGTCCAAGAAATCTCTAAAATCATTAATGGTTATGGAGAATCGAAAGTTTGAATTTGGCAAAAACTCACTTTTGATCCATGGCATTTTCATGTTGGTACAAGTTGCAACTTCCATCCAGCATTGTTTGTACTTGATTACATGTCCCTAAACCCTTTCATAATCAATAATTAAATGCAAATCCATTGGTTTGAGACTTTGTTCTGATCATGGGAGGATTACACAAGAGATTAATCCAAAAATAGCAAAAAGGAAACATTGCCATTTTTGTCAAATTTGCTTTATGTCAAATTGCATTCTTGAGCCTTGAACCAAAATCTTGTACAACAAACAATATCCACAAACTTGAGGGGTCAATATCACAAAGTGCAAGCTGGTAGATAGCCTGTACAGACCTGTCTTGCATCATTGCTTACTTTTGCTTAAAATACAAGAAACTTGTCAAATACAACACAACATGCATATCTGTTAGAACCAAACCTTGCAAGCTTTTGAGACAAGTTTTACACATTCCCTTGATCCAAAAACACGAGCCATTGAGCCCTCAAACCTTCCAAAACACAAAATCACCTTCCTCTTGCAAAACAGGGCAGCTTCTGCACTTTGAGTTCTATCTCACAAACCACTCGTGCGTTTTTCCCCAAACCTGTTAAAACACCTTCCATATAACCTATCCAAGCTATCCTAACCATTAAGCAGTGACTGTAACTCCATTTGTAAGCTTCACCATTTCTGTTTTCAACTTGTGCAGGTTGAGTTCTACAAGCTTGTTCAAGCACATCCAAGGCAAACTAGGCATTGGGGAAGGTCAGAGGAAGTTCAAGCAAGCTCCCAAGCACCTCAGGCCTCACTGAAAAGCTCCACATTGCCATACACGAGTTCATCTGAAACAGAGCACGTATGCAGGTTTTCCACATTTGAGTTAGGCGCGCGAGTTTTTGTTAACAAAGGTTGAAGATGAAGTTCAGTGGGATGGGCTTGGTTCTGGCCTTGTTTTTGACACCCCCTCTTTACTGATTGCACCCCCCTGGCCCATTTCTTTATATTTTTTTTGTATTTTTCAATTTATTTTTCATTTCTGATTTTATTTTATATTTTCTAAACATAAAAAATATAAAAAACATTTTTATAAATTTTCAAATTTTATTTTATTATTATTTTTATTATTTTTAGACATAAAAATAATTATTAATTAGTATATACTTTTATTTTATTTAATGAAAACTTGAAAATAATACATAAAAATATTATACCTCTATTTTTTATTATTTATACTTAAATAATATTTTTTCTAAATATATTTTTATTTTGTATATATTTTATTTTATTTTATGGTACATGAATAATATAATTAATATATATTTACTTTCTTAAAAGAAAATTAGGGTTTTTGCCCTTAATAAAAATAAATCTTTTTATTTCTTTTTTTAATGCATTAAATATTATATTTTTACATACATAAAAATAAACAAAAACATTTTTTTGCATATTCATAATGTTTTGTATATTTATTTAATTGACCATTTAAATACTTGCCTATTTATTTATTTGTACCATTTATTCAATTTGGATGTAATAGTAAATATTAGGGTTTTAATTTCTTGCAAAATAATCCCCTATTCAAAAATTGTATCCCCCTCCCCATATCAATGTTGTAATAGTCGTAGATTTATTTTTACGCATTTATAACTTTCAAGTATGCCATGTTAGAGATTAGGGTTTGTATGCAAATATCCAAAATCAAAACAAATAGCTTGACTAATACAAAGACAAAAAAGCATGTAAATTGACAACACAATACACACATGCACCCCTAGGGTTTCATCAACTTGTTGCCTTTAAAAATGGCCATGTTATGCATGTTGAGTATCTTGGCAAAACAAAAACAAAACAAAAGATCATAGTCCCTCGATGACGCTATCTTGTTTGCATATACAAAAATGATCTAGTCCCTCAAAAATTTGCTAAAGATACTTAGCACAATTGCTATCATGGTCAATACGATGACCCGCACATGTCCCGTTTAACATCCTAATACAAGGTTATTTACCAAATGCAATGGTAAAACAACATTGTCAAAAGGGTTAAAAATGTGTAGGAAAGACTCTTGAGTAGATAGGGTAGACAACTCTTAGTTACTTGATCAAAGCTTGCAAAAACATCCTTGCTATTTTCAAACACACCTCACAACACAACTTCAAAACATTTCCCAAAATAAACTTTCAAACTTTCAAACAATCAAACATTGAAATATATTTTTAAAAGACAATACACCTTTGTATACATTCAAACAAGAATCATTACAAAGGTTTCCACAACGATGGCCTCTTTTCAAAACATTTTCAAAACCACACACACAAAGCACCATTTCAAACAATTGGAAAAGCAAAGCAAGTGATCTAAATAAGTAACTAAGAGCCCATGGATAACCATGGATGAAAAGGGTGCTTGCACCTTTCCTTTTCATAATCTACCCCCCAAACCCAAGAAAACATCTCAAAGGTCTTTCCTGTGCTTTTTGACCTTTCCTTTGGATAAAATAAAAAGTCGGTGGCGACTCTTGCTAAACCGAAATATTTGCGAACACAAACGCAAAACCTCAAGTCAGTTCTCCCAACGTATCACAGAACTAGCGACTCTGCTGGGGACTGTTCTAAAAGTGGGGTTACCTTAGGGTTTAGATCACTTTTACATGCTTACCTTGTTTTCTTTGATTGCTTTACACTTGGTTCTATTGTTTGGGTTTGAAATCCTCTACCCGGATTTGGGAAACATTCATAGGTAAATAGCAATACGTTATGGAAACTGTGCGGGGTATACCGACATGGTTGAAGCAATAGCTATGTTAGTGCGACATATTTGTGGAACCGGTAGCCTTTGAGTCAATCAAAGAGAATACGGGACCGTTGAGTGATGTCATAAAGCACTAATGAACTTTTAGAACCTTTACTTGACCATCTTGGCCTTTTTAAGGGTAGTGAGATGACCGGCTTTGGTGTAGTCCGAAGTTGGTAGATACTCGACACTACACTCATTGAGGGTTATTTTCTTGGAATATTTCGGTCGCCAGTTAAGTGGCTAAACTGAAACAATAAACATAGAAAATAATCCAGTGATATTGAGCTCCTTAGAACCCGGTTACTATTTATAGGACAGGTTGAGCCAACTAACTTCAAGAGGGTACTTACCTATGAAACCCCATGCAAGCCTGAAACTAGGAACTTGTGTGACTTGCTTGTACATATACTTGTGCATACATCATGAACATCATAAAGCATCATTTGCATCCACTAACCATTTCAAGGGTTTGGATCTTCATCTTTGTTCCTGTTTTGTAGGTTATGGAATCACTCCGCAGGAAAACAATCTAGGTCAACCTTGTGAGAGTCCCTCCTCAACTCAAGGAGCTTGCTTCCAAGATTCTAGAGAATTCTTCCTTCAGTGAAATACATGGTAGACTTCTCAACTTGGTCAACTCCAACATTGAATAAGACATGGTGAAAGTTCTCCTCCAGTTCTTTGACCCCCTACATCATTGCTCTACATTTCCTGATTACAAACTAGTGCCTACTTTGGAGGAATTTTCTCAACTCCTGAGGATTCCTATTCTCCATCAACTACCATACAACGGTACGGAAAGAGAACCAAAGCCTGAAGATGTTGCTCAAGCCTTACACTTGCAACCATATGATATCAAAGGTCATTGGGAAACCAGAAGTGGTGTCAAGGGTTTCTTGGCAAAGTTTCTGTTTGAGAAGGCACAAGACTGCTGGAATTCTCTAGATCTGTAAGCTTTTGAGGAGATTATAGCACTTCTCATCTATGGGTTGGTCTTGTTCCCAAACCCTGATCAGCTTATAGATGTGAATGCTGTCAAAAATTTTATATCTCGGAATCCTGTGCCTACATTGCTTGGGGACATCCTCCACTCATTTCACACACAAACAATGAGGAAAAGAGGTGTTCTCATGTGTTGTACTCCTCTTCTAGAAAGGTGGTTTATTTCTCACCTTCCCCAATCAGTCTTGAAGAATGAGCAAGGTTTTAGGTGGTCACAACGATTGATGACTCTTACATATTCTGATGTTCATTGGTGTTCTCGATCCGGAGAAAATGTCATCATCATTGATTGTTGTGGCGAATTCCCTAATGTCCCACTACTTGGTATTAAAGGAGGCATTACCTACAACCCCTGCTTGGCTCTGAGACAATTTGGGTATGCCCGAAGGGATGGCCTTCATGACATGCTGATTCCAGACTTGGTTTTTGACTTCGACAATGATGCTCAAGGACTTTGACAAAGGTTTATCCGAGCTTGGAGGATTCCCAACAAAGTGGACAGTAAGACACTGGGGCACAAGAATTCCATCCCCTTTGAGCCTTACCTCAAGTGGGTACGAACCCACGCCCAGAGTCTTATGATGCCTTACCCCTACATTCTGCCTATGATCAAAGAGCATGTTATGGAAGGAGAGGTTCCATACACCCTCCTACATCCTGACATGCCAACATCATTGGAAGATTTGCAAAAGAGTTGGATACAACTCAAGGAATAACAGAATACTTTTGAAGCCAGCTTCTACGCCAGTGAGAAGAAGGTTTTGGAACTTACTCGTCGAATCCATGAAGAGAAGACTCTCAACACCTACATAGCACCAAAAAGGATGCGCAATGTCTTTTTACATTAGAATTTTGTATTAATTTTGCCCATGGGGCATTTATGTACTAACAAATTCTTATTAATATGACGTGCGTTCTTTTTTGTTTGCAACAAATTTGAATTTTTGAATCCTTGAATGCATTACATGAATACATATCATTCATCATATGCATAAACAGGTCTTCACACCAGGTTTCCTTATCTCTCTGCTGTTTATTTCAGCAAGATGGATATATAGCAGACGGTCAAAGATCTACAGGCGCAAAATTCACTGTTCCAACAACTACTCATGACCTTGGAAAAGGGTCAGGAGGAGCTCAAAGGTCTACTAGAAAAAGAAAAGGAGAAAAAGAAAAAGAAAAGAGTTGGTGTGGCCACTATGGGAAGAATATTTGAGAACCAAGCTAGAAGAGTCCTGGATTTCCCCTTGACGTCTGATGAAGGGGTTGGTAAAGGAAAGGGAGCTGCAGTACCCTCCGAGTTTGAGGCTGAAGAAGAAGAAGAAGAGGATGAAGATTACTCTGAGCAGTAGTACCCTCCTGCGGACGACAAGTATAAGAATCTGGAAGATCGACTGGCAGCCATGGAGGTACAAAGAGTACCTGGGCTGGATTTCGAAGAACTAGGGTTGGTTGCTGGGATTGTCATTCCCCCTAAATTCAAAGTGCATACATTTTCTAAATACGATGGTTTGTCTTGTTCGAAGATGCAACTGCGGTCTTACGTCAGAAAGATCCAACCTCACTCTTCTGATAAGGATCTGTGGGTCCACTTTTTCAAGATAGTTTGTCGGGTACGTAATTGGATTGGTTCTACCAGCTTGAGAGATCTGATGTACATAACTGGGAGGATTTGGCTGCTGCTTTCTACTGACAATATCAATATAATGCAGATTTAGCACCTACTCGTACTCAATTACAGAGTATGGGTTTGGTCTCTAATGAGGGCTTTAAGGAGTATGCCCAAAAGTGGCGGGACTTGGTTGGAAGGGTGCAGCCACAATTGTCTGAGAGAGAGCTTGTGTAACACCCTCTAAAACCCCGAATAAAATTTCGCAAATAATTAAAATTATAATTTCAGAGTACATGTATTTACAAGGATGCCACAATTCTCTTTTAATAAAAACAAGCTCCTGTCATGCGTAACATAGTAGTAACTCATACATGCTTACACAGCGGAATAATTTAATTAATAAAACCAATATTATAATATTTTCAAAATCATCAGGGATTAACACCTGGAAAATGTCACATCATATTATAACAAATATAAGGAAATAAACGAGTCTGACTAAGGCAGCTCGACAAACAAACGTTCCCGGAGTTACAACTACCAGAGCATGACCCGGACAATACTAAAACGGAAATAAACTAGAAACGACAAGCCTTCGCCAAGCACCTGAACGAAGCTCCTCAATCTGAAATATTCAACAGTAAGGGTGAGCATCTCAACTATACATTTGATTATACGTTCATAACAATCAATTCAGGAAACCATAAGCATCACCCAACAATTAGCATGTTTTATAGATTACAAAAACCTTTACAATTCATATATTCATAATATCTTACTTTTCATGCTTATAATTAACATCAAACATCGTTAACAATTTAGTATCAATACATGCATACAATCAATCAAATACAACATTGGAAAAATCATCCATTCATGTCATATTCAATGTAATGCAACACACCCATGCATGTGGTACCATTTTACCGCCCCATTAAATCTCGGGTCACGGATAACTCACCGTTCCATTATATCGCGGACACGGCTACCACCTCAACGTTCCATTAAATCGCGGACACGTATATTGGCCACCATGTTAATTCCACACAATGGGAATTAACAAATGCAACATGATATGTAAAGTATGTAACACTCAGCATACTATTAACATCAATCAACATATCATGCAACATCAACAACATCAATCATAACAGGATATGGATAGCATGTAATCACTCAGCATACTATTAAACATCAATCATATCAAGTTATATCATAGTTCATGCTTGATACACCATCTAAAAGCATGACAATAAAATCCATATAGTGTTGGTATCATAACATACAATCGTTATTCGATACAAGCATCAATCAACACTAGAAAATCAATAAACACATATTCAAAACATGTCAAACACTGCACATCAAAACAGGATCAATCCGTACATAACAGCATGCACAGAAAACATAGTTTAAAAACCAACACAGGAGGTTTAACACGGGTGCCCGTGTAAATCAACACTGCCCGTGTGGAAATGTGTCCAGAAAACACGTTATTTGGCCAATACAGGGGATCAACACGGGTGCCCGTGTAAATCAACACTGCCCGTGTGGAAATGTGTCTAGAAAACACATTTTTTGGCAACACAGTGAATCAACACGGGTACCCGTGTGAAACAACACGGCCCATGTTGATGAGCGCGGGTCAGATTTTTCCTGAACCTGCAGCAGCTCAGAAACAGCAGCCAAACGCGAAAAACGCCAGCCAAAACGCGCATTTCGGTACCTAACGACATCGATTTTGTATAACTCAAAACAACACATCAATTCCCTAATTACCAACAATTATCATAGTAACCTTAAAAGTGATTATTCGTCCTTTTGGGGAAATCTGATAACATTGAGGTTATCCCTAGAACCTCTAAGGTAAATTCACGATCATGCAGATATACTCCCAATCCACCATTAGGAACCTAAAATCGTTAATTGATTTCATAAAATTGGGAACCTAAACCTTCTCTAACAAGGTTCAATCCTAAGGGTATCGATCCCTAATAACATCTAACAATTGGGGTTTCTCCCTACGATTACCCAAATCAACCGTACCTAAACCCATAAGCAAAAGTAAATCGAGTAGTAGCCCCCCTTACCTTATCAATTTGCAGCTTTGAACTTTTCGAGCGATGTTCTTCGTTCTTCGTACCTTCAGAGCTCAGCTTCCCAAATATCCCAAATCTGTGTTATCGTGAATAATGAGAAAAATAACTTGAGTCCCAAATATATCCTTATTCCTTTTGCACCCCCACTCTTTACTAACAACATCCAAGCCCAATAACTTAAAACCCAATATTTTCTTATTTCTTTTATTTTCTTCAAATATTCCAAAATAAATAATTCTTTTTATTTTATTAATTCTAATAAAATAAATTCCAAATTAAATAAATCAAATAATTAAAACTGGGGTGTTACAGCTTGTGGATATGTTTTTGGGGACCCTGTCAGGTCCATTCTTTAATCACTTGATCGGGAGCTCATCTGCAGGGTTCACCGAATTAATTCTGACTGGTGAAAGAGTCGTAGCTGGTATTAAGAGCGGTAAAATTCAAAAGGATACCTCTTCTTCCACTGCTATCAAGAAAACTTTTCCAGCCAAGAAAGAAGTCTCTGCTGTTTACTCCCAGAGAAATCAAGGAAGAATGGAGCGCCGACTAGCGGTGGGGGCTGTGATGATTCAGAACTCCGCAGCCGGTCAACCTCGAAGTAGTAAACCCAGAGCTAACCAAACCAGGGTGGAAAGGCCTACACGGCAATTCACCCGGATCAATATGACACCTGCTCAGGTTCTCCCTCATCTGTTAAAGTTAAACCTCACAAACTTGAAAGAGGCGCCGAAGAACCCAAATACCTCTTCTCCCTACTATCATTCCAATGCAAAGTGTGCATATCATTCGGACAGTGTGGGGCACGACACCAACAACTGTTGGGCCCTTAAAAACAAAATCCAGGATTTAATAGATGCCAAGGTGGTGGAGTTTGATGCCCCCGAAAAGCCTAATGTGATATCCGCTCCGATGCCAAAACATGGTCACAATGTCCATGCTATTGTAAAAGATCTTTATGTTACTGTTGTTGATGACTTAATGACTCTGTTGCCAATGATTAAGATAAATATGTTGAAAGCCAGGATTTTCCCGGGCTGTGAAAAAGATTGTTACCTTTGTTCGACCTTGCAATCCGACTGTCTGCTATTGAAGTCAAGCATCCAACGCCTGATGGATAATCAAGAAATCCTCTTCAAGAAAACACTTGTTACTCCTGTTACTCCAATCAATGATGTTGCTATAATCACCATTTCCGACAATCTTTCCAAGGTCTCCAAAAGACCTGTTAAGATTACACCCGATCCAAAGTTTGTACCGCTGAAGATAACAATGTCGGGGCCTATCCCATACAAGTCCAACAAGACAATACCGTGGAATTATGGAGGAGATATCTTCTATCACGGTGTTAAGCAGATCGAATCAGTTGAAGAAAGTTCCAATGAAGAGACTCTTGATGTAGGAAATATTGCAGGGACAAGTAAGATCACCCGCAACGGAAGAATCTTCTCTCCGGAGATTGCTCTTCCAAGGGCAATCTTCAGACCCTCAAGTGCTCCTAAGGTTATTCCAGTGCCTGTCAACGTATCTGTGCGAAGTCCAGTGGTTGAAGAAATTGTAACTCCCGAGGTTGTACCTGCTGATAAAGGTAAGGGGATCCAAGAAGCGCCCTTCAGGACGAGGGCTCAGCCTTTAGTCATCCCCGAGACCACCCAAAAGGAAATGGAGGAGATTTTAAAGATAATTAAGAAAAGTGACTATGATTTCGTAGAGCAGCTGGGGCAAACCCCTTCAAAAATCTCTATGCTGGCCCTATTAATTTGCTCTGAAGCTCATGCCAAAGCCTTGATCAAATTTCTGAAGATGGCCCACGTGCCTCAAGAAACCTCTGCGGATCAATTTCAAGAGTGTGTAGCTAGCCTTACATCCAACAACAGTCTTGGTTTCTCCGATGCTGACTTAACATCTAAGGGGAGAAAGCATAACGATGCGCTGCATGTCTCGGTGGAGTGCAGAGGGACCACTCTTGCTCACGTTCTAGTTAATATCGGGTCGTCTTTAAATGTCTTGCCTAAGAAAGCATTGGACATACTAGATTGTGAAGGTTTAGTTTTAAAGCCCAACAACATCATTGTAAGAGCCTTTGACGGTTCTAAGCGGATGGTCCACGGGGAGGTGGACATCCCAATTAAAGTGGGTACCGAAACTTTCCACTCCATATTTTATGTCATGGATATCCGTCCCTCCTACTCTTGCTTGTTAGAAAGACCATGGATCCATCATGCTGGGGCCGTTACGTCCACTCTACACTAGAAGCTTAAGTACCCAGTCCATGGGAAAATTGTGACAGTTTGTGGCGAGGAGGAGTATATGATAAGCCATCTGAATTCATTCCGCTATGTTGAATTAGATGGTGAATTCATCGAGACCCCCTTTCAGCACTTTGAAGAGGTTTCTCCTGAAGTTGCGGTAGCCAAGACAATGAATTTTGTGCCCATCATTACCAAACCTGTGTCTTGGATGTCATCCCTTAAAGATGCGGAGGCTGTGATCAAGGAAGGAGGAAGCACAGTGTGGGGTCAACTGCCAGATTTTCCTTACAAGATAGATAAGTTCGGCTTGGGTTTCACTACTGCTAGTCAGAAGACTGTGCGTCGCTCCTGGGCTGGAGGACCGCCATTGAAAATCACTCATCATGGAGTTCATGCTTTAGAAGATGATGAAGAAGAAAGCAATTTTGAAGACTGGATCTTTCCAACTATTGAAGGAGGACTGAACAACTGGGAGGCGAAAGACTTCGTTCCCATTACTTTCATCAATCAGTAATTTATCTTTTGAACATTTCCTGTTTGGTCTGTAATAATTATTAAACAATTCATACACTCTTTTCGCCTTATGCCTTACCCGGGACATATAGGTCCATTTGTAAGGGTTTTGATTCTTCATTTTCATATGCCATTTTTAATGAATCATGGACGTTTTCATATATAAACTTTTGTGTTCATTTTCTTTCTTTTTACATTTTATTTATTTAAAGGTGGTTATCCCTTACACACACCCACACTCACAAAATGCAGGTACCGATCCACTCCGGATTCCATGGGTAACAATTATGCTATGGCCTTCAGTGACTCTGAAGATCTGGTCAATCATGCCGAATACGAAGGTGATGAAGACTGTGAAGTTCCTGGAGAGTTGGCCAGACTTTTGCAACAGGAAGAAAGGGCTATTCTACCTCACGAGGAGTTGTCAGAGACTATCAACTTGGGAACAAAGGAAGACAGAAAAGAGGTTAAAGTGGGTGCCAACATGGAGCCAAGTGTCAAAGAGCGCTTAGTTAAACTGTTGAATAAATATGTTGAGATCTTTGCCTGGTCCTATGAAGATATGCCGGGACTGGATACAGATATTGTGGTTCACCGACTCCCTACAAGAGAAGATTGTCCGCCAATCAAACAGAAAGTCCTCCGAATGAGGCCCGACATGTCCGAAAAGATCAAAGCTGAGGTGATGAAGCAGTTCAATGCTGGCTTTCTTGCTGTTACTTCCTATCCACAATGGGTTGCTAACATTGTGCATGTACCTAAGAAGGAAGGCAAAGTCAGAATGTGCATGGATTATAGAGACTTAAACAGGGCTAGCCCTAAAGATGACTTTCCACTACCGCACATTGACATCTTGGTTGACAATACAACTCAACATAAGGTATTTTCTTTCATGGATGGATTTTCAGGGTACAAACAGATCAAAATGGCCCCTGAAGACATGGAGAAGACTACTTTTGTTACGCAGTGGGGTACCTTCTGCTATAAAGTGATGCCATTTGGATAGAAGAATACCGGGGAAACCTATCAGCGAGCCATGGTAGCTTTGTTTCATGACATGATACATCATGAGATTGAAGTATATGTAGACGACATGATAGCATGTTCACAGACGGAAGAAGAACACCTCGACCATATGCAAAAGCTGTTTGTCAGATTGAAGGAATAAAAGTTCAGATTGAACCCTAGCAAGTGCACTTTCGGAGTCAGGTCCGGTAAACTTTTGGGATTCATCGTCATCAACAAAGGCATTGAGGTTGATCCTGCCAAAGTCAAAGCTATACAAGAAATGCCCACCCCTCGCACTGAAAAGGAGGTTAGAGGTTTCTTGGGACGCCTAAACTACATTGCAAGGTTCATCTCTCACCTAACATCTACCTGTGAACCAATCTTCAAGCTGTTGAAGAAAGATCGGGTGGTTAAATGGAATGATGACTGTCAAGTTGCTTTCAATAAAATCAAGGAGTATTTGCTGGAACCTCCTATCTCGATGCCACCCGTCGAAGAAAGGCCTTTAATCATGTATCTGACTGTCTTAGATAATTCAATGGGGTGCGTACTGGGCCACCATGACGAGTCTGGCCGAAAAGAGCATGCCATTTATTACCTTAGCAAAAAGTTTACCGACTGTGAGACTCGCTACTCACTGCTCGAGAAAACTTGTTGTGCTTTGGTATGGGCTGCTCGCCGACTAAGGCAGTATATGTTGACACATACCACTTTACTGATCTCTAAGATGGATCTGATCAATTACATCTTCGAGAAGCCTGCTCTATCCGGAAGAATCGCTAGATGGCAGATGATCCTCACTGAATATGATATACAGTACACGACCCAAAAATCTATAAAGGGGAGTGTGCTAGCCGATCATCTAGCCCATCAAGCTGTCGAAGATTACCAATCCATGAGGTTCGACTTTCCCGACGGGGATATCATGACTTTGAGCAACATTGAAGAAAACATACCGTATGACGGACCTGAACAAGGATCCCGATGGACTCTGTACTTTGATGGTGCCTCCAACGCACTTAGAAACGGTATCGGCGCGGTACTTATCTCTCTGGAAGGTTGCCATACACCTTTCACTGCTAGACCCTGCTTCAGCTGCACCAATAACATGGCCGAATATGAAGCTTGTATCTTTGGTCTCAAGGCTGCTATTGACTTGGGAATCAAATCCTTGATTGTATTTGGGGACTCAGCTTTGGTTATCAGTAAAATCAAAGGAGAGTGGGATACTAAACATCCAAACCTCATCCCTTACAAAGAACATGTCCTGACATTGTTACCACACTTCGAGCAGATTACCTTCGAGCACTTCCCGTGAGAAGAGAATCAGCTAGCAGATGCGCTAGCTACAATGTCATCTATGTTTAAACTTAACTGGGATATTGAGGTACCTCAAATAACCATCGAACGAATGGACGAACCTGCACATTGTCACGAGATTAATACCGAGGAAGTAGTGGACCGGCCCTGGTTTTATGACGTCAAAAGGTATCTCGAAGCACAAGAATACCCTGAAGGAGCTTCAGTCAATGACAAAAAGTTCTTAAGGAGGTTCGCAGCCAAGTTATTTCTGAGTAATGGTATCCTATACAAGCGCAATCTTGATTGTGTCCTACTCCATTGTGTGGACAAGGTTGAAGCTGAGCAGATCATGGCTGAACTACATAATGGCACCTTTGGCACCCACTCGAGTGGTCATACGATGGTTAAAAAGATTCTAAGGGAAGGCTACTACTAGTCTACTATGGAAGCTGATTGTCATCAACATTCCCGTACTTGCCACAAATGCCAAATCTATGCTGACAAGGTATATATTCCTCCAGTTCCTCTCAATGTCTTAACAGCTCCTTG
Source organism: Vicia faba (assembly GCA_948472305.1). Lineage (NCBI taxonomy): Eukaryota > Viridiplantae > Streptophyta > Magnoliopsida > Fabales > Fabaceae > Vicia > Vicia faba. Next base: position 260,567,490 of record OX451741.1, read on the forward strand.
GCCACTCGCGATGTGGGGAATCGACATGATTGGAGAGATCAAGCCTACAACATCCAATGGACACCATTTCATCCTGGTGGCCATTGATTACATTACCAAATGGGTCGAAGCAGCTTCCTTCGCCTCCGTTACAAAGAATGTGGTTGCCCGCTTCATCAAACAGAACCTCATATGTCGGTATGGTATCCCCGACAGGATTATCACTGACAACGGTACAAATTTGAACAACACTATGATCATCGCTCTGTGCGAGCAGTTCAAGATTCAACATCACAATTCATCTCCCTATCGGCCTAAGATGAACGGTGCTGTCGAAGCCGCGAACAAAAATATCAAGAAGATCATTCAAAAGATGACAGTCACCTACAAGGACTAACACGAGATGTTATCGTTTGCTCTGCACGGGTACCGTACCACAGCACGCACTTCAATTGGGGCAACACCCTTTTCTTTGGTATATAACATGGAGATTTTTTTACCTATCGAGGTTCAGATTCCCTCCTTGAGAATCATGAAAGATGCTGGTTTGAGTGAAGACGATTGGATTCAAACCCGTCTTGATCAACTTAACTTGATTGACGAAAAGTGAGTTACTGCTGTTTTCCATGGTCAAGCGTATCAAAAACGTATGATCAAGGCCTTCAACAAGAAAGTCAAGAGATAAGTATATCAAGTCGGGGACCTTGTAATCAAGCGGATCATCTTGCCGCAAAGTGATCCCAGGGGCAAATGGACTCCTACTTACGAAGGACCATTTGTGATTAAAAACATCTTTTCTGGTGGGGCAATGATCCTGACCACCATGGACGGCGATGACCTACCGCACCCTACGAACGCATACATAGTCAAAAGATACTACGCATAAACGACCCGACAAGTTGAAAACCCGAAAGGGCGACTTGGGAAAAAATGGGCATCCCGGTGAATCGAAAACCCGAAAGGGAGGTTCAGGCAAAAATTAGGGATAAAAAAAAATCTATACACCCAGCAAGTTGAAAACCCGAAAGGGAGACTTGGGCAAAAAAGGGTTTCCCGGTGGATCGAAAACCCGAAAGGGCGGTCTAGGCAAAAGTTAGGGAATTAAAGCATATGACTATGTCTCGTCGGATCACTTTAAGGACAGTCTCTTCACGGACAAGCTCCAAGCTTATGATCAATACAATCATCTGCGGACAAAGCAACGAATGGACAAGATACTCAGGGTTACGAAGGCTATAGCAGAATGCGAACCCCATGGAATTGTTACACATAGCCATCCTTCGTTGTATAAATTTTTTCTCAATTTTATGACAACGTTCTCTTACTAGGATGTCTGTCTCCTTTGTACAAAATACTTACACAAAGTTAATACAAAGATACTTCAAAGCGCAGAAAATTGTTTGCCTTTTCTTTCTTTTTTACACTTATGTTTTATTTGAAAACGTCCAATGATTTATTAAATAAGCATATGCATTTGAATATAATCACTGCTTACAAATAAAATGAAATGAGAAAGAATAATTACTGACAGATTGAAAGTATAGGAAAACGTCTTTAGGCTATTCTAGAAGAAATCCCCTGCAGTACATCATCCAGATCCTTAATAGAGCTAAAGCCTCGAAATACATATCCCCAACAGAGTTAAGTTTCAAAATCTCCATCAGAACTAAGTTTCCAAACTCCCAATCCCCAGCGGAGCCAGAAAACTTTGAACTGCAAACCCTTAGTGAAGATAAAACTTTCTTCCCCAATGGAGTCCAAAACTTCAACCCTTAAACCCCGGTGGAAGACCATCCAGTTTACTCCAATTCCCCAGAAATTTGTCTTAAAATCAAAAGACCCCCCTACAAGTTATCTCGGAAACCAGACAACAGCTTCGGATAATTCCTCAATAGATTGGTATACAACCCAAGCCCTTGATAACTCTTCAACAGAATAAGCATTCCCCCCACAGAGTTATTTCCCAGCAGATCGAAGATTTTCGGTCTCATTTCTCCAATTGAAGCCTCCCGGGTTTTAATTCCCCAATAGAGATCGTCAGAGTTTTCCTTATTCCCCAGGAAAGTCATGAAGGATTCTCACATCCCCACAGGTCACCAAGGATTTTCTATCCCCAACAATTGGTCAAAGGATTTCTCATTCTCAGCAATCAAAGATTTTGGATCTCCAACAACAGTCAAGGATTTATTTCCCCCGGCAGCAGTCAAATATTTCATTATCTCCGGCTATCAAGGATTTATTTTTCTCAGCAAGACAGCTAATCAGCTTACATGCGCATACATTACATTCATATATCATAAACGTTGATAAAGCACATTTTATTGCATCATACATGTCATGCAACATAACTTTGCGTTTTAGCTAACATTTTACCCTTTTCAGGATAAGATTAAAAGCTACCTTTAACAAAATGTTCAAAGATTTCAGATACGGTACAGATACACTCCAAGACATGGAAGTCATTCTGTTACTCATTCGGATCTCTTATTCAAATATAATATGGATACACCCCAGACACGGAGGTCATTCTACTACTCATTCAGAATTTTAAGTCAAGATACATTATAGATACACCCTAGACACGGCGGTCATTCTACTACTCATTCAGACTTCAGTAATCAGATACAGACTAGATACGCTCCAGACACGGAAGCCATTCTATTTCTCATTCAGATTCAACTATCAACATCGAGTTCAGATACACTCCAGACACAGAAGTCATTCTGTTACTAATAGAGATCTCAACTTCAGATACAGTCCAGATACGCACCAGACACGGTTTCCATTATGTCACTCATTCGGAATTTATTCCCAGCCCAGATACGCTCCAAACACGGACGCCATTCCTTTGCTCACATGAATCCAATCTCCAGATACAACTCATATACATTCCAAATACGGATACCATTCTGATGTTCATTCTCTTGATTTTCAACAAACATTCTTGGATGGCATCTTTAAGCCCATAAGCAACAAGATTCTACCATCTCCAAATGGCATCTGTAAGCCCATTCCCTTAACTATATTCTGACGAGTGCAAATTTACGGGCACTCTAGTGTCCAATCATCTTTTACCTTCAAGTCACGAAAGGAAAACTCGCCAATATAAATCTTCAGGTTCAAGAAGATTGAACATGGGCATCTGTTGTACCCCAAAATTTTCCCTCTCATTTTTATCAAGATTTCCCCTCACAAGACTCTTTGAACTCCAGACAGGATTAGGGTTGGCTCTGCTCAAGACATCTCCTTGCACTGATGACCTAAATTAGGGTTTGAGTTTGCACAATGATTTTTGGACATTCAATGCTCAAAGTGGATTTCATACTTCATGTTGGACTTATAAGATTGCCTCTACCAAGTTTCAAGCCTTGAATCAAATTTTTGCCCAGTCAATTGGACAGTTGACCTAGAAATCAGCTATATTGGGGAAAAAGTCAACTGTGGCCAATTTACAGTCAAACCTCACAATTTTTGATCCAAATCAACATTATAGGCTCATATGAACCATTTGATCAAGTTTGGACAACAACTCCTCAAGAAATTTGATCAGATCATCAAAAGGGCAAAATGGTCATTTTTAGGGTTTTGACTGCACAAGGGCAATTTCTGATTTTTAACCTAGCCAATGGCAAATTGGGTTCAAGAATGGATTCAAGGACCCAATGGCATCATCTTTACCTATTCACAAGGTTCAAAAGATCTCAAATGCATTGGATTGACAAATGAATTTTTCAGTCAACTGATCAAAATTTGACTGTATACTGAAAAGTCAAACTTTGACTTTTTGGTCAAAATCAAGTGTCAAGGGTCATTTTTCATCAAGATGTGTCAAAATATGAAACTTTTTCATCAAGAAACCTACTTTTGCAAATTAGGGTTTAAGATTGAAAAATTTCATAACTTAGAATTTTTCTAAGTTATGAAATTTTCTTATTTTTTCCCAACTTTGCCCAACATTTTCACCATGATGAAATTGGATTCAAACAAAACTTACAACATGAAAGTTGTAGTCCTCCACAAAGTATACAACTTTTATTCACAAAGTTTTCCCAAAAGAAGCTTGGATGTCAAGTTATGACTTTTGGAACAAGGGTCCATGAAACTTTTAACTTAGTGAAAATTTGCCCAAGTTTAGGCAGGATTTTGACCTATCTTCATGACCATTTTTCACATAGTTACACTTGGAACCTCAAAATTCATTTCAAATATGGATTGTAGAGCATGTTAAAAGCTTTCCAAAATGTCCAAGAACTCTCCAAAACCATTTATGGTTAGGGAGAATCGAAAGTTTGAATTTGGCAAAAACTCGCTTTTGATCCATGGCATTTCCATGTTGGTACAAGTTGCAACTTCCATCCAGCATTGTTTGTACTTTATTACAGGTCCCTAAACCCTTTCATACTCAATAATTAAATGCAAATCCATTTGTTTGAGGCTTTTTTCTGATCATGGGAGGATTACACAAGAGATTAATCCAAAAATAGCAAAAAGGCAACATTGCCATTTTTGCCAAATTTGCTTTATGTCAAATTGCATTCTTGAGCCTTGAACCAAAATCTTGTACAACAAACAATATCCACAAACTTGAGGGGCCAAGATCACAAAGTGTAAGCTGGTAGATAGCCTGTACAGGCCTGTCTTGCATCATTGCTTAATTTTGCTTAAAATACAAGAAACTTGTCAAATACAACACAACTTGCATATCTGTTAGAACCAACCCTTGCAAGCTTTTGAGACAAGTTTTACACATTCCCTTGAGCCAAAAACACGATCCATTGAGCCCTCAAACCTTCCAAAAACATAAAATCACCTTCCTCTTGCAAAACAGGGCAACTTCTGCACTTTGAGTTCTATCTCACAAACCACTCGTGCGTTTTTCCCCAAACCTGTTCAAACACCTTCCATGTGACATATCCAAGCTATTCCAACCATTAGGCAGTGACTGTAACTCCATTTGCAAGCTTCACCATTTCTGTTTTCAGCTTGTGCAGGTTGATTTCTACAAGCTTGTTCAAGCACATCCAAGGAAAACTAGGCATTGGGGAAGGTCAGAGGAAGTTCAAGCAAGCTCCCAAGCACCTCAGGCCTCACTGAAAAGCTCCACATTGCCATACACGAGTTCATCTGAAACAGAGCACGTATGCAGGTTTTCCACATTTGAGTCAGACGCACGCGTTTTTGGTTGACAAAGGTTGAAGATGCAGTTCAGTGGATTGGGCTTGGTTCTGACCTTGTTTTTGACACCCCCTCTTTACTGATTGCACCCCCTGGCCCATTTCTTTATATTTTTTTTTGTATTTTTCAATTTATTTTTCATTTCTGATTTTATTTTATATTTTCTAAACATAAAAAATATCAAAAACATTTTTATAAATTTTCACATTTTATTTTATTATTATTTTTATTATTTTTAGACATAAAAATAATTATTAATTAGTATATACTTTTATTTTATGTAATGAAAACTTGAAAATAATACATACAAATATTATACCTTTATTTTTTATTATTTATACTTAAATAATATTTTTTCTAAATATATTTTTATTTTGTATATATTTTATTTTATTTTATGGTACATGAATAATATAATTAATATATATTTACTTTCTTAAAAGAAAATTAGGATTTTTTCCCTTAATAAAAATAAATCTTTTTATTTCTTTTTTTAATGCATTAAATATTATATTTTTACATACATAAAAATAAACAAAAACATTTTTTTGCATATTCATAATGTTTTGTATATTTATTTAATTGACCATTTAAATACTTGCCTATTTATTTATTTGTACTATTTATTCAATTTGGATGTAATAGTAAATATTAGGGTTTTAATTTCTTGCAAAATAATCCCCTATTCAAAAATTGTATCCCCCTCCCCATATCAATGTTGTAATAGTCGTAGATTTATTTTTACGCATTTATAACTTTCAAGTATGCCATGTTAGAGATTAGGGTTTGTATGCAAATATCTAAAATCAAAACAAATAGCTTGACTAATACAAAGACAAAAAAGCATGTAAATTGACAACACAATACACACATGCACCCCTAGGGATTCATCCACTTGTTGCCTTTAAAAATGACCATGTTATGCATGTTGAGTATCTTGGCAAAACAAAAACAAAACAAAAAATCATAGTCCCTCGATGACGCTATCTTTGTTGCCTATACAAAAATGATCTAGTCCCTCAAAAATTTGCTAAAGATACTTAGCACAATTGCTATCATGGTCAATACGATGACCCACGCCTGTCCCGTTTAACATCCTAATACAAGGTTGTTTACCAAATGCAATGGTAAAACAACATTGTCAAAAGGGTTAAAAATGTGTAGAAAAGACTCTTGAGTAGATAGGGTAGACAACTCTTAGTTACTTGATCAAAGCTTGCAAAAACATCCTTGCTATTTTCAAACACACCTCACAACACAACTTCAAAACATTTCCCAAAACAAACTTTCAAACTTTCAAACATTGAAATATCTTTTCAAAAGACAATACACCTTTGTATACATTAAAACAAGAATCATTACATAGGTTACCACAATGATAGCCTCTTTTCAAAATATTTTCAAAACCACACATACAAAGCACCATTTCAAACAATTGGAAAAGCAAAGCAAGTGATCTAAACAAGTAACTAAGAGCCCATGGATAACCATGGATGAAGAGGGTGCTTGCACCTTCCCTTTTCATAATCTACCCCCCGAACCCAAGAAAACATCTCAAAGGTCTTTCCTGTGCTTTTTGACCTTTCCTTTGGATAAAATAAAAAGTTGGTGGCGACTCTTGCTAAATCGAAACATTTGCGAACACAAACGCAAAACCTCAAGTCAATTCTCCCACCGTATCAAAAATATGGTGAATAAATATATTATCGGGCCTCATTATATAATTTGAATTATTACCAATATATATAAAATATGTGTCATTAATTAATAGTTTTTTAACTTAGTTTCTTAGTGAAGAAGTAACCTAAAATTTGGTGATGGAGAATAAGAAAAATACTGAAATTATTTAAATCTATTATACCATAATACAATATGAATATGGTGAATAAATATACTATCGAGACTCATTATATATTTTGAATTATTTCCAATGTATATGGAATATGTGTCATTAATTAATAGTCTTTTAACTTAGTTTCTTGGTGATGAAGTACCTTAAAATTTGGTGATAGAGAAGAAGAAAAATATTGAAATTATTTACATCTATTATATCATAATACCATATGAATATGGTGAATAAATATACTATTAAGACTCATTATATAATTTGAATTATTTCCAATATATATGGAATATGTGTCATTAATTAATAGTCTTTTAACTTAGTTTCTTGGTGAAGAAGTAACCTAAAATTTGGTGATGGAGAAGAAGAAAAATATTGAAATTATTTACATCTATTATACCATAATACAATATGAATATGGTGAATAAATATTCTATCGAGACTCATTATATAATTTGAATTATATCCAATGTATATGAAATACGTGTCATTAATTAATAGTCTTTTAACTTAGTTTCTTGGTGAAGGAGTAACCTAAAATTTGGTGATGGAAAAGAAGAAAAATATTGAAATAGTTTACATAAATTATACCATAATACAATATGAATATGGTGAATAAATATACTATCGGGCCTCATTATATTATTTGAATTATTACTAATGTATATGAAATAGTATCATTAATTAATAGTTTTCTAACTTAGTTTCTTGGTGAACAAGTTACCTAAAATTTGGTGATGGAGAATAAGAAAAATACTGAAATTATTTACATCTATTATACCATAATACAATATGAATATGGTGAATAAATATACTATCGAGACTCATTATATATTTTGAATTATTTCCAATGTATATAGAATATGTGTCATTAATTAATAGGCTTTTAACTTAGTTTCTTAGTGATGAAGTAACCTAAAATTTGGTGATTGAGAAGAAGAAAAATATTGAAATTGTTTACATCTATTATATTATAATACAATATGATTATAGTGAATAAATATACTATCGAGACTCATTATATAATTTGAATTATTTCGAATATATAGGGAATATGTGTCATTAATTAATAGTCTTTTAACTTAGTTTCTTGGTTAAGGAGTAACCTAAAATTTGGTGATGGAGAAGGAGAAAAATATTGAAATTGTTTACATCTATTATACCATAATACAATATGAATATGGTTAATAAATATACTATCGCGACTCATTATATAATTTTTAATTATTTCCAATGTATATGAAATATGGGTTATTAATTAATAGTCTTTTAACTTAGTTTCTTGGTGAAATAAAATCCAAAATTTGGTGATGGAGAAGAAGAAAAATATTTAAATTGTTTACATCTATTTGTACCATTATATAATATGATTATTGTGAATAAATATGCTATCGAGACTCATTATATAATTTGAATTATTTCCAATGTATATGGAATATGTGTCATTAATTAATAGTCTTTTAACTTAGTTTCTTAGTGATGAAGTAACCTAAAATTTGGTGATGGAGAAGGAGAAAAATATTGAAATTGTTTACATCTATTATACCATAATACAATATGAATATTGTGAATAAATATACTATAGAGACTCATTATATAATTTGAATTATTACCAATGTATATGGAATATGTGTCATTAATTAATAGTCTTTTAACTTAGTTTCTTGGTGAAGAATTAACCTAAAATTTGGTGATGGAGAAGAAGAAAAATACTGAAATTATTTACATCTATTATACCATAACACAATATGAATATGGTGAATAAATACACTATCGAGACTCATTATATATTTTTAATTATTTCTAATGTATATGGAATATGTGTCATTAATTAATAGTCTTTTAACTTAGTTTCTTATTGATGAAGTAACCTAAAATTTGGTGATGGAGAAGAAGAAAAATATTGAAATTGTTTAGATCTATTATATCATAATACAATATGAATATGGTGAATAAATATACTATCGAGACTCATTATATAATTTGAGTTATTTCCAATGTATATGAAATATGTGTTATTAATTAATAGTCTTTTAATTTAGTTTCTTGGTGAAGAAGTAACCTAAAATTTGGTGATGGAGAAGAAGTAAAATATTTAAATTATTTACATAAATTATACCATAATACAATATGAATATGGTGAATAAATATACTATCGGGTCTCAATATATAATTTAAATTATTACCAATTTATATGAAATACGTGTCATTAATTAATAGTTTTTAACTTAGTTTCTTGGTGAACAAGTTATCTAAAATTTGGTGATGGGGAATAAGAAAAATACTGAAATTATTTACATCTATTATACCATAATACAATATGAATATGGTGAATAAATATACTATCAGGCCTCATTATATAATTTGAATTATTACCAATGTATATGAAATATGTGTGATTAATTAATAGTTTTTTAACTTAGTTTCTTGGTGAAGAAGTAACCTAAAATTTGGTGATGGAGAATAAGAAAAATACTGAAATTATTTACATCTATTATACCATAATACAATATGAATATGGTGAATAAATATACTATCAGGCCTCATTATATATTTTGAATTATTTCCAATGTATATGGAATATGTGTCATTAATTAATAGTCTTTTAACTTACTTTCTTGGTGATGAAGTAACTTAAAATTTGGTGATGGAGAAGAAGAAAAATATTGAAATAGTTTACATCTATTATATCATAATACAATATGAATATGGTGAATAAATATACTATCGAGACTCATTATATAATTTGAATTATTTCCAATACATATGGAATATGTGTCATTAATTTATAGTGTTTTAACTTAGTTTCTTGGTGAAGAAGTAACCTAAAATTTGGTCATAGAGAAGAAGAAAAATATTGAAATTATTTATATCTATTATACCATAATACAATATGAATATGGAGAATAAATATTCTATCGAGACTCATTATATAATTTGAATTATATCCCATGTATATGAAATATGTGTTATTAATTAATAGTCTTTTAACTTAGTTTCTTGGTGAAGAAGTAACCTAAAATTTGGTGATGGAGAAGAAGAAAAATATTAAAATTATTTACATAAATTACACCATAATACAATATGAATATGGTGAATAAATATACTATCGGGTCTCATTATATAATTTAAATTATTACCAATTTATATGAAATACGTGTCATTAATTAATAGTTTTTTAACTTAGTTTCTTGGTGAACAAGTTATCTAAAATTTGGTGATGGAGAATAATAAAAATATTGAAATTATTTACATCTATTATACCATAATACAATATGAATATGGTGAATGAATATTCTATCGAGACTCATTATATAATTTGAATTATATCCAATGTATATGAAATACGTGTCATTAATTAATAGTCTTTAAACTTAGTTTCTTGGTGAATGAGTAACCTAAAATTTGGTGATGGAGAAGAAGAAAAATATTGAAATTGTTTACATAAATTATACCATAATACAATATGAATATGGTGAATAAATATACTATCGGGACTCATTATATTATTTGAATTATTACCAATGTATATGAAATAGTGTTATTAATTAATAGTTTTCTAACTTGGTTTCTTGGTGAACAAGTTCCCTAAAATTTGGTGATGGAGAATAAGAAAAATACTGAAATTATTTACATCTATTATACCATAATACAATATGAATATGGTAAATAAATATACTATCGAGACTCATTATATATTTTGAATTATTTCCAATTTATATTGAATATGTGTAATTAATTAATAGTCTTTTAACTTAGTTTCTTGGTGATGAAGTAACCTAAAATTTGGTGATAGAGAAAAAGAAAAATATTGAAATTGTTTACATCTATTATATCATAATACCATTTGAATATGGTGAATAAATATACTATCAAGACTCATTATATAATTTGAATTATTTCCAATATATATGGAATATGTGTCATTAATTAATAGTCTTTTAACTTAGTTTCTTGGTGAAGGAGTAACCTAAAATTTTGTGATGGAGAAGGAGAAAAATATTGAAATTGTTTACATCTATTATACCATTATATAATATGATTATGGTGAATAAATATGCTGTCGTGACTCATTATATAATTTGAATTATTTCCAATGTATATGGAATATGTGTCATTAATTAATAGTCTTTTAACTTAGTTTCTTAGTGATGAAGTAACCTAAAATTTATGATGGAGAAGGAGAAAAATATTGAAATTGTTTACATCTATTATACCATAATACAATATGAATATGGTGAATAAATACACTATCGGGCCTCATTATATTATTTGAATTATTACCAATGTATATAAAATAGTGTCATTAATTAATAGTTTTCTAACTTAGTTTCTTGGTGAACAAGTTACCTAAAATTTGGTGATGGAGAATAAGAAAAGTACTGAAATTATTTACATCTATTATACCATAATACAATATGAATATGGTGAATAAATATACTATCGAGACTCATTATATATTTTAAATTATTTCCAATGTATATAGAATATGTGTCATTAATTAATAGTCTTTTAACTTATTTTCTTAGTGATAAAGTAACCTAAAATTTGGTGATTGAGAAGAAGAAAAATATTGAAATTGTTTACATCTATTATATCATAATACAATATGATTATGGTGAATAAATATACTATCGAGACTCATTATATAATTTAAATTATATCCCATGTATATGAAAAATGTGTTATTAATTAATAGTCTTTTAACTTAGTTTCTTGGTGAAGAAGTAACCTAAAATTTGGTGATGGAGAAGAAGAAAAATATTGAAATTATTTACATAAATTATACCATAATATAATATGATTATGGTGAATAAATAAGCTATCGAGTCTCATTATATTATTTGAATTATTACCAATGTATATGAAATAGTGTCATTAATTAATAGTTTTCTAACTTAGTTTCTTGGTGAACAAGTTACCTAAAATTTGAGATGGAGAATAAGAAAAATACTGAAATTATTTACATCTATTATACCATAATACAATATAAATATGGTGAATAAATATACTATCGAGACTCATTATATATTTTGAATTTTTTCTAATGTATATAGAATATGTGTCATTAATTAATAGTCTTTTAACTTAGTTTCTTAGTGATGAAGTAACCTAAAATTTGGTGATTGAAAAGAAGAAAAATATTGAAATTGTTTACATCTATTATATCATAATACAATATGATTATGGTGAATAAATATTCTATCAAGACTCATTATATAATTTCAATTATTTCGAATATATAGGGAATATGTGTCATTAATTAATAGTCTTTTAAGTTAGTTTCTTGGTGAAGGTGTAACCTAAAATTTGGTGATGGAGTAGGAGAAAAATATTGAAATTGTTTACATCTATTATACTATAATACAATATGAATATGGTTAATAAATATACTATCGTGACTCATTATATAATTTTTAATTATTTCCAATGTATATGAAATATGGGTTATTAATTAATAGTCTTTTAACTTAGTTTTTTTGGTGAAGAAGTAACCTAAAATTTGGTGATGGAGAAGAAGAAAAATATTTAAATTGTTTACATCTATTGTACCATTATATAATATGATTATGGTGAATAAGTATGTTGTCGAGACTCATTATATAATTTGAATTATTTCCAATGTATATGGAATATGTGTCATTAATTAATAGTCTTTTAACTTAGTTTCTTAGTGATGAAATAACCTAAAATTTGGTGATGGAGAAGGAGAAAAATATTGAAATTGTTTACATCTATTATACCATAACACAATATGAATATAGTGAATAAATATACTATAGAGACTCATTATATAATTTGAATTATTAGCAATTTATATGGAATATATGTCATGAATTAATAGTCTTTTAACTTAGTTTCTTGGTGAAGAAGTAACCTAAAATTTGATGATGGAGAAGAAGAAAAATACTGAAATTGTTTACATCTATTATACCATAACACAATATGAATATGGTGAATAAATATACTATCGAGACTCGTTATATATTTTTAATTATTTCTAATGTATATGTAATATGTGTCATTAATTAATAGTCTTTTAACTTAGTTTCTTATTGATGAAGTAACCTAAAATTTGGTGATGGAGAAGAAGAAAAATATTGAAATTGTTTACATCTATTATATCATAATACAATATGAATATTGTGAATAAATATACTATCGAGACTCATTATATAATTTGAATTATTTCCAATGTATATGAAATATGTGTTATTAATTAATAGTCTTTTAATTTAGTTTCTTGGTGAAGAAGTAACCTAAAATTTGGTGATGGAGAAGAAGAAAAATATTGAAATTGTTTACATCTATTATACCATAATACAATATAAATATGGTTCATAAATATACTATCGCGACTCAATATATAATTTGAATTATATCCAATGTATATGAAATATGTGTCATTAATTAATAGTCATTTACCTTAGTTTCTTGAGGAGTAACCTAAAATTTGGTGATGGAGAAGAAGAAAAATATTGAAATTGTTTACATCAATTATACCATAATACAATATGAATATGGTGAATAAATATACTATCAGGCCTCATTATATAATTTGAATTATTACCAATGTATATGAACTATGTGTGATTAATTAATACTTTTTTAACTTAGTTTCTTGGTGAAGAAGTAACCTAAAATTTGGTGATAGAGAAAAAGAAAAATATTGAAATAGTTTACATCTATTATATCATAATACAATATGAATATGGTGAATAAATATACTATCGAGACTCATTATATAATTTGAATTATTTCCAATATATATGGAATATGTGTCATTAATTTATAGTGTTTTAACTTAGTTTCTTGGTGAAGAAGTAACCTAAAATTTGGTCATGGAGAAGAAGAAAAATATTGAAATTATTTACATCTATTATACCATAATACAATATGAATATGGAGAATAAATATTCTATCGAGACTCATTATATAATTTGAATTATATCCCAAGTATATGAAATATCTGTTATTAATTAATAGTCTTTTAACTTAGTTTCTTGGTGAAGAAGTAACCTAAAATTTGGTGATGGAGAAAAAGAAAAATATTGAAATTATTTAAATAAATTATACCATAATACAATATGAATATGGTGAATAAATATACTATCGGGTCTCATTATATAATTTAAATTATTACCAATGTATATGAAATACGTGTCATTAATTAATAGTTTTTTAACTTAGTTTCTTGGTGAACAAGTTACCTAAAATTTGGTGATGGAGAATAAGAAAAATACTGAAATTATTTACATCTATTATACCATAATACATTATGAATATGGTGAATAAATATACTATCGAGACTCATTATATAATTTGAATTATTTCCAATATATATGGAATATGTGTCATTAATTAATAGTCTTTTAACTTAGTTTCTTGGTGATAAAGTAACTTAAAATTTGGTGATGGAGAAGAAGAAAAATATTGAAATAGTTTACATCTATTATATTATAATACAATATGAATATGGTTCATAAATATACTATCGCGACTCAATATATAATTTGAATTATATCCAATGTATATGAAATATGTGTCATTAATTAATAGTCATTTACCTTAGTTTTTTGGTGAAGGAGTAACCTAAAATTTGGTGATGGAGAAGAAGAAAAATATTGTAATTGTTTACATAAATTATACCATAATACAATATGAATATGGTGAATAAATATACTATCGGGACTCATTATATTATTTGAATTATTACCAATGTATATGAAATAGTGTCATTAATTAATAGTTTTCTAACTTAGTTTCTTGGTGAACAAGTTACCTAAAATTTGGTGATGGAGAATAAGAAAAATACTGAAATTATTTACATCTATTATACCATAATACAATACGAATATGGTGAATAAATATATTATCGAGACTCATCATATATTTTGAATTATTTCCAATGTATATGAAATATGTGTCATTAATTAATAGTCTTTTAACTTAGTTTCTTGGTGATGAAGTAACCTAAAACTTGGTGATAGAGAAGAAGAAAAATATTGTAATCGTTTACATCTATTATATCATAATACCATATGAATATGGTGAATAAATATACTATCAAAACTCATTATATAATTTGAATTATTTCCAATATATATGGAATATGTGTCATTAATTAATAGTCTTTTAACTTAGTTTCTTGGTGAAGAAGTAACCTAAAATTTGGTGATGGAAAAGAAGAAAAATGTTGAAATTATTTACATCTATTATACCATAATACAATATAAATATGGTGAATAAATATTCTATCGAGACTCATTATATAATTTGAATTATATCCAATGTATATGAAATACGTGTCATTAATTAATAGTCTTTTAACTTAGTTTCTTGGTGCAGGAGTAACATAAAATTTGGTGATGGAGAAGAAGAAAAATATTGAAATTGTTTACATAAATTATACCATAATACAATATGAATATGGTGAATAAATATACTATCGGGCCTCATTATATTATTTGAATTATTACCAATGTATATGAAATAGTTTTATTAATTAATAGTTTTCTAACTTAGTTTCTTGGTGAACAAGTTACTTAAAATTTGGTGATGGAGAATAAGAAAAGTACTGAAATTATTTACATCTATTATACCATAATACAATATGAATATGGTGAATAAATATACTATCGAGACTCATTATATATTTTGAATTATTTCCAATGTATAAAGAATATGTGTCATTAATTAATAGTCTTTTAACTTAGTTTCTTAGTGATGAAATAACTTAAAATTTGGTGATTGAGAAGAAGAAAAATATTGAAATTGTTTACATCTATTATATCATAATACAATATGATTATGGTGAATAAATATACTATCGAGACTCATTATATAATTTGAATTATTTCGAATATATAGGGAATATGTGTCATTAATTAATAGTCTTTTAACTTAGTCTCTTGGTGAAGGAGTAACCTAAAATTTTGTGATGGAGAAGGAGAAAAATATTGAAATTGTTTACATCTATTATACTATAATACAATATGAATATGGTTAATAAATATACTATCGCGACACATTATATAATTTTTAATTATTTCCAATATATATGAAATATGGGTTATTAATTAATAGTCTTTTAACTTAGTTTTTTTGGTGAAGAAGTAACCTAAAATTTGGTGATGGAGAAGAAGAAAAATATTTAAATTGTTTACATCTATTGTACCATTATATAATATGATTATGGTGAATAAATATGCTGTCGAGACTCATTATATAATTTGAATTATTTCCAATGTATATGGAATATGTGTCATTAATTAATAGTCTTTTAACTTAGTTTCTTAGTGATGAAGTAACCTAAAATTTGGTGATGGAGTAGGAGAAAAATATTGAAATTGTTTACATCTATTATACCATAATACAATACGAATATAGTGAATAAATATACTATAGAGACTCATTATATAATTTGAATTATTACCAATGTATATGGAATATGTGTCATTAATTAATAGTCTTTTAACTTAGTTGCTTGGGGAAGAAGTAACCTAAAATTTGGTGATGGAGAAAAAGAAAAATACTGAAAATGTTTACATCTATTATACCATAACACAATATGAATATGGTGAATAAATATACTATCGAGACTCATTATATATTTTTAATTATTTATAATGTATATGGAATATTTGTCATTAATTAATAGTCTTTTAACTTAGTTTCTTATTGATGAAGTAACCTAAAATTTGGTGATGGAGAAGAAGAAAAATATTAAAATTGTTTACATCTATTATATCATAATACAATATGAATATGGTGAATAAATATACTATCGATAGTCATTATACAATTTGAATTATTTCCAATGTATATGAAATATGTGTTATTAATTAATAGTCTTGTAATTTAGTTTCTTGGTGAAGAAGTAACCTAAAATTTGGTGATGGAGAAGAAGAAAAATCTTGAAATTATTTACATCTATTATACCATAATACAATATGAATATGGTTCGTAAATATACTATCACGACTCAATATATAATTTGAATTATATCCAATGTATATGAAATATGTGTCATTAATTAATAGTCATTTACCTTAGTTTCTTGGTGAAGGAGTAACCTAAAATTTGGTGATGGAGAAGAAGAAAAATATTGAAATTGTTTACATCAATTATACCATAATACAATATGAATATGGTGAATAAATATACTATCGGGACTCATTATATTATTTGAATTATTACCAATGTATATGAAATAGTGTCATTAATTAATAGTTTTCTAACTTAGTTTCTTGGTGAACAAGTTACCTAAAATTTGGTGATGGAGAATAAGAAAAATACTGAAATTATTTTCATCTATTATACCATAATACAATACGAATATGGTCAATAAATATACTATCGAGACTCATTATATATTTTGAATTATTTCCAATGTATATGGAATATGTGTAATTAATTAATAGTCTTTTAACTTAGTTTCTTGGTGATGAAGTAACCTAAAATTTGGTGATAGAGAAGAAGAAAAATATTGAAATTGTTTACATCTATTATATCATAATACCATATGAATATGGTGAATAAATATACTATCAAAACTCATTATATAATTTGAATTATTTCCAATATATATGGAATATGTGTCATTAATTAATAGTCTTTTAACTTAGTTTCTTGGTGCAGAAGTAACCTAAAATTTGGTGATGGAGAAGAAGAAAAATATTGAAATTATTTACATCTATTATACCATAATACAATATGAATATGGTGAATAAATATTCTATCGAGACTCATTATATAATTTGAATTATATACAATGTATATGAAATACGTGTCACTAATTAATAGTCTTTTAACTTAGTTTCTTGGTGCAGGAGTAACATAAAATTTGGTGATGGAGAAGAAAAATATTGAAATTGTTTACATAAATTATACCATAATACAATATGAATATGGTGAATAAATATACTATCGGGCCTCATTATATTATTTGAATTATTACCAATGTATATGAAATAGTGTCATTAATTAATAGTTTTCTAACTTAGTTTCTTGGTGAACATGTTACCTAAAATTTGGTGATGGAGAATAAGAAAAGTACTGAAATTATTTACATCTATTATACCATAATACAATATGAATATGGTGAATAAATATACTATCGAGACTCATTATATATTTTGAATTATTTCCAATGTATAAAGAATATGTGTCATTAATTAATAGTCTTTTAACTTAGTTTCTTAGTGATGAAGTAACCTAAAATTTGGTGATTGAGAAGAAGAAAAATATTGAAATTGTTTACATCTATTATATCATAATACAAAATGATTATGGTGAATAAATATACTATCGAGACTCATTATATAATTTGAATTATTTCAAATATATAGGGAATATGTGTCATTAATTAATAGTCTTTTAACTTAGTTTCTTGGTGAAGGAGTAACCTAAAATTTTGTGATGGAGAATGAGAAAAATATTGAAATTGTTTACATCTATTATACTATAATACAATATGAATATGGTTAATAAATATACTATCGCGACTCATTATATAATTTATAATTATTTCCAATGTATATGAAATATGGGTTATTAATTAATAGTCTTTTAACTTAGTTTTTTTGGTGAAGAAGTAACCTAAAATTTGGTGATGGAGAAGAAGAAAAATATTTAAATTGTTTACATCTATTGTACCATTATATAATATGATTATGGTGAATAATTATGCTGTCGAGACTCATTATATAATTTGAATTATTTTCAATGTATATGGAATATGTGTCATTAATTAATAGTCTTTTAACTTAGTTTCTTAGTGATGAAGTAACCTAAAATTTGATGATGGAGAAGGAGAAAAATATTGAAATTGTTTACATCTATTATACCATAATACAATATGAATATAGTGAATAAATATACTATAGAGACTCATTATATAATTTGAATTATTACCAATGTATATGGAATATGTATCATTAATTAATAGTCTTTTAACTTAGTTTCTTGGTGAAGAAGTAACCTAAAATTTTGTGATGGAGAAGAAGAAAAATACTGAAATTGTTTACATCTATTATACCATAATACAATATGAATATGGTGAATAAATATACTATCAAGACTCATTATATATTTTTAATTATTTCTAATGTATATGGATTATGTGTCATTAATTAATAGTCTTTTAACTTAGTTTCTTATTGATGAAGTAACCTAAAATTTGGTGATGGAGAAGAAGAAAAATATTAAAATTGTTTACATCTATTATTTCATAATACAATATGAATATGGTGAATAAATATACTATCGAGAGTCATTATATAATTTGAATTATTTCCAATGTATATGAAATATGTGTTATTAATTAATAGTCTTTTAATGTAGTTTCTTGGTGAAGAAGTAACCTAAAATTTGGTGATGGAGAAGAAGAAAAATTTTGAAATTGTTTACATCTATTATACCATAATACAATATGAATATGGTTCATAAATATACTATCACGACTCAATATATAATTTGAATTATATCCAATGTATATGAAATATGTGTCATTAATTAATAGTCATTTACCTTAGTTTCTTGGTGAAGGAGTAACCTAAAATTTGGTAATGGAGAAGAAGAAAAATATTGAAATTGTTTACATCAATTATACCATAATACAATATGAATATGGTGAATAAATATACTATCATGCCTCATTATATAATTTGAATTATTACCAATGTATATGAAATATGTGTGATTAATTAATAGTTTTTTTTTAACTTAGTTTCTTGGTGAAGATGTAACCTAAAATTTGGTGATGGAGAAGAAGAAAAATATTGAAATAGTTTACATCTATTATATCATAATACAATATGAATATGCTGAATAAATATACTATCGAGACTCATTATATAATTTGAATTATTTCCAATATATATGGAATATGTGTCATTAATTTATAGTGTTTTAACTTAGTTTCTTGGTGAAGAAGTAACCTAAAATTTGGTCATGGAGAAGAAGAAAAATATTGAAATTATTTACATCTATTATACCATAATACAATATGAATATGGAGAATAAATATTCTATCGAGACTCATTATATAATTTGAATTATATCCCATGTATATGAAATATGTGTTATTAATTAATAGTCTTTTAACTTAGTTTCTTGGTGAAGAAGTAACCTAAAATTTGGTGATGGAGAAGAAGAAAAATATTGAAATTATTTACATAAATTATACCATAATACAATATGAATATGGTGAATAAATATACTATAGGGTCTCATTATATAATTTAAATTATTACCAATGTATATGAAATACGTGTCATTAATTAATAGTTTTTTAACTTAGTTTCTTGGTGAACAAGTTACCTAAAATTTGATGATGGAGAATAAGAAAAATACTGAAATTATTTACATCTATTATACCATAATACAATATGAATATGGTGAATAAATATACTATCGAGACTCATTATATAATTTGAATTATTTCCAATATATATGGAATATGTGTCATTAATTAATAGTCTTATAACTTAGTTTCTTGGTGAAGAAGTAACCTAAAATTTGGTGATGGAGAAGAAGAAAAATATTGAAATTATTTACATCTATTATACCATAATACAATATGAATATGGTGAATAAATAATCTATCGAGACTAATTATATAATTTGAATTATATCCAATGTATATGAAATACGTGTCATTAATTAATAGTCTTTTAACTTAGTTTCTTGGTGCAGGAGTAACCTAAAATTTGGTGATGGAGAAGAAGAAAAATATTGAAATTGTTTACATAAATTATACCATAATACAATATGAATATGGTGAATAAATATACTATCGTGCCTCATTATATTATTTGAATTATTACCAATGTATATGAAATAGTGTCATTAATTAATAGTTTTCTAACTTGGTTTCTTGGTGAACAACTTACCTAAAATTTGGTGATGGAGAATAAGAAAAGTACTGAAATTATTTACATCTATTATACCATAATACAATATGAATATGGTGAATGAATATACTATCGAGACTCATTATATATTTTGAATTATTTCCAATGTATATAGAATATGTGTCATTAATTAATAGTCTTTTAACTTAGTTTCTTAGTGATGAAGTAACCTAAAATTTGGTGATTGAGAAGAAGAAAAATATTGAAATTGTTTACATCTATTATATCATAATACAATATGATTATGGTGAATAAATATACTATCGAGACTCATTATATAATTTGAATTATTTCGAATATATAGGGAATATGTGTCATTAATTAATAGTCTTTTAACTTAGTTTCTTGGTGAAGAAGTAACCTAAAATTTGGTGATGGAGAAGGAGGAAAATATTGAAATTGTTTACATCTATTATACCATAATACAATATGAATATGGTTAATAAATATACTATCGCGACTCATTATATAATTTGAATTATTTCCAATTTATATGAAATATGGGTTATTAATTAATAGTCTTTTAACTTAGTTTCTTGGTGAAGAAGTAACCTAAAATTTGGTGATGGAGAAGAAGAAAAATATTTAAATTGTTTACATCTATTGTACCATTATATAATATGATTATGGTGAATAAATATACTATCGAGACTCATTATATAATTTGAATTATTTCCAATGTATATGGAATATATGTCATTAATTAATAGTCTTTTAACTTAGTTTCTTGGTGATAAAGTAACTTAAAATTTGGTGATGGAGAAGAAGAAAAATATTGAAATAGTTTACATCTATTATATCATAATACAATATGAATATGGTTCATAAATATACTATTGCGACTCAATATATAATTTGAATTATATCCAATGTATATGGAATATGTGTCATTAATTAATAGTCTTTTAACTTAGTTTCTTGGTGATGAAGTAACCTAAAATTTGGTGATAGAGAAGAAGAAAAATATTGAAATTGTTTACATCTATTATATCATAATACCATATGAATATATAGGGAATATGTGTCATTAATTAATAGTTTTCTAACTTAGTTTCTTGGTGAACAAGTTACCTAAAATTTGGTGAAGGAGAATAAGAAAAATACTGAAATTATTTATATCTATTATACCATAATACAATATGAATATGGTGAATAAATATACTATCGAGACTCATTATATATTTTGAATTATTTCCAATGTATATAGAATATGTGTCATTAATTAATACTCTTTTAATTTAGTTTCTTAGTGATGAAGTAACCTAAAATTTGGTGATTGAGAAGAAGAAAAATATTGAAATTGTTTACATCTATTATATCATAATACAATATGATTATGGTGAATAAATATACTATCGAGACTCATTATATAATTTGAATTATTTCGAATATATAGGGAATATGTGTCATTAATTAATAGTCTTTTAACTTAGTTTCTTGGTGAAGGAGTAACCTAAAATTTGGTGATGGAGAAGGAGAAAAATATTGAAATTGTTTACATCTATTATACCATAAAACAATATGAATATGGTTAATAAATATACTATCGCGACTCATTATATAATTTTTAATTATTTCTAATGGATATAAAATATGGGTTATTAATTAATAGTCTTTTAACTTAGTTTCTTGGTGAAGAAGTAACCTAAAATTTGGTGATGGAGAAGAAGAAAAATATTTAAATTGTTTACATCTATTGTACCATTATATAATATGATTATGGTAAATAAATATGCTATCGAGACTCATTATATAATTTGAATTATTTCCAATGTATATTGAATATGTGTCATTAATTAATAGTCTTTTAACTTAGTTTCTTAGTGATGAAGTAACCTAAAATTTGATGATGGAGAAGGAGAAAAATATTGAAATTGTTTACATCTATTATACCATAATACAATATGAATATAGTGAATAAATATACTATAGAGACTCATTATATAATTTGAATTATTACCAATGTATATGGAATATGTGTCATTAATTAATAGTCTTTTAACTTAGTTTCTTGGTGATGAAGTAACCTAAAATTTGGTGATAGAGAAGAAGAAAAATATTGAAATTGTTTACATCTATTATATCATAATACCATATGAATATGGTGAATAAATATACTATCGGGCCTCATTATATTATTTGAATTATTACCAATGTATATGAAATAGTGTCATTAATTAATAGTTTTCTAACTTAGTTTCTTATTGATGAAGTAACCTAAAATTTGGTGATGCAGAAGAAGAAAAATATTAAAATTGTTTACATCTATTATATCATAATACAATATGAATATGGTGAATAAATATACTATCGAGACTCATTATATAATTTGAATTATTTCGAATGTATATGAAATATGTGTTATTAATTAATAGTCTTTTAATTTAGTTTCTTGGTGAAGAAGTAACCTAAAATTTGATGATTTAGAATAAGAAAAATACTGAAATTGTTTACATCTATTATACCATAATACAATATGAATATGGTGAATAAATATACTATCGAGACTCAGTATATATTTTGAATTATTTCCAATGTATATGGAATATGTGTTATTAATTAATAGTCTTTTAACTTAGTTTCTTAGTGATGAAGTAACCTAAAATTTGGTGATGGAGAATAAGAAAAATATTCAAATTGTTTAAATCTATTATACCATAATACAATATGAATATGGTGAATAAATATACTATCAAGACTCATTATATAATTTGAATTATTTCCAATATTTATGGAATATGTGTCATTAATTAATAGTCTTTTAACTTAGTTTCTTAGTGATGAAGTAACGTAAAATTTGGTGATGGAGAAGAAGAAAAACATTGAAATTGTTTACATCTATTATATCATAATACAATATGATTATGGTGAATAAATATACTATCGAGACTCATTATATAATTTGAATTATTTGGAATATATAGAGAATATGTGTCATTAATTAATAGTCTTTTAACTTAGTTTCTTGGTGAAGAAGTAACCTAAAATTTGGTGATGCAGAAGAAGAAAAATAATGAAATTATTTACATCTATTATACCATAATATAATATGAATATAGTGAATAAATATTCTATCGAGACTCATTATATAATTTGAATTATATCCAATGTATATGAAATACGTGTCTTTAATTAATAGTCTTTTAAATTAGTTTCTTGTTGAAGGAGTAACCTAAAATTTGGTGATGGAGAAGAAGAAAAGTATTGAAATTGTTTACATAAATTATACCATAATACAATATGAATATGGTGAATAAATATACTATCGGGCCTCATTATATTATTTGAATTATTACCAATGTATATGAAATACGTGTCATTAATTAATAGTTTTTTAACTTAGTTTCTTGGTGAACAAGTTACCTAAAACTTGGTGATGGAGAATAAGAAAAATACTGAAATTATTTACATCTATTATACCAAAATACAATATGAATATGGTGAATAAATATACTATCGAGACTCATTATATATTTTGAATTATTTCTAATGTATATGGAATATGTGTCATTAATTAATAGTCTTTTAACTTAATTTCTTAGTGATGAAGTAACCTAAAATTTGGTGATGGAGAAGAAGAAAAATATTGAAATTGTTTACATCTATTGTACCATTATATAATATGATTATGGTGAATAAATATACTATCGAGACTCATTATATAATTTGAATTATTTCGAATGTATATAGAATATGTGTCATTAATTAATAGTCTTTTAACTTATTTTCTTAGTGATGAAGTAACCTAAAATTTGATGATTTAGAATAAGAAAAATACTGAAATTGTTTACATCTATTATACCATAATACAATATGAATATGGTGAATAAATATACTATCGAGACTCAGTATATATTTTGAATTATTTCCAATGTATATGGAATATGTGTCATTAATTAATAGTCTTTTTACTTAGTTTCTTAGTGCTGAAGTAACCTAAAATTTGGTGATGGAGAATAAGAAAAATATTCAAATTGTTTAAATCTATTATACCATAATACAATATGAATATGGTGAATAAATATACTATCGAGACTCATTATATAATTTGAATTATTTCCAATATTTATGGAATATGTGTCATTAATTAATAGTCTTTTAACTTAGTTTCTTGGTGAAGAAGTAACCTAAAATTTGGTGATGGAGAAGGAAAAAAATATTGAAATTGTTTACATCTATTATATCATAATACAATATGATTATGGTTAATAAATATACTATCGAGACTCATTATATAATTTGAATTATTTCGAATATATAGGGAATATGTGTCATTAATTAATAGTCTTTTAACTTAGTTTCTTGGTGAAGAAGTAACCTAAAATTTGGTGATGCAGAAGAAGAAAAATAATGAAATTATTTATATCTATTATACCATAATATAATATGAATATAGTGAATAAATATTCTATCGAGACTCATTATATAATTTGAATTATATCCAATGTATATGAAATACGTGTCATTAATTAATAGTCTTTTAAATTAGTTTCTTGGTGAAGGATGTAACACCCTCTATAACCCCGCATATAATTTTCGCAAATATTAAAAATTATCAACTCAGAGTACATGTAATAATCGAGGAATGCTACAATTCTCTTTTAATAAAATAAATTCCTGTCATGCATAATTTTAGTGGTAACTCATACATGTCTACACAGCGGAATAATTTATTTAATAAAATCAAATGTTATAATATTTTCCAAAATCATCAGGGATTAACACCTGGAAAAGTCAACGTCATATTATAACAATTAAAAGAAAATAAACGAGTCTGACTAAAGCAGCTCGACAACCAAACGTTCCCGGAGTTACAACTATCAGAGCATGACCCGGACATACTAAAACGAAACTAAACTAGACACGATAAGCCTTCGCCAAGCACCTGAGCGAAGCTCCTCAATCTGAAATATTCAACAGTAAGGGTGAGCTTCTCGAATATACATTTGGTTATACATTCATAACAATCAATTCACGAAATCATAAGCATCACCCAATAATTAGCATATTTCATAGTTTACAAAACCTTTACAATTCATATATCCATGACATATTGCCTTTCATACTTGCAAATATTCATCAAACATCATCAACCATTTATCAAATCATACGTGCATACAAACAATCAAATATAACATTGGAAAAATCATCCATTCATGTTATATTCGAGTAATGCAACACACCCATGCATGTGGTACCACTTCACCGCCCCATTAAATCGCGGGTCACGGATAACTCACCGTTCCATTATATCGCGGACACGGCTACCACCTCAACGTTCCATTATATCGCGGACACGTATATTGGCCACCATGTTAATTCCACACAATGGGAATTAACAAATGCAACATGATATGTAAGTATGTAACACTCAGCATACTATGAACATCAATCAACATATCATGCACATCAACAATATCAAACATAACATGATAGGAATAGCATGTAACCACTCAGCATACTATTAAACATCAATCATATCAAGTTATATCATAATTCATGCTTGATAACATCATCTAAAAGCATGACAATAAGATCCACATAGTGTTGGTATCATAACATACAATCGTTATTCGATACACACATCAATCAACACTAGGAATTCAATAAACACATATTCAAAACATGTCAAACACTGCACATCAAAACCGGATCAATCCGTACTTAACAACATGCACGGAAAACATAGTTTAAAAACCAACACAGGAGGTTTAACACGGGTACCCGTGTAAAACAACACTGCCCGTGTGGAAATGTGTCCAGAAAACACGTTTTTTTGACAAAACAGGGGATCAACACGGGCGCCCGTGTAAATCAACACGGCCCGTGTTGAATTGTGCCCAGAAAACCCATTTTTATGCCAACACAGTGAATCAACACGGGCGCCCGTGTTAATCAACACGCCCGTGTTGAATTATGGCCAGAAAACACATTTTCATCAGCATTACAGTGAATCAACACGGGTGCCCGCGTAAATCAACGCGCCCGTGTTGATGAGTGCGAACCCAATTTTTCTGTTTTTGCAGCAGCTCATATACCCATTTTTTTGCACGAAAATACCTCTCTACGGCGGTGCAATATAGTACAAAGACATCCAATCCATCATAGGAACCTAAAGTCTCTAATTGATTCATAAAATCGGGAACTTAAACCTTTTCTAACAAAGTTCAATCCTAAGGTTATCGATCCCTAGAAACATCTAACAATTGGGATTTCCTACGATTACCCGAATCAACCGTACATAAACCCATAAACAAATATAAATCGAGTATAAACCCCCCTTACCTTATCAATTAGCAGCTTTGAGTTCTTGAGCGATGTTCTTCGTTCTCCGTTCTTCAGAGCTCTATTTTCCCAAATTCCAACTTCTGTTCTTACGTGAAAACCAAAAATGAGAAAATGGCCTAAGTCCCAAACATAACTTTATTTCTCTGCACCCCCACTCTTTACTAACAACATCTAAGCCCAATAACATAAAAATCCCAATATTCCTTATTTCTTTTATTTTCCTCAAATACTCCAAAATAAATAATTCTTTTTATTTTATTAATTCTAATAAAATAAATTCCCAAATTTAAATAAATCAATTAATTGAAAACGGGGTGTTACAAAGGAGTAACCTAAAATTTGGTGATGGAGAAGAATAAAAATATTGAAATTGTTTGCATAAATTATACCATAATACAATATGAATATGGTGAATAAATATACTATCGGGCCTCATTATATTATTTGAATTATTACCAATGTATATGAAATACGTGTCATTAATTAATAGTTTT
Source organism: Vicia faba (assembly GCA_948472305.1). Taxonomy (NCBI): domain Eukaryota; kingdom Viridiplantae; phylum Streptophyta; class Magnoliopsida; order Fabales; family Fabaceae; genus Vicia; species Vicia faba. The sequence goes on from OX451741.1 coordinate 260,595,185, forward strand.
TTAACTTAGTTTCTTGGTGAACAATTTACCTAAAATTTGGTGATGGAGAATAAGAAAAATACTGAAATTATTTACATCTATTATACCAAAATACAATATGAATATGGTGAATAAATATACTATCGAGACTCATTATATATTTTGAATTATTTCTAATGTATATGGAATATATGTCATTAATTAATAGTCTTTTAACTTAGTTTCTTAGTGATGAAGTAACCTAAAATTTGGTGATTGAGAAGAAGAAAAATATTGAAATTGTTTACATCTATTGTACCATTATATAATATGATTATGGTGAATAAATATACTATCGAGACTCATTATATAATTTGAATTATTTCGAATGTATATGTAATATGTGTCATTAATTAATAGTCTTTTAACTTATTTTCTTAGTGATGAAGTAACCTAAAATTTGGTGATTTAGAATAAGAAAAATACTGAAATTGTTTACATCTATTATACCATAATACAATATGAATATGGTGAATAAATATACTATCGAGACTCAGTATATATTTTGAATTATTTCTAATATATATGGAATATGTGTCATTAATTAATAGTCTTTTAACTTAGTTTCTTAGTGATGAAGTAACCTAAAATTTTGTGATGGAGAATAAGAAAAATATTCAAATTGTTTAAATCTATTATACCATAATACAATATGAATATGGTGAATAAATATACTATCGAGACTCATTATATAATTTTAATTATTTCCAATATTTATGAAATATGTGTCATTAATTAATAGTCTTTTAACTTATTTTCTTGGTGAAGAAGTAACCTAAAATTTGGTGATGGAGAAGAAGAAAAATATTGAAATTGTTTACATCTATTATATCATAATACAATATGATTATGGTGAATAAATATACTATCGAGACTCATTATATAATTTGAATTATTTCGAATATATAGGGAATATTTGTCATTAATTAATAGTCTTTTAACTCAGTTTCTTGGTGAAGAAGTAACCTAAAATTTGGTGATGCAGAAGAAGAAAAATAATGAAATTATTTATATCTATTATACCATAATATAATATGAATATAGTGAATAAATACTCTATCGAGACTCATTATATAATTTGAATTATATCTAATGTATATGAAATACGTGTCATTAATTAATAGTCTTTTAAATTAGTTTCTTGGTGAAGGAGTAATCTAAAATTTGGTGATGGAGAAGAATAAAAATATTGAAATTGTGTGCATAAATTATAGCATAATACAATATGAATATGGTGAATAAATATACTATCGGGCCTCATTATATTATTTGAATTATTACCAATGTATATGAAATACGTGTCATTAATTAATAGTTTTTTAACTTAGTTTCTTGGTGAACAATTTACCTAAAATTTGGTGATGGAGAATAAGAAAAATACTGAACTTATTTACATCTATTATACCAAAATACAATATGAATATGGTGAATAAATATACTATCGAGACTCATTATATATTTTGAATTATTTCTAATGTATATGGAATATGTGTCATTAATTAATAGTCTTTTAACTTAGTTTCTTAGTGATGAAGTAACCTAAAATTTGTTGATTGAGAAGAAGAAAAATATTGAAATTGTTTACATCTATTGTACCATTATATAATATGATTATGGTGAATAAATATACTATCGAGACTCATTATATAATTTGAATTATTTCGAATGTATATAGAATATGTGTCATTAATTAATAGTCTTTTAACTTATTTTCTTAGTGATGAAGTAACCTAAAATTTGATGATTTAGAATAAGAAAAATACTGAAATTGTTTACATCTATTATACCATAATACAATATGAATATGGTGAATAAATATATTATCGAGACTCAGTATATATTTTGAATTATTTCCAATGTATATGGAATATGTGTCATTAATTAATAGTCTTTAACTTAGTTTCTTAGTGATGAAGTAACCTAAAATTTGGTGATGGAGAATAAGAAAAATATTCAAATTGTTTAAATTTATTATACCATAATACAATATGAATATGGTGAATAAATATACTATCGAGACTCATTATATAATTTGAATTATTTCCAATATTTATGGAATATGTGTCATTAATTAATAGTCTTTTAACTTAGTTTCTTGGTGAAGAAGTAACCTAAAATTTGGTGATGGAGAAGGAAAAAAATATTGAAATTGTTTACATCTATTATATCATAATACAATATGATTATGGTGAATAAATATACTATCGAGACTCATTATATAATTTGAATTATTTCGAATATATAGGGAATATGTGTCATTAATTAATAGTCTTTTAACTTAGTTTCTTGGTGAAGAAGTAACCTAAAATTTGGTGATGCAGAAGAAGAAAAATAATGAAATTATTTATATCTATTATACCATAATATAATATGAATATAGTGAATAAATATTCTATCGAGACTCATTATATAATTTGAATTATATCCAATGTATATGAAATACGTGTCATTAATTAATAGTCTTTTAAATTAGTTTCTTGGTGAAGGAGTAACCTAAAATTTGGTGATGGAGAAGAATAAAAATATTGAAATTGTTTGCATAAATTATACCATAATACAATATGAATATGGTGAATAAATATACTATCGGGCCTCATTATATTATTTGAATTATTACCAATGTATATGAAATACGTGTCATTAATTAATAGTTTTTTAACTTAGTTTCTTGGTGAACAATTTACCTAAAATTTGGTGATGGAGAATAAGAAAAATACTGAAATTATTTACATCTATTATACCAAAATACAATATGAATATGGTGAATAAATATACTATCGAGACTCATTATATATTTTGAATTATTTCTAATGTATATGGAATATGTGTCATTAATTAATAGTCTTTTAACTTAGTTTCTTAGTGATGAAGTAACCTAAAATTTGGTGATTGAGAAGAAGAAAAATATTGAAATTGTTTACATCTATTGTACCATTATATAATATGATTATGGTGAATAAATATACTATCGAGACTCATTATATAATTTGAATTATTTCGAATGTATATGGAATATGTGTCATTAATTAATAGTCTTTTAACTTATTTTCTTAGTGATGAAGTAACCTAAAATTTGGTGATTTAGAATAAGAAAATTACTGAAATTGTTTTCATCTATTATACCATAATACAATATGAAAATGGTGAATAAATATACTATCGAGACTCAGTATATATTTTGAATTATTTCTAATATATATGGAATATGTGTCATTAATTAATAGTCTTTTAACTTAGTTTCTTAGTGATGAAGTAACCTAAAATTTTGTGATGGAGAATAAGAAAAATATTCAAATTGTTTAAATCTATTATACCATAATACAATATGAATATGGTGAATAAATATACTATCGAGACTCATTATATAATTTTAATTATTTCCAATATTTATGAAATATGTGTCATTAATTAATAGTCTTTTAACTTATTTTCTTGGTGAAGAAGTAACCTAAAATTTGGTGATGGAGAAGAAGAAAAATATTGAAATTGTTTACATCTATTATATCATAATACAATATGATTATGGTGAATAAATATACTATCGAGACTCATTATATAATTTGAATTATTTCGAATATATAGGGAATATTTGTCATTAATTAATAGTCTTTTAACTCAGTTTCTTGGTGAAGAAGTAACCTAAAATTTGGTGATGCAGAAGAAGAAAAATAATGAAATTATTTATATCTATTATACCATAATATAATATGAATATAGTGAATAAATACTCTATCGAGACTCATTATATAATTTGAATTATATCTAATGTATATGAAATACGTGTCATTAATTAATAGTCTTTTAAATTAGTTTCTTGGTGAAGGAGTAACCTAAAATTTGGTGATGGAGAAGAATAAAAATATTGAAATTGTGTGCATAAATTATACCATAATACAATATGAATATGGTGAATAAATATACTATCGGGCCTCATTATATTATTTGAATTATTACCAATGTATATGAAATACGTGTCATTAATTAATAGTTTTTTAACTTAGTTTCTTGGTGAACAATTTACCTAAAATTTGGTGATGGAGAATAAGAAAAATACTGAACTTATTTACATCTATTATACCAAACTACAATATGAATATGGTGAATAAATATACTATCGAGACTCATTATATATTTTGAATTATTTCTAATGTATATGGAATATGTGTCATTAATTAATAGTCTTTTAACTTAGTTTCTTAGTGATGAAGTAACCTAAAATTTGTTGATTGAGAAGAAGAAAAATATTGAAATTGTTTACATCTATTGTACCATTATATAATATGATTATGGTGAATAAATATACTATCGAGACTCATTATATAATTTGAATTATTTCTAATGTATATGGAATATGTGTCATTAATTAATAGTCTTTTAACTTAGTTTCTTAGTGATGAAGTAACCTAAAATTTGTTGATTGAGAAGAAGAAAAATATTGAAATTGTTTACATCTATTGTACCATTATATAATATGATTATGGTGAATAAATATACTATCGAGACTCATTATATAATTTGAATTATTTCGAATGTATAAGGAATATGTGTCATTAATTAATAGTCTTTTAACATAGTTTCTTAGTGATGAAGTAACCTAAAATTTGGTGATGGAGAAGAAGAAAAATATTCAAATTGTTTACATCTATTATATCATAATACAATGTGAATACGGTGAATAAATATAGTATCGAGACTCATTATATAATTTGAATTATTTCCAATATTTATGGAATATGTGCCATTAATTAATAGTATTTTAACTTAGTTTCTTGGTGAAGAAGTAATCTAAAATTTGGTGATGGAGAAGATGAAAAATATTGAAATTGTTTACATCTATTATACCATAATACAATATGAACATGGTGAATAAATATACTATCAGGCCTCATTATATTATTTGAATTATTACCAATGTATATGAAATACGTGTTATTAATTAATAGTTTTTTTAACTTAGTTTCTTGGTGAACAAGTTACCTAAAATTTGGTGATGGAGAATAAGAAAAATACTGAAATTATTTACATCTATTATACCATAATACAATATGAATATGGTGAATAAATATACTATCAAGACTCATTATATATTTTGAATTATTTCCAATGAATATAGAATATGTGTCATTAATTAATAGTCTTTTAACTTAGTTTCTTATTGATGAAGTAACCTAAAATTTGGTGATGGAGAAGAAGAAAAATATTGAAATTGTTTACATCTATTATATCATAATACAATATGATTATGGTGAATAAATATACTATCGAGACTCATTATGTAATTTTAATTATTTCGAATATATAAGGAATATGTGACATTAATTAATAGTCTTTTAACTTAGTTTCTTGGTGAAGAAGTAACCTAAAATTTGGTGATGCAGAAGAAGAAAAACAATGAAATTATTTACATCTATTATACCATAATACAATATGAATATGGTGAATAAATATTCTATCGAGACTCATTATATAATTTGAATTATATCCAATGTATATGAAATACGTGTCATTAATTAATAGTCTTTTAACTTAGTTTCTTGGTGAAGGAGTAACCTAAAATTTGGTGATGGAGAAGATGAAAAATATTGAAATTGTTTACATCTATTATATCATTATATAATATGAATATGGTGAATAAATACACTATCGGGACTCATTATATTATTTGAATTATTACCAATGTATATGAAATACGTGTCATTAATTAATAGTCTTTAAACTTAGTTTCTTGGTGATGAAGTTACCTAAAATTTGGTGATTTAGAATAAGAAAAATACTGAAATTGTTTACATCTATTATACCATAATACAATATGAATATGGTGAATAAATATACTATCGAGACTCAGTATATATTTTGAATTATTTTCAATGTATATGGAATATGTGTCATTAATTAATAGTCTTTTAAATTAGTTTCTTAGTGATGAAGTAACCTAAAATTTGGTGATGGAGAAGAAGAAAAATATTCAAATTGTTTTTATCTATTATATCATAATACAATATGAATATGGTGAATAAATATAATATCTAGACTAATTATATAATTTGAATTATTTCCAATATTTATGAAATATGTGTCATTAATTAATAGTCTTTTAACTTAGTTTCTTGGTGAAGAAGTAACCTAAAATTTGGTGATGGAGAAGAAGAAAAATATTGAAATTGTTTACATCTATTATACCATAATACAATATGAATATGGTGAATTCACATAGACAGCGCTTATGCCGTAAGCGCTGCTATAGGTTTTCAGAAAGAAAAAAATTAAAAAATTAGAGTAAGCGCTGCTAAAGGTATACCTTAGACAGCGCTTACTAAAAGCGCTGCTAAAGGCTTTACCATAGCCAACGCTTACTTTCCCTAAGCGCTGCTATAGGTTTTCAATAAAAAAATAAAATAAGAATAAGCGCTGCTAAAGGGTATACCTTAGACAGCGCTTACTAAAAGCGTTGTTAAAGGTGTGATAAAGGGTATACCTTAGACAATGCTTTCAAGAAGCGCTGCTAAAGGCATTACACTAAAGCGCTGCTAAAGGTAATACCTTTAGCAGCGCTTCTTGAAAGCGTTGTCTAAGGTAATTAAATAATTTCTAAATCCCTAAATTGGTTATCAGAAACCCCATTTTATATAAAACCTCACTTTATACACGCAACTGTTCATCTTCGTCTAACTCGTCTCCTCCCTCCTCACCGTCCAACCGTGGTTCATCTTCTTCTCCAACTCGCTTCGGATTCGTTACCAACATCTCCTCGTGAAGAAGAAGTTTCACAAAACCAGTTTCACTATAAGGTAAAATTTCTTCATCCTTCTAAATTTTGGATTGATAGTTGTAGTTACAGTGATTAGTTTACTCTTTCTCCAGATTCGTTCAGTTTTCTACTTCTATTGCAATTATTTAGGTTTCTCTTAGAGTTTAATTGATTTTTTTGAAATCTTCATTGTTGTTCTCCAATTTCTAATTTTTCCGTTTTGATTTTGGAATGTTATTGTGGTATGATAATTGTAATCTAAGATTCTAAATAACAATGTGTCCATGGTTGAGGGTTTTCCATTTCACCAAGAATTTATTTTTAGGTTTTGTATCCCTCTGCCTTCCAGCCCCTGTTTTGTCGTCCCAAACCCATCTGCATTATTTGTTGTTGTTTTCAGAAGTTCCACAGGATTTCTTGAACGGTTTTTTCCTCTATGCATATGTCTCTCACAGTATTTAGAATCTGGATATGCTTCTTTTGAGCATCCCCATTTCTTTCCATATGTTCTTCTACATCTTCCTGGCTCAGGATCTATCTTTCTTCCCAAACCCATCTGCAGATAGTTCCATCCAACTGAAAAATAAAAAAATGTAGTAAAAAAGAATAGCTTCATGAACATGTATTCTCCGATGCAATTGCATTAAAAATTGGGTCATAGAAAGTGCATTTGAGCGTAGGTAAAAAAGTTGATGATAGAGGATTAAAATAGTATTTTGATTTTGTAACCTTAAGATATAAGACTTACAATGATGTTGTTGGGTGTTAGGCAAAAGTGTTGAAGAGAGAGGAGAGTCCAAAAAGCTTTTTCTAATGGTGAAAAGAAGATCAGGAGGAATAGAGATACCAGAAGCCATGTACTTGTAAACAAGGGCTTGATGTTCAAGCTCTTGCCATTGTGAAGGAGTAAAAGGGAACTTGTTCTTGTTCATAGTTATTGATTGATTGGTATGAAGAAGTGAGAGAGGTAATGGTAATAAATAATGAATGATAATAGAATACATGTGTGAAGTAGTAGGTATATTTATTTATTAAGGATTGAGGAGGAAGTGGAAGCATTAGATTAGAATCTTGTTCTGATGGATATAATAAAAGTAATGGTTGTGTTCTGTTGTTGTTGTTGCTCACTGCTGCTTTTGCAGCAGCTAACCTGTCTCACTGCCACCTCTTGTCTCTCTCTGACATCTCTACGGAAATCTATAAACTAATAATTAATAATCAATAAAGACATTAGGGTTGGAAAAATTAGTTAAGAAATTGTTTTCTATTAGGACTGTTAAGAGCCAGGGACCATTAATTTTGAAACCGTAAACCAATCGAAAGCTAGTGAAAACGAAAGTTAGTTATGAAATTCCTGTTAGAAGTTAGATGTGTTAGATACAGTGAGGTTTTCCTGCTAGTTCTGGTTTTGGTTTTCTGCTAATGTTAGCTAAGTATCATGAATTGGAACTGATTTGACCATGCCTAGGGATGCATTTGGTGCATTCGGCGTGTTGTTTCTTGGATGGCTTTGAACTTGATGCACTATACATTGTTTTTCTTTGAATTGGGGTGAATTGAATATTGTTTTTTATGGCCTTGAATGATGTAACTGTTTGGAAGAACTAAGCTGAAGCTGACTGGTTTTCCTGTTCTATTGCAAGTTTGTTGTAATGTGATATTTCTCAGCCTTCTCAAACCCTGAGAAAAGTGTTGCGTAGGTAAAAACATCCAGCTTAATCCCTTTCTCCACCATTTGAATTTTAAGCCGCAATGCTTCCTCAAACAAACCACCATCCATCAATATTTAACATAAACAACATAATAGAAACCACCATCCAAGAAAAGTATAGTCAAAGATACATAAGTTATTAGAGCCCCACCAACTTGAAGAGTTCTAGCCCCTAAGCTCAACTTCCTTTTAATAGTTTCAGATATGTTTGTCCCTAATCTCACGGAAATTTCAGAATTACTATCGGCCTTCCTGCTGCATTTTTTCTGGTTATAGTTTACTCTACCTGAAACGTTGAACCACTCTATATTAGTAAAACCATCAATACTTAATGAAATTAGATTAGATAATCTTGATAGGAAAAGAAAGTCTTACATTTGCTTTGATGTTTGGATGGATATTGAGATTGATGAGAGGAAGAATCAAGCAAGTATCTATTATCCTGCTTTTGAAACTGGTTTTGTATGATTAGCTCGTGAAGAAGTGAGGTCTGCATGTTGAATGATTAATAAGGTTTGTGTTTTGTTGGTAGCTTGGTAAGGAAGCTATGGTAATTTGGTTAGATCAGTCCCTTTGTATTCTTAGGAGGTAATATTTAAAGGGATGAAAAGTAGGAAGGGAATCTTGATCCTTTTGTAGGATGACTCGACCATGATCTTGGTTGATGTAATAAAGACACTGTCGGCATGGAAAGTTGAAGGACTTAATTCAAGATAATATTTTGACATCATGGATTGTTTGGTTGCTTTTAGAAAAACTTGGTAAAGGGAGATATAAGTTAGCTTTTTCATAGAAAAACTTAAAATGGTTTATTTTTAGAGGCTTAGAAAAAAGTTTATATATCTTCAAGAGCAAGATAACATGTTGTCGGTCAACCCTATGGAGAACAACACTGTTTTGGAAAAGTGGATATAAGCATCAGCAGAGTTTAATGATGTGGCATTATAATTTTATGATGCTAGACTTGTCTAAAATCTGTAGGTAGGTACGTACACCAAAAATTATGGCCTTGTTTACCTTGTGAGTGATTTATATGTAAGATAGACGCTTGCTCAGCCTTCATTTTCACTTTCTGTAACATATATATCACTAAAATGCTAGTGATTTCATCAACTATTATTAATAAAATTACTTTAGCTTATTTTAGATATTTACTCAATTGCATCTTTAAATGGATAAGATTAGATAGTCCTAAATGCTCATGTTTTAGGATTCAAATTGTGGCTGTAAGCATTGGACAATTTTATCACACAAGTGTAAAGTTAAGGGTAGATGATAAGTGGCTTAGAGTATCATTGTTAACTTCTTATAAGTTTGTTGGTATTGTGAATGATTTGGCAATCCCATTTTTCACAAGTCTCCAAGACTTTTTGCATTGCATTTGTAGCACACAATGTCAATAGATGGCCTGAGGCCACTTTCCATTTTCTAACAATCACAATAGTCATATTCTTGTCCCTTACAATGTCACATCAAGCTCACTTTGACCCAACAAACAGTTTAGATGGCATTGTTACTTCCAATTCACACATTCCACAACCTTCATTTTCTTACTATATTATATTTTTTAACTTGTATTGTATGTATTGTATGTATTTCATGAAAGGGTGAAACTGCTAATATTTACTATTTGTTAAATAGATACTTCTATCTTCAATGAATGCACCAAAGGATTTTCCTTTTATTTTAAAAGATAGTATAAAATTTAGCATCTTATATACAAGTGACTCCATTGAGGCCACGTAAAAAGAAGGGACCAAATTCCATGGAAGAAGTCTAATTCAAGTTAAAAAGACTGAGTGCAGCCTGAATACAGCACCCTGAAAGAAAGAAAGAAAAATGAGCAATGTCATCATCTCACAATTCAAAGTATAATTGATAAAGCAAGGCGTGAGGAATTTATTTACACTTGAAAATAAATAATTTATTAGTTGAGATCGGTAGATATGTGAATTAGGATTAGGTGGTGTTTTCTCAAGCAATAAGAGATTATTTAAGTGGAAATATCATTGGAGATCACACATGATTGTCAACAAAATCTCAGCCAAATAAATTTTTTACTATTTTTCTTCTTCATTCGATCCAACTGTTTCTCTTTAAATTTCTTCTTCGATGTTTGGTCTAACAAGTTAACTTTTCCAATGCCATATTCTAAAGTTTGAACATGAATTAGGGGTTTTGATGGATGTGAAACATGGGGTTTCTATTATGTTGTTTATGTTAAATATTTAGGGCCCAGAAAAGTATAGTCAAAGATACATAAGTTATTAGCTTGATCTCTCCCAATTTCTCCAATAACGCATAATTTTTAACACAATATGTTTTCTCCATCATACTATAAGCCACAGAGGGCCCAGTAAAGCATGTCACCATCATCCCTCCTTTGTCTTGAGTCTTGGCCAGAGCACCTCTTCTATCAAAAACGTTACATCTCATCAATTTCTCATGAGATTCACACAAAAAAATAGTAATAATAGCACCATGTGATTTATTTGGCAAGTTTGTTGTTCAAGTTTGTTGTTCAAGTTTGTAGTACAAGTATGATAATAAGCTTTTAGTTTGACCCCCTTTTCCTATGCATAGTTTCACAGATAATTCTGTTTAACCCCAAGAACAGATGATATGCAGTAAAAATCAAAGAAAAAAAAATGCATCATACAAAACTGGAAAATATGCATCATGCAAACCCATATGTCAATTTTAATATATCTTATATTTCTGCACAGCAATTAACTGAGTTGGTATAACGAGACTAATGAGTTTGATGTATTGTTTTTACAATGAATGATACAGGAAATCAAGATGTTAGAATAGTGCATCACCAGAATTTGAATAAGAGAATTCTACTAGCATTGATTGCTTCTTCTGCTCTTGCTGGAATCTTCATCTTCTTATTGTTTTTCTTCTTGCGGCGAAATAGAAAATTAACAATCTCCGCGAGTAAAAGCCGAGGAACCTTAGGTATTATGGTTTCTATTCTCTCTTTTGAAACTTTTATTTTGATTTTTTTTAAATCTAAGATATATTATGGACTATTAAAAATACTTGTAATGGGTTTAATAATCTTAGATTTCTCAATGATGGGAGAAGAATAAGATAGTGAAGGATTGAGTTTGTACATAGCAGAGACAAACCGAGTCATAACAAAGCATAACTAGGAGATGTTGGAGTTACCATTCAACATGACACTTAATTTCCCTACATTGTTTCTTTTCTGTTTCTCATAATGTATGCTTAGCTCATGTAGACATGCCTGCAAGGAACAAAGGAATCACATCATGTAAATCCCCCATCTAATATTCAACTTAGTAATAGTAAAAAATAACACAAACCATGAATCTTAGAATGAGTTCACAACTAAGCTAATGTCTCTAAAATTGTAACGTTGACGATCATTGATTGAATATGTTATAGGACCACAACAATCCTCATTTCTAGAATTGTTCTAATCACATGTTTGATTTTTGTTGACAACACAGACTCTTTAACTTAGATAATAGTTAAAACCATGGATAAAAAATGGATGTGTGCCAATCGATTATCAAAAGAGTACGAGGATGGGGTATTATAGTTCGTTAAGTTTGCTGTTGAACACGCTGAAGACCCGAATAGAATGAAATGTCCTTGCTTGGGTTGTTGTTATGTGGGTCGGGTTGACGCAGATGGATTGAAATCGCATTTACTAATGCACAGAATTGATCAAAGTTATACGTGTTGGATATTTCATGGTGAGAAAAGCATCGAGAATGTTGAAATGGGGGTGAAAAGTAATGCGACCTATGTTTCGTACGACAATGCCACAGATACATATGATTGTGATCGGGTTGAAGAGATTGCAGAAGCACTTGAAGAAGATCTTCAAGATTGTCCCAAAATGTTTGAGAGGTTGGTAAGCGATGCGGAGAAACCGTTGTATAAAGATTGCCCCAAATTCACAAGATTGTCTGCGGTATTAAAATTGTACAACTTAAAGGCGCGCAATGGATGGTCGGATAAAAGTTTCACACAGTTATTAGCCCTTTTGAGAGATATGCTTCCTGAGGATAATGTTCTTCCTAATCGAACCTACGAGGCCAAAAAATGTTGTGCTCTATTGGCATGAGCTATGATAAGATACATGCATGTCTAAATGATTGTATGTTGTTTCGAAATGAATATGCATCGTTGAATGAGTGCCCAAAGTCCGGTTTATCTCGATATAAGAAAAAAATTATCTCCAGCGAAAGTCTTATGGTATTTTCCTATTATTCCGAGATTTAGACGCATGTTTCATAGTGAAACCGATGCTAGACACTTGACTTGGCATGTAGATGAAAGAATTATCGATGGAAAGTTTCGACATCCGGCAGATGCACCACAGTGGAAGAAAATTGATAATGATTATCCTGATTTTGGAGGAGAAACAAGAAACCTTCGCTTAGCATTATCTACGGATGGAATGAACCCGCATGGTCTTCAAAGTATCTCACATTTCACATGGCCTGTGATTCTTATGATTTATAACCTACCTCCATGGATATATATGAAGCGCAAGTACATGATGTTATCTATGTTAATTTCTGGGCCTAAACAACTAGGGAATGACATAGATGTATACTTGAAACCTTTAATCGAAGATTTGAAGATTTTGTGGGAGAACGGTGTGGAGGTTTATGATGGATATAGGAAAGAAAGTTTCAATTTGAGGGCGATGTTGTTTGGCAAAATTAACGATTTTCCAGCATATAGAAATCTATCCGGGTATAGCATTAAAGGTGAAAAAGTGTGTCCTGTCTGCGAATATGGAACTGATACGACACGATTGAAACTTTGTCAAAAGAATGTCTCTCTCGGTCATCGTAGATTCTTAAATTCAAAACATTAATATCGTGGATGGAGAAAAGCGTTCAATGGAAATACCGAACAACATAGAGCTCCACCTGGATTGACAGGTGATCAAATTTGTGAAAAGGTGAAAGATGTGAGTATTCAGTTTGGCAAGCCTTTTGCACATAAAGTTGTCACAGGTGGGTGGAAGCAGAGGTCAATTTTTTTTGAATTGCCATATTGGAAATCTTTGTACGTAAGACATTTTCTTGATGTTATGCATATTGAAAAAATGTATTTGAAAGTGTTATTGGTACGTTACTCAATATAAAAGGAAAGTCTAAGGATGGCCTTAAAGCAAGAGAGGACATGGTAGAGATGGGAATAAGAACTGAATTAGGACCCGTGAAGAAAGGAAGACGAACATATCTACCACCTGCTTCTTATACTCTATCTAGAAAGGAAAATATTGTGTAAGTTTCTGAGTGAAGTTAAAGTTCCAGAAGGTTACTCCTCAGACATTAGAAGACTCGTGTCCATGAAAGACCTCAAGTTAAAGAGTCTGAAGACAAATGATTGCCATGTCATAATGGAACATTTTCTACCAATAGGTATACGTTCTATTTTTCCAGAAAAAGTAAGAAGCGCTATAACTAAATTGTGTTTTTTTTCCAGGTCAATTTGTAGTAAGGTGATCGATCCTGAGATCTTACAAGTATTACAAAAAGAAATCTTTATTACTCTGTGTGACCTTGAAATGTATTTTCCTCCATCATTTTTTTACATTATGGTACATCTTGTTGTTCATCTTGTGAAAGAGACACAATTGTGTGGACCAACTTATATGAGATGGATGTACCCTGTTGAACATTATATGAAAATATTAAAAGGGTACGTGAAAAACCGAAGTCGTCCAGAGGGTTGTATCGTTGAGCGATACATTGTTGAAGAAGTGGTTGAGTTTTGTACTGATTTTTTGTTCAATGTGCAATCCATTGGACTCCCCAAATCTCATTTTTTCAAAAAAAAAAGAAGGTAACAAATTAATTGGAAATGAAATTGTGACAGTATCAAGGGATGAACGGGATCAAGTGCATTTGTATGTTATGCACAATGACACTGAGGTTGAGCCGTTTGTGGAAATGCACAAGGCTATTCTCCGAGGTGAGAATCAAAGTAGAAATGAAAATTGGATAGTACGAGAGCATAATCAAAGTTTTATACAGTGGTTTAAGGATCATATATATTCAAAGTTTCATTCAGATCCTGCTTCAATATCAGACAGGTTGAGATGTTTGGCATATGGTCCAAGTTCGATTGTATTCTCTTATAGAGGATACAGAATTAATGGATACACATTTTATACCAAAGAACAAGATGAGAAAAGTACCATGCAAAATAGTGGTGTCACGGTGGTATGTGAAGCAATGCACATTTCTGGTATGAAGGACTTAAACCCCAAATATGAAAATTTGTCATATTTCGGGGTTATCAATCACATCTGGGTGTTTGATTATGAGAAGTTTCAGATTGCTATCTTTGGTTGCAAGTGGGTACATACTAGTGGCATACGAATGGATAAGTCAGGGTTTTTGCAAGTGGATCTCAGTAGGGTGGGGTACAAAGATGAGCCTTTTATTCTAGCCTCTCAAGCTAAACAAGTGTTCTATGTCACAGACCCGAAGAGTACGAAATGGTCTATAGTGCTTTTATCTAACAAAGTGATTGATGATAAAAGTGTGGATCAAGTTGATGTTGATGTTGAGAATGAGTCGTATATTAGAAACGATCGAGATGATGATACTACAGCAGATGAATCATATATCAGAAAAGATCATGATGAGGGAATTTGGATCAATCCCTCTGTCCGCATTCTTAAGAGACAAGTAATTCGGAATCCTACCAAGAAAAGAAAGAGATGTTAGTGAAAGAGGTAATATATATTCCTCCATACCTGTTAACACTTAGCAAACTTCTAATAAATTATATATTTGTCATTTTATATACTCAATTGATATTTGTCATTTTATATACTCAATTGATATTTGTCATTTTATATACTCAATTGATATTTGTCATTTTATATACTGAATAGATATTTGGAATTATATATTTGGAATTAAATATTTGTCATTAGATACTAATGTTTTTCTTTATTACAGGTTAGATGGCTAGTAACGAGGAGCACCCTCGCGATGGTTCTATTAATGATGGAGACAATGATGGAGGAAAATCCAGTAAGGGAGTGGAAAAAGAAATAAAAAGAGGAAAAACTATTATGAAGAATATCATTCGTGATAGAGATAGGGGTATAAAATATGATGTGCATTGGAGTCCAAATGACCAATTAATTGAGCCTAACGGTTCTAAATTGACAAGTTACATTGGCACACTTGTAAGGAGAGAAATTCCAATAACTTGTGATGAGTGGAGAGATGATAAGCTGAATGATGCTAAAAACAAAATCTGGACTAAGATACAGGTGCTTTAAATTATGTCTTTAAATTACGATTATGTACTTTAAATTATGTCTTTAAATTACTTATACTAACGCACTTTGTGTATGTTTTTTGTAGAGGTCTTTCAACATTGATGACAAAAGAAAAGATTATTGTCTAGGATTGGCCGGCAAAATACTGAGAGGGTTTAGAACATATTTAAACATAAAATATCTTAGAGATGCCGGAAAAAAATTTGTTGATGCAGAGCGTCCAGCAGAATATGCGGATGTGATTTCAGTTAAAGAATGGGATGTTTTTAAAGCCAAACGGAAAACCCCAAAATTTCAGAGTGTAAGTGAAGTAAATCGGCTAAGAGCATCATCTCCCGCATATCCATACAAAAAAGGGCGTTTGGGATATGCACGATTAGAACAAAAAATAGTAAGTATTTACAAATTGCAATGATATACTTGTTCAACAATAGTTATAACTGAGCTTGTTTTTTGTGTTAATGTGTAGTTAAAAGAGGAGAGTAGTTCGGAAACATCTCTTCCGGAGCATGTTTTGTGGAAGGTTGCCCGTGTGGGTAAGGATGGAGTTCTCAAAGAAGATGTACAACAAATTTTTGAAAAATGCGTAAGTATAACATTAATTCTAATTAAATCAAAATTTTATTAACATATAGTATTCATGTTTTTCCAATATTCATATGAATTTCAGGAGAGTCTGTCTCAGTCTACATCTCCACCAGATGATTACAGGAGCATACTTAGTCAAGCATTAGATGTTCGTGAGTATTCTGGTCGGGTGAGGGGTAAAGGACATGGGGTTACTCCAACCTCCTTAAAAAAGAACAATCCAAAGACACAATCTGCTAGCAATAAAGAATTGCAGGCAAGGTTGGATGCATTAGAAGCTGAAGTTCTTGAATTAAGGAAGGAAAAAGCAAGACAGTACCAATCATAAAGGGAAGCTACAGGTGTTAAAGAAGCTAGTGACATAGCTAGTGTCAATTATGCAGCTTAACCGAGTATTCCCGAGGTACTTACATATATTATTATGAAATTAAATTAGTGTAATTTATTTAACTGACATATATACACATTAACGATGTCATATTTATTATTGATTTTAGGGCATTTCACCTTGTCAACTCTTTTTAGAGACACCAACTTATCGCATGGTTGGCAAGGGAAAAGTCCATAACACTCTGGGAGAAGTACTTCATCATAAACCGCTCCCTTATGGATATTTGAAAGTGTCGATTGATATTGCTTTAGAGGAGGGTGTGTTATTACTAATCCCATATGAAGTTTTGGATGCAACATTGGTGGGAGAGGCAATAGGAGCGTTTGTTGCATGGCCGTCAAGGCTTGTTCGCATAGATGATGAGGTATAATTAAAACCGTTATGAACCTTTTAGTACTCAAATTTTTTACGTTCGTTTTACTTACATTTTTTTGCATGGTAATGTTAGACTCCTACAAAACCCAAACCAAAAGATAAAGGGATTACGCGGCCAGAGGAGTCAGTGACAGCAAAAAAACAGGTACAACAAAATTATATGATATTTATGCTTAGATAATGTTAATTTGTCGTCCTATACTTGACCACTCTAATTTTATGATATTTAGATTATTCCTGCTAAAGAGATTGAAGCTGTAAGTAGGGGTAAGGAGCCTGTAATTAGCAACATTCCCACAGAAACAAAGAGTGTTTCTAAGAGGATTGGGGCTAGAAAGAAAACTACTTCACAATATAGGTCGTGCCTTCAGACATTTATAAGATTCACAACTATTTCGCAAGGTGGTACTTCTCTTATACCCCTGCATGAAGGGATTTATGGTTCTGAAGGCATGACAGCAATTGGTAAGGAGGATTTGGAAGAAGTTTTTTGACACTTGACATTAGGCATGGCTGTTATCAATACATACATCAGGTATACTCCAATCAACTTTGTTTAATTAATTGCAGAATTTATTTACTCATTTCAATGAATAATTAATGTTAATGATGTTTTTATTTAAGGTTTCTGTATGACAAGTTGATCCGCCCACGTGGATTGGAGTCCAGATTCGCTTTCATAAATCCCAACATTGTCCATGCAGGGTCAATAATCTCAAAACCAGATGAAGTAATAACATTTGTGCTCAGTTTATTTATGGCCAGCAAAGATACAGAAAAATTGTTCTTTTTACCATATAATACTGGCCCCAAGTAAGCTTTTCATTCTAAATTACCTCTATTATAATTTTTCGTTTTTTAACGTTGTGCAGAAAATTTCCATCTAACCTTTGTTTAATATTCCAGTGGACACTGGTTATTGGTTGCAATTAATCCTATGAGAGAAATTATATATTATTTGGATTCATTGGGCAATGATTGGACAACATACTCAGATATGAAGAAGACGATTGACACGTAAGTGACATTGTTCCAAAATATTACTGTGTATATTTAATTATTTATGTGTGATAGTTCTAAATATTCGTTATTATTTTATTATAGCATTCTACAAAGTTTTCGAGCACAAAGAGATATTCAAGTACCAAGGAGTAGAGTCAACAATATTTCTTGGATTAAAGTGGAGGTATAGATTTTCACAGTTTTGATTATATAGCGATGATACTTGATAAAACAAGTTAAGGTGTATATCTTGATGTATATCCGTATTTTCTTTCCATGTGTAGTGTCCTCGTCAGCGCAATGGTGTAGATTGCGGTTATTTTATGTTGAGGTTTATGAAAGAAACTATTCTTTTGGACCGATTAGAGATTCTATCCACGGTATGAATTTCTAACTTAGGAATTATTTACATATTTCTCATAAAATGACTTAGTATTTTAATTAAATCATACTATGTTATATTATTATGTAGTACTTTGATGAATTCAAGTGTGCTTCATACTCAAAAGATCAATTGGATGAACTTATGGAGGATTGGTGCCAATTTGTTATGGAGTTGAGAGTTTTATTATAAGGTATAACTTTGAGTTTGAGAATATAATATATGTCTTTATAGTTGTGTTACAATATTATTGTTTTTGTTGTTGTTATTTGGTAACTTGTATGAATTTTGATTTTTTGATTTTGTTTTCGGTTATATAGGTGCAGCTCGATGTAGAAGATAGAGTTATATATTCATCGTTGATTTTGTTTCATTGTTGTATATACTAATGTTGTTGTTGTGTATATTGTGCAAAAAGGAGTGAAGAGATGAATATTGATGTAGTTATAATATTGTTTCATTGTTGTATATACTAATGTTGTTGTTGTGTATATTGTGCAAACACTACTACGAAAATGGGCTTTCACAGCGCTTTTTTTTGCCCTTTAAAAGCGCTTAAAAGCGCTGCCGTAGCCAGCGCTGGCGTAGGCTACGAAAGCGCTTTTTTCTGGCCAAAAGCGCTGTCGTAGGTGGACCTATCCCAACGCTTTTTCCTTAAAAAGCGCTTTGATAGGGGGGTCTTTCCCAG
The DNA here is from genome assembly GCA_948472305.1 of Vicia faba. Taxonomy (NCBI): domain Eukaryota; kingdom Viridiplantae; phylum Streptophyta; class Magnoliopsida; order Fabales; family Fabaceae; genus Vicia; species Vicia faba. Next base: position 260,614,385 of record OX451741.1, read on the forward strand.
CGCTTTTTGAAAAGCGCTTTGATAGGTGTGCTATTTAAATTTTTTATTTATTTATCAGGCCTTTTACAGCGCTTTTTATGGAAAAAGCGCTTTGATAGGGGGGTCTTTCCCAGCGCTTTTTCCATAAAAAGCGCTTTGATAGGGGTTCTATTTAATTTTTGTTTTTTTATTTATCATGGCTTTTACAGCGCTTTTTATGGAAAAAGCGCTTTGATAGGGGGGTCTTTCACATCGCTTTTTCCATAAAAAGCGCTTTGATAGGGGGTTTCTATTTAATTTTTTTTTATTTATGCTGCCTACGAAAGCGCTTTTTAGCCAAAAGCGCTTTCGTAGCTCATACAAATTTTTTAAAGTGAAACCTATAATTTGAGGTTTCCTGTGCGGCCTGTAATTTTTTTTTGGTCCAATAATTTAACCTGTAATTCAATCCTTATCTATACATATATTTTAAGAAATCGGTATTATATTAACAGAAACCGGTATACCATATAATATTCAATCCTTATCTATATATATGTAACTAAATCATATATAACTAAATTTGTAACCATATATACATTTGTAACCATAACTAAATCACATACAAAGTATCGTGTTAATTTGTAACCATATATATACATATGTAACTAAATCATATATAATTACATCGAAAATAATGTTCCACCGACACGGTCGTCATCCTGCAAAGTATGAATATGAACAACACGGTAAATTAAACAAACAATATTAAAGGCTCCAACACAATCAAACTAACACGTACAATAATATTTTATTCATACCCATCAGAATAATCTGTTTTCAACATAAAATTGACATATTTCCTCTTTGACTTCTTCCACTTGAACTTTCGTGTACGACATAGTATAGAGGTCATCAAAGTACTACATAAGAAATTATTACTTCAGTATATGCATGATGTTATTAAATGTAGAAATCATACAAAATTATTCTAAGTTATAAATCCATACCGTGCTTGGAATCTCTACTTGATTTTTATGAAGGATTTCTTTCATAAACCTCAAGCAAAAGTATCCGCAATCTACATCGTTATTCTGTAACGGACACTGCATAGAAAAACAGAATATATTTTATAGTTGTCGTGTAATTTTATCAAGTAACATAACTATTATTATAAGCAACTAATTTTGTACCTGCACTTTGATCCAAGTAATATTTGATGATTTACTCCGGGGTACCTGTGCGTCCCTTTGACTACGAAATATTTGTATTGATCTAAGAAAATAAAAACATATATTTAGATCAATCTCACAGAAATAATTAAATATATAAATATACATGAATAGTTAGAACGATCTCACTTACTGATCAACAGTTTCCTTCATAGCGGGATAGTTAGTCCATTCCCCGTCTACCGAATTCAGAAAGTACACAACTTCTTTAATCGGATCGATAGCCAACAACAACCAGTGTTTTCTAAAAATTTAAGCAACAGTTTAGAAGAAAAGTTTCTACGCAAAATAAACAAAGATATATTAGAATAAATGAAAAACTCACCCCACTGGAACAGTGTTATACGGCAAAATAAACAAGCTATCTGGGTTTCCAACGTAGGCCGTGTATCGATTCACTAAGTACTCCCTAACTGAACCCGGTTCCCTGACAATTGTCGCTCCGCTGACAATATGGGCAGACAAGAAATGGAAGCGTCTTGCCAATACAGTCTCGCGCATTTTTTTATCGTACAACAACCTTAAATAAAAACATATAAACATTAGACTATTTTCATTGAAATGTGTAAATAAATTGTTCAACTAATTAAATGATATATTTATCGGAATACCGGATGTATGCGTGAACATTGCCGATGCCTAATTCACCATGCGTCATAATCTCAGTCATTTCGTCCATTCCTATCGTTTCTTCGCAGTCAAGACCAAAGATATTTGCATCCATAAGGATTCGACGAATACCACCTGACTTCAAATCTGAGGTTTCCAAAAGTACTCCAAGTGTATTCCGATATCGAGGTACAAAAACGCCTCTTCCCCCGCCTCTTCCCCCCTTATGCATTGACTTTTTCGGGGGTGGTCTGCTACGAACAGGCTGGGTCACTTGTTGTGACACTTTCGCAGATACCTAACAATCATATAACTTAGGTAAATTATAAAATCGTTCAGTTTTAAATTCATATCATATAATAAACAATTTAAGTGTACCTCTGGAATTGATGCCATAGACTCGCCGCCTTGCTGCAAAATCTCCTTACCCTTATTAGCGGGTTTTGTAGGAGGCTAATATTAAAAAATAATTAACTTAACGGTTCAAAATTGACATTTGAAATCTAAATGATTCATATTAACGGTTTTAAACATACCTCATCATCAATGAAAATGAGGTCCAAGGGCCATGCAACAAACGACCCTACTGCGTCTCGCACCGATCTTATATCCAAGGCCACGTCAGGTACCGGTACCAACGCATCGGGATCAATAGGATAATCTACTGATACTCTCAGGTGTCCAGCTGGGATCGGTGTATTATGAATTAAATCTCCCAAAGTGTTGTACACTTTTCCCTTGCCAACAAGGTGATAATCTGATGCCATTACGTATAGTTGGCAAGATGAAATGCCCTAAACCAATATGCATACATATTACTTTTAATTCAATAATAGAAAGAGGTGGAATAAAAATGAGAAACTTGAACAATAGAGATTTATCAATATATTTATAATTACCTCAGGAAATTTATTCTGACGGTTGATACTAGCGTTGTCACTAGTTTCTTTCGCCATTGCCGCATTACCCTTTTCCCTCATTAATACCTCTTTATCTCTTTCCAATGCATTGACTTTTGCTTGTAATTCCATAAGTACATTCATCACTTCTGCATTGGTAGGATTTCTTTTCCGATGATGCTGGTAGAAAGAGGTTGGAGTCACACCATGACCTTTACCCCTCACCCGACCGGAATACTCAGGAACATTCAGTGCTTTACTAAGTACGCTCCTCGTATCCTGGTCGTCACCGGTGGACTCCGTTTGTGACAATGTCTCCTGAAAATAATGGAGATAAAAAAATCAATTAAATAGTCATAAAAATTTGATTTAATTAAAGACACAATGTTATACTTACGCATTCATCATAAATTCTTAGAACACTTGGATCAACAGCTTGATTCTTGCCCACACGAGCTTCCTTCCACAGCAAATGTGCTGGAAGTGAGGTTTCATCACTTTTCGTCTCCTCTAACTATGCATAGAAACAAACGGTTAGATCGTCAAATACAACACATTTAGACAATTAATAAGAACATATCATTTCTATTTATTACTTACAATTTTTTCCTCTAAGCGTGCATATCCCAAACGCCCTTTTTTGTATGGATACGCGGGCTTTGATGCTCTCTCACTATTTTTGGCACTCTTTTGCCGGAATTCGTCATCTCTTTGTCTAATAAACTCAGTCCAATCTTCTTGTTTAATGAAAAGATTATACTTTTCTGGCCTTCCGGCCGGGAACTCTTCCAGCCACTTTCCTTTGTCATCCTTAAGATAGGTGTTCGTCAACAGATTTTTCCACCCTCTAAATCTTTTCCCGGCCAACCCAAGTACGAAGCCTTTACGCTCATCTGGAACGTTAAAAGACCGCTGCGTATAAACCATATAAACATATAAGTAATTTAAAAACCATATAAACCATATAAACATATAAGTAGTTTAAAAACCATATACACCATATAAACTTATAAACTTATAAACATATAACCATATAAACCATATAACATACATACCTTAACATCTTCCCAAAACATTTCTTTTCCTTGCTTCAATGCTTCACATTGTTTCGCATTCCATCTAGATATGGAGATTGGCACATGCATACGAACAAGTGTACCAACGTAGCTTGTGAATTTTGAAGCATTAACCCCAACTACTTGATTTGAATGATTCCAATCTATATTATATATCACTCCCTTATCTCTAGCACGAATGATTTCGCGCATTATGGTGATGCCTCATGCAACATCATTTGCTGAAGTATCATCCGTTGCATGATTTGTTTCTTGTGAGTTTTCATGATCTTGTTGGTTTCCTGGTGGGTTTTCTTGTTGGTTTCCTTGCGGGTTTTCTTCATTGCTAGCCATTAGACCTGTAACAAAAGTCAAACAAGCACATTAGTACACTACATGAAAATGGATAGTCGAAAAAGATATGAATAGCACTAAAGGAACTCAAAATTGAATAAAATGCTAAAAAACCAAACTTGCAAGAAATAAACCTCACCATCAGCTCCGGAAACATTGTTCTACTAAATAAACACTAGTCACATTCGCAAAAATTCAAAACGGTTCAAAAGATATGCCAAAAATTCAAAACATTATTCACATATTACTTACAATATTAGGCTATAATTATAATAATACCTTTTTCACTAACGTCTCTTTCTTTTCTTGGTAGCAATATATTTTACGCTTCTGTTAACAACTCGGATGGTTGGATTGATCCAAATACCCTCATTATGATCATCTCTAGTACAAGGTTCATTCTCATTTTGATCGTTTCTTGTACAATATTCAATGCCAACGCCAATATCACCTTGATCTCCAATGTTTTCATCAATTACTTTGTTAGACAAAAGCACTATAGACCATTTCGTACTTGTCGGATCATTGACATAGAACACTTGTTTAGCCTGAGAGGCTAGAATAAAAGGTTCATCTTTGTACCCCACCCTATTGAGATCCACTTGCAAAAATCCTGACTTATCCATTCGTACGCCATTATTATTTTCAACCCACTTGCAATCAAATACAGGAATCTGAAACTTCCCGTAATCAAACAACAAAATGCGCTCGATAACCCCAAAATATGACAGATTTGCAAATTTCGGGTTTAAGTCATTCGCACTTGATATGTGCATCGCTTCAGCTACCAAGGTAACACCACTATTCTGCATAGTACTTTTATCATCCTGTTCTTTGGTATAAAATGTGTATCCATTAATTGCGTATGCGCTATAAGAAAACACAATCATACTTGGACCATATGCTAAACATCTCAACCTTTCTGTTACTGAAGCAGGATCCGAACGATACTTTGAATAAATTTGTTCCTTAAACCACGGTATGAAACTTCGATTGTGCTCTCGTACTATCCAATTCTCATTTCTATTCAGATTTAAACCTCGAAGAACACCCTTGTGCATTTCAGCATACGGCTCAACCTCAATCTCATTGTGCAGAACATACAAATGCACCTGATCCCGTTCGACCATTGACACTGTCACAACTTTATTTCCAATTAGTCTTTTTCCTTCTTTTTTCTCGACAATATGAGATTTGGGGAGTCCAATTGATTGAACATTTGACAGATATTCAGTGCAAAACTCAACCGCTTCTTCAACAATGTATCGTTCCGCAATACAACCCTCCGGTCGACTTCGGTTTTTCACGTACCCTTTTAAAATTTTCATATAACGTTCAGCAGGGTACATCCATCTCATATAAGCTGGTCCGCACAAATGTGTCTCTTTGACAAGATGAACGACTAGATGAACCATTATGTCAAAAAACGAGGGAGGAAAATACATTTCAAGCTCACATAAAGTAACAACCACCTCTTTTTGCAATGTTGGTAAGATCGCAGGATCGATCACCTTGCTGCAAATTGACTTGAAGAAAAAACACAACTTAGTTATTGCGCTCCTTACTTTTTCTGGCAGAATAGAACATATACCTATTGGTAGAAAATGTTCCATTATAACATGGCAATCATGAGTCTTTAAACTCTTTAACTTTAGGTCTTTCATTGACACAAGTCTTCTAATATCTGATGAGTAGCCTTCTGGAACTTTAACTTCACTGAGGAACTTACACAATATTTTCTTCTCCTTTCTAGATAGAGTGTAAACAGCAGGTGGTAGATATGTGCGTCTTCCTTTCGTCACGGGTGCCAATTCAGTTCTAATTCCCATGTTTAACATGTCCTTCCTTATGTTAATGCCATCCTTAGACTTTCCTTGTATATTGAATAACGTACCAATAACACTATCAAATACATTTTTTTTCAATATGCATAACATCGAGGAAATGTCTTACGTACAACGACTTCCAATATGGAAGTTCAAAAAAAATCGACCTCTTCTTCCACCCACTCGTGACAAGTCTATGTGCAAAAGGCTTGCCAAACTCAGTACTCACATCTTTCACCTTTTCAAAAATCTGATCACCTGTCAACATATGTGGAGCTCTACCGTGTTCTGCCTCTCCATTGAATGCCTTTCTCCACCCACGATAGTGATGATTAGAATTTAAGAATCTACGATGACCGAGAAAAACATTCTTCTGACAAAAGTTCAATCGCATCGTATCGGTTTCATCTTCACAAACAGGACACGCTTTTTGACCCTTAATGCTGTACCCTGATAGATTTCCGTACGCCGGAAAATCATTAATTGTTCCAAACAACATCGCCCTCAAGTTGAAACTTTCTTTCCTATACCCATCGTAAACCTCCACACCGGTCTCCCACAAAAACTTCAAATCTTCGACTAAGGGTGCCAAGTACACGTCTATGTCATTCCCTGGTTGTTTGGGCCCAGAAATTAACATAGATAGCATCATGTACTTACGCTTCATACATAGCCACGGAGGTAGGTTATATATCATAAGAATCACAGGCCAGGTGCTATGCGAGATACTTTGAATACCATGCGGGTTCATTCCATCAGTAGACAACGACAAGCGAAGATTTCTTGCTTCTTTTCCAAATTCAGGATAATCAATATCAACTTTCGTCCACTGTGGTGAGTCTGCCGGATGTCGCAACTTCCCATCAATAATTCTTTCATCTGCATGCCAAGTCAAGTGTCTTGAATCGGTCTCACTACGATACATGCGCCTAAATCTCGGAATTATAGGAAAATACCATAACACCTTTTCCGGAGACAACTTTTCCTTATATCGAGGGGCACCGCATTTAGGACACTCATTTAACACTGCGTACTCGTTTCGAAATAAAACGCAATCTTTTGGACATGCATGTATCTTTTCATAGCTCATGCCAATAGAGGACAATATCTTTTTGGCCTCATACGTTCGATTGGGAAGAACATTATCCTCTGGTAGCATTTCTTTCACGAGGGCTAATAACTGTGTGAAACTTTTATCCGACCATCCGTTGTCCGCCTTTAAGTTGTACAACTTTAACACCGCAGACAATCTTGTGAATTTTGTACAACCATCATACAACGGTTTCTCTGCATCGCTTACCAACCTCTCGAACATTTTGGGACAATCCTCAAGATCTTCTTCAAGCGCTTCTGCAATCTCTTCGACTCGATCATAATCGTATGCGTCTGCGAAATCCTCATTTGAAGCATACGTCGTATTATAACTCGATTCAACATTCCCGCTACTTTTCTCACCATGCAAATTCCAACATGCATAACTTCTATCAATTCCATGCATCAGTAAATGCGATTCCAACTGAACCGCGTCAACCCGTCTCCCATAACAGCATCTCAAGCAAGGACATATCATTCCATTGGGTTCTCTGGCGTGCGCAACGGCAAACTTAACGAATTCTGATACCCCATCCTCATACTCTTTCGACAATCGATTGGCAGTCATCCATTTTTTATCCATGGTTTGACTATAGCAACTAATTAGTCACGCAACTATAGCAAAATAATAATTAATTACCTGTAAAGAAATTCAACATATCAGGTAATCAAATTCATAGTTATTCTTGCCTCACCTTAAGCATGTGCTAAACAACTCATAACTAATTACTAACTAGTGAAGTCGGATACTAGTGATTCAGTCTTGGATACAGGTAATAACAATTATATTCAAACAATAGTGAAGTCGGATTTCAAACCTTACGGTAAAGATTTCATCGGAGGAGAAGCAACCGGAAGATTTAGCAACGGAAAAATCCCGTCAGATATTTTTGGTATAGTCCTATAGTCCTAAATTCTAACATCTACACGCTAACTAATGTGTTGCATGGTTCATTGTGTTTAAGATTTTCATTGATGTTTGATGAATCCCTGAAACGTGCTCGTTTCAATGCTATCAATACTGCCATACTGCCATATACAGCCCTATACTGCCATAACAGTCTAAATATAAACAAAAACACAACCGCAGCTCATGAATTCCACTCAACTATAATCATTAGAAATTCACACTGAGCCGGAAAATAAAAGTAAAAACAATCAGTTATTCAAGTCAGTTCAAGAATAGGATAGAAACCTTTGAAAATGTTGAGAGCGTCCCGCGTACACTACGATCAAGGACAGTTCGAATTTCTTCAATCGGAGAAAGTTTCACAGCTTTTTCCTACCACAATAACACTTGCAAGAAATAAACCTCACCATCAGCTCCGGAAACATTGTTCTACTAAATAAACACTAGTCACATTCGCAAAAATTCAAAACGGTTCAAAAGATATGCCACCATTTCCGTATCAGCAGAACCACAAATAAAGGAATTACTCTTTTTCTTTTTTCTAGAAGTTTTGAAAGGAAAAAAACAAAGAGCAACAAGTTAATACTTTTACTATTTATTTACTAGTCTTTTTTGTCTCTTTTCAAGCAAACTGTCAAACAAGTGACTTGCACAAGACTTTAGTCCTTAAATTTCCTCCAAAATGGGATAAACTTCAACCATTAGCAACACTAACATCCATTTTTTTGCATAGAATGTATGATTTTGGCCTAAGAAACAAATTATTTTTTGCTCAATCCACTATGGAATCAAAGAAATTGTGCCACCATGTATCAGAAGATAGATTTAAAAAAACCAATACATTCACATTCAATAGACTCACTCACATCAATCAACTCAATTCACAGGATCATTCACAATCACACATGGACTAACCTCTTTTTCAAGTTTCACAGTATCTTGACCCAATTCAAACCTAGTAACAAAAAAAAACACCAAAAAAACTTATCAACTTCAATAGTCAATATTCAGCATTCAACAAGTAAGCATTGAAAAACTGAAGAAATTGTTTGAACAAAGCATAATTAAAGAGGAATTAGCATCTGGGTAGTGAAGAATTGATGATACCTGATGATGATAACTGAGATTGATGCAAAGCGTTTCACTTCTAAGATACCGGAAATGGTGGCATAGCTAGAGGAAGACAGGGGAAGCTCGTTGTAGGTGTACTGGAAGGAGTTGATGGAGCGGAATTGTGGTTGGAAAGGGTGTAGACGGTGGGGGTGACCAACGGAGGCTGAAAAGCTTCGTGCCGGAATTTCGTGGGTTTCGTGGGTTTCGTGGGTATTCTGAACAGGCGCTGTTCAATATTTCATTTTATTTAATTTTGATATTTGAGCTACCACGGCGCTTTTAGCCTAAAAAGCGCTTTAGTAGCATCAGACCCTATGCCAGCGCTTTTGAAAGCGCTTTCAAAGTCCAATCTTCCACAGCGCTTTTTAAAAAGCGCCTTCATAACCCTATTATTTCGTTTTTATTAATATTTTTATTTGACCTACCACAGCGCTTTTAATGTAAAAAGCGCTTTCGTATCCCCCACCTATGCCAACGCTTTTAAAAAAGCGCCTTCGTAGGTTTCCCTTTTTTTTAATTTTGTTTTTTGTGAAGGCTATGGCAGCGCTTTTTCAATAAGCGCTTTAGTAGAGGCGCTGCAAAAAGCAGTTTTTGGCGTAGTGAAAAAGGATTGAAGAGATGAATATTGATGTTGTTATAATATTGTTTCATTATGGTATATATTAATGTTGTTGTTGTGTATATTGTGCAAAAAGGATTTAAGAGATGAATATTGATGTTGTTATAATATTGTTTCATTGTGGTATATATTAATGTTGTTGTTGTTTAAAATGTTATAATGAAGCTATAATTTCTGGTGCAAAAATGGTGAGATTAAATTTGATAGGCAGCGTTTTGTTTTAAATGAAAAAAAAAAAAGGAAAAGCGCTGCTATAGGGGGGTAATAGACAGCGCTTTTCATGAAAGCGCTGTCTAAAGTGATTGAAATTTTTTTTTAAAAAAATAAGGAAAATCGCTGCTAAAGGGGGGGGGGGGGGGGGGGGGAATAGACAGCGCTTTCCATGAAAGCGCTGTCTAAAGTGATTGAAAATTTTTTTTTTAAAAAAAATAAGGCAAAGCGCTGCTAAAGGGGGGGTAATAGACAACGCTTTTCATGAAAGCGCTGTCTAAAGTGATTGAAAATTTAAAAAAAAAAATAATAAGGAAAAGGGCTGCTAAAGGGGGGGGGGGGGGGGTAATAGACAACGCTTTTCATGAAAGCGCTGTCTAAAGTGATTGAAAAAAAAAATTTTTTTTTTAAAATAAGGAAAAGCGCTGCTAAAGGGGGGGGGGGGGGGGGTAATAGACAACGCTTTTACAAAGTGCTGTCTAAAGTGATTGAAAAAAAAATATTAAAAAATAATAAGGATAAGCGCTGCTAAAGGGGGGGAATAGACAGCGCTTGATAAAAGCGCTGTCTAAAGTTCCACATTCAAAGCATTGTCTATACCTTTAGCAGCGGAGGTTTTAGCAGCGCTTTTAAGCGCTGTTAAAGGCCTAAAAAGCGCTGTCTAATCCCTTGTTTGACATAGTGTCAAATAAATATACTATCGAGACTCATTATATAATTTGAATTATATCCAATGTATATGAAATGTGTGTCATTAATTAATAGTCTTTTAACTTAGTTTCTTGGTGAAGGAGTAACCTAAACTTTGGTGATGGAGAAGAAGAAAAATATTCAAATTGTTTACATCTATTATATCATAATACAATATGAATATGGTGAATAAATATATTATCGAGACTCATTATATAATTTGAATTATTTCCAATATTTATGGAATATGTGTCATTAATTAATCGTTTTTTAACTTAGTTTCTTGGTGAAGAAGTAACCTAAAATTTGGTGATGGAGAAGAAGAAAATTATTGAAATTGTTTACATCTATTATACCATAATACAATATGAATATGGTGAATAAATATACTATCGGGTCTCATTATATTATTTGAATTATTACCAATATATATGAAATACGTGTCATTAATTAATAGTCTTTTAACTTAGTTTCTTGGTGAAGGAGTTACCTAAAATTTGGTGACGGAGAATAAGAAAAATACTGAAATTATTTACATCTATTATACCATAATACAATATGAATATGGTGAATAAATATACTATCGAGACTCATTATATATTTTGAATTATTTCCAATGTATATAGAATATGTGTCATTAATTAATAGTCTTTTAACTTAGTTTCTTAGTGATGAAGTAACCTAAAATTTGGTGATGGACAACAAGAAAAATATTGAAATTGTTTACATCTATTATATAATAATACAATATGATTATGGTGAATAAATATACTTTTGAGACTCATTTTATAATTTAAATTATTTCGAATATATATGGAACATGTGTCATTAATTAATAGTCTTTTAACTTAGTTTCTTGGTGAAGAAGTAACCTAAAATTTGGTGATGCAAAATAAGAAAAATAATGAAATTATTTATATCTATTATACCATAATACAATATGAATATGGTGAATAAATATTCTATCGAGACTCATTATATAATTTGAATTATATCCAATGTATATGAAATACGTGTCATTAATTAATAGTATTTTAACTTAGTTTCTTGGTGAAGGAGTAACTTAAAATTTGGTGATGGAGAAGAAGAAAAATATTGAAATTGTTTACATAAATTATATCATAATACAATATGAATATGGTGAATAAATACACTACCGGGCCTCATTATATTATTTGAATTATTACCAATGTATATGAAATACGTGTCACTAATTAATAGTTTTAAACTTAATTTCTTGGTGAACAAGTTACCTAAAATTTGGTGATTGAGAATAAGAAAATTACTGAAATTATTTACATCTATTATACCATAATACAATATGAATATGATGAATAAATATACTATCGAGACTCATTATATATTTTGAATTATTTCCAATGTATATGGAATATGTGTCATTAATTAATAGTCTCTTAACTTAGTTTCTAAGTGATGAAGTAACCTTGGTGATTGAGAAGAAGAAAAATATTGAAATTGTTTACATCTATTGTACCATTATATAATATGATTATGGTGAATAAATATACTATCGAGACTCATTATATAATTTGAATTATTTCGAATGTATATGGAATATGTGTCATTAATTAATAGTCTTTTAACTTATTTTCTTAGTGATGAAGTAACCTAAAATTTGGTGATTTAGAATAAGAAAAATACTGAAATTGTTTATATCTATTATACCATAATACAATATAAATATGGTGAATAAATATACTATCGAGACTCAGTATATATTTTGAATTATTTCCAATGTATTTGGAATATGTGTCATTAATTAATAGTATTTTATCTTAGTTTCTTAGTGATGAAGTAACCTAAAATTTGGTGATGGAGAAGAATAAAAATATTCGAATTGTTTATATCTATTATATCATAATACAATATGAATATGGTGAATAAATATACTATCGAGACTCATTATATAATTTGAATTATTTCCAATATTTATGGAATATGTGTCATTAATTAATAGTCTTTTAACTTAGTTTCTTGGTGAAGAAGTAACCTAAAATTTAGTGATGGAGAAGAAGAAAAACATTGAAATTGTTTACATCTATTATACCATAATATAATATGAATATGGTTAATAAATATACTATCGCGACTCATTATATAATTTGAATTATATCCAATGTATATGAAATACGTGTCATTAATTAATAGTCATTTACTTTAGTTTCTTGGTGAATGAATAACCTAAAATTTGGTGATGGAGAAGAAGAAAAATATTGAAATTGTTTACATCAATTATACCATAATACAATATGAATATGGTGAATAAATAAACTATCGGACCTCATTATATAATTCGAATTATTACCAATATATATGAAATATGTGTCATTAATTAATAGTTTTTTAACTTAGTTTCTTGGTGAAGAAGTAACCTAAAATTTGGTGATGGAAAATAAGAAAAATACTGAAATTATTTACATCTATTATACCATAATACAATATGGATATGGTGAATAAATATACTATCGAGACTCATTATATATTTTAAATTTTTTCCAATATATATGGAGTATGTGTAATTAATTAATAGTCATTTAACTTAGTTTCTTAGTGATAAAGTAACCTAAAATTTGGTGATGGAGAAGAAGAAAAATTTTGAAATTGTTTACATCTATTATATCATAATACAATATGAATATGGTGAATAAATATACTATCGAGACTCATTATATAATTTGAATTATTTCCAATTTATATGGAATATGTGTTATTAGTTAATAGTCTTTTAACTTAGTTTCTTGGTGAAGAAGTAACCTAGAATTTGGTGATTGAGAAGAAGAAAAATATTGAAATTGTTTACATCTATTATACCATAATATAATACGAATATGGTTAATAAATATACTATCGTGACTCATTATATAATTTGAATTATATCCAATGTATATGAAATATGTGTCATTAATTAATAGTCATTTACCTTAGTTTCTTGGTGAAGGAATAACCTAAGATTTGGTGATGGAGAAGAAGAAAAATATTGAAATTGTTTACATCAATTATACCATAATACAATATGAATATGGTGAATAAATAAACTATCGGGCCTCATTATATAATTTGAATTATTACCAATATATATGAAATATGTGTCATTAATTAATAGTTTTTTAACTTAGTTTCTTGGTGAAGAAATAACCTAAAATTTGGTGATGGAGAATAAGAAAAATACTGAAGTTATTTACATCTATTATACCATAATACAATATAAATATGATGAATAACTATACTATCGAGACTCATTATATATTTTGAATTATTTCCAATGTATATGGAATATGTGTCATTAATTAATAGTCTTTTAACTTAGTTTCTTGGTGATGAAGTAACATAAAATTTGGTGATGGAGAAGAAGAAAAATATTGAAATTGTTTACATCTATTATATCATAATACAATATGAATATGGTGAATAAATATACTATCGAGACTCATTATATAATTTAAATTATTTCGAATGTATATGGAATATGTGTCATTAATTAATAGTCTTTTAACTTAGCTTCTTAGTGATGAAGTAACCTAAAATTTAGTGATGGAGAAGGAGAAAAATATTGAAATTGTTTACATCTATTATACCATAATACAATATGAATATGGTTAATAAATTTACTATCGCGACTCATTATATAATTTGAAGTATATCCAATGTATATGAAATATGTGCCATTAATTAATAGTCATTTACCTTAGTTTCTTGGTGAAGGAGTAACCTAAAATTTGGTGATGAAGAAGAAGAAAAATATTGAAATTGTTTACATCAGTTATACCATAATACAATATGAATATGGTGAATAAATATACTATCAGGCCTCATTATATAATTTGAATTTTTACCAATGTATATGAAATATGTGTCATTAGTTACTAGTTTTTTTAACTTAGTTTCTTGGTGAAGAAGTAACCTAAAATTTGGTGATGGAAAATAAGAAAAATACAGAAATTATTTACATCTATTATACCATCATACAATATGAATATGGTGAATAACTATACTATCGAGACTCATTATATATTTTGAATTATTTCCAATGTATATGGAATATGTGTCATTAATTAATAGTCTTTTAACTTAGTTTCTTGGTGATGAAGTAACCTAAAATTTGGTGGTTGAGAAGAAGAAAAATATTGAAATTATTTACATCTATTATATCATAATACAATATGATTATGGTGAATAAATATTCTATCGAGACTCATTATATAATTTGAATTATTTCGAATGTATAGGGAATATGTGTCATTAATTAATAGTCTTCTAACTTAGTTTCTTAGTGATGAAGTAACCTAAAATTTGGTGATGGAGAAGGAGAAAAATATTGAAATTGTTTACATCTATTATACCATAATACAATATGAATATGGTTAATAAATTTACTATCGCGACTCATTATATAATTTAAAGTATATCCAATGTATATGAAATATGTGTCATTAATTAATAGTCATTTACCTTAGTTTCTTGGTGAAGGAGTAACCTAAAATTTGGTGATGTAGAAAAAGAAAAATATTGAAATTGTTTACATCTATTGTACCATTATATAATATGATTATGATGAATAAATATACTATCGAGACTCATTATATATTTTTAATTATTTCTAATGTATATGAAATACGTGTCATTAATTAATAGTCTTTTAACTTAGTTTCTTGGTGAAGAAGTAACCTAAAATTTGGTGATGGAGAAGAAGAAAAATATTGAAATTGTTTACATAAATTATACCATAATACAATATGAATATGGTGAATAAATATACTATCGGGCCTCATTATATTATTTGAATTATTACCAATGTATATGAAATACGTTTCATTAATTAATAGTTTTTTAACTTAGTTTCTTGGTGAACAAGTTACCTAAAATTTGGTGGTGGAGAATAACAAAAATACTGAAATTATTTATATCTATTATACCATAATACAATATGAATATGGTGAATAAATATACTATCTGTTGGCTGAAGATTTGATAATATTATTAGAAGCGAAGCAAATTGGACGTTTCGATTGGAATAAAGCAAGATGTCATGTTTCGAAATGGTAGAAGCAGTGCTTCGAATGGGCATATCAAAGCTTGGAGCTTCGAGTGACAGTTATGAGAATATATTCAAAGAAGCCTCGAAATGTTAACAAGGTTGTGTCCAAGAAATGCGTTCGAAGCGAAGAAGTGCCAAAACATTTGAAATTCAAATGCAAGCGGGATGTTCGAAATTTAAAATATATGCGCTGGAGCATTCGAAGATGTGTGGAAGCAAGAGAGAGGCATTGCTCTGCATGTTCTGAACGTGGCAGAATCTTATAGCAAGACCGGTATGGTCGAAGTAGTATAAATAGAAGTCTTAGCATTAGGATTTCGTGTGTCATATCTATTGTACAAAAAACTCAGTAAACATTCAAAATACCACATGGCTAGGGAAACGAATGCACGAGCAATGTACGTATGATAACACCAAGTGTTTATGATTTAATGAAACTCTTTATCATTTCCAGTATTTTCCTTTATCTTCATGTCAATACCATTCAAAAGCTTTTGCACTAAAATGTTTTCATTCGAAGTCTTTTTACTGATGCCTTACATTTAAATGCTTTCTTTCCATTTCAAATACTTTACATTTCAGAAACTGTTGTATATTCCATGCCTTTATCTTCAAGCTTTTATCATTCGAACACTTTTTTCACTTAAAGTCATTTTACTGTTTTCTTGCATTTAAACGCTTTCTTCATATTTAGAATCTTTTACATTCCAGAGAATCTTTTACATTACATGTTTTTATGCTTCGAAGTCATTTACTTGTCTTTTATGCAGTTTTACATGTCTTTACAATTGAACTTTATTCATGCAAATTAGTTTCGCGCACATTTACTTGATCACGCCTTTAGATATTTAATAGAGTAATAGAAGTAAGTTAAACACCTACACAACATTCTAAATACCAACCATGAATTTCAGTTCTATAACGAGAGTTATCCAAATGACCAATGCATCCTAGGATCAATCTAGTCGATCCTGCGAGTTACCAGAGAGATTGAATAACAGTCATTAAGATTATTCGATAGTTTGGAGGACTAGCGGTTGTTTACCAGAAATCACTGTAAACAAATTGGCACACCCGATTAGGGTCTGGGGTCTGGGGTAAATCAGTTTATGACAAATAACCAAGGGTCAGTGGGTTATAGTGCAAAAGACTTCGATGTCACTAAATGTGACGAGATTTTTGACTTACTTGTCAAAGATGGCCAACTCATTGTGCCATCAAATGTCAAAATACCTCCTTTAGATCAAAGAAAGAAAAGAGGATTTTGCAAATATCATAGTTTCCTAGGCCACAAAACCTCACAGTGTTTTCTTTTCAGGGACCTAGTCAGGATGCAATTAAAGATGGCAGACTGAAGTTTGCTGATAAGGCAAAAATGAAAGTGGACGAAGACCCTTTGGATGTCGCAGACACCAATTACTCCGAGCCTGCATTCATTGGAGAAATTAACATGGTGGAAGCTGACCAAAGTGACGCTCCAGTAGGAGAAAAAGGCACTGAAAATGAAAGTTGGGTGATAGTCGAAGTCAATAAGGGGGTCACTGAAGACGTCCACAAGCAACCAGATACTTCGATTGAAGCAGCACCTCTAACTGTTGTAAAAGAAATCCAGGCTACTGAAGGCCAGGAAAACCAAAACCAAGAGTTGACACAGGTTACTGAAGGCCTGAGGCTAGAATTGGAGAAAGTCCAAATCACGAAGCCAACCTCCCCTCAGAAATAAATATGGGATACTTTAGGGGAACCCAGTGGAAAGTTTGACTACTTGGTCAAATATTCTTCCCCAGAGAGTTCAAAGGTCCACATTGAAGATATAAAACCCACAGGATGGGGAGATGATGACGCTAAGGGGGAGGATGTTGAGGTAAACATGGTGGGTATGGAGAGACCTCGCTCTGAGATGGAGGAGGTAGAGAGATACTTAGAAAAAGAGAAGTATAAGATGGAGGATAATCAGGCTGGAGATGCTAGTCTCAAGGATTACCTCATGATGTGCCACAAAGGAGATACAGGAATGATACTATGCCCTAGGTGCAGCATCCTCTGCAACCAGAGAATCGCTGCAAACTTCGAGAGGGTACAAAGGACGCGAACTGGAAACAACTGGCGCCAGGATAACCAATTATTCAGGTGTTATCCTAAGGCTGGAGAAAGTTTGCTGGAATTTGTGTTTCGCTGCTACAAAGGGGAAACCAAGTGCTTGATATGCCCAAGGTGTTTCGCTGTGTATGATCAAAGCATGGCCAGAGCCTTCGAAACAATTCCCTTCGCCCCTTGCTGGAACCACCAAGAAACTGTTCAGATGGGCCCACATTTCGATAGCAAATACAAACAACGAAGGCCTGATAGTCCTCATCCCAAGGGTGCTCGAAGAGTGACGTTCAAAATCCCTGCTGAAGTGCCAACAGGCAGATGGCTGCAAGTCAGAAATGACAAAGGCAAAGACAAATGGAGAAACACCGAACGAAATGCACGCCATGCTATGACATATAGAAGGCAGTTCAACATAGCAAAGAGGGAAAAAGTGAGATTAGAGAACTACAAAGGAAGAAACCCCATGTCAAGATCTCAATGGCGAAGGCAACAGAGGATTCGAAAGGCTGAGAGGGAAGCTGTGGCAAATAAAGGGGTAACTTCAACAAAAAACCAAGGTGAATCTAGCACCAACAAACCCACACCAAAAAATCAAACTGAAGACAAACCCCCAATTAATAGGAGGCTCTTTTCTGAATTACAACCAAGTGAACCAAAGGAATACACTCCAGGTCCAGAAGAAGACGAAGATATGATAACGGACAACTTCGAATCAGAGGGGGAGTCTTCGTTCAACCTCAACTGCAACGTGGTATCTGTGCTTCCTTGTGAGTTTGGACAGGAAACTGAAATTGACGAGTATGAGGAAGAAGATACCATAGATCTGATGAAGCACAGGCCTGTGTGCTACTATGTGATGGATAATGGAGCCGTCGAGGAGCAGAATGCGTTCTTCGAGCGTCCAGAACCAGCTATGAAGAACCATCTTAAGCCACTATTTATTCGGGCAAAGGTTGGTGCCCATGGCGTGAATAAGGTTCTAGTGGATGGGGGCGCTGCAGTCAACTTGATACCCCACTTCATGTTGAAAAGGTTAGAAATACGCGAAGGAGACATCAAGCCATACAACATGGTTCTATCCAATTATGAAGGGAAAGTAGGCAAAACACTGGGGGTAGTTCAATTGGACTTGACAATAGGCTCAACCTGTAGGCCCACCATGTTCATGG
This sequence comes from Vicia faba, assembly GCA_948472305.1. Taxonomy (NCBI): domain Eukaryota; kingdom Viridiplantae; phylum Streptophyta; class Magnoliopsida; order Fabales; family Fabaceae; genus Vicia; species Vicia faba. The sequence goes on from OX451741.1 coordinate 260,633,271, forward strand.
TGATCGAAGCCAAGGCCAACTACAACTTGTTGCTGGGAAGGGAGTGGATCCATGGCGTAGGGGCAGTTCCTTCGTCAATGCACCAGCGATTAGTTTTATGGAGAGAAGATGGGATCGTGGAAAACATTGAAGCAGACCAGAGTTACTTCATGTCAACAGTCAACTTAGTTGACAAGAGGGATTATGACAAACATCTGGCAAAGATTGCTCCTTGTGTCCCAAATGATGAAATCAACGAAACCAGAAACGCCCACTACTATATGACCCTTCGCCATGATGGCCTATACTGGGATAGAAGAATAATCAGTGACGAAGAAGGAGTCGAAAGTACTATACAAAGACGGCCAGCAGGCTGGGAATCGACAACCTTACTCATGACTGAGTCCTCCTTTTTCGAAAGGATTTCGGCCTATATGGCTGAGAACGAATCAAAGGCGGCCTTAGAGGCTGAAATGAATAAACTGGCTGTAAAGATGAACGAAATAAGTGGGGATGGCTCGAAAGGCTCACCCTTTAAAGAAATTGAGATAGATCAAAGGTTGGACGCCATCTATGATAAATAACCCTTAGGCTTCGAAAGGGACCCCATAGACTCAGGTGCCAAAATGTTGGCGCAGGATCCACTCGAAGAAGTAAACTTAGGGGATTAAAACACGAAAAGAATAACCTACATAAGTGCAAAACTTAGCCCAGGCCTCAAGCAGGAAGTGATCGAAGTCCTCAAGAAAAACAAATATTGCTTCGCATGGGATTATGACGAAATGCCTGGTTTAAAGAGGGAGTTAGTCGAACACAGACTTCCAATCAAAGATGGCAAGAAGCCCATCAAGCAAACTCCTAGAAGATTCGCACCAGCGGTTCTCACAAAGATTAAAGCTGAGATCGAAAGGTTGCTGCATTGCAGATTCATCAGAACCACAAGGTATGTCAAATGGTTAGCAAATATAGTACATGTTATTAAGAAAAATGGTTCTTTGAGAATCTGCATAGATTTTAGGGATTTAAACACTGCAACCCCTAAGGATGAATACTCCATGCCTGTGGCAGAAATGCTAGTAGACTCTGCTGCAGGATTCGAATATTTGAGTATGTTAGATGGATACTCTGGGTATAATCAGATTTTTATTGCTGAAGAAGATGTTGCCAAGACAGCATTTCTTTGCCCAGGAGCCTTAGGCACCTACGAGTGGGTGGTGATGCCTTTTGGTTTAAAAAACGCTGGGGTAACTTATCAAAGGGCAATGAATTCGATTTTCCATGATTTCATTGAAACCTTTATGCAGGTGTATATTGATGATATAGTCATCAAATCTATATCTGCAGAAACCCATTTGCATCATTTGAGCCAATCACTCGAACGAATGAGAAAACATGGCTTAAAGATGAATCCCCTTAAATGTGCATTTTTTGTGCAGGCTGGAGATTTCCTTGGCTTTGTGGTTCACAAGAAAGGAATTGAGATCAAATAGAACAAAACCAAAGCCATAATGGAGACAAAAGCACCTACGTCAAAAAGGGAGCTGCAATCTTTGATAGGGAAGATTAACTTTCTCAGAAGGTTCATTTCGAATCTGAGTGGAAGAATCCAAGCTTTCTCTCTGTTGCTTCGTTTAAAGCAAGGCCAAGCCTTCGAGTGGAACGAAGCCCATCAGGAGGCATTTGACAAGATAAAAAGATACATCTCTCAGCCTCCCATCTTGTCTCCACCTTCATGGGGAAAGCCCATGAGATTGTACATATCTGCCTCTGAAGTTAGTATAGGTAGTATGTTAGCACAAGAAGATAGCAATGGCATCGAAAGAGCCATGTACTATTTAAGTAGAGTATTGAATGATGCAGAGACCAGATATAGCAATTTAGAAAAGCTATGTCTCTGTTTGTACTTCTCTTGTATGAAACTCAAGTATTATATAAAGCCTGTTGATGTTTATGTTTCATCTCATTTCGATGTCATTAAACACATGCTTTTGAAACCAATAATGCATAACAGAGTTGGTAAATGGGCTTTAGCCTTAACAGAATATTCTTTGACTTTCATGCCCTTAAAAGTTGTGAAAGGCCAAGTGATTTCTGATTTCATTGTGGACCATTCATTGGTTGAGCAGACTATCATGAGTTACGTCGAAATACAACCATGGAAATTATACTTTGATGGTTCGACCCACAGGAATGGAAGTGGTGTTGGAGTCCTTCTAATTTCTCCTGAAGGAATTCCAACAAAATTCAAGTATAAATTAGATGGTCCTCGTTGCTCGAACAACGAAGCTGAGTATGAAGCGCTTATTGTTGGACTTGAAGCTTTGTTGGAATTGGGGGCAACTAGAGTCGAAATTAAAGGAGACTCAGAATTATGGTCAGACAAATAACAAAGGAGTATAAATGCATAAAGGAAAACCTGATGATATATTTCGTCATAGTTAACAGGCTACTTAGAAAATTTGAATACATGGATATTCAACATATACCAAGAATAGAAAACCAAGAAGCAAATGACTTAGCACAGTTGGCTTCAGGTTATAAAGTTTCTACCAGAAACTTTGAGGATTTAGTTGAATTAAGGGGTAGAGTTATGGCTACTAGATTCACACCATCAGATCTAGAGAGTATGAAATTGGGTTATGCTGAGAAACAGGGATTCGAAATATTAGCCATAAACACTTTATCAGATGCAGATTGGCGAAGTCCACTTGTGAGTTATTTAACAAACCCAACTCTGAGTGTTGATAGAAAGATAAAATATAGAGCTTTGTCATATGTCCTCATGGGAAACGAATTGTTCAAAAAGACCCAAGAAGGCGTATTACTGAAGTGCCTAGGAGAAAGTGAGGCATACTTAGCATTGTCAGAAGTCCACAATGGGGCATGTGGGGCACATCAAGCAGGTCATAAAATGAAATAGCTGTTATTTCGATATGGCATGTATTGGCCCAGCATGCTCAAAGATTGTATAGACTTTGCTAAAGGTTGTGAAGAATGTCAGAAACATGCAGGGATTCAACATGCCCCTGTAAGTGAGTTACATTCAATCATTAAACCATGGCCATTTAGAGGATGGGCATTGGATTTAATAGGAGAAATAAATCCTGCTTCGTCTAAAGGACAGAAATATATCTTGGTAGGAATAGATTATTTTACCAAGTGGATCGAAGCAATACCATTAATAGTTGCTGATCAAGAGGCTATTATTGAGTTCATACAGAAATAAATTATCTATAGGTTCGGATTGCCAGAGAGCATAACCACAGACCAAGGTTCTGTGTTTATCGGTAGAAAGATGCAAGAATTTGCTCAAGAAATGGGGTTTAGATTACTAACATCAACGCCATATTATGCTCAAGCAAATGGTCAGGTCGAAGCAGCTAATAAATTGATAATAGGGTTAATCAAGAAACATATTGGTAAAAAGCCAAGGAACTGGCACAAAACTTTGGACCAAATACTATGGGCCTGTAGAACATCTCCTAAAGAAGCTACTAACACCACGCCTTTCCAACTCACATTTGGTCATGATGCAGTTCTGCCAGTAGAAATTCATCTACAATCAGTTCGAATTCAAAGACAAAACGAAATTCCAGCTGCATTATATTGGGAGATGATGATGAATGAGTTAGTTGAGTTGGACGAAGTTAGATTGCATGCATTGGAAATCTTGATGAGACAAAAAGAAAGAGTGGCCAGGACATATAACAAAAGGGTGAAAGGAAAAGCATTCACTATTAATGACTTAGTCTGGAAAGTCATATTGCCCATGGACAAGAAAAATAAAACGTTAGGTAAATGGTCACCTCATTGGGAAGGGCCTTTTCGAATAATAAAGGTATTCTCAAACAATGCATATGAAATCGAAGAGCTGATGGATGATAAACGTATCCTAAAGGTTAATGGGAAATATTTAAAGAAATATAAGCCACGCCTGCAGGAGATTCGAATAGTAACAACGTAATCAAAATATCATAAAAATGCCAAAATGGCAATATGGGGTTGCCAAAATGGCGTTGTTCAAATGTTACATACAAAAAACCAAATTTTAACCAAATCAACACTAAAATTTAGAAATAGGCATTGTTCTTCAATCTTTTAAAGGTACTTCGAAAAGATTCAAGCCTTTGTTGAGCAAAACGTCTTGCTCCCTCTAAGGTAGCCACTTCTCCTTTGAGTTGTTCTGCAGTTTCCATCTCTGCAAGCCCCTTGTTGAGGAGCTCTTCGAATTGGTTACCAGCAGTATTGGTTTTGTAGGCTAATTGTTGTTCTTGAGCCTCTTTAACCTTCTGTTGAAGTTCCCGAATTTGCCTTTCCCAGAGAAGGATGGACTCAGCTCGAGCCTCATAATCAGTTTTTGCTTGCTTTAGATGCATGGCTTGATCCTAAGCTTCTTGAGAGAGTTTCGAAGCATGCTCATAAGCAGCATCCATTGCAGTTCGTTTTTCTTGAACCTTTCTGGCAGCAAATTCATCTTGGAGAAGGTACCCAGTCACGTTGTCTAGCAAAGATTGAAGATCGAACAAGATAGTGCTAACTGGCAAGGAGCAGGTAGCAAGGTTGACTTTTGTAAGTAACTCCTTCATAATGTAGCAAGTTGTGCTATCTTGTTTGAGCACTTCGAACAAATCCACATCAAGAATTGTTCTCCTAATCCTGTTAAGAAGTACAATTCTATCATCTGTGGGCAACGAATGGCTAGTCGAACTTGTACCGGCCCTAGCAGGTGGAATATCCCTTTGAGCCAGCTTCGCCTTCATGTACCCAATAGGGTCATTTCGTCTCAGGAGAGCAAGCTCCTCTTCAGTCATTCGGGATAGAGACGGTTGAGGGAGTTCCACGTGCAGGGGAGTCACATCCATTTCGACTTCCATGGGTTTATTGGTCGCGTCACCGTCACCTTCATTCGTTTCATGCTCATCGTCTTCTTCATTATCATCCAAATCCACCACTTCGATATCTTCGTTCTCGCTGCTATTTGCATCTGACTCAGTCCCAGCAGTCGAACCATCGTTGGCATCTTCTTCCTCAGGCCCTTCTTCTGCAGATTCTTCGTTTCTTTGATCAGAATCAGCTTTCTCTCCTTCAGCGTGAATGTCCTTTGGATCCTCTTGAAGGGTTTCAAGAGGGGACTTTTGAAGAGAAGTTCTTTGTAAAGTCTCTGCAGATTCATGAAGCGTTGCTTCATTTGTTTCTTTTAGAGGAGGAGAAGTACTCTGATCATCTTGCTGCTCTGAAGTCCCAACCAGAACTGCCATATTGGAGGAACCTTTGTTCTGCACAAGGTTGCTGGAATCCCCTTGAGGAGAAGAGTTGATCGGAGCAGCAGTTTTTGATGGTGAAGTCGAAGTGGTAAGAGCTGGATTCAAAATGTCCTGCAGAGGCAAAAGAATATTAAAAGCATGCACCAAGGTAATGAATAATTATTTTGTCAAAGATTTAAAGTTCAATTTACCTGTGGACTCTCAGAAGAGAGGTTGCTAGCTATGCGTTCCAACATTACGTTGGAGGTCGAAGATGGAATTTTGGATTTAGGTGAGGGAGAAGCATCCCTGTAATTGAGTCCAGAGACACTAGTTGGTACAACACTTTTGGAAATTTCCTTCTTCTGCTTCTTCTTCGAAGCAGCTGGTAAATTCCCTCCAGCATTGGGGTCTTCCCCAGTAGTGTTTGTTTTTCGTTTCTTTGGAGTGGTTGGCGGGAGTTTGTTAGTCTGAAAAGATTTAAACAATAAGTTAGATGCAAATCATGAAACATTAGTGTATTCGAAACATCAAGGCTAAGTGATTACCTATGGAGTTGGAGCACTGGTTATTACTGGTGTTGTTGTTGTTGTTGTTGGTGCAGCAGTTGTTGTTGGTTTGGATAGAGTTACATTATCAATGGTTTCGACAGAGGCCTGAGAGGCGTTTCCTTCTTTCGACTTTGAAGCAGCAGTCTTTATCCTGATGGCTGAAAATCGAAACAATTAAGGCAAAAGTTAAAAATGTAGAAAATGAGAAACATTTGGGATTTTCCCAAGCATCCGCACCTGTGCCTTGATCAGATTTAATCGACATGGCAGAAAGGTCATAGCGAAGATGTCCTGGGAAATCATGGAGCCAATGTCGAGCCCATGTCACAGTCTCAGATGGATTTGGTTTCTTTTGAAGATATTTGAACATTTCTTTGCAAGTGAACCACCAAGGGTATGGAGGAAACCAAGCCAAAGCCAGTTCTGAGGTAGGTAATCTAGGAAATTTAGGTGGATGCATTTCGAATGCCAACCTATACCTATCCTCAGGTGACAACCCTGAAGGAAGTTTTAACTTAGAAACTTTTTCTTTGAATTTTTCCTTCAAGGTCTCAGCCGCTTGATGCACAGTGGATTCCAAGTGTGTGGGATCATAAGTAGTTTCGAAATAATTTTGAAAAGCCTTAATCTCTTTGGCATGAGTGAACATACCTTTCTTGGATTGTACCTGCACATCGAATGCATCAGTTAGTTTCTGCTGAATAGTAAGAGTATCGAACATATAAGTCTGATAGAACTTTGTCCACCATTCCAGAAACCCCTTTGCTGTAAGGTGTGTAGGTTCGAAAGTTATTAGATCAAAGTGGGCGAAGCCTTGGTATTGTTCCTGCTGTAGTTTGGCTTCTCTTGCCTTGAAGGTTCGCCCAGAGGTGATGGCATTTTCTGTTTGGAATAGGGGTTCAGGAATTAGTTGGCACAAGCTAAATTGTCTCGAAACGAAGTTGGGTTGATAAGCAAAAAGGAAGATTTGATTCTTAGCAGGAGTAATTCGTGAAGAGATTAGTCTGGGTAGCAAAAAGGCTCTCCATACATCTTGAATTTCTTTGCTTTTGATTGCTTCTGAGAGAGCCATGGTGAACCATGAGGGTCCATGAGTCCTTGAAGCGAAAGGCGCCATGGTCTCTTCGAATTTATGCCTCTTGGAGAAAATCATGATATATTTTGAGAAGAGAACTTTGAAGTCATCCTTATCATCGTTTGGGGTAACTCTTCGCAGCCTAGTGCCTTCGATGATTCTATCCGCTATTTCTGGGTCTTGTTCAGCAATAGTGTTGGCAGTTGATAGTGAAGGCTCGAACATGGCATTGAGCCATAACTGGAGTAACCAGAAAGGGCCAGCTAGCAGGATGTTTTTGGAGGTGTGAGATTTCAAACTCGAAACAGCTGACCTTAGACTTTCGTAAAGATCAACTAATAGCAGTTCGCTTAAGCATACCCTCCGATTCTCATGCAAATCTCTAGCTAGAGGAATATACCTACTGGCTACCTGTAGGGATCTGCTGCAAAAGACATACCTTGACAACCATAAGGTAAGGAAAGCAATGTGTTCCACATCTGACACACTGTCTCCTTCAGTGTGATAGTGGCTGATAAACTTTGAAAAGCTAGCTAGCTTGACTTCGAAGTCAATAATACTCGAATGCTCTTCATTGTCAGGAATATAGGTTTCTCCTATTGGTGATAACCCAGTAATGACTGCTATGTCAAAAAAGGTGGGTGTAATTATTCCACCAGGGAGATGGAATGTATTGTAAGTACTGTCCCAGAAATATAGGGACGCGAATAACAATGGGTGGCTATAGGTAAAACCTGGTTTCGATAGTTTAATCAAGTTGTAAATGCCTAATTCTTCCCATTGTTGGGATTTCTTAGCTTCTACTTTATTAAACCAGTTGTGATAAGCTGTGTCGGAGGTGGGGCAAGATCGAAATGGTTTGAAGTTACTCTTTACATAATCTAGCACAAAAGGGTCCTTAGGGGGAATGATTGGATTTTCCACGGTGGTTGAATCAGAAGACTCTATTGTCTTAGGGGTATCCATTTTATTAAACAGAGGTTTAAAATTATAACAAACAGGGAAAAATTTTCTGGTGTCTTTTAAGATTTCAAAGACTGTAAGAGGGCCCATTAAAGCTAACCTCTTGCCAGCGGCGTTAGTAGGAATGAGTACCTGGAATGCATAAAGCATTTCCTTCTCTTTTGAGATCATCTGAGGAATAAGAACAAATTGACCTTGGTAGGTGCCAACCTTGCTTTCCATTATGGTTCCTGTGGTCTTTCCTTTCTTTTTGGAAGCCTTTTTTAGTTGAGATGAAGTTGAAGAAGACATTGTTGGAAGAATGTTGGAAGTTTAGGGTTTCGGTGAGAAAAGAGGAAGAAAAGATTCAGAATGTGGGAAGAAAAGAAAAGACTAAGTTGATGGGTTTTTATAGTGTGGAAGTTTAAACATCCACTGAGTAATATTGTGATACGTGGTAGTCGTGGGTTGGTTTGAGAAGGAGGTGGCGTAAAGTTAATATTGGTAATAGGCGTGATTAAATGATAATCATTGTTTTGTAACTGCACCATGCTGTGAAATGGTTCAAGGCGGTTAAGGAATCTGAAAAGCGTTGTGATTGACGTGACTGGAGTCATATGCAATAAATGTTACGATGATTCGAAGGTCACATCAAAATCTTGTGTATATGTTTAAAATAAGTATTTCTCAAAGGAATCGAAATACATATTTTAAAGGGGCATTTTGTTGGCAGAAGATTTTGATGATATTATTAGAAGCGAAGCAAATTGGACGTTTCGATTGGAATAAAGCAAGATGTCATGTTTCGAAATGGTAGAAGCAGTGCTTCGAATGGGCATATCAAAGCTTGGAGCTTCGAGTGACAGTTATGAGAATATATTCAAAGAAGCCTCGAAATGTTAACAAGGCTGTGTCCAAGAAATGCGTTCGAAGCGAAGAAGTGCCAAAACATTTGAAATTCAAATGCAAGCGGGATGTTCGAAATTTAAAATATATGCGCTGGAGCATTCGAAGACGCGTGGAAGCAAGAGAGAGGCATTGCTCTGCATGTTCTGAACGTGGCAGAATATTATAGCAAGACCGTTATGGTCGAAGTAGTATAAATAGAAGTCTTAGCATTAGGATTTCGTGTGTCATATCTATTGTACAAAAAACTCAGTAAACATTCAAAATACCACATGGCTAGGGAAACGAATGCACGAGCAATGTACGTATGATAACACCAAGTGTTTATGATTTAATGAAACTCTTTATCATTTCCAGTATTTTCCTTTATCTTCATGTCAATACCATTCAAAAGCTTTTGCACTAAAATGTTTTCATTCGAAGTCTTTTTACTGATGCCTTACATTTAAATGCTTTCTTTCCATTTCAAATACTTTACATTTCAGAAACTGTTGTACATTCCATGCCTTTATCTTCAAGCTTTTATCATTCGAACACTTTTTTCACTTAAAGTCATTTTACTGTTTTCTTGCATTTAAACGCTTTCTTCATATTTCGAATCTTTTACATTCCAGAGAATCTTTTACATTACATGTTTTTATGCTTCGAAGTCATTTACTTGTCTTTTATGCAGTTTTACATGTCTTTACAATTGAACTTTATTCATGCAATTTAGTTTCGCGCACATTTACTTGATCACACCTTTAGATCTTTAATAGAGTAATCGAAGTAAGTTAAACACCTACACAACATTCTAAATACCAACCATGAATACCAGTTCTATAACGAGAGTTATCCAAATGACCAATACATCCTAGGATCAATCTAGTCGATCATGCGAGTTACCAGAGAGATTGAATAACAGTCATTAAGATTATTCGATAGTTTGGAGGACTAGCGGTTGTTTACCAGAAATAACTGTAAACACTATCGAGACTCATTATATAATTTGAATTATTTCCAATATATATGGAATATGTGTCATTAATTAATAGTCTTTTAACTTAGTTTTTTGGTGAAGAAGTAACCTAAAATTTGGTGATAGAGAAGAAGAAAAATATTGAAATTATTTACATCAATTATACCATAATACAATATGAATATGGTGAATAAATATACTATCAGGCCTCATTATATAATTTGAATTATTACCAACGTATATGAAATATGTGTCATTAATTAATAGTTTTTTAACTTAGTTTCTTGGTGAAGAAGTAACCTAAAATTTGGTGATGGAGAATAAGAAAAATACTGAATTTATTTACATCTATTATACCATAATACAATATGAAAGTGGTGAATAAATATACTATCGAGATTCATTATATATTTTGAATTATTTCCAATGTATATGGAATATGTGTCATTAATTAATAGTCTTTTAACTTAGTTTCTTGGTGATGAAGTAACCTAAAATTTGGTGATGGAGAAGAAGAAAAATATTGAAATAGTTTACGTCTATTATATCATAATACAATATGAATATGGTGAATAAATATACTATCGAGACTCATTATATAATTTGAATTATTTCCAATATATATGGAACATGTGTCATTAATTTATAGTCTTTTAACTTAGTTTCTTGGTGAAGAAGTAACCTAAAATTTGGTGATGGAGAAGAAGAAAAATATTGATATTATTTACATCTATTATACCATAACACAATATGAATATGGTGAATAAATATTCTATCGAGACTCATTATATAATTTGAATTATATCCAATATATATGAAATACGTGTCATTAATTAATAGTCTTTTAACTTAGTTTCTTGTTGAAGAAGTAACCTAAAATTTGGTGATGGAGAAGAAGAAAAATATTGAAATTGTTTACATAAATTATACCATAATACAATATGAATATGGTGAATAAATATACTATCGGGCCTCATTATATTATTTAAATTATTACCAATGTATATGAAATATGTGTCATTAATTAATAGTTTTTTAACTTAGTTTCTTGGTGAACAAGTTACCTAAAATTTGGTGATAGAGAATAAGAAAAATACTGAAATTATTTATATCTATTATACCATAATACAATATGAATATGGTGAATAAATATACTATCAAGACTCATTATATAATTTGAATTATTTCCAATATATATGGAATATGTGTCATTAATTAATAGTCTTTTAACTTAGTTTTTTGGTGAAGAAGTAACCTTAAATTTGGTGATAGAGAAGAAGAAAAATAATGAAATTATTTACATCTATTATACCATAAAACAATATGAATATGGTGAATAAATATTCTATCGAGACTCATTATATAATTTTAATTATATCGAATGTATATGAAATATGTGTCATTAGTTAATAGACTTTTAACTTAGTTTCTTGGTGAAGTAGTAACCTAAAATTTGGTGATAGAGAAGAAGAAAAATATTGAAATTGTATACATAAATTATACCATAATACAATATGAATATGGTGAATAAATATACTATCGGGCCTCATTATATTATTTGAATTATTACCAATGTATATGAAATACATGTTATTAATTAATAGTTTTTTAACTTAGTTTCTTGGTGAACAAGTTACCTAAAATTTGGTGATGGAGAATAAGAAAAATACTGAAATTATTTACATCTATTATACCATAATACAATATGAATATGGTGAATAAATATACTATGGAGACTTATTATATATTTTGAATTATTTCTAATGTATATAGAATATGTGTCATTAATTAATAGTCTTTTAACTTAGTTTCTTAGTAATGAAGTAACGCAAAATTTGGTTATGGAGAAGAATAAAAATATTGAAATTGTTTACATCTATTATATCATAATACAATATGATTATGGTGAATAAATATACTATCGAGACTCATTATATAATTTAAATTATTTCGAATATATAGGGAATATGTGTCATTAATTAATAGTCTTTTAACTTAGTTTCTTGGTGAAGAAGTAACTTCAAATTTGGTGATGCAGAAGAAGAAAAATAATGAAATTATTTACATCTATTAAACCATAATACAATATGAAAATGGTGAATAAATATTCTATCGAGACTCATTATATAATTTTAATTATCTCCAATGTATGTGAAATACGTGTCATTAATTAACAGTGTTTTAACTTAGTTTCTTGGTGAAAGAGTAACATAAAATTTGGTGATGGAGAAGAAGAAAAATATTGAAATTGTTTACATAAATTATACCATAATACAATATGAATATGGTGAATAAATATACTATCGGGCCTCATTATATTATTTGAATTATTACCAATATATATGAAATACGTGTCATTAATTAATAGTTTTTTAACTTAGTTTCTTGGTGAACAAGTTACCTAAAATTTGGTGATGGAGAATAAGAAAAATACTGAAATTATTTACATCTATTATACCAAAATACAATATAAATATGGTGAATAAATATACTATCGAGACTCATTATATATTTTGAATTATTTCTAATGTATATGGAATATGTGTTATTAATTAATAGTCTTTTAACTTAGTTTCTTAGTGATGAAGTAACCTAAAATTTGGTGATGGAGAAGAAGAAAAATATTGAAATTGTTTACATCTATTGTACCATTATATAATATGATTATGGTGAATAAATATACTATCGAGACTCATTATATAATTTGAATTATTTCGAATGTATATGGAATATGTGAATTTTTTTTATTAATAATCATGTATTAAAAAAATATTTCGCAAATAACCGGGTTTCGGAAAAAATTACGCAAATAACCATGTTTCAGATGGCTCCACAAAGGAGGAGCCATCTCAATTGGCGCATGCACCTAGGGTTTTTCCCTAGGCGCCATCTCACTTGGCGCCTCCCTTGTCTTTTAGCCAAGTGAGATGGCGCATGCTCCTTAAAAATGAGAGGAGGCGCCATCTCACTTGGCGCCTAGGGCAAAACTAGGGCAAAATGCTGTTTTATAAATAATTCGTCTGTTTCTTTGAAATTTCTCACACTTTCTCGCACTGTATTTTTATTTTGTACTCCTTTATTTGCATAATGACGTCGCCTATGATTTTTAGCAGAGATGGTTACGTTATATTCTCCGCCACGAAACCTGCGATGAAAATGAAATTCTGGCACATTCACTCCATGGAGCGTCTGAAGCGGGAGTTGATGCGGTGACTAGATGGAGACATCGCAGAGGGGGAAAAAATTCGAAGGATCCAGCGAAAACGAACAACAACCTCGCATGCGACAGGAAGACCTAATGTGTGGTTGGAGGAAGTCAAAACAGACAGTGATGTAATGCTGATGATGCATGGGTCAGATGAAATTGTGTTAACAGTTGTAATTTCCTAGATTGAATATCGTTAATCATTGTTGTACGCGAAAACCCTAATGTAATTTCCTATATTGAATTTCTTAAATTGTGTTAACAGTTTTATTAATGGAAAACCCTAATGTTTACAACACAAATATTGAAAAGATTTATTGTATTACAAAATTTATGTGGTCGAGCCAGACGCCCGATTCAGACAGTTTTTGCGATTGTGTCCGACCTGACGACATAAACCACACTTTCTTTCCAACCTGTCAAGATCGTCCATATCTGTTGTGATGCGCCTGCTTTTGGGACGACCCTTCTTGTTCCTTCGCATTTGGTCATTGTGCCAAACTATATCGCCGTTGTATTCAGGCCAATAGTCTGGTTTTGCCACCAAAGGAAAGTTGTTGTTGTAAACAGTGAGCAACGTTTCAGATTTATAAACGTTTGAGAGCAGTTGAAGCGCGTCTTGATGGGTATGAGCACAAGCGACAATGACATGAGAGCAAGGCATACGAAATGCTTGAAACCTGCCACAATCGCACCATTGAGAAGGTAAAATGACCCTGTATTCTTGTCTTGCCAGGCCTTTATTTTGGTCGATTGTCTCTTTCACAATGAAGTTGTGGCTGTGTCGGTCAAACCATGTAACCATGTGAGTGTTGGCTTTAGCACTTTCAGCCTTAATGTATTTCATACAGCTTTCACTCCATAGTTGTCCTGATTGCAAGACCGCATACCACATTTCACCTCTTTTGGCAAATAACGCAGCCATCCTAAAATACGTGGATTTCACCAAGGCAGTGATTGGGCGGTTTCGTATGCCCTTGAATACCCCATTCATTGATTCAATAAGATTTATTGTCATATGCCCCCATCTTTGGCCATTGTCGTATGACCTAGTCCACTTTTCGATCGGTATATTGTCGATCCACGTACCGGCTTCTGGGTTAGACAAACGGATCTCGTTGCGGTAATATTTGAATATGGGTTGTGTCAGTGCGTATCCCGCATTCATCACCGCTTTCCTCAATGTTTTGTCCTTGACCTCCCTCGAGAAATTCTGGACGATATGCCTGACGCAATAGACATGCGTAGAAGGAGGGTCATGCCAACCATTTGCTGGATTATTATAGGCACTTTCAATGGAGGCATGTCTGTCCGAGATCAAACAGAGATCTGGTTGAGGAGCCACGTGTGTACGAAGATTTTTCAGGAAAAAGCTCCAAGCACCACCGGTCTCCCCCTCGACAAGGGCAAACGCAACGGGGAAAATGTTATTGTTGCCATCTTGTGCAACTGCCATCAATAGCGTGCCTTTGTACTTCCCATACAACCAAGTCCCGTCAATTTGTAGAATTGGTTTGCATGATGCAAACCCTGTGATGCATGGTTGAAATGCCCAAAACACGCGACTGAATATTCCGTTGCCATGCAGTAGACTACCGTCTTGGGCGTACGCTGGAAATGTTTCCAGAACATAAACACTACCTGGAGAATTTGTCTTTAGTGCATTTAGGTAGCGGGGAAGTTCTCGGTATGACTCCTCCCAGTTTCCGTACACCCTTTCAATCGCCTTAGTCTTTGCTAACCACGCCTTACGGTAAGACGGAGTGTAGTTAAAAACCGTGGTGATGTGGGAGATGATTGTTTTCACCTTCAAAGAAGGGTCGTTGCTGACCAGGGGTAGGATTTCTTGACAGATTAGATCATGGTTGAGTTTTCGGTGGTCTTGTGATTGAGTGGAACTTACACAAGTATGGGTAGTCATGGAACCTATGACCCAGCAGTCACCCCTTAATCTGTATGATGCGGTCAGCTTGAACATACAGTCAGGGTGGACACACTTGATCTTGTACCTTTCCGGGTTTACACGATCCACCTTATAATCAACCGAGTTGAGCATGTGAAATTTTTTGATGGCCCTGATGCATTCCTCTCTGTTACGAAACTTGTCCTTCTCTTTTAAATTTTCATCCGACTGCATATACGGTTGGAAAAACAAGTCAGTAGAAGGTTCATCTCCGCCCATGTTGAAGTTTGTCATGTGCGTAGGTGGTGTGTAGATTTTGTCAGTAGGAATACTTGGAATGCCATCATCGTCAGAATCGTCGTTCACCATTTCATCAAACTCTAACTCGTTATCTTCTTCTTCATCGTCAACTGCATCTACCTCATCTTGTTCATTCTCCAAAGGATCAACCTCCTGTGTCACCGGAGGCTCTACCTCATGTGTCACCGGAGGCTCTTGAAGCAAAACGTACAACTCAATAGAGTCGTTTCCAGAATAGACATGGCTGGAAATCATGTTCTGGAGATCCTCGTCATCTTGAACTTCAACCTTATAAAAAATTACTTGGTTGTTTCCAAAAAAAACTGGACTCTGATAAAAAATCTGGGATACCGGGCCTCGTTCAAGTTTGGCCTCCAATCTTTTCTTGAAGTACGAGAAATTTGCTTTCCCGTTTAAGAGAAATCGAACGTTGTCGGTGTTTCTAAACAAAAACCCAACTGTGGGACACATGTATGTCTCACCGTTGAAATGTGCTTTGACAACAAATTATGGTGAAGAGGCCATTGTGTAGAATTGTTTTAAGGTTTGAAGGTTGGAATGTTTGAGGTTTATTAATTGTATGAAGGTATGAATGCTGGAATGTTTGAAGGTTTGATGACTGATTCGAAGGTTGGAAGATTTTACATATTATGTGAATGAAGGTTTGATGACTGATTCGAATGTTATGTAAGGCAAAAAATTTCAATTAAGTAAGGGATACAACCCCCCAAGGCTGCCAATAATATTACATGCAATAATGAAACCCCATAGCCTGCCACCTATCCTGGCCCTATTCTGCATGCAACAAAGAATGGAATCCCAAAGGCTGTCACGTAGCCTGAGCCTATGCTGTAAGAAGTGACACCTCTTATTCGCCAAATGGGGTGGCGACACCATTCATTTTTGTACTCTTTCGCCAAGTGAGATGGCGCCTCCCTTACTGTCCAATCGTGATACATGCATGGGCTGCCACCTAGCCTGCAAGAGTGACACCTTACATTTTTTGTAAATGCATGCATGCATATGTGTAACACCCTAAGCATGCAAATGTGACACTTCGCAGGCATGCAAGCACAAGCAACCACTACATCAAACTTATTTGCCTATAAATACATACCTTATGAAACATCTCTCACACCCACACAACTCTCACTCTCTGCTACGAAATATTTCTTAAGTCTATCATACTCTCTATTTCTTCCTAAGTCTTTCATACTCTCAAGCATTATGAACAATGGCTCTTCTAACAATGGGCGATACTCACAAAGGCACAAGGGAAAACATTGCTGCATTTGTAAGTCTCTTCTTTGGTTATACATTTTTCATACTTCAAATAACGTGTTGTTCATCTTAATTAATCTTACACTTGTTTAATTATGATCTCAGGATACAAAAAGATTCAGAATCCGTTCGCACAACTACCTGGCTCCCGACCCATTTATCATCCCTTATCTGGAATATGCAGGTTTTGGACATGTGATAAAGATCTCCAACTGCACCATTGACTCAAAATTCATTCTTGCAATGTTGGAGAGGTGGAGACCGGAGACCCATACATTTCACCTACCAATAGGTGAATGTACCATCACTCTCGAGGATGTGTACATGCTACTGGGCCTCCCTATCGACGGTAAGGCGGTGAACGGGTCGGTTCAACAACCCAACTCACAGTGTGAAGAACTGTTGGATAGGGATATGGTAGAAGGTGGTGGAGCAAGAGGGCAGGGAATACTACTCACTGACCTGAAACGGCATTATGCAAGTATGGAATTAAATGAAAATTCCTCAGAGAATGACCGAGTAGTAAAAGCCAGAACGTATCTTATGATACTTTTTGGTACATTTTTATTTCCCGAAAGTACGGGAAATAGTGTAAATTTCATGTACTTACATTTACTAACAAATTTTGAAAAAACTAGAAAATATAGTTGGGGTTCTGCAGTATTAGCGCACCTGTACAGTTCCTTGTGCAAAAATGCAGTCAAGGAAAAATGTACATTTTATGGGTGCGCATTTTTACTACAAGCCTGGGGTTGGTGGAGGATGGAGTCCTTAAACCCCATCAACAACAACACTTTTGGTTTCCCGTACGCAACAAAGTAAGTCATTAAGTTATAGCATTTATAACTATTCTGCTCTTTCCAAAATATATGCTAAAAATAACATGTTTCTCATTTCCTTTAGGTACTGCGTGAGGGGTATGGATTACGGCAAGAATCCAAGATTCAATGTCGCACTCTACCGGAATCTGTTGGATCACTTAGGCCCAGTAGAGATGGCTCCTCCTTTGTGGAGCCATCTCAAACATGGTTATTTGCGTAATTTTTTCCGAAACCCGGTTATTTACGAAATATTTTTTTAATACATGGTTATTAATAAAAAAAATTCGGAATATGTGTCATTAATTAATAGTCTTTTAACTTATTTTCTTAGTGATGAAGTAACCTAAAATTTGGTGATTTAGAGTAAGAAAAATACTGAAATTGTTTACATCTATTATACCATAATACAATATGAATATGATGAATAAATATACTATCGAGACTCAGTATATATTTTGAATTATTTCCAATGTATATGGAATATGTGTCATTAATTAATAGTCTTTTAACTTAGTTTCTTAGTGATGAAGTAACCTAAAATTTGGTGATGGAGAAAAAGAAAAATATTTAAATTGTTTACATCTATTATATAATAATACAATATGAATATGGTGAATAAATATACTATCGAGACTCATTATATAATTTGAATTATTTCCAATATTTATGGAATATGTGTCATTAATTAATAGTCTTTTAACTTAGTTTCTTGGTGAAGAAGTAAACTAAAATTTGGTGATGGAGAAGAAGAAAAATATTGAAATTGTTTACATCTATTATACCATAATACAATATGAATATGGGGAATAAATATACTATCGGGCCTCATTATATTATTTGAATTATTACCAATGTATATGAATAACGTGTCATTAATTAATAGTTTTTTAACTTAGTTTCTTGGTGAACAAGTTACCTAAAATTTGGTGATGGAGAATAAGAAAAATACTGAAATTATTTACATCTATTATACCATAATACAATATGAATATGGTGAATAAATATAATATCGAGACTCATTATATATTTTTAATTATTTCCAATGTATATGGAATATGTGTCATTAATTAATAGTCTTTTAACTTAGTTTCTTAGTGATGAAGTAACCTAAAATTTGGTGATGGAGAAGAAGAAAAATATTGAAATTATTTACATCTATTATATCATAAAACAATTTGATTATGATGAATAAATATGCTATCGAGACTCATTATATAATTTGAATTATTTCGAATATATAGGGAATATGTGTCATTAATTAATAGTCTTTTAACTTAGTTTCTTGGTGAAGAAGTAACCTAAAATTTGGTGATGCAGAAGAAGAAAAATAATGAAATTATTTACATCTATTATACCATAATACAATATGAATATGGTGAATAAATATTCTATCGAGACTCATTATATAATTTGAATTATTTCCAATGTATATGAAATACGTGTCATTAATTAATAGTCTTTTAACTTAATTTTTTGGTGAAGCAGTAACCTAAAATTTGGTGATGGAGAAGAAGAAAAATATTGAAATTGTTTACATAAATTATACCATAATACAATATGAATATGGTGAATAAAAATACTATCGGGCCTCATTATATTATTTGAATTATTACCAATGTATATGAAATACGTGTCATTAATTAGTAGTTTTTTAACTTAGTTTCTTGGTGAACAAGTTACCTAAAATTTTGTGATGGAGAATCAGAAAAATACTGAAATTATTTACATCTATTATACCATAATACAATATGAATATGGTGAATAAATATACTATCGATACTCATTATGTAATTTAAATTATTTCGAATGTATATGGAATATGTGTCATTAATTAATAGTCTTTTAACTTAGTTTCTTAGTGATGAAGTAACCTAAAATTTAGTGATGGAGAAGGAGAAAAATATTGAAATTGTTTACATCTATTATACCATAATACAATATAAATATGGTTAATAAATTTACTATCGTGACTCATTATATAATTTGAAGTATATCCAATGTATATGAAATATGTGCCATTAATTAATAGTCATTTACCTTAGTTTCTTGGTGAAGGAGTAACCTAAAATTTGGTGATGAAGAAGAAGAAAAATATTTAAATTGTTTACATCAGTTATACCATAATACAATATGAATATGGTGAATAAATATACTATCGGGCCTCATTATATAATTTGAATTATTACCAATGTATATGAAATATGTGTCATTAATTAATAGTTTTTTTAACTTAGTTTCTTGGTGAAGAAGTAACCTAAAATTTGGTGATGGAAAATAAGAAAAATACAGAAATTATTTACATCTATTATAACATAATACAATATGAATATGGTGAATAACTATACTATCGAGACTCATTATATATTTTGAATTATTTCCAATGTATATGGAATATGTATCATTAATTAATAGTCTTTTAACTTAGTTTCTTGGTGATGAAGTAACCTAAAATTTGGTGGTGGAGAAGAAGAAAAATATTGAAATTATTTACATCTATTATATCATAATACAATATGATTATGGGGAATAAATATTCTATCGAGACTCATTATATAATTTGAATTATTTCGAATGTATAGGTAATATGTATCATTAATTAATTGTCTTTTAACTTAGTTTCTTAGTGATGAAGTAACCTAAAATTGGTGATGGAGAAGGAGAAAAATATTGAAATTGTTTACATCTATTATACCATAATACAATATGAATATGGTTAATAAATTTACTATCGCGACTCATTATATAATTTGAAGTATATCCAATGTATATGAAATATGTGTTGTTAATTAATAGTCATTTACCTTAGTTTCTTGGTGAAGGAGTAACCTAAAATTTGGTGATGGAGAAGAAGAAAAATATTGAAATTGTTTACATCTATTGTACCATTATATAATATGATTATGATGAATAAATATACTATCGAGACTCATTATATATTTTTAATTATTTCTAATGTATATGGAATATGGGTCATTAATTAATAGTCTTTTAACTTAGTTTCTTATTGATGAAGTAACCTAAAATTTGGTGATGGAGAAGAAGAAAAATATTGAAATTGTTTACATCTATTATACCATAATACAATATGAATATGGTTAATAAATATACTATCGCGACTCAATATATAATTTGAATTATACCCAATGTATATGAAATATGTGTCATTAATTAATAGTCATTTACCTTAGTTTATTGGTGAAGGAGTAACCTAAAATTTGGTGATGGAGAAGAAGAAAAATATTGAAATTGTTTACATCAATTATACCATAATACAATATGAATATGGTGAATAAATTTACTATCAAGCCTCATTATATAATTTGAATTATTACCAACGTATACGAAATATGTGTCATTAATTAATAGTTTTTTAACTTAGTTTCTTGGTGAAGAAGTAACCTAAAATTTGGTGATGGAGAATAAGAAAAATACTGAAATTATTTACATCTATTATACCATAATACAATACGAATATGGTGAATAAATATACTATCGAGATTCATTATATATTTTGAATTATTTCCAATGTATATGGAATATATGTCATTAATTAATAGTCTTTTAACTTAGTTTCTTGGTGATGAAGTAACCTAAAATTTGGTGATGGAGAAGAAGAAAAATATTGAAATAGTTTACATCTATTATATCATAATATAATATGAATATGGTGAATAAATATACTATCGAGACTCATTATATAATTTGAATTATTTCCAATATATATGGAATATGTGTCATTAATTTATAGTCTTTTAACTTAGTTTCTTGGTGAAGAAGTAACCTAAAATTTGGTGATGGAGAAGAAGAAAAATATTTAAATTGTTTACATCTATTGTACCATTATATAATATGATTATGGTGAATAAATATGCTATCGAGACTCAATATATAATTTGAATTATTTCCAATGTATATGAAATACGTGTCATTAATTAATAGTTTTTTAACTTAGTTTCTTGGTGAACAAGTTACCTAAATTTTGGTGATGGAGAATAAGAAAAATACTGAAATTATTTATATCTATTATACCATAATACAATATGAATATGGTGAATAAATATACTATCGAGGCTCATTATATAATTTGAATTATTTCCAATATATATGGAATATGTGTCATTAATTAATAGTCTTTTAACTTAGTTTTTTGGTGAAGAAGTAACCTAAAATTTGGTGATAGAGAAGAAGAAAAATATTGAAATTATTTACATCTATTATACCATAATACCATATGAATATGGTGAATAAATATTCTATTGAGACTCATTATATAATTTTAATCATATCGAATGTATATGAAATATGTGTCATTAATTAATAGTCTTTTAACTTAAGAAGAAAAATACTGAAATTGTTTACATCTATTATATCATAATACAATATGATTATGGTGAATAAATATACTATCGAGACACATTATATAATTTGAATTATTTCGAATATATAGAGAATATGTGTCATTAATTAATAGTCTTTTAACTTAGTTTCTTGGTGAAAAAGTAACCTAAAATTTGGTGATGCAGAAGAAGAAAAATAATGAAATTATTTACATCTATTATACTATAATACAATATGAATATGGTGAATAAATATACTATCGAGACTCATTATATAATTTGAATTATATCCAATGTATGTGAAATACGTGTCATTAATTAATAGTCTTTTAACTTAGTTTCTTGGTGAAGGAGTAACCTAAAATTTGGTGATGGAGAAGAAGAAAAATATTGAAATTGTTTACATAAATTATACCATAATACAATATGAATATGGTGAATAAATATACTATCAGGCCTCATTGTATTATTTGAATTATTACCAATGGATATGAAATATGTCTCATTAATTAATAGTTTTTTATCTTAGTTTCTTGGTGAAGAAGTAACCTAAAATTTGGTAATGGAGAATAAGAAAAATACTGAAATTATTTACATCTATTATACCATAATACAATATGAATATAGTGAATAAATATACTATCGAGATTCATTATATATTTTGAATTATTTCCAATGTATATGGAATATGTGTCATTAATTAATAGTCTTTTAACTTAGTTTCTTGGTGATGAAGTAACCTAAAATTTGGTGATGGAGAAGAAGAAAAATATTGAAATAGTTTACATCTATTATATCATAATACAATATGAATATGGTGAATAAATATACTATCGAGACTCATTATATAATTTGAATTATTTCCAATATATATGGAATATGTGTCATTAATTTATAGTCTTTTAACTTAATTTCTTGGTGAAGAAGTAACCTAAAATTTGGTGATGGAGAAGAAGAAAAATATTGAAATTATTTACATCTATTATACCATAACACAATATGAATATGGTGAATAAATATTCTATCGAGACTCATTATATAATTTGAATTATATCCAATGTATATGAAATACGTGTCATTAATTAATAGTCTTTTAACTTTGTTTCTTGGTGATGGAGTAACCTAAAATTTGGTGATAGAGAAGAAGAAAAATACTGAAATTATTTACATAAATTATACCATAATACAATATGAATATGGTGAATAAATATACTATCGGGCCTCATTATATTATTTAAATTATTACCAATGTATATGAAATATGTGTCATTAATTAATAGTTTTTTAACTTAGTTTCTTAGTGATGAAGTAACCTAAAATTTGGTGATGGAGAAGAAGAAAAATACTGAAATTATTTACATCTATTATACCATAATACAATATGAATATGGTGAATAAATATACTATCGAGACTCATTATATATTTTGAATTATTTCCAATGTATATGGAAATTGTGTAATTAATTAATAATCATTTAACTTAGTTTTTTAGTGATGAAGTAACCTAAAATTTGGTGATGGAGAAGAAGAAAAATATTGAAATTGTTTACATCTATTATATCATAATATAATATGAATATGGTGAATAAATATACTATCGAGAATCATTATATAATTTGAATTATTTCCAATTTATATGGAATATGTGTTATTAATTAATAGTCTTTTAACTTAGTTTCTTTGTGAAGAAGTAACCTAAAATTTGGTGATGCAGAAGAAGAAAAATATTGAAATTGTTTACATCTATTATACCATAATACAATATGAATATGGTGAATAAACATACTATCGAGACTTGTTATATATTTTGAATTATTTCCAATGTATTTGGAATATGTGTCATCAATGAATAGTCTTTTAACTTAGTTTCTTGGTGATGAAGTAACCTAAAATTTAGTAATGGAGAAGAAGAAAAATATTGAAATTGTTTACATCAATTATACCATAATACAATATGAGTATGGTGAATAAATATACTATCGGGCCTCATTATATATTTTGAATTATTACCAATGTAAATGAAATATGTGTCATTAATTAATAGTTTTTTAACTTAGTTTCTTGATGAATAAGTAACCTAAAATTTGGTGATGGAGAATAAGAAAAATACTGAAATTATTTACATCTATTATACCATAATACAGTATGAATATGGTGAATAAATATACTATCGAGACTCGTTATATATTTTGAATTATTTACAATGTATATGGAATATGTGTCATTAATTAATAGTCTTTTAACTTAATTTCTTAGTGATGAAGTAACCTAAAATTTGGTGATGGAGAAGAAGAAAAATATTGAAATTGTTTACATCTATTATATCATAATACAATATGAATATGGTGAATAAATATACTATCGAGAATCATTATATAATTTGAATTATTTCCAATTTATATGGAATATGTGTTATTAATTAATAGTCTTTTAACTTAGTTTCTTGGTGAAGAAGTAACCTAAAATTTGGTGATGCAGAAGAAGAAAAATATTGAAATTGTTTACATCTATTATACCATAATACAATATGAATATGGTTAATAAATATACTATCGCGACTCATTATATATTTTGAATTATATCTAATGTATATGAAATATGTGTCATTAATTAATAGTCATTTACCTTAGTTTCTTGGTGAAGGAATAACCTAAAATTTGGTGATGGAGAAGAAGAAAAATATTGAAATTGTTTACATCAATTATACCATAATACAATATGAATATGGTCAATAAATAAACTACCGGGCCTCATTATCTAATTTGAATTATTACAAATATATATGAAATATGTGTCATTAATTAATAGTTTTTTAACTTAGTTTCTTGGTGAATAAGTAACCTAAAATTTGGTGATGGAAAATAAGAAAAATACGGAAGTTATTTTCATCTATTATACCATAATATAATATGAATATGGTGAATAACTATACTATCGAGACTCGTTATATATTTTGAATTATTTCCAATGTATATGGAATATGTGTCATTAATTAATAATCTTTTAACTTAGTTTCTTCGTGATGAAGTAACCTAAAATTTGGTGATAGAGAAGAAGAAAAATATTGAAATTGTTTACATCTATTATATCATAATACAATATGATTATGGTGAATAAATATACTATCGAGACTCATTATATAATTTGAATTATATCCAATGTATATGAAATACGTGTCATTAATTAATAGTCTTTTAACTTAGTTTCTTGGTGATGAAGTAACCTAAAATTTGATGATAGAGAAGAAGAAAAATACTGAAATTATATACATAAATTATACCATAATACAATATGAATATGGTGTATAAATATACTATCGGGCCTCATTAAATTATTTGAATTATTACCAATATATATGAAATATGTGTCATTAATTAATAGCCTTTTAACTTAGTTTCTTATTGATGAAGTAACCTAAAATTTGGTGATGGAGAAGAAGAAAAATACTGAAATTATTTACATCTATTATACCATAATACAATATGAATATGGTGAATAAATATACTATCGAGACTCATTATATATTTTGAATTATTTCCAATGTATATGGAAATTGTGTAATTAATTAATAGTCATTTAACTTAGTTTCTTAGTGATGAAGTAACCTAAAATTTGATGATGGAGAAGAAGAAAAATATTGAAATTGTTTACATCTATTATATCATAATACAATATAAATATGGTGAATAAATATACTATCGAGACTCATTATATAATTTGAATTATTTCCAATTTATATGGAATATGTGTTATTAATTAATAGTCTTTTAACTTAGTTTCTTGGTGAAGAAGTAACCTAAAATTTGTGATGTAGTAGAAAAAAAATATTAAAATTGTTTACATCTATTATACCATAATACAATATGAATATGGTTAATAAATATACTATCGTGACTCATTATATAAGTTGAATTATATCCAATATATATGAAATATGTGTCATTAATTAATAGTCATTTACCTTAGTTTCTTGGTGAAGGAATAACCTAAAATTTGGTTATGGAGAAGAAGAAAAATATTGAAATTGTTTACATCAATTATACCATAATACAATATGAATATGGTCAATAAATAAACTATCGGGCCTCATTATATAATTTGAATTATGTCAAATATATATGAAATATGTGTCATTAATTAATAGTTTTTTAACTTAGTTTCTTGGTGAAGAAGTAACCTAAAACTTGGTGATGGAAAATAAGAAAAATACCGAAGTTATTTTCATCTATTATACCATAATATAATATGAATATGGTGAATAACTATCATATCGAGACTCGTTATATATTTTGAATTATTTCCAATGTATATGGAATATGTGTCATTAATTAATAATCTTTTAAATTAGTTTCTTGGTGATGAAGTAACCTAAAATTTGGTGATGGAGAAGAAGAAAAATATTGAAATTGTTTAGATCTATTATATCATAATACAATATGATTATGGTGAATATATATACTATCGAGACTCATTATATAATTTGAATTATTTCGAATGTATAGGGAATATGTGTCATTAATTAATAGTCTTTTAACTTAGTTACTTAGTGATGAAGTAACCTAAAATTTGGTGATGGAGAAGGAGAAAAATATTGAAATTGTTTACATCTATTATATCATAATACAATATGAATATGGTTAATAAATATACTATCGTGACTCATTATATAATTTGAATTATATCCAATATATATGAAATATGTGTCATTAATTAATAGTCATTTACCTTAGTTTATTGGTGAAGGAATAACCTAAAATTTGGTGATGGAGAAGAAGAAAAATATTCAAATTGTTTACATCAATTATACCATAATACAATATGAATATGGTCAATAAATAAACTATCGGGCCTCATTATATAATTTGAATTATTTCAAATATATATGAAATATGTGTCATTAATTAATAGTTTTTAAACTTAGTTTCTTGGTGAAGAAGTAACCTAAAATTTGGTGATGTAGAAGAAAAAAAATATTAAAATTGTTTACATCTATTATAACATAATACAATATGAATATGGTGAATAACTATACTATCGAGACTCATTATATATTTTGAATTATTTCCAATGTATATGGAATATGTATCATTAATTAATAGTCTTTTAACTTAGTTTCTTGGTGATGAAGTAACCTAAAATTTGGTGGTGGAGAAGAAGAAAAATATTGAAATTATTTACATCTATTATATCATAATACAATATGATTATGGGGAATAAATATTCTATCGAGACTCATTATATAATTTGAATTATTTTGAATGTATAGGTAATATGTATCATTAATTAATAGTCTTTTAACTTAGTTTCTTAGTGATTAAGTAACCTAAAATTGGTGATCGAGAAGGAGAAAAATATTGAAATTGTTTACATCTATTATACCATAATACAATATGAATATGGTTAATAAATTTACTATCGCGACTCATTATATAATTTGAAGTATATCCAATGTATATGAAATATGTGTCGTTAATTAATAGTCATTTACCTTAGTTTCTTGGTGAAGGAGTAACCTAAAATTTGGTGATGGAGAAGAAGAAAAATATTGAAATTGTTTACATCTATTGTACCATTATATAATATGATTATGATGAATAAATATACTATCGAGACTCATTATATATTTTTAATTATTTCTAATGTATATGGAATATGGGTCATTAATTAATAGTCTTTTAACTTAGTTTCTTATTGATGAAGTAACCTAAAATTTGGTGATGGAGAAGAAGAAAAATATTGAAATTGTTTACATCTATTATACCATAATACATTATGAGTATGGTTAATAAATATACTATCGCGACTCAATATATAATTTGAATTATACCCAATGTATATGAAATATGTGTCATTAATTAATAGTCATTTACCTTAGTTTATTGGAGAAGGAGTAACCTAAAATTTGGTGATGGAGAAGAAGAAAAATATTGAAATTCTTTACATCAATTATACCATAATACAATATAGATATGGTGAATAAATATACTATCAAGCCTCATTATATATTTTGAATTATTATCAACGTATATGAAATATGTATCATTAATTAATATTTTTTAACTTAGTTTCTTGGTGAAGAAGTAACCTAAAATTTGGTGATGGAGAATAAGAAAAATACTGAAATTATTTACATCTATTATACCATAATACAATACGAATATGGTGAATAAATATACTATCGAGATTCATTATATATTTTGAATTATTTCCAATGTATATGGAATATGTGTCATTAATTAATAGTCTTTTAACTTAGTTTCTTGGTGATGAAGTAACCTAAAATTTGGTGATGGAGAAGAAGAAAAATATTGAAATAGTTTACATCTATTATATGATAATATAATATGAATATGGTGAATAAATATACTATCGAGACTCATTATATAAGTTGAATTATTTCCAATATATATGAAATATGTGTCATTAATTTATAGTCTTTTAACTTAGTTTCTTGGTGAAGAAGTAACCTAAAATTTGGTGATGGAGAAGAAGAAAAATATTGAAATTATTTACATCTATTATACCATAACACAATATGAATATGGTGAATAAATATATTATCGAGACTCATTATATAATTTGAATTATATCTAATATATATGAAATACGTGTCATTAATTAATAGTTTTTTAACTTAGTTTCTTGGTGAACAAGTTACCTAAATTTTGGTGATGGAGAATAAGAAAAATACTGAAATTATTTATATCCATTATACCATAATAAAATATGAATATGGTGAATAAATATACTATCGAGACTCATTATATAATTTGAATTATTTCCAATATATATGGAATATGTGTCATTAATTAATAGTCTTTTAACTTAGTTTTTTGGTGAAGAAGTAACCTAAAATTTGGTGATAGAGAAGAAGAAAAATATTGAAATTATTTACATCTATTATACCATAATACAATATGAATATGGTGAATAAATATTCTATCGAGACTCATTATATAATTTTAATCATATCCAATGTATATGAAATATGTGTCATTAATTAATAGTCTTTTAACTTAAGAAGAAAAATACTGAAATTATTTATATCTATTATACCATAAGAGAATTCGAATATGGTGAATAAATATACTATCGAGACTCATTATATAATTTGAATTATTTCCAATATATATGGAATATGTGTCATTAATTAATAGTCTTTTCACTTAGTTTTTTGGTGAAGAAGTAACCTAAAATTTGGTGATGGAGAAGAAGAAAAATATTGAAATTATTTACATCTTTCATACCATAATACAATATGAATATGGTGAATAAATATTTTATCGAGACTCATTATATAATTTTAATTATATCCAATGTATATGTAATATGTGTCATTAATTAATAGTCTTTTAACTTAGTTTCTTGGTGAAGGAGTAACCTAAACTTTGGTGATGGAGAAGAAGAATAATATTGAAATTGTTTACATGAATTATACCATAATACAATAAGAATATGGTGAATAAATATACTATCGGGCCTCATTATATTATTTGAATTATTTCTAATGTATATGAAATACGTGTTATTAATTAATAGTTTTTTAACTTAGTTTCTTGGTGAACAAGTTACCTAAAATTTGGTGACGGAGAATAAGAAAAATACTGAAATTATTTATATCTATTATACCGTAATACAATATGAATATGGTGAATAAATATACTATCCAGACTTATTATATATTTTGAATTATTTCCATAGAATATGTGTCATTAATTAATAGTCTTTTAACTTAGTTTCTTAGTGATGAAATAACGTAAAATTTGGTTATGGAGAAGAAGAAAAATATTGAAATTGTTTACATCTATAAAATCATAATACAATATGATTATGGTGAATAAATATACTATCGAGACTCATTATATAATTTGAATTATTTCGAATATAGAGAGAATATGTGTCATTAATTAATAGTCTTTTAACTTAGTTTCTTGTTGAAAAAGTAACCTAAAATTTGGTGATGCAGAAGAAGAAAAATAATGAAATTATTTACATCTATTATACCATAATACAATATGAATATGGTAAATAAATATTCTATCGAGACTCATTATATAATTTGAATTATATCCAATGTATGTGAAATACGTGTCATTAATTAATAGTCTTTTAACTTAGTTTCTTGGTGAAGGAGTAACCTAAAATTTGGTGATGGAGAAGAAGAAAAATATTGAAATTGTTTACATAAATTATACCATAATACAATATGAATATGGTGAATAAATATACTATCGGGCCTCATTATATTATTTGAATTATTACCAATGGATATGAAATATGTGTCATTAATTAATAGTTTTTTAACTTAGTTTCTTTGTGAAGAAGTAACCTAAAATTTGTTGATGGAGAATAAGAAAAATACTAAAATTATTTACATCTATTATACCATAATACAATATGAATATGGTGAATAAATATACTATCGAGATTCATTATATATTTTGAATTATTTCCAATGTATATGGAATATGTGTCATTAATTAATAGTCTTTTAACTTAGTTTCTTGGTGATGAAGTAACCTAAAATTTGGTGATGGAGAAGAAGAAAAATATTGAAATAGTTTACATCTATTATATCATAATACAATATGAATATGATGAATAAATATACTATCGAGACTCATTATATAATTTGAATTATTTCCAATATATATGGAATATGTGACATTAATTTATAGTCTTTTAACTTAATTTCTTGGTGAAGAAGTAACCTAAAATTTGGTGATGGAGAAGAAGAAAAATATTGAAATTATTTACATCTATTATACCATAACACAATATGAATATGGTGAATAAATATTCTATCGAGACTCATTATATAATTTGAATTATATCCAATGTATACGAAATACGTGTCATTAATTAATAGTCTTTTAACTTTGTTTTTTGGTGATGGAGTAACCTAAAATTTGGTGATAGAGACGAAGAAAAATACTGAAATTATTTACGTAAATTATACCATAATACAATATGAATATGGTGAATAAATATACTATCGGGCCTCATTATATTATTTAAATTATTACCAATGTATATGAAATATGTGTCATTAATTAATAGTTTTTTAACTTAGTTTCTTAGTGATGAAGTAACCTAAAATTTGGTGATGGAGAAGAAGAAAAATACTGAAATTATTTACATCTATTATACCATAATACAATATAAATATGGTGAATAAATATACTATCGAGACTCATTATATATTTTGAATTATTTCCAATGTATATGGAAATTGTGTAATTAATTAATAATCATTTAACTTAGTTTCTTAGTGATGAAGTAACCTAAAATTTGGTGATGGAGAAGAATAAAAATATTGAAATTGTTTACATCTATTATATCATAATACAATATGAATATGGTGAATAAATATACTATCGAGAATCATTATATAATTTGAATTATTTCCAATTTATATGGAATATGTGTTATTAATTAATAGTCTTTTAACTTAGTTTCTTTGTGAAGAAGTAACCTAAAATTTGGTGATGCAGAAGAAGAAAAATATTGAAATTGTTTACATCTATTATACCATAATACAATATGAATATGGTGAATAAACATACTATCGAGACTTGTTATATATTTTGAATTATTTCCAATGTATATGGAATATGTGTCATCAATGAATAGTCTTTTAACTTAGTTTCTTGGTGATGAAGTAACCTAAAATTTAGTAATGGAGAAGAAGAAAAATATTGAAATTGTTTACATCAATTATACCATAATACAATATGAGTATCGTGAATAAATATACTATCGGGCCTCATTATATAATTTGAATTATTACCAATGTATATGAAATATGTGTCATTAATTAATAGTTTTTTAACTTAGTTTCTTGATGAAGAAGTAACCTAAAATTTGGTGATGGAGAATAAGAAAAATACTGAAATTATTTACATCTATTATACCATAATACAATATGAATATGGTGAATAAATATACTATCGAGACTCGTTATATATTTTGAATTATTTCCAATGTATATGGAATATGTGTCATTAATTAATAGTCTTTTAACTTAATTTCTTAGTGATGAAGTAACCTAAAATTTGGTGATGGAGAAGGAGAAAAATATTGAAATTGTTTACATCTATTATACCATTATACATTTTGAATATGGTAAATGAATATACTATCGAGACTCATTATATAATTTGAATTATATTCAATATATATGAAATACGTGTCATTAATTAATAGTGTTTTGACTTAGTTTCTTGGTGATGGAGTAACCTAAAATTTGGTGATAGAGAAGAAGAAAAATAATGAAATTATTTACATAAATTATACCATAATACAATATGAATATGATGTATAAATATACTATCGGGCCTCATTAAATTATTTGAATTATTACCAATGTATATGAAATATGTGTCATTAATTAATAGCCTTTTAACTTAGTTTCTTAGTGATGAAGTAACCTAAAATTTGGTGATGGAGAAGAAGAAAAATATTGAAATTGTTTACATCTATTATATCATAATACAATATGATTATGGTGAATAAATGTACTATCGAGACTCATTATATAATTTGAATTATATCCAATGTATATGAAATACAAGTCATTAATTAATAGTCTTTTAACTTAGTTTCTTGGTGATGAAGTAACCTAAAATTTGGTGATAGAGAAGAAGAAAAATACTGAAATTATTTACATAAATTATACCATAATACAATATGAATATGGTGTATAAATATACTATCGGGCCTCATTAAATTATTTGAATTATTACCAATATATATGAAATATGTGTCATTAATTAATAGCCTTTTAACTTAGTTTCTTAGTGATGAAGTAACCTAAAATTTGGTGATGGAGAAGAAGAAAAATATTGAAATTATTTACATCTATTATACCATAATACAATATGAATATGGTGAATAAATATACTATCGAGACTCATTATATATTTTGAATTATTTCCAATGTATATGGAAATTGTGTCATTAATTAATAGTCATTTAACTTAGTTTCTTAGTGATGAAGTAACCTAAAATTTGGTGATGGAGAAAAAGAAAAATATTGAAATTGTTTACATCTATTATATCATAATACAATATGAATATGGTGAATAAATATACTATCGAGAATCATTATATAATTTGAATTATTTCCAATTTATATGGAATATGTGTTAATAATTAATAGTCTTTTAACTTAGTTTCTTGGTGAAGAAGTAACCTAAAATTTGGTGATGCAGAAGAAGAAAAATATTGAAATTGTTTACATCTATTATACCATAATACAATATGAATATGGTTAATAAATATACTATCGCGACTCATTGTATAATTTGAATTATATCTAATGTATATGAAATATGTGTCATTAATTAATAGTCATTTACCTTAGTTTCTTGGTGAAGGAATAACCTAAAATTTGGTGATGGAGAAGAAGAAAAATATTGAAATTGTTTACATCAATTATACCATAATACAATATGAATATGGTCAATAAATAAACTACCGGGCCTCATTATATAATTTGAATTATTACAAATATATATGAAATATGTGTCATTAATTAATAGTTTTTTAACTTAGTTTCTTGGTGAAGAAGTAACCTAAAATTTGGTGATGGAAAATAAGAAAAATACGGAAGTTATTTTCATCTATTATACCATAATATAATATGAATATGGTGAATAACTATACTATCGAGACTCGTTATATATTTTGAATTATTTCCAATGTATATGGAATATGTTTCATTAATTAATAGTCTTTTAACTTAGTTTCTTCGTGATGAAGTAACCTAAAATTTGGTGATGGAGAAGAAGAAAAATATTGAAATTGTTTACATCTATTATATCATAATACAATATGATTATGGTGAATAAATATACTATCGAGACTCATTATATAATTTGAATTATATCCAATGTATATGAAATACAAGTCATTAATTAATAGTCTTTTAACTTAGTTTCTTGGTGATGAAGTAACCTAAAATTTGGTGATAGAGAAGTAGAAAAATACTGAAATTATTTACATAAATTATACCATAATACAATATGAATATGGTGTATAAATATACTATCGGGCCTCATTAAATTATTTGAATTATTACCAATATATATGAAATATGTGTCATTAATTAATAGCCTTTTAACTTAGTTTCTTAGTGATGAAGTAACCTAAAATTTGGTGATGGAGAAGAAGAAAAATACTGAAATTATTTACATCTATTATACCACAATACAATATGAATATGGTGAATAAATATACTATCGAGAATCATTATATAATTTGAATTATTTCCAATTTATATGGAATATGTGTTATTAATTAATAGTCTTTTAACTTAGTTTCTTGGTGAAGAAGTAACCTAAAATTTGGTGATGCAGAAGAAGAAAAATATTGAAATTGTTTACATCTATTATACCATAATACAATATGAATATGGTTAATAAATATACTATCGCGACTCATTATATAATTTGAATTATATCTAATGTATATGAAATATGTGTCATTAATTAATAGTCATTTACCTTAGTTTCTTGGTGAAGGAATAACCTAAAATTTGGTGATGGAGAAGAAGAAAAATATTGAAATTGTTTACATCAATTATACCATAATACAATATGAATATGGTCAATAAATAAACTACCGGGCCTCATTATATAATTTGAATTATTACAAATATATATGAAATATGTGTCATTAATTAATAGTTTTTTAACTTAGTTTTTTGGTGAAGAAGTAACCTAAAATTTGGTGATGGAAAATAAGAAAAATACGGAAGTTATTTTCATCTATTATACCATAATATAATATGAATATGGTGAATAACTATACTATCGAGACTCGTTATATGTTTTGAATTATTTCCAATGTATATGGAATATGTGTCATTAATTAATAGTCTTTTAACTTAGTTTCTTCGTGATGAAGTAACCTAAAATTTGGTGATGGAGAAGAAGAAAAATATTGAAATTGTTTACATCTATTATATCATAATACAATATGATTATGGTGAATAAATATACTATCGAGACTCATTATATAATTTGAATTATATCCAATGTATATGAAATACAAGTCATTAATTAATAGTCTTTTAACTTAGTTTCTTGGTGATGAAGTAACCTAAAATTTGGTGATAGAGAAGAAGAAAAATACTGAAATTATTTACATAAATTATACCATAGTATAATATGAATATGGTGTATAAATATACTATCGGGCCTCATTAAATTATTTGAATTATTACCATTATATATGAAAAATGTGTCATTAATTAATAGCCTTTTAACTTAGTTTCTTAGTGATGAAGTAACCTAAAATTTGGTGATGGAGAAGAAGAAAAATACTGAAATTATTTACATCTATTATACCATAATACAATATGAATATGGTGA
Organism: Vicia faba; assembly: GCA_948472305.1. NCBI lineage: Eukaryota > Viridiplantae > Streptophyta > Magnoliopsida > Fabales > Fabaceae > Vicia > Vicia faba. The sequence goes on from OX451741.1 coordinate 260,668,148, forward strand.
ATAAATATACTATCGAGACTCATTATATATTTTGAATTATTTCCAATGTATATGGAAATTGTGTAATTAATTAATAGTCATTTAACTTAGTTTCTTAGTGATGAAGTAACCTAAAATTTGGTGATGGAGAAGAAGAAAAATATTGAAATTGTTTACATCTATTATATCATAATACAATATGAATATGGTGAATAAATATACTATCGAGACTCATTATATAATTTGAATTATTTCCAATTTATATGGAATATGTGTTATTAATTAATAGTCTTTTAACTTAGTTTCTTGGTGAAGAAGTAACCTAAAATTTGTTGATGTAGAAGAAAAAAAATATTAAAATTGTTTACATCTATTATACCATAATACAATATGAATATGGTTAATAAATATACTATCGTGACTCATTATATAATTTGAATTATATCCAATATATATGAAATATGTGTCATTAATTAATAGTCATTTACCTTAGTTTCTTGGTGAAGGAATAACCTAAAATTTGGTGATGGAGAAGAAGAAAAATATTGAAATTGTCTACATCAATTATACCATAATACAATATGAATATGGTCAATAAATAAACTATCGGGCCTCATTATATAATTTGAATTATTTCAAATATATATGAAATATGTGTCATTAATTAATAGTTTTTTAACTTAGTTTCTTGGTGAAGAAGTAACCTAAAATTTGGTGATGGAAAATAAGAAAAATACTGAAGTTATTTTCATCTATTATACCATAATATAATATGAATATGGTGAATAACTATAATATCGAGACTCGTTATATATTTTGAATTATTTCCAATGTATATGGAATATGTGTCATTAATTAATAGTCTTTTAACTTAGTTTCTTGGTGATGAAGTAACCTAAAATTTAGTGATGGAGAAGAAGAAAAATATTGAAATTGTTTACATCTATTATATCATAATACAATATGGTGAATAAATATACTATCGAGACTCATTATATAATTTGAATTATATCCAATGTATATGAAATACAAGTCATTAATTAATAGTCTTTTAACTTAGTTTCTTGGTGATGAAGTAACCTAAAATTTGGTGATAGAGAAGAAGAAAAATACTGAAATTATTTACATAAATTATACCATAATACAATATGAATATGGTGTATAAATATACTATCGGGCCTCATTAAATTATTTGAATTATTACCAATATATATGAAATATGTGTCATTAATTAATAGCCTTTTAACTTAGTTTCTTAGTGATGAAGTAACCTAAAATTTGGTGATGGAGAAGAAGAAAAATATTGAAATTATTTACATCTATTATACCATAATACAATATGAATATGGTGAATAAATATACTATCGAGACTCATTATATATTTTGAATTATTTCCAATGTATATGGAAATTGTGTCATTAATTAATAGTCATTTAACTTAGTTTCTTAGTGATGAAGTAACCTAAAATTTGGTGATGGAGAAGAAGAAAAATATTGAAATTGTTTACATCTATTATATCATAATACAATATGAATATGGTGAATAAATATACTATCGAGAATCATTATATAATTTGAATTATTTCCAATTTATATGGAATATGTGTTATTAATTAATAGTCTTTTAACTTAGTTTCTTGGTGAAGAAGTAACCTAAAATTTGGTGATGCAGAAGAAGAAAAATATTGAAATTGTTTACATCTATTATACCATAATACAATATGAATATGGTTAATAAATATACTATCGCGACTCATTATATAATTTGAATTATATCTAATGTATATGAAATATGTGTCATTAATTAATAGTCATTTACCTTAGTTTCTTGGTGAAGGAATAACCTAAAATTTGGTGATGGAGAAGAAGAAAAATATTGAAATTGTTTACATCAATTATACCATAATACAATATGAATAAGGTCAATAAATAAACTACCGGGCCTCATTATATAATTTGAATTATTACAAATATATATGAAATATGTGTCATTAATTAATAGTTTTTTAACTTAGTTTCTTGGTGAAGAAGTAACCTAATATTTGGTGATGGAAAATAAGAAAAATACGGAAGTTATTTTCATCTATTATACCATAATATAATATGAATATGGTGAATAACTATACTATCGAGACTCGTTATATATTTTGAATTATTTCCAATGTATATGGAATATGTTTCATTAATTAATAGTCTTTTAACTTAGTTTCTTCGTGATGAAGTAACCTAAAATTTGGTGATGGAGAAGAAGAAAAATATTGAAATTGTTTACATCTATTATATCATAATACAATATGATTATGGTGAATAAATATACTATCGAGACTCATTATATAATTTGAATTATATCAAATGTATATGAAATACAAGTCATTAATTAATAGTCTTTTAACTTAGTTTCTTGGTGATGAAGTAACCTAAAATTTGGTGATAGAGAAGTAGAAAAATACTGAAATTATTTACATAAATTATACCATAATACAATATGAATATGGTGTATAAATATACTATCGGGCCTCATTAAATTATTTGAATTATTACCAATATATATGAAATATGTGTCATTAATTAATAGCCTTTTAACTTAGTTTCTTAGTGATGAAGTAACGTAAAATTTGGTGATGGAGAAGAAGAAAAATACTGAAATTATTTACATCTATTATACCATAATACAATATGAATATGGTGAATAAATATACTATCGAGAATCATTATATAATTTGAATTATTTCCAATTTATATGGAATATGTGTTATTAATTAATAGTCTTTTAACTTAGTTTCTTGGTGAAGAAGTAACCTAAAATTTGGTGATGCAGAAGAAGAAAAATATTGAAAATGTTTACATCTATTATACCATAATACAATATGAATATGGTTAATAAATATACTATCGCGACTCATTATATATTTTGAATTATATCTAATGTATATGAAATATGTGTCATTAATTAATAGTCATTTACCTTAGTTTCTTGGTGAAGGAATAACCTAAAATTTGGTGATGGAGAAGAAGAAAAATATTGAAATTGTTTACATCAATTATACCATAATACAATATGAATATGGTCAATAAATAAACTACCGGGCCTCATTATATAATTTGAATTATTACAAATATATATGAAATATGTGTCATTAATTAATAGTTTTTTAACTTAGTTTTTTGGTGAAGAAGTAACCTAAAATTTGGTGATGGAAAATAAGAAAAATACGGAAGTTATTTACATCTATTATACCATAATATAATATGAATATGGTGAATAACTATACTATCGAGACTCGTTATATATTTTGAATTATTTCCAATGTATATGGAATATGTGTCATTAACTAATAGTCTTTTAACTTAGTTTCTTCGTGATGAAGTAACCTAAAATTTGGTGATGGAGAAGAAGAAAAATATTGAAATTGTTTACATCTATTATATCATAATACAATATGATTATGGTGAATAAATATACTATCGAGACTCATTATATAATTTGAATTATATCCAATGTATATGAAATACAAGTCATTAATTAATAGTCTTTTAACTTAGTTTCTTGGTGATAAAGTAACCTAAAATTTGGTGATAGAGAAGAAGAAAAATACTGAAATTATTTACATAAATTATACCATAATACAATATGAATATGGTGTATAAATATACTATCGGGCCTCATTAAATTATTTGAATTATTACCAATATATATGAAATATGTGTCATTAATTAATAGCCTTTTAACTTAGTTTCTTAGTGATGAAGTAACCTAAAATTTGGTGATGGAGAAGAAGAAAAATATTGAAATTATTTACATCTATTATACCATAATACAATATGAATATGGTGAATAAATATACTATCGAGACTCATTATATATTTTGAATTATTTCCAATGTATATGGAAATTGTGTCATTAATTAATAGTCATTTAACTTAGTTTCTTAGTGATGAAGTAACCCAAAAGTTTGGTGATGGAGAAGAAGAAAAATATTGAAATTGTTTACATCTATTATATCATAATACAATATGAATATGGTGAATAAATATACTATCGAGAATCATTATATAATTTGAATTATTTCCAATTTATATGGAATATGTGTTATTAATTAATAGTCTTTTAACTTAGTTTCTTGGTGAAGAAGTAACCTAAAATTTGGTGATGCAGAAGAAGAAAAATATTGAAATTGTTTACATCTATTATACCATAATACAATATGAATATGGTTAATAAATATACTATCGCTACTCATTATATAATTTGAATTATATCTAATGTATATGAAATATGTGTCATTAATTAATAGTCATTTACCTTAGTTTCTTGGTGAAGGAATAACCTAAAATTTGGTGATGGAGAAGAAGAAAAATATTGAAATTGTTTACATCAATTATACCATAATACAATATGAATATGGTCAATAAATAAACTACCGGGCCTCATTATATAATTTGAATTATTACAAATATATATGAAATATGTGTCATTAATTAATAGTTTTTTAACTTAGTTTTTTGGTGAAGAAGTAACCTAAAATTTGGTGATGGAAAATAAGAAAAATACGGAAGTTATTTTCATCTATTATACCATAATATAATATGAATATGGTGAATAACTATACTATCGAGACTCGTTATATATTTTGAATTATTTCCAATGTATATGGAATATGTGTCATTAATTAATAGTCTTTTAACTTAGTTTCTTCGTGATGAAGTAACCTAAAATTTGGTGATGGAGAAGAAGAAAAATATTGAAATTGTTTACATCTATTATATCATAATACAATATGATTATGGTGAATAAATATACTATCGAGACTCATTATATAATTTGAATTATATCCAATGTATATGAAATACAAGTCATTAATTAATAGTCTTTTAACTTAGTTTCTTGGTGATGAAGTAACCTAAAATTTGGTGATAGAGAAGAAGAAAAATACTGAAATTATTTACATAAATTATACCATAATATAATATGAATATGGTGTATAAATATACTATCGGGCCTCATTAAATTATTTGAATTATTACCATTATATATGAAATATGTGTCATTAATTAATAGTCTTTTAACTTAGTTTCTTAGTGATGAAGTAACCTAAAATTTGGTGATGGAGAAGAAGAAAAATACTGAAATTATTTACATCTATTATACCATAATACAATATGAATATGGTGAATAAATATACTATCGAGACTCATTATATATTTTGAATTATTTCCAATGTATATGGAAATTGTGTAATTAATTAATAGTCATTTAACTTAGTTTCTTAGTGATGAAGTAACCTAAAATTTGGTGATGGAGAAGAAGAAAAATATTGAAATTGTTTACATCTATTATATCATAATACAATATGAATATGGTGAATAAATATACTATCGAGACTCATTATATAATTTGAATTATTTCCAATTTATATGGAATATGTGTTATTAATTAATAGTCTTTTAACTTAGTTTCTTGGTGAAGAAGTAACCTAAAATTTGTTGATGTAGAAGAAAAAAAAATATTAAAATTGTTTACATCTATTATACCATAATACAATATGAATATGGTTAATAAATATACTATCGTGACTCATTATATAATTTGAATTATATCCAATATATATGAAATATGTGTCATTAATTAATAGTCATTTACCTTAGTTTCTTGGTGAAGGAATAACCTAAAATTTGGTGATGGAGAAGAAGAAAAATATTGAAATTGTCTACATCAATTATACCATAATACAATATGAATATGGTCAATAAATAAACTATCGGGCCTCATTATATAATTTGAATTATTTCAAATATATATGAAATATGTGTCATTAATTAATAGTTTTTTAACTTAGTTTCTTGGTGAAGAAGTAACCTAAAATTTGGTGATGGAAAATAAGAAAAATACTGAAGTTATTTTCATCTAATATACCATAATATAATATGAATATGGTGAATAACTATAATATCGAGACTCGTTATATATTTTGAATTATTTCCAATGTATATGGAATATGTGTCATTAATTAATAGTCTTTTAACTTAGTTTCTTGGTGATGAAGTAACCTAAAATTTAGTGATGGAGAAGAAGAAAAATATTGAAATTGTTTACATCTATTATATCATAATACAATATGATTATGGTGAATAAATATACTATCGAGACTCATTATATAATTTGAATTATTTCGAATGTATAGGGAATATGTGTCATTAATTAATAGTCTTTTAACTTAGTTTCTTAGTGATGAAGTAACCTAAAATTTGGTGATGGAGAAGGAGAAAAATATTGAAATTGTTTACATCTATTATACCATAATACAATATGAATATGGTTAATAAATTTACTATCGCGACTCATTATATAATTTGAAGTATATCTAATGTATATGAAATATGTGCGATTAATTAATAGTCATTTACCTTAGTTTCTTGGTGAAGGAGTAACCTAAAATTTGGTGATGGAGAAGAAGAAAAATATTGAAATTGTTTACATCAGTTATACCATAATACAATATGAATATGGTGAATAAATATACTATCGGGCCTCATTATATAATTTGAATTATTACCAATGTATATGAAATATGTTTCATTAATTAATAGTTTTCTAACTTAGTTTCTTGGTGAAGAAGTAACCTAAAATTTGGTGATGGAAAATAAGAAAAATACTGAAATTATTTACATCTATTAAACCATAATACGATATGAATATGGTGAATAACTATACTATCGAGACTCATTATATATTTTGAATTATTTCCAATGTATATGGAATATGTGTCATTAATTAATAGTCTTTTAAATTAGTTTCTTGGTGATGAAATAACCAAAAATTTAGTGGTGGAGAAGAAGAAAAACATTGAAATTGTTTACATCTATTATATCATAATACAATATGATTATGGTGAATAAATATTCTATCAAGACTCATTATATAATTTGAATTATTTCGAATGTATAGGGAATATGTGTCATTAATTAATAGTCTTTTAACTTAGTTTCTTAGTGATGAAGTAACCTAAAATTTGGTGATAGAGAAGTAGAAAAATACTGAAATTATTTACATAAATTATACCATAATACAATATGAATATGGTTAATAAATTTACTATCGCGACTCATTATATAATTTGAAGTATATCCAATGTATATGAAATATGTGCCATTAATTAATAGTCATTTACCATAGTTTCTTGGTGAAGGAGTAACCTAAAATTTGGTGATGGAGAAGAAGAAAAATATTGAATTTTTTTATATCTATTGTACCATTATATAATATGATTATGATGAATAAATATACTATCGAGAATCATTATATATTTATAATTATTTCTAATGTATATGGAATATGGGTCATTAATTAATAGTCTTTTAACTTAGTTTCTTATTGATGAAATAACCTAAAATTTGGTGATGGAGAAGAAGAAAAATATTGAAATTGTTTACATCTATTATACCATAATACAATATGAATATGGTGAATAAATATACTATCGAGACTCATTATATAATTTGAATTATTTCCAATGTATATGAAATATGTGTTATTAATTAATAGTCTTTTAATTTAGTTTTTTGGTGAAGAAGTAACCTCAAATTTGGTGATGGAGAAGAAGAAAAATATTGAAATTGTTTACATCTATTATACCATAATACAATATGAATATAGTTAATAAATATACTATCGCGACTCAATATATAATTTGAATTATACCCAATGTATATGAAATATGTGTCATTAATTAATAGTCATTTACCTTAGTTTATTGGTGAAGGAGTAACCTAAAATTTTGTGATGGAGAAGAAGAAAAATATTGAAATTGTTTACATCAATTATACCATAATACAATATGAATATGGTAAATAAATATACTATCAGGCCTCATTATATAATTTGAATTATTACCAACATATATGAAATATGTGTCATTAGTTAATAGTTTTTTAACTTAGTTTCTTGGTGAAGAAGTAACCTAAAAATTGGTGATGGAGAATAAGAAAAATACTGAAATTATTTACATTTATTATACCATAATACAAAATGAATATGGTGAATAAATATACTATCGAGATTCATTATATATTTTGAATTATTTCCAATGTATATGGAATATGTGTCATTAATTAATAGTCTTTTAACTTAGTTTCTTGGTGATGAAGTAACCTAAAATTTGGTGATGTAGAAGAAGAAAAATATTGAAATAGTTTACATCTATTATATCATAATACAATATGAATATGGTGAATAAATATACTATAGAGACTCATTATATAATTTGAATTATTTCCAATATATATGGAATATGTGTCACTAATTTATAGTCTTTTAACTTAGTTTCTTGGTTAAGAAGTAACCTAAAATTTGGTGATGGAGAAGAAGAAAAATATTGAAATTATTTACATCTATTATACCATAACACAATATGAATATGGTGAATAAATATTCTATCGAGACTCATTATATAATTTGAATTATATCCAATGTATATGAAATACGTGTCATTAATTAATAGTCTTTTAACTTAGTTTCTTGGTGAAGAAGTAACCTAAAATTTGGTGATGGAGAAGAAGAAAAATATTGAAATTATTTACACAAATTATACCATAATACAATATGAATATGGTGAATAAATATACTATCGGGCCTTATTATATTATTTAAATTATTACCAGTGTATATGAAATACGTGTCATTAATTAATAGTTTTTTAACTTAGTTTCTTGGTGAACAAGTTACCTAAATTTTTGTGATGGAGAATAAGAAAAATTCTGAAATTATTTATATCTATTATACCATAATATAATATGAATATGGTGAATAAATATACTATCGAGACTCATTATATAATTTGAATTATTTCCAATATATATGGAATATGTGTCATACCATAATACAATATGAATATGGTTAATAAATATACTATCGCGACTCAATATATAATTTGAATTATATCCAATGTATATGGCATATGTGTTATTAATTAATAGTCTTTTAACTTAGTTTCTTGGTGAAGAAGCAACCTAAAATTTGGTGATGGAGAAAAAGAAAAATATTGAAATTATTTATATCTATTATACCAAAATACAATATGAATATGGTGAATAAAAATACTATCGAGACTCATTATATAATTTGAATTATTTCCAATTTATATGGAATATGTGTTATTAATTAATAGTCTTTTAACTTAGTTTCTTAGTGAAAAAGTAACCTAAAATTTGGTGATGGAGAAGAGGAAAAATATTGAAATTATTTACATCTATTATACCATAATACAATATGAATATGGTTAATAAATATACTATCGAGCCTCATTATATAATTTTAATTATTACCAATGTATATGAAATATGTTCATAAATTAATAGTTTTTTAATTAGTTTCTTGGTGAAGAAGTAACCTAAAATTTGGTGATGGAGAATAAGAAAAATACGGAAATTATTTACATCTATTATACCATAATACAATATGAATATGGTGAATAAACATACTATCGAGACTTGTTATATATTTTGAATTATTTCCAATGTATATGGAATATGTGTCATCAATGAATAGTCTTTTAACTTAGTTTCTTGGTGATGAAGTAACCTAAAATTTAGTGATGGAGAAGAAGAAAAATATTGAAATTGTTTACATCAATTATACCATAATACAATATGAGTATGGTGAATAAATATACTATCGGGCCTCATTATATAATTTGAATTATTACCAATGTATATGAAATATGTGTCATTAATTAATAGTTTTTTAACTTAGTTTCTTGATGAAGAAGTAACCTAAAATTTGGTGATGGAGAATAAGAAAATACTGAAATTATTTACATCTATTATACCATAATACAATATGAATATGGTGAATAAATATACTATCGAGACTCATTATTTATTTTGAATTATTTCCAATGTATATGAAATATGTGTCATTAATTAATAGTCTTTTAACTTAATTTCTTAGTGATGAAGTAACCTAAAATTTGGTGATGGAGAAGTAGAAAAATATTAAAATTGTTTACATCTATTATACCATTATACAATATGAATATGGTAAATGAATATACTATCGAGACTCATTATATAATTTGAATTATATCCAATGTATATGAAATACGTGTCATTAATTAATAGTCTTTTAACTTTGTTTCTTGGTGATGGAGTAACCTAAAATTTGGTGATAGAAAAGAAGAAAAATACTGAAATTATTTACATAAATTATACCATAATACAATATGAATATGATGTATAAATATACTATAGGGCCTCCTTAAATTATTTGAATTATTACCAATGTATATGAAATATGTGTCATTAATTAATAGCCTTTTAACTTAGTTTCTTAGTGATGAAGTAACATAAAATTTGGTGATGGAGAAGAAGAAAAATACTGAAATTATTTACATCTATTATACCATTATACAATATGAATATGGTGAATAAATATACTATCGAGACTCATTATATATTTTGAATTATTTCCAATGTATATGGAAATTGTGTAATTAATTAATAGTCATTTAACTTAGTTTCTTAGTGATGAAGTAATCTAAAATTTGGTGATGGAGAAGAAGAAAAATATTGAAATTGTTTACATCTATTATACCATATTATAATATGAATATGGTGAATAACTATACTATCGAGACTAGTTATATATTTTGAATTATTTCCAATATATATGGAATATGTGTCATTAATTAATAGTCTTTTAACTTAGTTTCTTCGTGATGAAGTAACCTAAAATTTGGTGATGGAGAAGAAGAAAAATATTGAAATTGTTTACATCTATTATATCATAATACAATATGATTATGGTGAATAAATATACTATCGAGACTCATTATATAATTTGAATTATATCCAATGTATATGAAATACGTGTCATTAATTAATAGTCTTTTAACTTAGTTTCTTGGTGATGGAGTAACCTAAAATTTGGTGATAGAGAAGAAGAAAAATATTGAAATTATTTACATAAATTATACCATAATACAATATGAATATGGTGTATAAATATACTATCGGGCCTCATTAAGTTATTTGAATTATTACCAATATATATGAAATATGTGTCATTAATTAATAGTCATTTACCTTAGTTTCTTGGTGAAGGAGTAACCTAAAATTTGGTGAGGGAGAAGAAGAAAAATATTGAAATTGTTCACATCAGTTATACCATAATACAATATGAATATGGTGAATAAATAAACTATCGGGCCTCATTATATAATTTGAATTATTACCAATGTATATGAAATATGTTTCATTAATTAATAGTTTTTTAACTTAATTTCTAGGTGAAGAAGTAACCTAAAATTTGGTGATGGAAAATAAGAAAAATACTGAAATTATTTACATCTATTAAACCATAATACAATATGAATATGGTGAATAACTATACTATCGAGACTCATTATATATTTAGAATTATTTCCAATGAATATGAAATATGTGTCATTAATTAATAGTCTTTTAACTTAGTTTCTTGGTGATAAAATAACCTAAAATTTAGTGGTGGAGAAGAAGAAAAATATTGAAATTGTTTACATCTATTAAATCATAATACAATATGATTATGGTGAATAAATATTCTATCGAGACTCATTATATAATTTGAATTATTTCGAATGTATAGGGAATATGTGTCATTAATTAATAATCTTTTAACTTAGTTTCTTGGTGAAGAAGTAACCTAAAGTTTGGTGATGCAGAAGAAGAAAAATATTGAAATTATTTACATCTATTATACCATAATACAATATGAATATGGTTAATAAATTTACTATCGCGACTCATTATATATATGAAGTATATCCAATGTATATGAAATATGTGTCATTAATTAATAGTCTTTTAACTTTGTTTTTTGGTGAAGAAGTAACCTAAAATTTGGTGATAGAGAAGAAGAAAAATATTGAAATTATTTACATCAATTATACCATAATACAATATGAATATGGTGAATAAATATACTATCGGGCCTCATTATATTATTTAAATTATTACCAATGTATATGAAATATGTGTCATTAATTAATAATTTTTTAACTTAGTTTCTTGGTGAACAAGTTACCTAAAATTTGGTGATTGAGAATAAGAAAAATACTGAAATTATTTATATCTATTATACCATAATACAATATGAAAGTGGTGAATAAATATACTATCGAGACTCATTATATAATTTGAATTATTTCCAATATATATGGAATATGTGTCATTAAATAATAGTCTTTTAACTTAGTTTTTTGGTGAAGAAGTAACCTAAAATTTGGTGATGGAGAAGAAGAAAAATATTGAAATTATTTACATCTATCATACCATAATACAATATGAATATGGTGAATAAATATTTTATCGAGACTCATTATATAATTTGAATTATTTCGAATATATAGAGAATATGTGTCATTAATTAATAGTCTTTTAACTTAGTTTCTTGGTGAAGAAGTAACCTAAAGTTTGGTGATGCAGAAGAAGAAAAATAATGAAATTATTTACATCTATTATACCATAATACAATATGAATATGGTAAATAAATATTCTATCGAGACTCATTATATAATTTGAATTATATCCAATGTATGTGAAATACGTGTCATTAATTAATAGTCTTTTAACTTTGTTTCTTGGTGAAGGAGTAACCTAAAATTTGGTGATGGAGAAGAAGAAAAATATTGAAATTGTTTACATAAATTATATCATAATACAATATGAAAATGGTGACTAAATATACTATCGGGCCTCATTATATTATTTGAATTATTACCAATGGATATGAAATATGTGTCATTAATTAATAGTTTTTTAACTTAGTTTCTTGGAGAACAAGTTACCTAAAATTTGGTGATGGAGAATAAGAAAATACTGAAATTATTAAATCTATTATACCAAAATACAATATGAATATGGTGAATAAATATACTATCGAGACTCATTATATATTTTGAATTATTTCTAATGTATATGGAATATGTGTTATTAATTAATAGTCTTTTAACTTAGTTTCTTAGTGATGAATTAACCTAAAATTTGGTGATGGAGAAGAAGAAAAATATTGAAATTGTTTACATCTATTGTACCATTATATAATATGATTATGGTGAATAAATATACTATCGAGACTCATTATATAATTTGAATTATTTCGAATGTATATGGAATATGTGAATTTTTTTTATTAATAATCATGTATTAAAAAAATATTTCGCAAATAACCGGGTTTCGGAAAAAATTACGCAAATAACCATGTTTCAGATGGCTCCACAAAGGAGGAGCCATCTCAATTGGCGCATGCACCTAGGGTTTTGCCCTAGGCGCCATCTCACTTGGCGCCTCCCTTGTCTTTTAGCCAAGTGAGATGGCGCATGCTCCTTAAAAATGAGAGGAGGCGCCATCTCACTTGGCGCCTAGGGCAAAACTAGGGCAAAATGCTGTTTTATAAATAATTCGTCCGTTTCTTTGAAATTTCTCACACTTTCTCGCATTGTATTTTTATTTTGTACTCCTTTATTTGCGTAATGACGTCGCCTATGATTTTTAGCAGAGATGGTTACGTTATATTCTCCGCCACGAAACCTGCGATGAAAATGAAATTCTGGCACATTCACTCCATGGAGCGTCTGAAGCGGGAGTTGATGCGGTGGCTAGATGGAGACATCGCAGAGGGGGAAAAAATTCGAAGGATCCAGCGAAAACGAACAACAACCTCGCATGCGATAGGAAGACCTAATGTGTGGTTGGAGGAAGTCAAAACAGACAGTGATGTAATGCTGATGATGCATGGGTCAGATGAAATTGTGTTAACAATTGTAATTTCCTAGATTGAATATCGTTAATCATTGTTGTACGCGAAAACCCTAATGTAATTTCCTATATTGAATTTCTTAAATTGTGTTAACAGTTTTATTAATGGAAAACCCTAATGTTTACAACACAAATATTGAAAAGATTTATTGTATTACAAAATTTATGTGGTCGAGCCAGACGCCCGATTCGGACAGTTTTTGCGATTGTGTCCGACCTGACGACATAAACCACACTTTCTTTCCAACCTGTCAAGATCGTCCATATCTATTGTGATGCGCCTGCTTTTGGGACGACCCTTCTTGTTCCTTCGCATTTGGTCATTATGCCAAACTATATCGCCGTTGTATTCAGGCCAATAGTCTGGTTTTGACACCAAAGGAAAGTTGTTGTTGTAAACAGTGAGCAACGTTTCAGATTTATAAACGTTTGAGAGCAGTTGAAGCGCGTCTTGATGGGTATGAGCACAAGCGGCAATGACATGAGAGCAAGGCATACGAAATGCTTGAAACCTGCCACAATCGCACCATTGAGAAGGTAAAATGACCCTGTATTCTTGTCTTGCCAGGCCTTCATTGTGGTCGATTGTCTCTTTCACAGTGAAGTTGTGGCTGTGTCGGTCAAACCGTGTAACCATGTGAGTGTTGGCTTTAGCACTTTCAGCCTTAATGTATTTCATACAGCTTTCACTCCATAGTTGTCCTGATTGCAAGACCGCATACCACATTTCACCTCTTTTGGCAAATAACGCAGCCATCCTAAAATACGTGGATTTCACCAAGGCAGTGATTGGGAGGTTTCGTATGCCCTTGAATACCCCATTCATTGATTCAATAAGATTTGTTGTCATATGCCCCCATCTTTGGCCATTGTCGTATGACCTAGTCCACTTTTCGACCGGTATATTGTCGATCCACGTACCGGCTTCTGGGTTAGACAAACGGATCTCGTTGCGGTAATATTTGAATATGGGTTATGTCAGTGCGTATCCCGCATTCATCACCGCTTTCCTCAATGTTTTGTCCTTGACCTCCCTCGAGAAATTCTGGACGATATGCCTGACGCAATAGACATGCGTAGAAGGAGGGTCATGCCAACCATTTGCTGGATTATTATAGGCACTTTCAATGGAGGCATGTCTGTCCGAGATTAAACAGAGATCTGGTTGAGGAGCCACGTGTGTACGAAGATTTTTCAGGAAAAAGCTCCAAGCACCACCGGTCTCCCCCTCGACAAGGGCAAACGCAATGGGGAAAATGTTATTGTTGCCATCTTGTGCAACTGCCATCAATAGCGTGCCTTTGTACTTCCCATACAACCAAGTCCCGTCAATTTGTAGAATTGGTTTGCATGATGCAAACCCTGTGATGCATGGTTGAAATGCCCAAAACACGCGACTGAATATTCCGTTGCCATGCAGTAGACTACCGTCTTGGGCGTACGCTGGAAATGTTTCCAGAACATAAACACTACCTGGAGAATTTGTCTTTAGTGCATTTAGGTAGCGGGGAAGTTCTCGGTATGACTCCTCCCAGTTTCCGTACACCCTTTCAATCGCCTTAGTCTTTGCTAACCACGCCTTACGGTAAGACGGAGTGTAGTTAAAAACCGTGGTGATGTGGGAGATGATTGTTTTCACCTTCAAAGAAGGGTCGTTGCTGACCAGGGGTAGGATTTCTTGACAGATTAGATCATGGTTGAGTTTTCGGTGGTCTTGTGATTGAGTGGAACTTACACAAGTATGGGTAGTCATGGAACCTATGACCCAGCAGTCACCCCTTAATCTGTATGATGCGGTCAGCTTGAACATACAGTCAGGGTGGACACACTTGATCTTGTACCTTTCCGGGTTTACACGATCCACCTTATAATCAACCGAGTTGAGCATGTGAAATTTTTTGATGGCCCTGATGCATTCCTCTCTGTTACGAAACTTGTCCTTCTCTTTTAAATTTTCATCCGACTGCATATACGGTTGGAAAAACAAGTCAGTAGAAGGTTCATCTCCGCCCATGTTGAAGTTTGTCATGTGCGTAGGTGGTGTGTAGATTTTGTCAGTAGGAATACTTGGAATGCCATCATCGTCAGAATCGTCGTTCACCATTTCATCAAACTCTAACTCGTTATCTTCTTCTTCATCGTCAACTGCATCTACCTCATCTTGTTCATTCTCCAAAGGATCAACCTCCTGTGTCACCGGAGGCTCTACCTCATGTGTCACCGGAGGCTCTTGAAGCAAAACGTACAACTCAATAGAGTCGTTTCCAGAATAGACATGGCTGGAAATCATGTTCTGGAGATCCTCGTCATCTTGAACTTCAACCTTATAAAAAATTACTTGGTTGTTTCCAAAAAAAAACTGGACTCTGATAAAAAATCTGGGATACCGGGCCTCGTTCAAGTTTGGCCTCCAATCTTTTCTTGAAGTACGAGAAATTTGCTTTCCCGTTTAAGAGAAATCGAACGTTGTCGGTGTTTCTAAACAAAAACCCAACTGTGGGACACATGTATGTCTCACCGTTGAAATGTGCTTTGACAACAAATTGTGGTGAAGAGGCCATTGTGTAGAATTGTTTTAAGGTTTGAAGGTTAGAATGTTTGAGGTTTATTAATTGTATGAAGGTATGAATGCTGGAATGTTTGAAGGTTTGATGACTGATTCGAAGGTTGGAAGATTTTACATATTATGTGAATGAAGGTTTGATGACTGATTCGAATGTTATGTAAGGCAAAAAATTTCAATTAAGTAAGGGATACAACCCCCCCAAGGCTGCCAATAATATTACATGCAATAATGAAACCCCATAGCCTGCCACCTATCCTGGCCCTATTCTGCATGCAACAAAGAATGGAATCCCAAAGGCTGTCACGTAGCCTGAGCCTATGTTGTAAGAAGTGACACCTCTTATTCGCCAAATGGGGTGGCGACACCATTCATTTTTGTACTCTTTCGCCAAGTGAGATGGCGCCTCCCTTACTGTCCAATCGTGATACATGCATGGGCTGCCACCTAGCCTGCAAGAGTGACACCTTACATTTTTTGTAAATGCATGCATGCATATGTGTAACACCCTAAGCATGCAAATGTGACACTTCGCAGGCATGCAAGCACAAGAAACCACTACATCAAACTTATTTGCCCTATAAATACATACCTTATGAAACATCTCTCACACCCACACAACTCTCACTCTCTGCTACGAAATATTTCTTAAGTCTATCATACTCTCTATTTCTTCCTAAGTCTTTCATACTCTCAAGCATTCTGAACAATGGCTCTTCTAACAATGGGCGATACTCACAAAGGCACAAGGGAAAAACATTGCTGCATTTGTAACTCTCTTCTTTGGTTATACATTTTTCATACTTCAAATAACGTGTTGTTCATCTTAATTAATCTTACACTTGTTTAATTATGATCTCAGGATACAAAAAGATTCAGAATCCGTTCGCACAACTACCTGGCTCCCGACCCATTTATCGTCCCTTATCTGGAATATGCAGGTTTTGGACATGTGATAAAGATCTCCAACTGCACCATTGACTCAAAATTCATTCTTGCAATGTTGGAGAGGTGGAGACCGGAGACCCATACATTTCACCTACCAATAGGTGAATGTACCATCATTCTCGAGGATGTGTACATGCTACTGGGCCTCCCTATCGATGGTAAGGCGGTGAACGGGTCGGTTCAACAACCCAACTCACAGTGTGAAGAAACTGTTGGGTAGGGATATGGTAGAAGGTGGTGGAGCAAGAGGGCAGGGAATACTACTCACTGACCTGAAACGGCATTATGCAAGTATGGAATTAAATGAAAATTCCTCAGAGAATGACCGAGTAGTAAAAGCCAGAACGTATCTTATGATACATTTTTGGTACATTTTTATTTCCCGAAAGTACGGGAAATAGTGTAAATTTCATGTACTTACATTTACTAACAAATTTTGAAAAAACTAGAAAATATAGTTGGGGTTCTGCAGTATTAGCCCACCTGTACAGTTCCTTGTGCAAAAATGCAGTCAAGGAAAAATGTACATTTTATGGGTGCGCATTTTTACTACAAGCCTGGGGTTGGTGGAGGATGGAGTCCTTAAACCCCATCAACAACAACACTTTTGGTTTCCCGTACGCAACAAAGTAAGTCATTAAGTTATAGCATTTATAACTATTCTGCTCTTTCCAAAATATATGCTAAAAATAACATGTTTCTCATTTCCTTTAGGTACTGCGTGAGGGGTATGGATTACGCAAGAATCCAAGATTCAATGTCGCACTCTACCGGAATCTGTTGGATCACTTAGGCCCAGTAGAGATGGATCCTCCTTTGTGGAGCCATCTCAAACATGGTTATTTGCGTAATTTTTTCCGAAACCCGGTTATTTACGAAATATTTTTTTAATACATGGTTAATAATAAAAAAAATTCGGAATATGTGTCATTAATTAATAGTCTTTTAACTTATTTTCTTAGTGATGAAGTAACCTATAATTTGGTGATTTAGAGTAAGAAAAATACTGAAATTGTTTACATCTATTATACCATAATACAATATGAATATGGTGAATAAATATACTATCGAGACTCAGTATATATTTTGAATTATTTCCAATGTATATGGATATGTGTCATTAATTAATAGTCTTTTAACTTAGTTTCTTAGTGATGAAGTAACCTAAAATTTGGTGATGGAGAAGAAGAAAAATATTTAAATTGTTTACATCTATTATATAATACAATATGAATATGGTGAATAAATATACTATCGAGACTCATTATATAATTTGAATTATTTCCAATATTTATGGAATATGTGTCATTAATTAATAGTCTTTTAACTTAGTTTCTTGGTGAAGAAGTAAACTAAAATTTGGTGATGGAGAAGAAGAAAAATATGAAATTGTTTACATCTATTATACCATAATACAATATGAATATGGGGAATAAATATACTATCGGGCCTCATTATATTATTTGAATTATTACCAATGTATATGAATAACGTGTCATTAATTAATAGTTTTTTAACTTAGTTTCTTGGTGAACAAGTTACCTAAAATTTGGTGATGGAGAATAAGAAAAATACTGAAATTATTTACATCTATTATACCATAATACAATATGAATATGGTGAATAAATATACTATCGAGACTCATTATATATTTTGAATTATTTCCAATGTATATGGAATATGTGTCATTAATTAATAGTCTTTTAACTTAGTTTCTTAGTGATGAAGTAACCTAAAATTTGGTGATGGAGAAGAAGAAAAATATTGAAATTATTTACATCTATTATATCATAAAACAATTTGATTATGATGAATAAATATGCTATCGAGACTCATTATATAATTTGAATTATTTCGAATATATAGGGAATATGTGTCATTAATTAATAGTCTTTTAACTTAGTTTCTTGGTGAAGAAGTAACCTAAAATTTGGTGATGCAGAAGAAGAAAAATAATGAAATTATTTACATCTATTATACCATAATACAATATGAATATGGTGAATAAATATTCTATCGAGACTCATTATATAATTTGAATTATATCCAATGTATATGAAATACGTGTCATTAATTAATAGTCTTTTAACTTCATTTTTTGGTGAAGCAGTAACCTAAAATTTAGTGATGGAGAAGAAGAAAAATATTGAAATTGTTTACATAAATTATACCATAATACAATATGAATATGGTGAATAAAAATACTATCGGGCCTCATTATATTATTTGAATTATTACCAATGTATATGAATAACGTGTCATTAATTAATAGTTTTTTAACTTAGTTTCTTGGTGAACAAGTTACCTAAAATTTGGTGATGGAGAATAAGAAAAATACTGAAATTATTTACATCTATTATACCATAATACAATATGAATATGGTGAATAAATATACTATCGAGACTCATTATATATTTTGAATTATTTCCAATGTATATGGAATATGTGTCATTAATTAATAGTCTTTTAACTTAGTTTCTTAGTGATGAAGTTACCTAAAATTTGGTGATGGAGAAGAAGAAAAATATTGAAATTATTTACATCTATTATATCATAAAACAATTTGATTATGATGAATAAATATGCTATCGAGACTCATTATATAATTTGAATTATTTCGAATATATAGGGAATATGTGTCATTAATTAATAGTCTTTTAACTTAGTTTCTTGGTGAAGAAGTAACCTAAAATTTGGTGATGCAGAGAAGAAAAATAATGAAATTATTTACATCTATTATACCATAATACAATATGAATATGGTGAATAAATATTCTATCGAGACTCATTATATAATTTGAATTATATCCAATGTATATGAAATACGTGTCATTAATTAATAGTCTTTTAACTTCATTTTTTGGTGAAGCAGTAACCTAAAATTTAGTGATGGAGAAGAAGAAAAATATTGAAATTGTTTACATAAATTATACCATAATACAATATGAATATGGTGAATAAAAATACTATCGGGCCTCATTATATTATTTGAATTATTACCAATGTATATGAAATATATGTCATTAATTAGTAGTTTTTTAACTTAGTTTCTTGGTGAACAAGTTACCTAAAATTTTGTGATGGAGAATCAGAAAAATACTGAAATTATTTACATCTATTATACCATAATACAATATGAATATGGTGAATAAATATACTATCGATACTCATTATGTAATTTAAATTATTTCGAATGTATATGGAATATGTGTCATTAATTAATAGTCTTTTAACTTAGTTTCTTAGTGATGAAGTAACCTAAAATTTAGTGATGGAGAAGGAGAAAAATATTGAAATTGTTTACATCTATTATACCATAATACAATATGAATATGGTTAATAAATTTACTATCGTGACTCATTATATAATTTGAAGTATATCCAATGTATATGAAATATGTGCCATTAATTAATAGTCATTTACCTTAGTTTCTTGGTGAAGGAGTAACCTAAAATTTGGTGATGAAGAAGAAGAAAAATATTTAAATTGTTTACATCAGTTATACTATAATACAATATGAATATGGTGAATAAATATACTATCGGGCCTCATTATATAATTTGAATTATTACCAATGTATATGAAATATGTGTCATTAATTAATAGTTTTTTTAACTTAGTTTCTTGGTGAAGAAGTAACCTAAAATTTGGTGATGGAAAATAAAAAAAATACAGAAATTATTTACATCTATTATAACATAATACAATATGAATATGGTGAATAACTATACTATCGAGACTCATTATATATTTTGAATTATTTCCAATGAATATGGAATATGTATCATTAATTAATAGTCTTTTAACTTAGTTTCTTGGTGATGAAGTAACCTAAAATTTGGTGGTGGAGAAGAAGAAAAATATTGAAATTATTTACATCTATTATATCATAATACAATATGATTATGAGGAATAAATATTCTATCGAGACTCATTATATAATTTGAATTATTTCGAATGTATAGGTAATATGTATCATTAATTAATAGTCTTTTAACTTAGTTTCTTAGTGATGAAGTAACCTAAAATTGGTGATGGAGAAGGAGAAAAATATTGAAATTGTTTACATCTATTATACCCATAATACAATATGAATATGGTTAATAAATTTACTATCGCGACTCATTATATAATTTGAAGTATATCCAATGTATATGAAATATGTGTCGTTAATTAATAGTCATTTACCTTAGTTTCTTGGTGAAGGAGTAACCTAAAATTTGGTGATGGAGAAGAAGAAAAATATTGAAATTGTTTACATCTATTGTACCATTATATAATATGATTATGATGAATAAATATACTATCGAGACTCATTATATATTTTTAATTATTTCTAATGTATATGGAATATGGGTCATTAATTAATAGTCTTTTAACTTAGTTTCTTATTGATGAAGTAACATAAAATTTGGTGATGGAGAAGAAGAAAAATATTGAAATTGTTTACATCTATTATACCATAATACAATATGAATATGGTTAATAAATATACTATCGCGACTCAATATATAATTTGAATTATACCCAATGTATATGAAATATGTGTCATTAATTAATAGTCATTTACCTTAGTTTATTGGTGAAGGAGTAACCTAAAATTTGGTGATGGAGAAGAAGAAAAATATTGAAATTGTTTACATCAATTATACCATAATACAATATGAATATGGTGAATAAATATACTATCAAGCCTCATTATATAATTTGAATTATTACCAACGTATATGAAATATGTGTCATTAATTAATAGTTTTTTAACTTAGTTTCTTGGTGAAGAAGTAACCTAAAATTTGGTGATGGAGAATAAGAAAAATACTGAAATTATTTACATCTATTATACCATAATACAATACGAATATGGTGAATAAATATACTATCGAGATTCATTATATATTTTGAATTATTTCCAATGTATATGGAATATGTGTCATTAATTAATAGTCTTTTAACTTAGTTTCTTGGTGATGAAGTAACCTAAAATTTGGTGATGGAGAAGAAGAAAAATATTGAAATAGTTTACATCTATTATATCATAATATAATATGAATATGGTGAATAAATATACTATCTAGACTCATTATATAATTTGAATTATTTCCAATATATATGGAATATGTGTCATTAATTTATTGTCTTTTAACTTAGTTTTTGGTGAAGAAGTAACCTAAAATTTGGTGATGGAGAAGAAGAAAAATATTTAAATTGTTTACATCTATTGTACCATTATATAATATGATTATGGTGAATAAATATGCTATCGAGACTCATTATATAATTTGAATTATTTCCAATGTATATGAAATACGTGTCATTAATTAATAGTTTTTTAACTTAGTTTCTTGGTGAACAAGTTACCTAAATTTTGGTGATGGAGAATAAGAAAAATACTGAAATTATTTATATCTATTATACCATAATACAATATGAATATGGTGAATAAATATACTATCGAGGCTCATTATATAATTTGAATTATTTCCAATATATATGGAATATGTGTCATTAATTAATAGTCTTTTAACTTAGTTTTTTGGTGAAGAAGTAACCTAAAATTTGGTGATAGAGAAGAAGAAAAATATTGAAATTATTTACATCTATTATACCATAATACCATATGAATATGGTGAATAAATATTCTATCGAGACTTATTATATAATTTTAATCATATCGAATGTATATGAAATATGTGTCATTAATTAATAGTCTTTTAACTTAAGAAGAAAAATACTGAAATTATTTATATCTATTATACCATAAGACAATTCGAATATGGTGAATAAATATACTATCGAGACTCATTATATAATTTGAATTATTCCAATATATATGGAATATGTGTCATTAATTAATAGTCTTTTAACTTAGTTTTTTGGTGAAGAAGTAACCTAAAATTTGGTGATCGAGAAGAAGAAAAATATTGAAATTATTTACATCTATCATACCATAATACAATATGAATATGGTGAATAAATATTTATCGAGACTCATTATATAATTTTAATTATATCCAATGTATATGAAATATGTGTCATTAATTAATAGTCTTTTAACTTAGTTTCTTGGTGAAGGAGTAACCTAAACTTTGGTGATGGAGAAGAAGAAAAATATTGAAATTATTTACATGAATTATACCATAATACAATATGAATATGGTGAATAAATATACTATCGGGCCTCATTATATTATTTGAATTATTTCTAATGTATATGAAATATGTGTTATTAATTAATAGTTTTTTAACTTAGTTTCTTGGTGAACAAGTTACCTAAAATTTGGTGACGGAGAATAAGAAAAATACAGAAATTATTTATATCTATTATACCGTAATACAATATGAATATGGTGAATAAATATACTATCCAGACTTATTATATATTTTGAATTATTTCCATAGAATATGTGTCATTAATTAATAGTCTTTTAACTTAGTTTCTTAGTGATGAAATAACGTAAAATTGGTGATGGAGAAGAAGAAAAATATTGAAATTGTTTACATCTATTATACCATAATACAATATGAATATGGTGAATAAATATACTATCGAGACTCATTATATAATTTGAATTATTTCGAATATATAGAGAATATGTGTCATTAATTAATAGTCTTTTAACTTAGTTTCTTGGTGAAAAAGTAACCTAAAATTTGGTGATGCAGAAGAAGAAAAATAATGAAATTATTTACATCTATTATACTATAATACAATATGAATATGGTAAATAAATATTCTATCGAGACTCATTATATAATTTGAATTATATCCAATGTATGTGAAATACGTGTCATTAATTAATAGTCTTTTAACTTAGTTTCTTGGTGAAGAAGTATCCTAAAATTTGGTGATGGAGAAGAAGAAAAATATTGAAATTGTTTACATAAATTATACCATAATACAATATGAATATGGTGAATAAATATACTATCAGGCCTCATTGTATTATTTGAATTATTACCAATGGATATGAAATATGTGTCATTAATTAATAGTCTTTTAACTTAGTTTCATGGTGAAGAAGTAACCTAAAATTTGGTGATGGAGAAGAAGAAAAATACTGAAATTATTTACATAAATTATACCATAATACAATATGAATATGGTGAATAAAATATACTATCGGGCCTCATTATATTATTTAAATTATTACCAATGTATATGAAATATGTGTCATTAATTAATAGTTTTTTAACTTAGTTTCTTAGTGATGAAGTAACCTAAAATTTGGTGATGGAGAAGAAGAAAAATACTGAAATTATTTATATCTATTATACCATAATACAATATGAATATGGTGAATAAATATACTATCGAGACTCATTATATATTTTGAATTATTTCCAATGTATATGGAAATTGTGTAATTAATTAATAACCATTTAACTTAGTTTTTTAGTGATGAAGTAACCTAAAATTTGGTGATGGAGAAGAAGAAAAATATTGAAATTGTTTACATCTATTATATCATAATACAATATGAATATGGTGAATAAATATACTATCGAGAATCATTATATAATTTGAATTATTTCCAATTTATATGGAATATGTGTTATTAATTAATAGTCTTTTAACTTAGTTTCTTTGTGAAGAAGTAACCTAAAATTTGGTGATGCAGAAGAAGAAAAATATTGAAATTGTTTACATCTATTATACCATAATACAATATGAATATGGTGAATAAACATACTATCGAGACTTGTTATATATTTTGAATTATTTCCAATGTATTTGGAATATGTGTCATCAATGAATAGTCTTTTAACTTAGTTTCTTGGTGATGAAGTAACCTAAAATTTAGTAATGGAGAAGAAGAAAAATATTGAAATTGTTTACATCAATTATACCATAATACAATATGAGTATGGTGAATAAATATACTATCGGGCCTCATTATATAATTTGAATTATTACCAATGTATATGAAATATGTGTCATTAATTAATAGTTTTTTAACTTAGTTTCTTGATGAATAAGTAACCTAAAATTTGGTGATGGAGAATAAGAAAAATACTGAAATTATTTACATCTATTATACCATAATACAATATGAATATGGTGAATAAATATACTATCGAGACTCGTTATATATTTTGAATTATTTCCAATGTATATGGAATATGTGTCATTAATTAATAGTCTTTTAACGTAATTTCTTAGTGATGAAGTAACCTAAAATTTGGTGATGGAGAAGAAGAAAAATATTGAAATTGTTTACATCTATTATATCATAATACAATATGAATATGGTGAATAAATATACTATCGAGAATCATTATATAATTTGAATTATTTCCAATTTATATGGAATATGTGTTATTAATTAATAGTATTTTAACTTAGTTTCTTGGTGAAGAAGTAACCTAAAATTTGGTGATGCAGAAGAAGAAAAATATTGAAATTGTTTACATCTATTATACCATAATACAATATGAATATGGTTAATAAATATACTATCGCGACACATTATATATTTTGAATTATATCTAATGTATATGAAATATGTCTCATTAATTAATAGTCATTTACCTTAGTTTCTTGGTGAAGGAATAACCTAAAATTTGGTGATGGAGAAGAAGAAAAATATTGAAATTGTTTACATCAATTATACCATAATACAATATGAATATGGTCAATAAATAAACTACCGGTCTCATTATATAATTTGAATTATTACAAATATATATGAAATATGTGTCATTAATTAATACGGAAGTTATTTTCATCTATTATACCATAATATAATATGAATATGGTGAATAACTATACTATCGAGACTCGTTATATATTTTGAATTATTTCCAATGTATATGGAATATGTGTCATTAATTAATAGTCTTTTAACTTAGTTTATTCGTGATGAAGTAACCTAAAATTTGGTGATGGAGAAGAAGAAAAATATTGAAATTGTTTACATCTATTATATCATAATACAATATGATTATGGTGAATAAATATACTATCGAGACTCATTATATAATTTGAATTATATCCAATGTATATGAAATACGTGTCATTAATTAATAGTCTTTTAACTTAGTTTCTTGCTGATGAAGTAACCTAAAATTTGGTGATAGAGAAGAAGAAAAATACTGAAATTATTTACATAAATTATACCATAATACAATATGAATATGGTGTATAAATATACTATCGG